>BPLT01000004.1:641538-1283076 GCA_019656295.1 Rhododendron mucronatum var. ripense | reverse complement strand
CTTGTACAACATATAAGTTGTAAACATACACGACGTTTTTGCATGCCCATCTCCAACATTCGGAAAAATATAAAGTGTCCTAAGCTTAACGGTTTAGGATTTCTAGCTCCTGAACAAACACCCTCACCTGATACTCCTATCTCAGTCCATGTTACACATAAATTAACCAAACTATGTGCATAAATTGACTAAACTATATGTAGGTGAAACTCCCAGCTTCACTAAACCTTATATACAAATAATCGGGTGACTTACGGTCCAATATACAAATAATCGAGTTGTCCTGTCTCCATAAACTCTTGGATTTACCTGAAAAGCAGATTCACATGCATCAGTTTCATTGATCCTCACTACGCATTGGAAGAACAGCAATAGATAATTCTTGAAGAGAGAATATTAACTGCCCAACCAGATTCAACGGCCTCATAATACGTGTAATTGCCACTTTTCAAAGAAACTTGCGAGGTACTGTAATCATCTGATTCAACAAAAGGATTGTCGACTTTAATGTCTCCCTGAGCTCCTAAATAGCTGAAGCCTTGAGCTATCAATATTGCCACCTGTACACACAAAAAAAACTTCTGTAGTCCTACTCACAAATATAACTAAACAACTGTTTGGATTGCTCACTGAATGTAGAAAAGTTGATTCCACCTACCGAGTGATTTTCTTGTTGAAGGAATGAGTCTATGTTATCACCAAGGTGCTGAAACCGTTGGGAAAATCTAGGCATCTTCCTTCCGTACTCTTTTAGAGAATTTGCTTTAAGTAAGTCCTGCTTTTGTATTCTTCGGATAGGAATTGTGCCCTCAGGACAGCTTCCACTTCTCTGCCATAGTTGTGTTGTCACGTTTAGTGAAGATCCTCTCTTCCCCTTTGTTGATGCTTTCATTGTTGTGCTTGTCCTTTCCATTGTTGGATGGTAACTGGCTGTCATCTAAATAAAAGAATGCTCAGTTAACACCTTTCTGACTTTCTGTTAATTTGTATGTGGAAAATTTCATAATCTCATAGGACATAAGATTTAGCAGCATAATTTTCTCAATAACAAGTTATGCTGACCTGGATTGTGTGATTTCTTAGCGCAGGATGATCGAAAGCGGGTTGGTTGTATATGTCAACACAGTCAATAATGTCCCCATCTTCACTCTGCAGAAAACACGAATTTATCACACCAAAAAAAAAAAAAGGAATTCATCCAAGTTAAGAGAGCGAGAGTCACTAGGTCTAAGCAAATCAGTGGATAAAAGTGACAATACAAAAGTTGTTCTAGGTACTTGAGTTAGAGTCTTGAGCATTGTAGTATTGTACAAGGACGTGCTATACCTTCTGGGTGGAACTATCACAATATCGGCGTATGTTTACTAAACTGACAAACGTACACCATCAGATAGCAAATACAGTGAATTGGGTATAATTGTGAAACTAAGCACTATTGTCTTTTATTCCTTATATTATATAAACACATCCATGGATGAGAGCTTTTGGCATGTACTTTTCATCATTGTGCCCAAGAGATGAAAAAGTAAATGGCAAACAAGGGAGTATATATGCAAAATAACAAAGAATTGGTTGTCAAGCCATACGTGAATGCTTTTCACTGCATGTTTATTAAGACGGTCAAGCTTCCTTTCAACTTCTAGTTGCTTGTGGCCAGATTTCGAGTCAACCCCCACAACCCCAGAAGTAAGACCACTAAAAGTTATTACAAATAAAACCAATAATAGAATCACTATCAATTTGAACCCCATGCCCATCGTCAAGAGGATGCAAAATAATTATCTAAAATTAGTTTAGTTCTCTTTTTCAAATATTTGATCTTGAAAAATCATGAAATACAGAGCCAAATTTGTTTATGTGTGACGCATTAGACATCTACTTATAATACTAGTACTTGCTAAGAATACACCAAAATCTTGTGATTTACCCTCCAGTCATCAATATATCATTTACTTCATGAAATCAAAAAGAACATGAAAAACTCATGCGAAGTGAGAGCATTCGCAAGATTCACAAAATACAACCTTTTAGATGAAATTGAGCATGTTATAGTGATGCTTACTGTTGTCAAATAAGCTAGGGAACTGAGGCATTACGATACATTAACATGTCTTCATACAAATGTTATGATCAATATGTAGTGCTGAGATGGTACTCTATATTCATAGTTGAGGAGATCCTGGAGATGTCATAAGAGATATTCCATGCTCCTTCAATATAAAATACAGAAATTAGACTGTCAAAAACAGTAGATCCATGAAATGGCTCCAATTAGATCCATGAAAACTATCTTAGACATCCGTAAAACACTCTTTGATACCTTATTATTTCTCATCAGATATCAACAAATACTCATTAGTACCTTATAAGATTTACTTAAGTTGATGTATCCTTAAATAAGGCTTTCAGAAAACTTGAAAATATGAGGACTTTAATTTGAAGAGAAACACAAATAAATTGGGGCCAGATACATCACTTCGCTTCCTAAATATGTGACTGAACAAGGGTACCTGCTGACCAAATTGGTAAGCAAAAGGTCTAATATCCATTTACATATCACTTTTGGCTGAAAAACCAAATTTCTAAAAAAAAAATGTCCATAAAATCGGGAGACTCACATAAGTAACTGATTCTAAACAAACATGCATGTCATTTAGGATTAAGCCCAAAAAAATACTAACGAGGAATGATGTGTAAAAAAGAAGTCCCTCCTAATATACTAGGACATCATATGGATAAGTCGAATCGTGGAGGACTGGAGAGAACAACTCCAGTAAAACGATGAGCTACTGTGCCTAGTCCTCACGTGAGATGGCAAAAACGGGAACTGACAAAAGTACCTAGATTACTGCCTTAACCAATAACGTGGATCTATAACACATACACACAAAAAGAGTAGTTCGATGAATAAGTGCCCCTCCAGAATTTTGAGTTAAATCTATGGGGGTATTCTTGGGAACCTATCAGGATTCTCTGCAATCAAATGGAAACATGAACCGAAGGCATTCGCCTCAATATTGTTTAATTACATGAAAAGCTCCCCCTCAGCAATCCCCCCCCCCCACTAATGACAATGAGAATGAAATGTTCTTTTCCAGCCTGTGGAACAGGACATGAAGATCCATCATATAAAAAGCCAGCACAAAGCCTGAAGATAGTCTAGTTATTAACAAGAGGATGGATGTATTGTCACTGAATGAATTCACTTTACTTTGGGTACATACAGTGAAGGCTGAGTTTCAAACTTAGCACAAATGATGAAAGAGAAGCCTTCAAACCAACACTTGAATTTGCCAACGTTGTCAACTCCTGCTTAAGCTCTGCAAGAGTGATGATGGTAAATGGGAACTCTGAAACCTTACCCCTACATCGTTGTGAAGAATAATTCTCTTGACTCAAACCCAAATCACAGCTGTTGAATAGTACTTGCCGTAGCGCAGGATCACAACCTAAACAACCTTCCAGACTCCAACCTCAGGATAGTACAAATATGGGGTGAATTCTAACTTATGCCTTACAACTTTTATCCATGTTTTTCCCTACCATATCATTAGCTTGTCTTATTACCTATACAGGTTCATCTATAGGAATAAATAATAATAAACCTCAACATCAGCTGAATATTTGAATGAAGCTCTTACAGTTTACGTTTACAGAAAAATAACTGAACACAGCCAAGAGCACATTCCTAAGAGTTGATCGTAATGAGTGCTTTTTCTTTCTTTCTTTGCTAGTTAAAAAAGGCAGGAGGGAGTGATCCGATCTCATAATTGACATGAAAGGAACAGCCTTTTTGTAGCAAATATGATGTCATCTCATCAGTGGCTTAGTAAAACCTTAGTATCAGACATGACAAAAGGCAAAAAGAAAAAACAAACATAAGAAAACTAATAATAAAGAAGTTTCCATCGGCAGTCCTCAAGGGCACATCAGATTTTTACCAGGTCCTCCATAATAGAATTCAGGATCCTCAACGTAATCCCCAAGGTAAAAGGCATCATAACACTTGTATTCATCTGTGTAAGTATCAACCCACTCTGGAAACCTCAAGTCTAGAATGGTTTGGCGAACCCGCATTCTTTTCACATATCCAGAGTTGCCAAACACGTAATCCGGGAAATTTCCGCTGCCCATACCAGTTGCAGTGTGAGGATGAATCCCTGTCTTTGAGCTGCAAACTTCCCCTCCCCATTGAACAGTTATAGCATGATATCTCAGCAGAGTGAACAGATCTGGTGGCCAATAGCCTATGTTGGTTTTCTCTCCAAATTGCACCCACCAATTGCTTGTATTTGGATCCTAAGTCAAAAGGAAAAGACGTACAAAACAAGGAACATCAGAAAGGACCATTTTCACCATACAATGTTAGATAAAAACGTGGTGTTCAGTAATGTCGTCAGTTTTTGGTTTACAAACCACAAACATGTTTTCATCTATCTTTGTAAAAATTGAAAAACGTACATGTTGCGTACACATGTTAGTTTGAAAGCACATGAGAGGGTGGCTGGGGGTAGGGCTGACCGGAGATGGTCTGGGAGGGGAGGGGGGGATGAAAACTTGTGCACGTACGAACATCATTCCTCCCTTCTCTTTCAAATCTGCAAAAAAATTCATAATTGTTGCCATTTGTTCGAAAGTGGAAACACTTGGCAAAAAGTGTTTTTCTTTCCAGCTTTCCAACCTTTATGGATAGAATGATGCTACCAAACTGACCCAAGTTATTGATCATTGAAAACCAATTTTTAAAAAGTACCTTTAAGGTTATCAAACTAGCATTCTTGTACCATGAGTCTTAGCTAGGAGATCATTCTGCCCAGAAAACACTCTTCCATGAACTATTTTCATGCTTACTTATAAGTTGAGTGGAATTAGATAAATCTAAGATGCTTTATTGTACTCTTACCTGGAATATGTACGTAGTTATTTGATATGGAAGCCCTGTAGAGGTTGATATTGGATATATAGCAGCACCAAGAGCAACCTCATTGCTAGTTTGAACAAAACCAGGGCATGTGAGATCAAAACAACCTGTTGTCTTTGATGAATCAGTCTGGTGCATGCACAAAGCGAACATAAAGTTAGTGCAATCACATCAATTAATTTTATTCTATGGTCATATGGTAGCTAACCTCAGATAGGTAAATTAAAAAACCAAAACAATGTATGGCTTTCGAATGTATGTTTTTGTTTCATATTTTCTCTCTTGGATGTCATAATGCCACAGATCTGATTGTTGCTTATGCGAAGCGATAAAAAATGGTTTCATGACACAAGGTTCAACGAGTAGTGGAAGCAAAATGGCTTTTGGCAATTTTTGTTTTCTTCGTTTGGTGATTGTATTTGTTGTGCTTCGACAACCTACTTAATCAGTAATTTACAGTGGCATACAGGTGGCCTGGGTAGCCATGATTTCAATAAATAACGACATAGTTTTTTTTCCCCAGATTTATGAGACATTAACCAAACTATGTACTAATGTTAAACATCAACAAATGACACAGTACATTAGAGTGAAAGTCTTAGCTAGGCATCATTAAACCATCTTTTAGCATCAATATAGTTAATACAATGACTTACAGTCCAATATACAAACAATCGAGTGCTCCTGTCTCCATAGACACTCGGATTTACCTGAAAAGCAGATACAGAACCATCAATCGGTATAGTTACATACTGAAAATAAGATAACCAACATCATTGATCCTCATTAAAAGAATAATACAACACATGAAGAGAAAGCACTAACTGCCCAGCCGGATTCAATAGCCTCATAACTCATGTAAGGGCCATTTTTCAAAGACACCCGAGAGGTACTGTACTCATCATCAGTTTCCACGAAAGGGTTCCAAACTTTGATGTCTCCTTTAGCTCCTGAATAGCTGTAGCCTTCCGTTAACAATATCGCCAACTGTACAACCGAAAAACATATTTAACTAAAGGTTGTTTCAATTAATCCCCAGTAGTAGATAATTGAGTTGATTCCATCATTCCACCAACCGAGTGATTTTCTAGTTGAAGGTAAGAATCTATGTCTTCATCAAGGTGATTGAACTTTTGGGAAGGCTTCTTCCTCCCGTACTCTTTCACTGAACTTGCTTTAAGTAATTCCTTCTTTCGAATTCTCCGGATAGGGATTGTGCCCTCAGGACAGCTTCCACTTCGTTGCCATAGCTGTGATGTCACAGTCACTGAAGAGCCTCCTCCACCCTTTGTTGATGTTTCCATCATTGTGGTTGTCCTTTCCGTTTGAGGATTGTAACTGGGTGTCATCTAAACATAAAGAACATTTACATTCATTTGCATTTGGAATATCACACAATTCTCACGCCATATAGGATTAAGCCAAATGTTTTTATGCGACAAAAAAATGCAGACCTGGATTGTGTGATTCCTCAGTGCAGGACGATCGAAAGCTGGCTGCTTGTGAACGTCAATGCAGTCAATAATGTCCCCATCTTCACTCTGCAAAAACACTAGAAATTAATTTTCAAGGGGTTTCTTGACCGACCACGCCAAGGAAATAATCTTTGCCACTAAAAGTACTAGCAACGTGGTACGCTATGTGCCTTAAATTGTCGTACTTAGGGGCAGGCTTCTGTACATTACTACATAAGAATGTACTTCTTCCAGGCAATAGATATCTCAAAAGAAAAGTACATCTTTGCAAACTATTCGGGTAGAACACATATTTTATAGGAGCATTATGAGTAGTTCTTTCGCATTTTATCTTGACAAAGCTCCTCTCTCTTGAGATTTAATGTCAGTTCTCCAAAGAAAAATGCCATGCAAATAAATAGGAAACTTTTTAGAATTGCTTCGGATCGCAATATTCTCTATTTAGAAATGATAGTGTAACATGTTTCAAAATATGTGTTTCAAAACCCGACTCACTAGGGTATTAGCGTTTTCTGAAACTAATAGGCTCACCAAGAGACCCTGTACCAAGCAAGGCGACTTGTGCGTAACTAAAAAAAAATCGTTGTGCTATAATTTTGCCTCTCAAATTAAACGGCATTTGCTTTCCTTTTTTTTCCCCTGCTGAAACTTAACACAAAAACCAGACTCCACCTCGTATCCAAAAAAACACAGCCTTGGATGGATCAATATGCGAAAAAGGAGAGTAAAATGGGATATACAGAAGGACAAAAAATTGCAAAATTCCACTGAATAGCATGGAAACCATACCCGAATAGTTTTCACAGCACGTTTATTGAGAAGATTTAACTTCCTTTCTACTTCCAGTAGTTTCTGTCTAGATATCAAGTTAACCTTCACAACCCCATAGGTAAAGCCACTGAAAGTTGCTACAAATAAAAACAATAACAGAAGTTTGAACCCCATACTCCTGGAAAAATAGTTCCCCAAAGTCGGTTTATGAAATTGGTTTAGCTCTTTGTCAAATATAAAAAGGATGGCATGCAAATCAGGGAATACAGAAGTTAATGTGTTAAGAGGAGATGCATTAGACATCTAGAGTGCTAGCTAAGAATACACAACAGTCGTGTGATTAACCCTCCAGTCATATCATTTACATTTTGAATTTGAGAAAAGAAAAGAAAAGAAAAAAAAAAATTCATAAAATGTGATGCTTGTGAAAAAATTCGTAAAACCCTTAAACCTTTTCAAAGAAAGATCAGCCATGTTGGATTGATAAACTGCTGCTAATGCTGAGCTGTTATGTTATACAGTACATGATCCATGCAATTGTTATGGTGAATATATATATATATATGCAAGTGCTGTGATGGTGCTTTGTGGTCAAAGTCGAGAGTTCGCGTATGTAACTACACTGCTAGCAGAATTTACTTCAGAAGAAGAATATTAAGGGAAATATACAAATATCTTTGCTCCATTGCCCAACTAGACCATCACAAGCAATTAGATCCATGAAGCAAAAGGCTCAGAAAGACAAGAAAACGAGGACAAGTAAATACAAATACACCGTGATAAGATACATTGTTTCCCTTTCCAATTATCTGGTCTTGTACGTATTTATGGCCTGTTACCAGCTTCTTGATTGTATCCATCTGCATTGAGGGATGAGTTATGAACTGAAGTGGTAAGGAAAAACTTGAAGAGTCTTATCCACTTTCACTTGTGCAGCTTATTGAATCCATTGCACCATGGAGACTACTGGTAATCTTATTGATGCTATATATGACAAAGCTGCATCAGAGAGAGAATCATATATAGGGGGTTGGAGAGAAGACCGACCTACAATAAAAACAAAAGAAGTTTACGGACATAAGTTACTAGTGAATCAATAAGCAAGGGGGTAAGACCAGTAGGTCATCTGGGACGTCGACAAATGCGATGACTGATTATTTCTTTCTCGTTATGGAATTTTTCTTGAACGGGTTGTATTGTATCCCCCTTGTTGGGCTGGTTTTATTCGTGCTTGAATTGTTGCGTCGACGAGCTTAATTTCTCTTGTAGTTGATTGTCCGTCCGTCATGATTGCATATTACTGTAAATATTACTATCATGTTGTACTGATTGGCCCAAAAAAAGTGACTAATCCATCTATGTTGAAGAAGCATAATGCAGGGTGCTGAAAATTTTCTGTTATCACCTAGACATAAAAACAAGCAAGAAAGAAAGCCAGAGGGCAATATAGGATCGATTTCAAGTTATAAGAAACGAAACCAAGTTTGAACATGTAGAATTGTTTTTAACTTTTCAAACTAGGATTGATAGACTACTTCTCGTCAAGATGGGAAAAATGGGGGGAAACCCACTTGATAAATTTAGCTAGATGATTGAATGCCCTTAAAGTGAATAATAATAATAATAATACTAATAAAAGGGTAATACATGTTGCAAGATTTATGCCTTAACCAAAGAAAGTGAGTAACAACACGCATTAAAAATACTGAAAAACTAGTTTTGGATTACCTCCAAAATTTGAGTTGACTGAGGGAGGATTGATGGGAAACGACGGGAATTCATCGCAAATTCGTAGGGAAAGATGGAAAAAACAGAAGGCGGACGCCAAATTCTGGTTCTCTTCGCCTCCACATACATTTCATTAATTTGGTTGGTGATGCCACTATACACACCCCGTACCATATGCACCCGTATAATTAAAGAGGCAAAATCAATGAGATTTAGTTACGCCTCGTAATGATTTAGTTATACGGGTTGTGTACCGTAACATTTCCAAAAAAAGGAAATCAATTAGTATTATATATTATATACAAATACGCATTTTCCAAGTTATGACCACGGTGCTCCGCATATATTTTGTTCAGTTAACTGGGGCTCCCAATGTATTTCATTGTCTCTAAGTACTCCGTCACTTCCCATTCCTCTCAATCTAGACTGGGTGTTTTTTTTTTGATCCGCATTTAGACTACTGGGTGTTTGCTTTTGTAGGTTGTGGTATTATTATTATTATGTTAAACATACCATCAATTAGCCAATACGAAATTGATTATTTCGAATGAGGCTCAGCCGGGTTCATTTTGGACTTATATATAGTTTGATAGTAATTCCCATACTCATATTTTTCTGCTACTTGTAACAAAAATAATACTAATAAGCGTACTAGTCAAGTGACTATCGAACCAGTCACTACTCAGTTAGCTAACTTAGCAACAAGTTTTTTTTTTTAATTTTATTTTAAGTATAATTGGTTTTTCTCATCGCAATTCTCAAAGGTGTAGTGATAATGGAAAAAATAATGCTTTAGGAGATACTATAATAGTACTAGTTACAAGTATCTATTGTTGGCAAGCTCTTCAGCTCAACTCGATCGTATGACAGGAGTATAGAATCAAGAATGTGTTATCTTAATCCATTGGTTCTGTTTGTATAATAATGTGAGCTTACCTTGTTCAAAAAATCTTGCAATCACTAATGGCCAAGTTTCTTGGACTCCATAAAGTAGCAAAGACTTGGCAAAGTCACGTGTCAATATCAGAGGATAGATAATAAGAGTGTAGTGGATAGACAAAATTACGTGTCATTATCAGAAGATAGGCAAAACCAAATTCCTATAATCTCAGCGCATATTTTTTTTTTTTTTCCATTTCTTATTAGTATTCTAGTTATTGTCATCCAAACAAAGCATAAATAAATAAATAAATAAATAAAGGAAACAATTTAAATCATAGTCCTAAATAGAGTGTCCACATAGATTTTCATCCCACCAATCATCACAGATTAAGATTTACTCCTCTGTATTCCTAAATATAGTTTAGCAATATTACCCTTCTTGTCTACTAGTATACTATATATACAGCTGCATATGTAGTAGAATTTTATTATTTTTTGAAAACAGGGCTTTAATAATTTTTGGAAACATTGATTAAGAATTAGCCATACTCTATTGCATTTAGGCGTAAATTTAAAGTGCACTTTTTCGTATGTTCAAGGGTTTGGTGTGGAACATACCCACCCTTCTTGAGAACAAATATGTTTTATGATTTTTGCTTGTCACAACAAGGCTTAATTGCAAGAACACCCTCTAAACTATCATTTTTTGGCAACTTCACCCCCTCAAGTTTAAATTCGAGCAACTTCACCCCCTCCCCCATTTTCCGTCCAATTTTGTTATGAATTTGGATGGAAATTTTCAAAATTGGATGGAAAAGTAAATCAATGTACAAAAATGCCCTTACAAAAATGTCCGGTTGACAAAGTGGTCGACCGGGTGGTCGACCAGCTGGTCGTCCGGCCTCTTAGTGTAATACCCGTCCCGAATATTAGAGTATTTAATTTATCTTTTAATTGAATTATATACTTTAGGGGTTTATTTGCATATGATAGAAGTTGAGGGCCTTATGTGGGATTTATGGGTGGAACATAAGTTAGACCATGGTTTCAATTGCATGGAATAATTTCCCTTAGGCTTTTACAAATATCTTGGGAGATATTTGTTTTCCTTCCCCACCCCTTTCTAACGTGGAGAGAGAGAGAGAGAGAGAGAGAGAGAGAGAGAGAGAGAAGAAGAAGAAGAAGAAGAAGAAGAAGAAGAGAAGAAGGCAAAAGCTAGGTCTTGTGCTTGAAGTTTTAGTTGGTAATTTATGTTTCTTTTTACTTGAATTCATGTTTTAATTGTTAGTTTCCTTGTTGTGGGTTGGAGTTCTTGCATGGTTAATCGATTCTTGTGGAGTAGGGTTTTATGTTTGTGTTTTAGATGAGTTCTTGGAGGAATCAAAAATCTTACCTTGAATTTCTCATATTCGATGTTTAGAACTTGAAATTGATTCATGTATTTGGTGGTTCTTAAGTAGCTCTTTGATTTTCTAGTGTTTGAGCATGTGTGGTATAGTTTTTGAGGGGTTTTAGACATGATTTGAGTGGTGGAAGAGGTTGGAAATCGGAGGAGGATCAAGCTGTGTTTTTGCTGAAAAACCCAGGTTGAACCGGTACGGGGTTTCGCTGTACCGGTACATAGGTTAAAAATCAGCATTTCTAAAGAAACTTCAAACGAGCGTAACTTTTTCACCCGGACTCCGTTTTGGGCAAATTTTATATCAAAATTGATGTACTCGGAACGTACTTTCCATTGGTGGTGGTTTCATGATCTAATTCTAATCCAATTAAAAGTTATATCCAAAACAAGGCAAGTTGGTCATAAGGTTGCAAACCAATTTCAAGAGTTATTTCATATTTGAACTTTACGCTTATATGGGAGACACTCCTAGGTGTTGACTTGGTCATATTTGTCTTCGATAGACATTGTTTAGCTTCTTGTTAGTTTGTGCCGAGTATTCATTGAATTCGTAACTAATATGAGTTAACTTGTGGCTAGGTAAAGAGCCGGTCTCTCGGGAGGTGCCGAAATCTTAGTTTGACATACTTCGGTCGATACGAAGGTGAGTGTGTTTGACATGGACGTGTTCAATGGGATATTGCATGGTGGTGTTTGTGTATCATACTATTTGGGATTTAGTCAATGGTATGCATGCTTGTTAGATGTTGATTATACCGCCGAAGGTTTGTGTGTGAGGCACACCATGTCGTAAGCCATGCCGCCTAATTACCGGTGGTTGGGAGCGTGGTGTGTGGGACACCACTCCTGGGGTATATGGGTTTATGGCAGACGTGCCATCGCATGTGTTGTGATTATAGGTGTGAGATATTCATTTGAGTGCATATGCTGAGTTGTATGAATTACTTTCAATTGAGATGTTCCTTCAGGTATGGTAGTATATCATTGAATCTATTCTATGTCTCACACACTCTGGTTTTCCTTTTTGGATTGCCAGGCCTCAGGTGGTCGTAGAGTTGGTTCACTACCAGTCGACGTTTTGGGGATACTTGGACTTGTACCGAGTTTTGATGTTGTGGTCGAGTTGGTTGTAATGGGTCAAACTCTGATTTTTGTTAACTCATTTTTTGACTTCAAGTTGTAAATATGTGGGTGTCTTTTGTACAATGCAAGTTTGTTGATATCTTTGGTATGTTGTTTATATTAATGTTAAGTCTTCCGCTGGGGGTTTTACTCTATTCTTTTATTGGTTGTCGTTTAGTTGTTGGTTTATTGTGTGGAATGCCACGTGGCTGTGTCGGTTCGGACCCACTTTGGGTGTCGTTCCGGGACGGGGCGTGACAGCTTGGTATCAGAGCTAGTACGTTCTAGCCTCTGTGTGGAGAGTCGTTTGGGGTTTGGTGGTGGACCATAGAAGTAGTGTGGTTGTCGATTAGAGGTAGTGTTCACTAACATGTGAGTTATATATCTAATATTGTGTTTGCTATTGGTTGTTAAAGTGATTGAAATAGATATTGGGACATGGCTTCGGAGCATCATGTTGAGGAAGCTGCATCTAGCGGTGATGAGGTTCAGCAACCTGAAGTCCCTGTAGGGCAGCCGGTTGTAGGGGCTACCGATAGACTTCTTGCAGCTGTGGCTTTGCTCGCAGAACAACAAGCAGCCTTTATGCAATGGCAGACTACAGAAGCAACGACTCGTGGAACGGGTACAGGTTTACTTGAAAGATTCAAAAAGTTATTTACCGTGGAGTTTGAAGGGGCAATTGACCCAAGTGATGCTGAGGAATGGCTTAAGGCTGTGGAGCGGGTACTGAATGCTATGGGGGTGACCGATGCACAGAAGGTGACATTGGCGACTTTTAGTTTGAAAGGTGAAGCTCGGGATTGGTGGGAATCGTTTGAGAGGCAGTGGACTGCCCCTCTGCCAGGAGTTATACCAGCGGTACCGCGAGTGGTGACATGGAATCGCTTTGTTAAAAGGTTCAATGACCACTACTTTCCGAAGAGTTGGAAGTTGGATCAGGAAGCGGCATTCATCGACTTGAAGCAGGGTAGTATGACTGTTCCAGAGTATGAAGCTAGGTTTGCAAAATTGTCAAAATATGCTCCAGACTTGGTGAGTACGGAAGAGAAAAGATGTCAGCGGTTCCGCAAAGGACTTTTACCGAAGGTAGCTACGAGGTTGACCACCTATGAACAAGAGGAATACGCTCGGTTGGTGGAAATGGCCAGGATGGTTGGAAAGGATATTCAGGATTTAAATGATAGCCGAGAGTCATACAAGAAGAGCAAGACAGAGGGAGCGACATTTGGTAAATCCGGAGGCGGTAATAGCAAGGGTGGGGGTCAGAAATCTCAAATCACCAAAGCTCAAGATTTTGGGAAATCACAAGGTGGTTCGTCGGGGCAATGGAAAGGGAAGTCGGGACAAGGGACTAATCGGCAGACATTAAGTGGTGCTACAACAATGTCTCGCCAATGTTTCAGTTGCGGGTCTACGGATCATTTAAGGAGAGATTGCCCAATTGCGCTTAAGGGTGTTAAGTGTTATACTTGTGGTGAGTTTGGGCACATGGCGGTGCAATGTCCTCGAGCACCAATGCCGGCGACATCTTCTGTGGGTAGTGTGCAGGGAGGTAGAGGCGGAGGAGCCAGTGGTTCTACGGCACCGGGTAGAGTGTTTGCAATCACACGTCAAGGGGCACAAGCTTCCCCGGGGGTGGTGACAGGTACTTTGGTTATTTCCGGTACTTATGCGCGTGTGTTGCTAGACCCTGGATCTACGCATTCTTTTGTGTCTAATGCTTTCATTAAACAGTTAGACAAGCCTGCTAAACTGTTAAATATTGCTTTAGCTATTTCTACACCGGTGGGTGAGGTAGTAGTTATTAATGTATGTTATGCGAGTTGTGAGTTGGTAGTTGGGGAAAGGAGATTATTTGTAGATTTATTGCCGTTAGATATGACTGACTTTGATGTGATTTTGGGTATGGATTTCTTGTCAGAGCATCATGCCGTTATGGATTGCTTTAATAAAGAAGTTATATTTCAATTGCCGAATAGCGATGAAGTTAAATTCTGTGGTGATGCAGTAGCGAGTTCTACTTGTCTTGTTTCGGCTCTTAAGGCCAAATCTTTGTTGAGTAAGGGTTGTGAGGGGTATATTGCTTATGTGGTTGACACAGAAAAGAAAACACCGACACTAGAGGAGATACCAATTGTGAATGAGTTCGCGGATGTGTTTCCGGATGAGTTGCCAGGTATCGTGCCGGACCGTGAAGTTGAGTTTACTATCGAGTTGTTGCCTGGTACTAATCCGATATCTATTACTCCATATCGTATGGCACCAGCAGAGTTGCTTGAGTTGAAAGTACAGTTGAAAGAATTGCTAGATCGAGGTTTCATTCAGCCTAGTGTATCGCCGTGGGGTGCACCGGTCTTATTTGTTAAGAAAAAGGATGGTTCCATGCGTATGTGTATCGATTATCGACAGTTGAATAAAGTGACGGTTCGGAATCAATATCCATTGCCAAGGATAGATGATTTGTTTGATCAGTTGCATGGGGCTACGGTATTCTCCAAAATTGATTTAAGATCGGGCTATCATCAGATTAAGGTAAGAGACAGTGATGTATCAAGGACAGCTTTTCGTACTAGGTATGGTCATTATGAGTTTTTGGTTATGCCATTTGGTTTGACTAATGCTCCGGCGGTTTTCATGGATTTGATGAATCGGGTATTTCGGCCGTTCTTGGATACTTTCGTTATCGTGTTTATCGATGATATCCTAGTTTATTCTCGCACCAAGGAGGAACATGAGGATCATCTACGTATCGTGCTACAGGTCTTACGTTGCAATCATTTATTTGGAAAGCTTAGTAAGTGTACATTCTGGTTGGATAGTGTGGAATTCTTGGGGCACGTGATTTCTGCTGATGGAGTTTGTGTTGATCCTAAGAAGATAGAAGCAGTGGTTAATTGGGAGAGTCCCAAAAGTGTCACCGAGATTCGAAGTTTTCTTGGCCTGGCGGGATATTATCGTAAGTTTATTCAGGGTTTCTCCGCGATTGCTTTACCGATGACGAAGTTGACTAGGAAGGATGTGAAATTTGTATGGTCTGAAGAATGTGAGAGCAGTTTTCTTGAGTTGAAGAAACGGTTAGTATCGGCACCAGTTTTGACAATTCCGGTTGGTACGGAGGATTTGGTAGTCTACACTGATGCTTCATTGCAAGGATTGGGTTGTGTTTTGATGCAGCGAGGAAAAGTTATAGCTTATGCGTCGAGACAGTTGAAAGTTCATGAACAGAATTATCCTACGCATGATTTGGAGCTAGCAGCCGTGGTTTTCGCTCTCAAAATATGGAGGCATTATTTGTATGGAGTATCGTGTGAAATTTTTAGTGATCACCAGAGTTTAAAATACTTGTTCACGCAGAAGGAGTTGAACTTGAGGCAGCGTCGGTGGATGGAATTGATAAAGGATTATGATTGTTCTATACACTATCACCCAGGTAAGGCAAATGTGGTCGCCGATGCTTTAAGTCGAAAGACGGCGGGAAGATTGGCATGTATACAGTGTTCGAGAGTTGTAGTTTTTACTGAGTTGAAACAAATGGGACTAGAGTTTTCATTGGGGGGTAGTGGGGCTTTGTTAGCTCGTTTCAGTGTTCGACCTTTGTTTATAGATCGGATTCGAGATGGGCAGTGGCAGGATCCTGATTTTCAAGAGTTCAGGCGAGGTGTCGTGAAGGGGAAAATGCCTGAGTTCAGTATTCGGGATGATGGTATGATTATGTTTGGTAAAAGAATGTGTTTGCCGAATGACATGGTTTTAAAGAAGGAAATTTTAGATGAAGCTCATTGTTCTGCATATGCTATGCATCCGGGAAGCACTAAATTGTATCGTGATTTAAGAGAATATTTCTGGTGGAGTGGTATGAAAAGAGAGATTGCGGAGTACGTGGCTAGTTGTGAAACTTGTCAACGAGTGAAGGCAGAACACCAAAGGCCAGCGGGTTTGTTGCAGAGTCTACCTATACCGGAGTGGAAATGGGAACATGTAACGATGGATTTTGTGACAGGTTTGCCGCGTTCGAAAAGAGGATATGATGCCATATGGGTTATCGTTGATCGGTTAACAAAGTCGGCTCACTTCTTAGCGGTTAAGACTACGTACACCACGGATAAGTATGCCAAACTGTATGTTGATGAGATTGTCAGATTGCATGGTGCACCTATGTCTATTGTTAGTGATAGGGATCCCAAATTTACTTCTAGATTTTGGGTTAGTCTACAACATGCTATGGGGACTTCTTTGAAATTTAGTACTGCATTTCATCCACAAACAGATGGTCAGTCGGAGCGGACTATACAGATTTTAGAAGATATGCTGAGAGCAAGTGTCTTGGATTTCGGTGGCGGTTGGGAAGAGAAATTAACGCTGGCAGAATTTGCTTATAATAACAGCTACCAGAGTAGTATTGGCATGCCACCGTATGAGGCCTTGTATGGCAGAAGATGCAGGACACCGATTTGTTGGGAGGATGTGGGTGAAAGGAGTATGTTGAAACGAGAGTTAGAACAACAGGCTGCCGAGGATGAAACATTGGGTCCAGAGTTAATAAAACAAACAGCTGATGGTGTTAGGTTGATTAGGGAACGATTGAAAATTGCGCAGAGTCGACAAAAGAGTTATGCGGACAAGCGGAGACGTGATCTAGAGTTTGCTGTTGGTGACTTTGTGTTTATTCGTGTTTCACCTTGGAAAGGGGTTATTCATTTTCAAAAGAAAGGGAAATTGGCACCGAGATATATTGGTCCTTATGAAGTTGTTGAAAGAGTTGGTGTTACGGCTTATCGCTTGGTGTTACCGGTTGAGTTGGCCCGGTTACACGACGTGTTTCATGTCTCTATGCTTCGGAAGTTTGTGGGAGATCCATCACATATTCTGGGTTCGGAACCGTTAGAACTTTGTGAGGACTTGTCCTACGAGGAGACACCGGTTGAGATTCTTGATCGAAAAGTGCAAGTTTTACGTTCTAAGGTAATACCCTATGTGAAAGTGTTGTGGCGAAATCACAAAGTTGAGGAGGCAACATGGGAGGGCGAGGAGTCGATGAAACAAAAGTATCCGCATTTGTTTTAGTCAGGTAATTCAATTTCGGGACGAAATTTCCTAAGGGGGGGAGAGTTGTAATACCCGTCCCGAATATTAGAGTATTTAATTTATCTTTTAATTGAATTATATACTTTAGGGGTTTATTTGCATATGATAGAAGTTGAGGGCCTTATGTGGGATTTATGGGTGGAACATAAGTTAGACCATGGTTTCAATTGCATGGAATAATTTCCCTTAGGCTTTTACAAATATCTTGGGAGATATTTGTTTTCCTTCCCCACCCCTTTCTAACGTGGAGAGAGAGAGAGAGAGAGAGAGAGAGAGAGAGAGAGAGAAGAAGAAGAAGAAGAAGAAGAAGAAGAAGAGAAGAAGGCAAAAGCTAGGTCTTGTGCTTGAAGTTTTAGTTGGTAATTTATGTTTCTTTTTACTTGAATTCATGTTTTAATTGTTAGTTTCCTTGTTGTGGGTTGGAGTTCTTGCATGGTTAATCGATTCTTGTGGAGTAGGGTTTTATGTTTGTGTTTTAGATGAGTTCTTGGAGGAATCAAGAATCTTACCTTGAATTTCTCATATTCGATGTTTAGAACTTGAAATTGATTCATGTATTTGGTGGTTCTTAAGTAGCTCTTTGATTTTCTAGTGTTTGAGCATGTGTGGTATAGTTTTTGAGGGGTTTTAGACATGATTTGAGTGGTGGAAGAGGTTGGAAATCGGAGGAGGATCAAGCTGTGTTTTTGCTGAAAAACCCAGGTTGAACCGGTACGGGGTTTCGCTGTACCGGTACATAGGTTAAAAATCAGCATTTCTAAAGAAACTTCAAACGAGCGTAACTTTTTCACCCGGACTCCGTTTTGGGCAAATTTTATATCAAAATTGATGTACTCGGAACGTACTTTCCATTGGTGGTGGTTTCATGATCTAATTCTAATCCAATTAAAAGTTATATCCAAAACAAGGCAAGTTGGTCATAAGGTTGCAAACCAATTTCAAGAGTTATTTCATATTTGAACTTTACGCTTATATGGGAGACACTCCTAGGTGTTGACTTGGTCATATTTGTCTTCGATAGACATTGTTTAGCTTCTTGTTAGTTTGTGCCGAGTATTCATTGAATTCGTAACTAATATGAGTTAACTTGTGGCTAGGTAAAGAGCCGGTCTCTCGGGAGGTGCCGAAATCTTAGTTTGACATACTTCGGTCGATACGAAGGTGAGTGTGTTTGACATGGACGTGTTCAATGGGATATTGCATGGTGGTGTTTGTGTATCATACTATTTGGGATTTAGTCAATGGTATGCATGCTTGTTAGATGTTGATTATACCGCCGAAGGTTTGTGTGTGAGGCACACCATGTCGTAAGCCATGCCGCCTAATTACCGGTGGTTGGGAGCGTGGTGTGTGGGACACCACTCCTGGGGTATATGGGTTTATGGCAGACGTGCCATCGCATGTGTTGTGATTATAGGTGTGAGATATTCATTTGAGTGCATATGCTGAGTTGTATGAATTACTTTCAATTGAGATGTTCCTTCAGGTATGGTAGTATATCATTGAATCTATTCTATGTCTCACACACTCTGGTTTTCCTTTTTGGATTGCCAGGCCTCAGGTGGTCGTAGAGTTGGTTCACTACCAGTCGACGTTTTGGGGATACTTGGACTTGTACCGAGTTTTGATGTTGTGGTCGAGTTGGTTGTAATGGGTCAAACTCTGATTTTTGTTAACTCATTTTTTGACTTCAAGTTGTAAATATGTGGGTGTCTTTTGTACAATGCAAGTTTGTTGATATCTTTGGTATGTTGTTTATATTAATGTTAAGTCTTCCGCTGGGGGTTTTACTCTATTCTTTTATTGGTTGTCGTTTAGTTGTTGGTTTATTGTGTGGAATGCCACGTGGCTGTGTCGGTTCGGACCCACTTTGGGTGTCGTTCCGGGACGGGGCGTGACACTTAGCCTATTGGTTCTGGTTGACACTACTCTCTGTTTAGGCAGTCGGCCTGTCAAAACTTCATCTCAATAAATTCGTTAAAGCATGTATTGAGCTCACTAAGTCTTTATAAATATTAATCATTGAATTCAAGAGACTTTATGCAATACGTCAAGGCAAAGAAAAATTAGTCCGAAAAAAGACTTTGCGATAAAAGATTTTCTTTTGCCAAATAATAAAAACTTCATCAATATAATCATCAAAATAATAAATAGTAATGCATATAATTTTCCAACAATTTATCATGCATATTTTTCCAACAATCCCTAATTTCATCGGAAGGGTGAGACCATGCCGGACTTGGAAATGTGACAACTTCGGCGGGTGGGCGTTGGTACTCGTCTAGATAAGTGGCTATTGTAACAGGTTCACAACTATTATTTTTGAACCAATAGTAGAGGTAATGTGCCTTGTTTCCCTATTGACCTCCATATTTGAGTAAAAATTTCGAACTACACCATCACGAAAGCTAGTTATCGAAAAGTCCTTTCGCGGACTAAATATTTTCTCGACCTTAAAAAATAGAAGAAAATGTCTCTTGGATTCAATGATTAATATTAACAAAGATTTATTGAGCTTAATACATGCTTTAACGGATTTATTTAGATGAATTTTTGAGTTACAGGTTGACGAACCGGCTGACAGACCAGAGAAGTGTGTCAACCAGAGGGCACTAGACGACCACCCGGACGACCGCTTGGTCGACCACGTGAACGACCACCTGTGAACGTAATTTTTTTTTAAAAAGGGTACCTACATAATTTTGTTGGTCTCCATCCATTTTTTTAACGGAAAATAGGGGAGGGGGTGTAGTTGCTCGAATTTGGTAGTTAGGGGGGTGAAGTTGCCAAAAAGTGATAGTTTAGGGGGTGTTCTTGCAATTAAGCCTCACAAGAAAAGAGCTATTGTATTGCATTATTGTTTCATTGACATGTTTATTTATGGACTGGACTATTCGCAGCCACGTATTTTCTTCCATAGCCCACTCTATTTCGGTAAGTGGTTGTTGAAAATCATAAATAACATTTCGGTAAATAGCTGTTGAAAATAAGATTATATTTCGGTAATTACATGTCGAAAATATATTCAACTTTCGGTAGATAACTGCCAAACATGCATTTTCCGGCATTTTCGGTAAATAGCTGTTGAAAAAAATATCATATTTCTGTAATTTGATGTTGAAAATGTATCTTAATTTCGGTAATTAGCTGTCGAGTCTAATTAAAAAATTTTAACGGACTGTGGGAGAAAATACGTGGCTGCGAATAGCCGCGCCCTTATTTATTTAGCATATCTTGTTGCTCAAACTCTTCTAAGAAAAAAAAAATTAAGGCAACACCACCTTCGCTACCAATCAATCACAATTATAATCCCGCCACCACCCCTCCCCTCATCTCATAACCACTAACTACACCTACCGCCACCACTCACTTCCCTCGATCCGTAGCCACAACCACTGTCGTTTTCCATTTAATAACATCGTGGGCCCTTGTTTTTTGTTTGGTTGAAGGCCACATGGTTTCAAATAGAGTGTGTTGCTGGATGGGCCGAACTTGTCTTTCATCATCCCTCAAAAGTTGGACCTGGATTTGTATGATTAGTCCCAAGGTCGGTTTGGGCTTCTGAAATCACAATTAGAGTAAATGAAGCTAAATTGTACAGTGATTTACTCCATTCGTCCCACAATGTTGGTTATCTATTCTATTTTAGAATGTCTCAAACTATTAATCCTTTTTAAAAAGTCAACTAAAAAAGTGTGTGAATTTCCAAAATTTATCCTTCATTAATAATTGAGGATAACTTTATGGGATTCAATGGTTAATAGTGGAGATCAAAGGTCATTTTTAAGGGGGACATGCATTTAATATTTGTCCCCTTAAAAAGTTGGAATCTCCGAGACAAACCAACATTGTGGAATGGAGGGAGAAACTTATTTAGGCCTAGTTTCCCAAAAAAAAAAAAAAACCCCCGGGATTTTTTGTTTTGTTTTGTCCTTATTCATATTTTTTTCGCATTTGTTAGTTTTACGTCAAACTTTTATGGATAATAATTCGTCTCGACGAGAAGAATAAAAAAAGTAAAAGTTTATGACTTGTGCATAATTTTTTTTTAAAAATATCCAAAAAAAGTGCTCAATTTTGGATATTTTCTAAAAACAAAATTGGGTAAAAGTCAAAATTTTTATTTTTCCGATTTCTTTTGTCAAAACGAACCAATAATTCATAAAATTTTGATGCAAAATCAATTAATACGAAAGAAAATTTGAATAAGAAAAAAAATTTAAAAACCGTTTTTTTTTAAAATTAGGTCTTAAACATTGCTAACAAACAGCCTAACCAGTAGTAACCATTAACACTATCCCTTCAAAACAAAAAAAAAAAAAAAAAAAACCATTACACACTGCAATACAAATAGGCCAAAAAAAGGGCAAATTTCACTGACCTCCCCTGAGGTTTCTAACACAGACATATACCTCGCTTGAGGTTCCTGAAATATCACTGACCTCCGCTACTTTTGAAATTATTATCAAGATTCCCCATCTGTGAAGTCACCGTTAATTTTTCACCAGAAAATCATGACATTAGCACATTTACAATCCCTAATACCCCAATTACCCTTGCAACCATGACCAACAGCCACCGCTTTTAATTTTCTCCATACCCATACTTTTATTCGCCACCTCTCAAATTAATAATAGTACAGTATATGATATTGGAAAAGAAAATAGAATCGGGTAATTTAATGCATGTTTTGACTAATCGCTCATTTATGTTTATAGATGTTATGTGATACATAGATATATTATTGCGTAATATCTCATGTATACCTGTATAATATAGTATTGTGTGTGTTATCTCATTTATTACCTGTATAGTATAGTATTACTGTTTTGTGTGCGCGTGTGTGTGTATATTATGCTCCCTCCATCCCAAAATTTTAGTCCACTATGAAAAGTTGTGTAAAAGGTATTAAGTTTTCAATAAATTTTAGTATTTTTAATTATGGTATTTTTGTTCGTTCCTTATGAATTTTTGTTAGATTCGTGTTTTGTTTATTAGATTAATCATCCGTCTCAAGACAGGAGGAGTATAAAATGTAAAAAAAACTAGACCAAAAGCAAAAAAGATTCACTAAAGACAAAAAACTAAACTGATAATATTATGTGTCTAAAATGTTGTTGGTCAGTATTTTAGTGGAAATCACATCCTTCTTAACTTTTTTATCTTTTGGATTCGCATTATATTTTTTGGATTGTTGAATCGTCTCAATGAAACGAATCTTAAAAATAAAAAATTATGATAAAAAAAAAATCACGAGTTTTTTTTTTTTTGTAGTGGACTAAATTTTTGGAAGAAAGGAGTTAATACAAAGAGCGAGAAACATGTTGTATTTGGCGTCGTGGTAAAATACAATTGAGTAAATTGCTAGATCTGAAGAGGAAAAAATGAAGGTTAATGGGATCAAGTAATAATGTGAAGATAGGAAAGAACCAATTTTGGCGTAGGACCTAGGAGTTTGTTTTTTTCTAAGGTTTCAAATTCGAGCGATTCTGCTTTTAGCAACTCTTGCTACCACCTCACCTCACCCCACACATAAGCATGTGAAATGGGCCAAAATGGCTATGGATGGTGCTATAGGGATTAGTCTGAGGTACGAGCAAACTAACCCAGAACATCCTATATTACCGAAAGGGGAAAAAAAGAATTTTGCCATAGTATACAGATATCGGGTCACACAAATACTTCCTCCGATATTCTATTTTGGGTTGTTCCTTAATAAGTGTCCATTTTGTAAAGTTAGTGGGTAAAAGTTGGTGAATTGTCTATTTTGTCCCTAAAAGTAGATTCCATTTTGAAAAGTAAGTGAGTAAAAGTGTAATGATGATGGGTAAGTAGGAAAAGTGGAGGAAAAAGTTGATATGAAAAGTATAATGATGATGTATTTTTAATAAGTTGGAGTTACGAAGCAGGACATTTAAAAAGGGACGGAGGGAGTACATAACTACTTGTCAAAGAATCTGTACAAGCATACACTCGTTCATAAGAAAAAGAAGAAAATAAATAAATAAGAGTAAAAACGGACATGGGTATCAAGTATCAACTGAAGAGACCATTTGTGAGTACTAATTATTAGGTAGGCAATTTAAATAATTACTATATTGTAAGAAATGGATTTTTTTTGTTTTTGTTTTTGTTTTAGTTATGTGTTTTTTTTTTTTTTGTCTTTGCGAGAGGAACCAATAATCCACACAAAATTAAAGCAAAACTAACAAAGACAGATATTTTTTTTGAATAAAGACAAATATCATCTGAAAGGGTTATTAAGCCAAACCACCCTAAGTGGAATAATTAAAAATTGGAGATGAAACTAGGGCAAATTGGGATGTAACTTTATATGTATGGTGTCAGCAAAAATTGGTTTCAACATGTTTGAGGCAAAAGGTTCAATGGGGGCGGTGATGGAGAACATGGTGGTCTTCAAAAGGTTGTAGTGCAAGTGGTAAGGGAGGAATAGGAATAAAGAGAATGGGAAACAATAAAAATGGAAAATCAGGAGACGCACACCATAGAGGGCATTTGAGTCTTTTTCTCATCATTATTGACACCGTTTAGGCTCATTTACTGGGATGGGGGAATCTTGAGAATTATTTCAAAAGCAAGGGAGGTTAGTGACATTTCAAAAACCTCAAGGGAGGTCTCTGTTTGTGTCAGAAACCTCAGGGGAGGTCAGTGAAATTTGCCAAAAAAAAATTATCACGACACATGGCGTGATGGTATTAGTTAGACAGTTGTACAGGAGCATTCGCCGGAGAGGGCCGCAACGGCGGGCGAGCGTGCAACTATATATAGCCCGTTTCAGCGAGTCAAGTGAGTCCAAACCATTCCTTCAAAAAAAAAAGAGGCAAAAACCGAGTCCAGAAACGCCAGCGAGAGCGAGAAGCTTCGATTTAGGGTCTGAGAAAATGGTGAACTACTTGTTGATGATCACCGCCGACCTCGAGAACCTGACCAAACTCGAGCCTCAAGGCGGTTGCGACGATCCAAACTTCGCTTACTACTTCAAGGTCTACTTTCACATCACATATATATGTATCTATCCATATACATGTACACAATTCCTTTGGGTTTTCCATTTTGCGCACAATGTTTGCCGATTACATTCCTCGAGACTGGTTCGTTTTCAACTCTTCCTGTAAAATTGTTGTATAGTACTATAATATAGGTGAATCTAGTGTTTATGTATCTGTCGTAGTGCATATTAAGTATTTTGAATGCATACTCGCTTCGAATGTTAGTTTTGTTTTTATTGCCGTCTGATCCAACAAATTTATGCGAATCTGGATAATCGTTAGGATTTTCATTGATTGCGTTCAAGGTTTGTTGAATACATTCCTTCGAGGGCTGCAAACGAACCGAGCTGCGTGCGAGCAGCTTGTGGCTCAGCTCGTTCAGTAATCGAGACGAGCTCAAGTTTTAGGCTCATTTATTAAACGAGCCAAACTCGACACTCAAAAGCTCAGCTTGGCTGCAAAAGCTCGGCTTGTTGCCGAGCTTGAGTTTTTGGCTCGTTTAGGAAACCAGCCGAGCTTGGACACTAAGAAACTCGGCTTGGCTCATTTACAAGTTAGTCCGAATTTGAGCCACAATGCATCTGATTAGAAGTACCAATTTCTGTCAGTGTGATGTGTATTTAGGGTTTCTTAATCGATCATGTTTACACTAGTTTGATTGTATACTCCTTCAAATGAGAGTTGTTCCTGCTAACTTACTTCATTCTGACTCTCTGATAGTTTGCATTTTGATTTACTTCGCATGTTGCTCTTTATTATATTGACTAATTTTCTTCAAATCGATATATAATGTAAAATTCCTTCAATCTTGTCCATATATGAGCTCTGGTTCCACTTTCTAACAAATGTGGCATAGTGTATGTAAGCATTGGGTTTCTCAACATATCAGAGTTCACAGTAGTTTGAGTTTATGCTCTTCGCATGTGAGTGATCGCTATCAACTTCTATTCATATGTGATTTCTTCTGATGTTGCTGTTGACTTCATTTGCTCTTTTGTTACAAATGTATATCTGAGACTTGATAGGATCCACTTTGTTTTCTTGGCGGTTGTTGTACTCTGATGCATCGGCACAGAACACTTCATATAAGAAATAGTGATATAGTTCAGTTTATTATTTCTCTATCTATAATAGTTCAGATTAGCTTCAGTGCATACACAGGTCGGATGTGGCCCATGTGGGTGATAGCTATGAACTGTGTGAGTCATACCTATGACTTGTAATTCTGTTTGATTTATTTCATTTTTCATTTATTTCAGATGTTGCTGTTTACTCTTTTTTCCTTTACTGCAAATGTACATGAAAAATGTACAATCTGTTAGGGTTTTAATTTGTTGTGGAGATTTTTTTTTTCATACATTCTATCCATATAGCTTGTATTTGAACTCCAATTCAATGACTGGTACCAGTTTTCTATAAAAACTAGATCTATTACTTCAGTTTAGTTTGAATGTATGCCCAATTTAAATGTGACTAATGCCTATTAACTTTTATTCAAGTCTGATTTCAGTCATTCTGGTCATGGATGACCATCTACATGTCTACAATACTTCAGGGTCTTAGTTTTCTGCAGATAATGTTTCTTTGAACATATTCCTTCAATCTAGTTTGTTATTGTATTACCACTCAGTGATCTGCTGTCTTTGAACTCCTATTACTGTTAACTAATACTCCATGTCCGATTTTGTTCATATACTAGTATATTCTATACAATCTATTCATCGCTATTTGTTTTTCAAAATTTTAGTTGCTTTTAATTTTGATTCGCGGCTGATCATATATGTACATCGAGTCATCGACATGTATAAAATCAGTTAGGGTCTTAATTTTGTGCAGATATTGATTCTTTGAACACATATCTTCAATCCAGTCTGCATTTGAATCTGATGCATTTAACATTACCCCTTGCTATTGAATACGCTATGCATGTGAAGTTAGGGTTACTCAAGCTAGCGCTTAATGTGAATGCATACTCACTTTGAAATGACAGTGATTGATAGAAACTGTCATTCATGTCTGATTTCTTTCGGATGTTGTTATGGATATGCAATGGGCTAGGCTTTCGATCTATTACAGACTTAAATACATTCATTCACTGTAATCTGTTGTGAACTCCCAGGCATCAGAGTATTACCACTTCCTATGGAAACTGTTCTTGCTGTGAGTTAGTTTTTAAGTCCTAACATAAGTTCAGATTAGTTTGAATGTGCACTCACAACTAATGTTTGATATATATTGAGTATTATTCATAGCTGATTTGTTCAGATGTTTCTCTTTACTCTGTTTGCTCATTTACTGCAAATGTCTAGGAATATAATTAAAATTTCCCAACCGTGAACTTAGGGTTTCTCAACTTATCGTAGGTCAGATCACTTTGAATGCATACTCACTCTGAAGGTAAGTGATAACTCATAATTATTCAGAGTAACTTTCATTCATGCCGTTTACTCTATTTGCTCTTTTAGAGCATGTGGTTATCACTGTTCTGATTGGTCTTTACTTATATATTCATTTTCTTTGCATCTACTGTTGTGCTTCATATTGTCTCAGCTCCTATTGGTAACGTGTTTCTTCAACTAATCTATTTTGGATGGAATTGGCAACACTATGATCATGGCACAATTACTAATATGCCTTGTTTGGATGGGATTTTGAAAAAAAAATTCCAACTCAAAAAACACTCATTACCGCTACTTCCAATCGTTACTATCATTTCTCTCTCATCTCTCCAATCATTATTCTCATTTCTCTCTCTATCTCCCTCCACTCATTACCCATATCTTCAATTATTACCCCAATTTCTCTCTCAACTCATTACCCAAAAATCAAACTCAAAAATTTTCGAAACACCATCCAAACTAGGCATATGTGTTTAATTTTTTTCTGCAATCATGGCATTTAAGTCCATTCTTGTTCTTCTTTTACTTAACTGTTTTTGAGGTTTGTGTTGTTGGAAAAGTTTTGTATAGGGTTTCTGCTACTGTACATTTGATCCCTTTACATTCTGATTATGGTGATTTATTTTGGTTTCTGAGCAGCATCTTATGCCATTAGTGCTGTATTTATATATTCATGTTGCAGTTGAAATGCGAGAGATGTGGAGAGGTGACCCAGAAAGATACGTGTGTTAGTTTGAACGAAACAGTTGCTCTGCCTAGGAGTACCACTAATCTTGTTCAGAAGGTGACTCTCTCTTTCTCTCTCCCTCTGCGTGTGTTACGATTGTGCACTGACTTCTCAGTTTTCTTTCTGAATGTTGTTCTTGTTGTGAGAAGCATGAAAGTAGACCCATTTGCTGAATGTGGTGATGTGTAGTTCTGTCCCCTCCTGCCCCCTGCCATCTCCCTTTCTGCATTGGCATGCATGACTGTGTGCAGAGGACGTATTTATTTGTTCGTACTATTTGCTTTGACATCTTACAGATGTCTGGAATTTCCTTATCCATAACTTTAGCAAAACCACAACTTGTTAATTTCTCCGAGAAAGGGATAGGACTAGTGCAACTCATGCGTCTGATCTCTGCTGTAATTTCTGTGTCTTTTAAACCTTTGTGATCCTTAGGACTTACATCTACTATAGTACTTCATCGTTAGTGGTTTACGTGTGAAATTATTATGGTCCTGTCTTGAATGATATCTTTTCTTTTGTTTTGCTTCAGTGTAAGTTCTGTGGGAGAGAGGGCACTGTGTTGATGGTCACTGGTCGTGGTCGTCCACTGACCCACACGCTAAGTCAATCAGGACAGTATGCGCCCCTGATGTTGTTTGACTGTAGGGGATATGAGCCCGTGGAATTTGCATTTGGCAGTGGTTGGAAAGTGGAATCTGTAAGTGTCTGATTTCTTTAAATCTCACTCCTTGTTGGACAGGAATGTTATTAAGTTACAATTTACCTCTTGAAGGAAAAAAAGTAGTTAAAGTTTAGCTTTGTGCTGTTAAGATGCATATCCCTTTGCCTTCAAACCTAGCATCTATCAGATTAAAAGAATTCTGCTCTTTATGTTGAATTGTGTATTTCATTAGTTATAGTTGAAAAAGATAGATGAGTGTATTTCAAGTTAACGAGATTTGAAGAGTGAAAAAGTTCCTTGCTGATTTAGTTACAATTGTGGAACCATAAGCTGTTGCACGTGAGATAAAGTGGTCTGGATGGTTGTAACTGGAAGTATAGAGCACCAGCAACCTGTAATTCCATCAATTGGTGGGTGCTAAGCTGCTTTATGAGCTGATTTAATTGTACAGATCTGTCAGATCTGAGGGACTGCACCATTACTTGGTGGTCCTTAGAACCTGTCATTATGGGGAAGGGATTGATTACTGTTTTAGTTTTGAGAACCATTGGTACTTGCTTTCAGAGTCAAAGGAAAAGTTAAATGAAAATATTATGCTAAGTTGCAGAAACCAAGTAGAAAAACATGTAACTAGGATGGGCTAACTTGTAAAACCAAATTGTAAAACATCTAACTAGGTTGGGAATCGTTTGACTAAGTTGTAAAAGCAAATGATATTTGCTGTCTGATCATTGTTTGGTAATTATCTATACAAGACCTTCAACCAGGTTTTAATAATGTCAAGGACTCAAGACAACATTAGCTTCCTCCTCCGCATAACTTTCTTGATCGAGTGTTCCCTTTGTTGACTTGTGGAGAGAAATTAGCACCGTGTTACTGTACATGCTGCTCTGTGCTCTCTCTATTTTTCTTTTCACTAATTTTGTAATATCTGATAGCTTTAGTGCTCTAGTATTATTTTTAGGCTTACTGTTTATGAGTTATCCAAGAAGTAATTGATTAATTTGAAGAATGTGTTTTAATGTTTAATTCGAAGCTTTTGGACACCTTTGTTTTCGGGGAAATTGGTTGAATGTTCATAGTTCCTTTTTATGTGTTTTTATGTGTGGAGGAGTTGCTGTCAGAGCAAAACACTTAAGTTCTTGTGTTTCTATTTCTAATCTCTATTTTTTGTGGAAAATTTTAAGGACTGTTCTCTCTCTATCTCTTATTAGGTACATGTGAGTAACTAACTAACTTTGTGGGGTTATAAAAATAAAATTACTGTCAATGTGACCGGCATGGGCACCAAGCAAAGTATGGTGTTTAAAGAAGTAGACTTGTTTGGCAAGCATGCGAAATAATTCAACCAACAATCTTCCAGTATTACTCTTTCTATAAATGTGAATCTCTTACTCTTTAGTACTTCAGACTAGTAGGCAAGCGTGTGCACAACTGTGGTTCAAAGCCACGGAATTTAAATGCTGATGTTTCACCCGTCTTCAGAGGATCTTCCACTGTCTTAAGATTGCTGACATATTGATATCACCAATAAATGAAATCTTGCAGCATTTAATTTTACTTTAAGTCCTCTTGAAATTTCTTGAGGGTGTGCCATGCCATGAACTTGACTCGTACCTTCATATTAAATCTGTGTACATGATGCGTTAATTATTGTGCTGTGTGTTTACTTTGTTCTGTAGATTGAAGGGACTAAATTTGATGCTGTGGATTTGTCAGAAGGGGATTTCGCTGAGTATGACGAGAAGGGAGAGTGCCCAGTTATGATATCTAATCTTCGTTCTGTTTTCAACGTGGTGAAGTAGGTGGTGCCATGGAGGTGTGTGCAAGCATTTTCACTGGGTTATACAAGAAATGGGTACTGGATAACTGCTTTTGTTAAAGTAGATAACTTTGACATCATATGTAGTTGGCGTAATAAAAAAAAATATGTAGTTGGCTATGTAAATCTCTGTGGTCGGGCATCTGGAAGTCTTATGGATATACTAGTAACAACTTAGAGCGTACTGTTCAAATACTTTCTATGCATTGTGATTCTGAGGAACCCTCGGTTATGTGGTATTTTGTTCACTCGAAATATTATTGGCACAGATATTTGATGCACATAGGTGCACAAATTGGATGTACGACGTTTTCTGCAGATAGGCTTTTAATGCCTAAGAAGCGATTGATTAAGAATCCCCCAGCTGGTTGGGAATTGGAATTGCTGAGCTATATTTCCTCTTGAGTTCCTGCAAATGGGCTCAACATGGAGGTGCCCACTTTATAATAGTTCTTTCTGGAGAACTGTACTTTTAAAGGCTTATTCGCAAAGTTGATGTGTCACTTCAATTGACAGCATGTGCTAAATCAATTGAAGTAGAGCTGGTCCATCTCTCTCTCTCTCTCTCTCTCTCTCTCTCTCTCAGTATATTTTAGAGCTGACAAAAGTCGAAAGGGTTACTCCCTCCTTAAATTCAATGCCGCAATTATTTGATGCTATCAGATCTCAATAGGCTTCAAAGCATATTAATCTTCAAAGCATATTGATAATCACATCCAGTTGCTGGCTTGACAAACGCTTCTTCAGCTGCACAGATTCACTCTTTCAATGGCCATAAGAGAGAAGCTTAGTATTGCAGAGACTTGGAAGCTGCGGGTTGTAGGCTCTGTTTATAATTGTTGTTTTTCATAGCCTGGTATCCAGGTATTGAATCGAGTACTCTGGGTCAATCTCACCGGCTTCTCACAAAGATACTCTCCATATTGCAGTAGCAATGGGGTACGAAATTGAGTTGTATAGAAGGAGAGAGTAGTGGTTTTTGTATGTATTTTGATTGGGGCAATGGTGGTGGATAAAGGTGGCAAACGGGCGGGTTTGTGCGGGTTGAAACGGGTCGCGGGTCAAATATGGGTCATAGGGCAAATTGGTTGAAATGGGTAGGGTTGAATATAGGTCAAGCCAAATCCAAATCTGCCTGACCCGACCCGTTTATATATATATATATATATATATATATATATATATAAACTTAATTTCCCTATATCGAAACTCAAACTTGCTAAACAAAAATACCACGTACATCTACGAACCATTCAAAATCAATAAGAAAAAAAATCCCAAGTCATGCCTTCAAAAAAAACCACGAAATCGTCTTTGGTTTTAATTTTTTGTATTTGTACGTTCCGCGTCAATTTTTCAGTTATATAAGCCAAACTAAAATTTATTAGAATAAAGACAAACATCAACCAAAAGGCCAGATTTTTTTGCATCTTTGTGTGTATGTGTCACAGAGAGAGAGAGAGAGAGAGAGAGATAGATTGTTTTGGTTCAATAAGTTAGGGGACTTTATTTATTTATTTTTGTCAGGTGACTTTATTTTTTTATTTTTTTTGTCTTTTTCAATATTTTTGTCATTTATTTATTTTGCTTCAAGTTTATTATTTTGCTTAATACTGGACTCCATAATTTCTTTGAAAGAGGAAAAAAAAGAAGTCAAAAAGCTGTTTTTTTACATATTTTTGTCCTTTTTTAAAAAATTATAAGTTTCGATCAAACTTTTTTTACTTTTTCAGCTCTCTTGTCGAAACAAACCAATAAGTCATAAAAATTTGGTGCAAAACTAACAAATGCAATTTTTTTTTGAATAAAGACAAAAAGATCGGAGCTGTTTAATTTGATCAAAAATGTTTTTAAGATATTTGTCCCTAAATTTGACAGAATAAAAACTGAACGAATTAATCAAGTCCTTATCGATATCCGAGTGAGTTGATTTTTTAATAAAGAGTTCTTAAAAATATGTTTTAAACTAATTAAACTACTCTGATTATTAGCGTATTTGGGTCAAATTCTGTGTTTAAAACTTTGTCCGATTATTTAAGTAATTAACTTGCTTCTTTACCTTAAAAAAAAAAGGAACTTAATTAGTCATCCTTTTACCATACTTATTTAGGTGCTCATCCTAATGTGTTTAAATACTTATCTTTCCATCCTCAAATTCAATTAACTCCTAAATTACCCTTTCTTTCTCCTAATTTTTCAAATCTCTCTCTCTCTCTCTTCTTTTTTTTTAATCTTTTCTAATTATCTTAATTCTCTCTCCACTTTCAAACATTTCTCCCACCTAATCTTTTGAATTTTTTCTCTCTCCCAATCTTCTCTCTCATATTTTCATTCCCCTAAAATCTAAAAAGAAAATACTACTCTTACAAAAACGAATGTGTAAGCTGGAAAATATGGTAAAACATGATCAATTCACAAAATATGGCAAAATCTGATCAATGTAGATGAATAAAACAAGATCAATTAAAAAACATGAAAAAATCAGAAAACATAGCAAGTTTCGAGAAGTGTAGGTTTTGATCGAGGTAAATGAACAAAATATGATCAAATAAAAAACATGACAAGTTTTGAGAAGTGTAGGTTTCAATCGAGGTAGATGAACAAAATGTCATTAATTCACAAACATGACAAAAATCGAAAAACATACACCAAAATAAAAAAATCATACAAAATTTGAAATAATCGAAACACATACACCGAAATCATGACAAAAAATAGTGGTTTATCTGCCGGTCTTCGAAATGGTGGGCGTGATGCAGCAACTAAGTGGTGAGTTGGATGTGATCTTAGGAGGGCGAGTTCTCACAATCAAGGGTTGAAATACGACGACTGTAAATGTTTGCCTACGACTACGGAACCATCACTTATTTTGAAAAACAAAATTATGTCATCCGTCACTTATAGAGCGATCAATCGCTCCAGCGACGTGGGCCATCCACGGTTCTTCGAAGAACCAGGAGCGCCGGCGACGGAGGTAACGAAGGAGTACAGGAGGTTGGCGGGGAGAGAGAAAGAGATGCTAAATGGGAGAAGGATGGATTAGTTGGACAACTTGACTTTGTACGGGTACTAGTTGGTATTGGGGTGTTGAGCATATACTTGACTTTGTACGTTTGGCTTATACTTATCATAAAGGCGCAATCCTAGGAGATGCTGAGAGCCGTCGCCAGTGGGTCTTCTCCATAATCGGGAGAGATAAAGAGAGATTGGGGGATTTGAAACTCTGGCCTATGGTTAAGGAATAAAATAAAAATATTCTATACATAATATATATAATAACATATGGACAGGGGTATAATGGGGCAACAATGTATTTTGAGGATGAGAACATAAGTATTTAAAATCTCTAGGATGGACACTTAAATAAGTCTAGTAGATAGGATGTCTATTTAATTTCTTCAAAAAATAAGTAATTAACTCGCTTGTGGTCTAGTAATTAACTTGCTTGTGGTTTTCCAAATCAGTAACATGCTGTACAATGCCCGCATTTTGCAATTTGCGTGAAGCTTTGAAATTTTTTTTTCAAAAACAACATACGGGATTTCAGACATTTGAGGAGTATAACAAGTCTTTTGGAGAGAATGAGTCTTTTACCATTTTTAACCCATCTAAACCCATTATACAATATAGACGGATTGGATTGGGATATAAGCGGGCGGATTTGGACGGATTAAAAAATATGAGTTCAGTTTGCCACCTCTAATGGTGGAGCTAGAGTGTTTATGGAGAAGAAGAAGAGAGAGAGAGAGAGAGTATGTGTGTGTGTGTTCTGGGAGGCAGGATTCCATCCCCTCCCCATGCCGCCTCTCTCTCTCTCTCACTCTCTCTCTCTCGAATTTGGGTTGAGATCGTGCTCAATCTCTCATTTCCCTACATTTTTGGATTGACTACCACCAATCTGTGGTGGATCTAGAGCTCTAGTCTCCAATGGTTTCTGTAGAAGACGGCGGTGGTTGGGTTCAACAATGACATAGTGATGATGTGTGGACGACCAACAACGGTGACGGAACCGATAGTATTTCTGCCTGGAGCGATCTAACTACACAAAATTCAGTCTTGAGTGGACTCGCTGATTTTTCACTATTGTTGCTGGTTTGACTTGTTTGTTGGGGAATCAAGACTTCATGAGCCATGGCTCAAATCAAGTGGTTTAGGTTAAGTCAAGCTTGACGAATTAGAATATTTGTTGTGTGGTTGGGGGGAACCTCTGCCTTTCTTCTCCTCCGTTTCTTCCTTTCATAGAAACAGCAGACTCATGGCATGCAGTGCCATCATATCTTCCATTCCACTACATTAATTCATTCATCTCTATCCCCATTGAGTTAATTGCCAATTAATAGTAGTACTCCACTAGTGTGTCCGTCCCATTTCCCTTGGAAAAATGCAAAACCACAACCTACGACCGAAGTCAAGGACTTGACTTCAAGATCATAACTCGATCCCTGAGTAGATACATGCATGGGTTTTGCTCGCATGACACCGTTGCCGCAAAAATAATTCACCAGTCCATATGGTCCAATATTGAATCTTGGACATAATATTGCTACAATTACAGTACAAGAAAGAATCACCCTCTCAAACAACAACAAAAGTAAAACAGACACATGTATTTACAAGGATTGAAAATACTAAGTCCAAGTCTTCAATTCAATGAATTCTTTTCTTTTCTTTTTCAAAAGCCAATAAAATAAAAATAATATTTGGAGGGTGGATTACTGTATGCTTAGATGAAAATACCAAGCTAAAACATATGGAGTACATTAATACTTTGAATTCAGATTAACTGTATGTATGCAACTAAAGATGGACCAATCAATCAACATATAGTAAAACATTTAACAAAAAATCAACATGAAATTCAATTTTATTTTGCATATCATGGTAATTTAAGGATGTTATCTCTATGAATAGCAAGTTAATACCAGACAGTATTTTGGACTAGGTACGACTAATAATTTTTTTTTTTTTTCTAACATAACATGCATGTTATATGAAGACCAATTTTTTTTTACTTCGGGCTGGTGGGGAATCAAACCCCAGATCAAGATTATTACTTACCACTTGGACAACCTCTGAGTGTGTACCATTTTCCTTCTTCTTTCAATCCTTACACTTAAGATCACAATTTATTATTCATTTTCGCTTTACTCAACACACAAGCAATAATTCAATCTTCCTAAACCCTCCATCATGATCAGCACCTTCCACTCCCACCTCCATCTTCTAACCACCACCGCTGGTCCATCGTTCCTCTCCACACCACCCAATTGCCAATAACTTTTTTTTGAACAGCCAACCAATGAGACCCCAAGGGACAAAGCCCAGCACTTGAGATGCCTTAAACCATAAATAAAGCAATTGAAATAAATGAGACACAACCCAAACACCAAAAGACCTAAAAGCCCAAAAACTTGGGAGTTGGGACAAGCCCAACAAATAAAGCCCAAAGCACACTCAAACCCTAACCTATTCTTCCCAGCCGCCACCAACACCATTGGTACCCACTGCCGCCACCACCGCACACCATTTCCACAGCAAACCAGCCAACCCACCACGGCTGGAGATCCAACCTAGCCATTAAGCAAAAACCGGTTACCCCAATAGTATAACTGGTGGCCGACCTTTGACATAGAGGATGCAGCGGCAGCTGTAGCAACGATGAGATGGGCGAAGTAGTGGAAGGTGGAGACAAGCAACAATTGGGGGAGAACGAGGTAGGGGCTGACAGTATGCAGGACAAAATCGCCGATGAAAATTCCATTGTGAAGCAAGCCGAGCCGCCATGAACCTATCGGTCCCAAAAAATGGTCGAAGATCACCATTAGCAGAATACACGCTGTCAGATCCGCCGCCGCAACCATCACAACACCTGAAAAGGAAAAGAAAAAAAGAGTCGCAGACACACCTAGATGGCTAGATTGCCATCTCCACTGCCGGACCGCCACCCTCAAAGCATGGATCAAAGACTCAAGCATAGACTTTGTGACGCTGCCTAGCACATACTTCGAAAAAAGTAGCAATGACGGTGAAGAGGGAAGAGGGGAGAGCGACAGAGGGGAGGAAGAAGAAGAAAATGGAGAGAGAGAGATGGAAGGAGGAGGAAGGAAGAATGCACCTGGGGGGAGGAAGGAGGCGGTGCCCAGGAGAAACCCTGATTGGATTGGGAGATTGAGGGAGCAGAAAGGTTCTAGAGAGAAAAAAAAAAGGGTTTCTATAGGATGAGATAGTTTGTGCTTTGCCACCCTAGTTGCTAATAACTACCACCTCATTTCTTGTCTATCTCTTCCTCCATTGCCACCTACTATTTGTTTGCCACCTCCCTCACCCCATAGTGGCCATTACCACCGAAAGTTCCTCATCGTGTATTTGTGTCTTCCCCACCCCCATCACTCGTAGTGTCTGTTTCCTACCACAAAACCACTCGGGATTCATTTCAAATTATTCGGATCTCAATGTCCAAATCATTCCAGATTTGTCGAATCCTAATGTCCAAACTGTTTCAAATTGTTCAGATCTCCATGATTGAACCATTTCAGATTTTGTGTAGAAGTACATGCGAAAAAAAATTTCAAAGTGTTGCAAACTCAACATCAGAAGCATTTCTATTGGTCGGATTTTGTTCCTTGAACAATTTCAATTTGTTTAGAACTATATGACCAAATGGAATGTTGACTTTTGATCACTCCATAACCTTTGAAAAGAACTTCATCGTCAATTATAAGTCCTGAGATAAACTAAATATGAAGAATGAGCCAAAGTAACACGGGAGTGGGAGAATATTGTTGATTGGTGGATCATGATTGTGGTGTGGTGGTCGTTGTTCAAGTATGTGTTAGGGGTAAGAGATAAACATGAGTAATAGAGATGGTTGGTGGAATTGTGAGATGTGGTGTTGGTGATTGGGAAATATGGTGGCCGATAGTCGCTAGGGTTCAAAATAAGTAGGTGTGGATAGATAACTTGAAACCTTACGAAACATTTTAATATGGTTTGGATACTAAGAGAAAAGGAAGGAGTGAATATAATTTCTTATGATGAGAGAGAGAGGACTGCCTGCTTGCACCAACGATATTATCCAAACAGTAAAAGCTTAAAAGGTACCGTATATCCCATGACGCAAACAAAATATTCTCTAACAATAAAAGCTTAATAAAAAGTACACATGGTGACAATAAAAACATTCCCGTAACAATAAAAGTTTGGTAAATTTTCAAAATAGCACCTAAATTTTCACCCAAATGTTACAAAAACACCTGAACTTAAGTTTATTTTAATTAAACACATGTACTAACAAAATTCCCAAATTTAGACCCCTACCGTTACACTCCAAGCATTTCGTCCAAAAAATCGCTGACGTGACATAACTTACCCGTTAAGTGGCTCCATTGCACATGTTACAAACAGGGGACGATGCATCCAATCTAGACCCCTTCAACGTTAACCTACTGACTATTGTAGAGGTCATGAAACCCCGAAGTACATGTACAATTATATATACCGAAACAAAAAAATAACATACATATATAATTGTATATACCGACAACAAATCGAATACACACTCCAATTCCATCAAATTCTCAGTTCGAATCGTTTCCTCTCCGGCCAGACGACTACGACGGTGCAACGGACAAGGAAGTGAGCAAATTGGGAGGTAATTCCCAACCCTAGCCGCCGACACCTCCCCCATGGATTGCTGCTGAAAGAATCTCCCGGAAAACAAAGCCTGCTGCACTTTTGGACCGCCATATCCGGCGGGGCCACGAAGCTCCAGACCTGGCCGAAGTTTGGCCGTGCAGGTATAGCCCAGAATCCACCGCCAGCTGCCGTGACGGTGGAGACAGTGTCGACAATGTCTTTATTGACAGCGTCGTGATCGTCGCAGCGAAGTCGTTTGTCGAGGAGGAAGGGCATTTGTAAGGAGGGTTTGTGGTCGAGGGAGGCAAAGATGGAGGAGGAGGAGGAGTTGATGCGGAGGGTGAATGGAGGCAGTGGAGAAGGAGGCAAGGTGGTGCCAGCGCCAGTGGTGGCGACGACGGAGGGCTCGGCAAACTGAAGCTGGGAAGAGGAATGGTGGTGAAGTAAAGAGTGGGGTTCAGATTGGGTGCATCATCCCCTGTTTATAACGTGTAGTGGAGCCACTTTTCGGGTAAGTTATGCCACGTCAACGATTTTGTGGACGAAATGAACGGAGTGTAACGATAGGGGCCTAAATTTGTGAATTTTGTTAGTACAGGTGTTTAATTGAAATAAACTTAAATTCAATTGTCTCTGTGACATTTGGATGAAAGTTCAGATGTCATTTTGAAATTTTTCCTCAAAATTAAGGTGAGGGTTATGGAGATGGAGATGGAGATGGAGATGGAGATGGAAATGGAAGATAGTTTCGAGAGAAAGAAAAAGGAAACGAGAGTCCGCTTTTATACCCTTTACGTACAATTTATCAAAAACATTAAAGCTTTACTACTCTTACAATTTAACAAAAACATTAATGCGTCTTCTTGAACTTAACTTAAATTTGAAAATTTTGTTTTTATTTGAATTTTTTCGCATTTGGTAGTTTTGTGTTAAACTTTTGTAGATTATTGATTCATCTCAATGAGAAAAACTAGAAAAGTAATTTTTTTTACTTTTACCTAAGTATTTTGAGAAATAACCACTTTTTAGCTAAAAATGACATTTTTGCGCTAAAAAGTTGTTATTTTCCAAAATATTTGGGTAAGTCATTTTTGAACTAAAAAATAGTTATTTCTCAAAATACTTGGATAAAAGTGCCAAAATTTTACTTTTTCGATTTCTCTCTTCGAAACGAATCAGTAACCCAAAAAAGTTTGACGCAAAATTAACTAATGCGAAAAAAATTCAAATAACGACAAAATTTTTAGATTTAAGTTAATTTCAAGAGAACGGAGCAAGCATCACTCACTCACTTTTTTTTTTTTTTTAGTGAAAGAGCAAGAACATCACTCACTCACTCACTAAATTAAAACGCCCTAGCCTAAAAAAATTGGATCTCGCTTTATTAAAACACCCTAAACTATGCATCGATCCACTCGCCAAGGTGGATGTTGTACATTAAAATTCTGGTAACATTAGGGATAGGGAGGTCTTTTTGTATTTTTGCCCCCAAAAAAACGAGAGAACAACAACAGAATCCTCCGACAACGGAGCCAACTCAGTTTTCGAGATTCAAGTTGGTATCCTCCAGATTGTGCTTGTGTTGTGACTGTGACGTCCAAACATTCTCGAAACACCCAGCAAACCAGATTTCCTCTCTCTCTCTCTCTCTCTCCACTGGATTTCTTCTCCCCTCTCCTCCCACGGGCTCCTCCTCCCACTCCCTCCCTCTCGCTCTCTAGATATAGTCTCCCTGTCTCTCTCATTTGCTGTCATTCTCTTTTTCCCCCTCCTCCAGCCTCAACTTCCTCACTTCCATAAACCGTTATGAATTTGCCTTATTCAAGCACCAAGGCTTAAGGACTACACAGAATCAATCTTGTCTCTCTTTATCCCGTTAATTGATCGTCGATGCTCATACCCGTGATCTGTATGCTCGAACATAGCGGAGCAAAAGTGCTATAGGGTTTCTATTTGCTGCTCTGTTTTGTGAATTCAATCACATTTTACGACCCCAACTGTTTCTGAAGCTAAGGCCTTCTTTGCCGTTGTAATTCGAATACCCACATGGTGAAAATCCAAACCCGGTTCGTCGACTTGTGAGTTCTGAATCCGATATGCTTTTTTGGAAACTAGGGTTTTGCTATTTTTGAGGAGGAAAATTGAAAGGTTTGGAAAATTCTCTCATTCCAAGCTGTTTTCTCTATGTGGAAAGGGTGTTTTTTGGATTGAAGTAGCGCAAAACGGAATACCCACAAGTTAGATTTTCGATATATATTCAGCTTGTGGTGTGGAGATGCAGTCAGGGATGGTGCTAATGGAGGAAGGGAAGGACCCGACCGTTACCGCTAGAACAAACCAATCTAGGGGTTTTCCACAGAGATTGCTTCAAATCCTTGTGGGGTTCTTTTTGTTGTGTGTTGTGTTTTCAGCCATTAGTATGTACATGGTTCGGTATTCGGGGTTTCAAAGTGCTGTGGCCACGGCAAGGCCAAGTTTCCAACTTTGCGTTGAGATGCCCAGCAATGGTTTAGAGCAATGGATTAGGCCTCCGTCCAAATTGATGCACAACATGACAGACCAAGAGCTCTTTTGGAGGGCGACTTTTATGCCCCGAATGAAGAATTATCCATTCGATAGACTTCCTAAGATTGCATTCATGTTCTTGACAAAGGGGCCATTGCCTCTGGCACCTCTTTGGGAGAGGTTTTTCAACGGGCACGAGGGGCTGTATTCGATCTATGTTCATTCGCTGCCGTCGTTCCAAGATCAATTCCCTGCCTCTTCGGTTTTCTACCGGAGACAGGTACCAAGCCAGGTATGTTTCTCACCAATTTTATGGTCTCTGTCTTTTATAATAAGATGTACTAGTTACCATCTATATAATATTTGCAGTTAAGTTGAAGTTTGTAGCCATACATGAATTATTTCCTCGTTTCCTTAGCATGTTGGATTATTCTCTTAAGAATTGCTGCTATAAAACAAATGCTAATCATATCATTAAGGGGTAACTGGTTAGGATATGATGCCCCGATGTGACAAAAAACTTTATCTAACAATTTGGAGGGACTTCCCTTTCACAATGTGGATTGATCCCGGTTTGTCTGCATCTAATTGCACCAACTCTGATTTTTACATTGATTTTGACCAAGTTATTTTTTGTTTGTCTTACTGCTTCGGAAATTTTTGGCATATGAACTGACTTTTTTTTTATCACATGCAAACTGTTTAAAGAGTCTGATTGGGACTGAGGAGTATGACTTTTGGTGATTCAACCAAGTTATTGTCCGTCATTGTTACTGCTGCAGAGTTCATTGCATAAGAACTTATTTTAACCATATGAGATATATTGAGTATGTAAGTAGGTGTTTTGTGTCTAATGGTACCATCCTGCGTGATTATCTTTCCTCCAATGCCTTACCAAACCTTGTTAATTAGAAAACAAAAATTGCTCTTGTCAACTCAACTGAATGGCAACTTAGTAGTGGCTGTTTCAGTTGCCTACTTGGGGCTCCTCTTTTTTGTGTATTTCTATGGTGTTTAAGTGCACAAACCTTGATTAACAAGGTTTGAGATGTATTAGCTATGTAAGTGGGTGTTTTGTGTCTAATGACCATCCTGCTTGATTATTTTTCCTCCAATGCCTTACCAAACCTTGTTAATTTGAAAACAAAAATTGCTCACTTCAACTCAACTGAATGGCAACATAATAGCTGGCTGTTTCGGTTGCCTATTAGGGGCTCCTCTTTTTGTGTATTTCTATGGCGTTTAAGTACATAAACCTTGATTAACTAGGTTTGAGATGTATTAACTATGTAAGTGGGCGTTTTATGTCTAAGGACCATCCTGTTTGATTATTTTTCCTCCAATGCCTTACCAAACCTTGTTAATTCGAAGACAAATTGCTCAAGTCAACTCAACTGAATGGCAACACAAGAGCTGGGTTTCGGTTGTCTACTAGGGGCTCCTCTTTTTGTGTTTTTCTATGGCGTTTAAGTACTTTATATGACTAATATATTCTTTGCTACCTACTCACATAACCTCTATCCTGTTTTCCCTTGGTGTTCTTCATCCAACTTGCATCATTCTTTAGTTGTTAGTTGGTACTTGGTACTAATACTATTATCGCTATAACACGTGTAAACAATTATCCAGAACAAGTTGTCCAATTTTTGCAGACCTGGAGCTACCATTAGGTGTTTGACGATTATGGGTACTTCGGTCTTATCTAAATTCTCTAAAAAGCTAAATGTATGTCACATGGCCCACGTTGGTTGGGTGATGAAGATCACATGATTAAAAGTGAAAGCCACCCCTGTTTGGGAGCTCTTGTCTTTGAGTAACTGTCCACCTGTTGGATGGTTGATAGTCTGGTTTTCCATTTGACATACTTTGTAGTCACTTGTGAGAAGCATGCACTTTTAACTGTAGTCTGATACTCTAGGTTTTGAAAATTCTACTGCTAACCGTCTAATTGCAGTCTTTCATATTTTAGGTCTAACATCTTAAGTGGTATGAATCGTTTCAGTAATTTGTTGGTATGAATCGTTTGCCTATCTTGGTAGAATGGACACGTCTACCCAACACATGCATCTCAAATTAGCTATGTTAAATGAACTTTGAATTTGATACACTGGAAAATAGTCCTGCAAAATGACAAGAATTGTGGCAGATTTTTGATGTTTTGTGCATTGCTGAAACTGTTGGATATAGGTAATTAATGAACTTGGTTTTAGGAACAAATTACGTGGGGTTTAAGGACAATCCAAGTTATGTTGATTGGTTTACACATGAATGGACCTGACTGATGTGTTTCATGACATCTTTTTCTTTTATTTGAAGGTAAGTTTTGCAGAATTTTCATACGACTGTTAGCCATTTTGCTGGCATTAGGAGTATCTGTGGTCTTTTAAAAATGGCAGTCCCACAGCAACAGAGAAAAACTATACAAAAATACTGGACAAAGACGCTTCTATAACAGAGAAAGTATTCTTATCATATTTCTGTTCCCCATGGTACCTCGATATGACATTGGGAACAAAATAGGTAATTAGAACAAATGAACAGAAACGGAGTGCAGAGCCTCTTGGATGTTGATAAATCCAAGGTCAATGCAGCGTATTCTGATTTCTTACCACGCGTTTTTATTCACAGAAAGTCAACTTGTTAACGTATCGTAGCATTGTTTTTTGTGTTTGATATGTGTTGCTTGGATTAGTTGAACACAGTCGCTAATCGTTAAATGTTTTCTCCATTGTGTTCATCCAGTCACTATGAAATGTAAATAGATTTGTTACCTTGTTACATTGACTTTCGGTAAATTCATTAAATTTAATGTTAGCTTCACAGAACTCATACCACAATGATTAGGTTGTATTTTACAAGAAGAATATTTGGGTAAGGATTCTTTTTGCTTGTTTGACTGGTAAAAGAAGCCTAGCCCCTAGGTAGGTGCCCATCAATATCTTCAATCATTTTCAACTGGGGTTTGGATGAAGTCTGTATTCCACACCAGATGGCTTGGCACCTTTGAACCAAGAGTATGAGGCTTCGGGTCTAAAGGCAACTGTTTAGCGGATAAGTTTGTTTATCATTGTGAATCCAGTTTGGATCTTATGCTCAAACAGTAAGGACTTCTAGTAACAGTCAAAATGGAAATAAGAAATTCTTCACTGGCACTAATGCCTGGTCAAAGTTTTGAGCAATTCCCTTTCTAGTTGTACCGGAAATAGAAAGAAGTGGGAAATTCGTTTGGATTGATTGATGATTCAACCGTCTATCGTTTGCTTCTTTTACTTGGTTCAACATTGCTGGTGTATCTCTTGGTGTTATCTGATTTGAAGAGGATATGATTTGAATTTGGTTTTTGTTACATTGGCAGGTTATAGGATCTCTACACTAGTTGCAGAAATTCTATAAACATCCATTGTTTTGGATTATCTTAAGCCTTAATACTAGGTACAAAGGCAGCCTAATGGTTGAGAACCTCTTGACAATCCCTATGTTAGGATTTTTTCTGGAAAAAAAATGATAAATACTTAATTGCCCAAAAATCTGTCCCCAGTTTAGGCTGCAGGCTACAACTTGCTCGCATGAAACCGGAATAGCTAATCCCATTTGAGGAGATTTGATTCACTCCAGTTCTTTAATTGGTTATTCAACCTTCGATGCTCCTCATGCACAGTTGTCATACCCTCAAAATATTTTTGACCGTTGTGCTTTCAAGTTACCTCAAAAAATTCTCAAATGTTTTTGTTAAAGCATCCAACTCAATATCAATTGGCAATGAGTGGAGAGATCGCCTAGGCTCATATACTAGTTTTGGAGAGATAATTAACCGATGTGGGACAAACTCCTACTCGCACGTGGAGAGATAAACAAATGAATCACAACACTTGGATCACAACAAACAACGATGCACTTATGGCACAAATAAGGAGGAACAAATTCTCTAAAACCCTATTTGTGATACCATGTTAAAGCATCCAACTCAATACCAGTTGGCAATGAGTGGAGAGGCCGCCCAGGCTCATATACTAGTTTTAGAGAAGATACTTAACCGATGCGGGACAAACTCCAACAGTTTTCATCTTTTTCAATTCGGAGGAATTGGTGGTGAATCCCTTATTTTCTTTTCTTTTTTCTCGTTTTATTGCAGGTGTCAGAATGGGGGAAGATGAGCATGTGTGATGCTGAGAGAAGACTTCTCGCTAATGCATTGCTTGATATTTCCAATGAATGGTTTATCCTTCTCTCCGAATCGTGCATTCCTCTCTACAACTTTAGTGTCATCTACCACTACATCATGAAATCCAAATACAGCTTCATGGGCGCATTCGACGACCCCGGACCGTTCGGCAGAGGACGCTATAACTCCAACATGGCACCCGAAGTCAACATCACACAATGGCGTAAAGGATCACAATGGTTCGAAGTCAACCGGAAACTCGCAGTTTACATCGTGGAGGACACCAAATTTTACCCCAAATTCTCTGATTTCTGTAAACCCTCGTGCTACGTGGATGAGCATTATTTCCCCACCATGTTGACGATTCAAGCGCCAAATCTCGTGGCCAATAGGAGCATCACTTGGGTGGACTGGTCGAGAGGTGGGGCCCATCCGGCTACCTTTGGGAGAGCCGATATCACGGAGGAGTTCTTGAAGAGGGTTCTCGAAGGTCAGAGCTGCTTCTATAATAACCAGCCGTCTTCTGTTTGCTTCCTTTTCGCACGGAAATTTGCTCCTAGCGCCTTGGACCCTCTTCTGCTGGTGGCACCAAAGTATTTGGGTTATTGACGTTGGCATTCAATGGTTGCTCAATTTTGTGACTCATTATAAGATATGTTGTGAACAAGGGCCGCCGTTGACTTGGAACATTAACTAGCACTAATCATTGGGCAAAATATGGAGCGAATTTGGAAAAGAAGTCTATCGGAAGCCTTCGGTATGTGCCTTTGAGTGAATTTGGAAGAAAGAAGTCTGCCCGGTAGCCTTCGGCGTGTGCCTTTGAGCGTTGAGATAATTTCTTCGAGTCTTGGATGCTGGTAGTTGCTGATCTTGTGATACATACATGTTGATTTTTTTTTTTAATTTTTTTTTTCCTGTTTGTACACAGTTAGATTCAGAATTATCACCCCACCATGTCCAAGAACTTTTAGATGTACAAAATAAGAGTAATCGATACGTAAGCAGAATTTATAATCGAGCCTTCGATTGGAATTTAGAGTAGCCAGACAGATTGGTCTTAGTTTCTTTTTGTTTGCTGAGCATTCTTGCAGTAACTATACAGTTTTGCCAAGTTTGTGTATGTCTTGTATTCCATTGTTGACTTTCCAGCTCTCTGTTGCTTTGCTCTCCTGTTTTCGTTCTCCCTCTCCCTCTCCCTCTCCCTCTCCCTTCTTTTATGGTGTCTTTGGTTCCTAGATTTGTCAAAAGATACAAGTTTATTCTCCGTGTTAAGGAAAGGGAGCAATCGATCTCATCCTGCTTGTGGGCTCCAATTCTCACAAAATAAAGTTGTACTCTAATTCAATTGATGAAGGAAGAGAGTTGGAATTCACCCACTCGGACTCAGACTATGCTTGAAAATGTCCGGAAATTTGAAAATGGACCGGAGGGGGACACCACCACCCCTCCTATATCCGTCATATACAAAAGTCTCTCAAAGGGATGTTGGGAGAGGTTCTATTTTGCCTTGGTGAGGAAATTATCAGAGCCCTTCATCTCTTCGTCATGTAATCTTTTAAAAAAAACAACTACTTCCTCCGTCCTAAAAGAATGTCAACTTTTGATGTTTGTGTTAAATTCAATTCCTTATATTTTCATTAAGGATCTTTAAAAATATGCAATATTAATCTTGTTTGATACGTAGTTTTCAATTATTTATATTATAGGAGTACAAAGTTAAGATATATGCAATAAAAGATGTCACGGACATTAAAAATTGACATCCTTTTTGGGACGGAAGGATTAAATTGCTACTAGTATAATTTCGAAAATAAACTATACATAGTTATTGAGCTGATCATTTTGATCATATTTTGCACGAACAATAATCTAGATGAAGTCTAAAAATAATAATATTTCGAAAATCAAACCTTGACCTAGCTCATTACCCACCCACGTCACACCAATATTGCAATCAACGTATGCGATTTGGGGAAATAGTTACATATAATCGCCGGCCTTATAGTTTTTGAAACTCCCTTATTATACTTTTGTCAATTTTATGGGAAAATTTCTTTTATATCCCTTCGACTTTGACCAAAAATTCATTTTGGTCCTTCATCTTTCAATTTCGGCATAAAAATACTTCGACTTTCTATTTTTTTCAATGTCGATGGCCGCATCGGGCTGTCTCTGGCCACCCAACATCCGATCCGAGCCGTCCAAAAATTCTTTTTTTTAAAAAAAAGGAGGGGGCTAAAGCGGCAATCAACGGCATCCAATGCGTGTAGCGTGCTTGATCCAAACACCCTATTTTTCGTGTATATATGTATATATCCCTAAAGGATGACATTGAAAAAAATTAGAAAGTCGAAGTATTTTTATACCAAAATTAAAAGGTGAAGGACCAAAATGAATTTTGGGTCAAAGTCGAAGGGATAAAAGAGAAATTTTTCTCCAATTTTATTTACCTCATATAGACCTTCTATCCCTAAATTAAAACTTTTGCTTTGTCTCCGTGTTATGTTATGTACACGTTGTGATGTTTAGTGAGATCCTTTATTCTCAATTGATGGTAATACTACGTCATTTCGACAACGTAGCACAACAATTGTACTCAAAATGGTCTAGATTCTCTCCCGTAATCGTCCCGCATAGTTTTGTAAAATTTCTCCAGTGAATTTTTACCGATTTGAGTTTTTTTTATAAAATCCCTACTTGTAAGATACTTCCTCCATCTCAAAAAGATTATTCGCTAATCAAAACAAGAAGCAAAAAATTTGAAGTTTTGTCAAAAAAAATAAATTAAACAGCTCATTGAGATATCTAGCTAGTAACTTACGGAAACAAAGTAGATAAATTCTTATCGCAATTTTTTTTTCCCAATTCTCCTGGTTTGAATGAAACAATTCAACATTTGATTTGAATTTGTTATTTTGTCGTTTGTGTGTGCAGTGTAGTCTTTCCACAGTTGTATTCATTTTTTTTTTTTAACGATGATGTTCTTACTCTTCCACTTAAAAAAATAAAACAATCCAACAGATTTTCATTTTTTTATTTTATTTTATACTACTAAACAGCATTATATGACAGGGTTAAGATCGGTATCCTATTCAAAGATCTCTCTCCTGATTCCTGACAATGAGTTTAAACATTATTGTTAAGTGTGAAAATCATTCTGGATGATTTCCTCTTTTAGCAATTGGCCGCGTCCAAAATCAAACAGCTTATTCAGTTCTTCCCTCAGCCTGCACCGTCCGGGCAACTGCCCGAACTAACTAACCGTCTGCCCGACCCCTTCTCTCCTCCCAACAACAACCATAAAAACCCTCTGGCCTCTGCTAAACTCTTCACTACTCAGCACCTCATTCTCTCTCTCTCTCTCTCTCTCTCTCTCTCTCTCTCTCTCTCTCTCATGGCGGTACCACAGACCACTGCTTCCCTGACTGCTCTGATGGCAGTGGCAATGACCGTCTTCTCTCTCCTCGGGGCCTCTCTCGCAGCGGAGCCACCCGCGCCGCCCCCCTCCTCCCCGGCCGCAGCAGCGATGTCGCCTTCGCTCGCCTTCAGTTGCCTGGTCACCTTCGTGGCTTTCCTTTTCGGATCTGCACTCAAGATCTGAACATCTATCGACATGATTTGTTTTTACTGGTTTAGTGCTTGATCGTACTGATCAGAGTTTGTGAGGGTGATCGTATGTGATTTCTTCTGGTATTTCTGGGGGTTTGAATTGAAATTACTCTCTGTTTTCGTGCACATTTCTTCTGCTTAGTGACTGTTTGTTATGGAGTAGTGTTTGTGGTCTCTCTTATTTATCTTGTTGGTTGAGTTGCTAGGTTTTGGTTATCTCGTTCTCGTGAATTCTCACACAATAATTAATACAATGTCTCGTGATTTGTACTTTGTACTTCATACATGATGTAATGATATCTTCTATCAATTGAAAAAAAACGAATGTGTGTTTTGTTTCATTAACATTCTCATATGGTTTCTGACTCAATTCGCGTGCGACCAGCGCCATTTCGGTATATTTCTTTTTCTTTCTAACAATGCATGTATTAGTATTAGAAGACATCTCATGAATATATAATTAATACAGTACTACTAGACAAGCAATATGGGAGAGAGAGAGAGAGAGAGAGTGATTGGGAATATGTCCATTGTAAGGTCCATGGTAATTAAGTTGACAAATATGTCCTGGTTAATTCATGCTGTGTTTGGTAGCTGGAAAAATGTCGGAGACGAAAAAGCAGTGAATTTGAACTTAAAACAGCATCAGTGATTGCAATTATTTCCATCCTTTGTGGAAGCAGAATCCCGCAGTTTAACCAACTGGGATTAACTCGATCACTTTGCCAACGCTCTTGCATCTCACAAGCAAGTCAATAGTTCGAATCCTCCGGCCTTGAGAGATTGGAATAAAAAATGTTAAAAAAAAGAAAAGAAAAAGCCATTCACTTCTCTTCCCTATCTCGCATCTATAGTATTTTTGCCCTGATAGATCTCTCTCATTTAATAAATGTGTCAAATTCAAATTGAGGTTACACGCTTATTATTTTAGTAGCTTATAAAAAAGGAGAATTTGTACTTACACTGTCACGCCCTCGATTTTCAACATAAATAATAATAACATTTGATAATTAAAATCCTCACCGGAGTTACAATTAATAACCCAGAAGGTAATTCAGTCCCCAATTCCACAAATTTACCCAATAAATTACAGAGTTCCACAATAGAAAATACAATACCATGTAGTTTAGTTTACAAAGATGACAAGTATTCTCTGAAAATACCTTTAATCGGTAACAACCGCATGCACTCCAAGCATTCCATGACAGTGACCTGCAATGCACCTAAAAATGATAGGTTGAGCTACACTAACTCAGTAGAGAAATTTATACACAAGTTATGAAAACATAATGAGTTATATATATGCATCTAAAGTGAATGAATATAGACAGATATGCCCAAGGTTTATATGGCTATCAACAAGCAACTCACTATGGCTAAAGGATTCTGGACAATCCTATATGCAACACCTATCATCTCACACGCCATACCAGTGCCACAAACGTTCCCACATCAATCACAAATAATCAACAGTTGGTTTCTCAACCGATTCATCACATCATGTGTGTTTCCACATTCATTCTAATTTTACAATCTTTCACATTCCTCGATTCATCAACAAATCTCCTTCCTCATTCTCATTTGCCATCAAAAACTCTTTTGTTTTCCAAATAGATGTAATGTATAGAAATACGTGACCTATAGTGGTCAAGCTCCACTGATTCGAGCTTGAATAGCCGGAGTCCGTTGATTCTGTACACGAATACCGGAAACTGTTGATTCACTCAAGAATAACCGGAGGATTTTTAATAGAAAAAACCTTTTCCTTTTACACAATCCAATTTAGTAAAAACCAATCTTTCTTTCCTTTTCCGATAATCTCATATTATAACGTCCAAGGTTTTCGCATGTATCACTCATTTCCGGTCATCTCACCGAATGTCCATGGTGATACCCGTTCATTTGCATGGTTCCGGTCGTCTCACCGAATGTCCATGGTGATACCCGTAGTGTCAAGTCCGATCGTCTCACCACTGAGTGGTGATACCCGTAGTGTCAAGTTTTCGTTGTGTCCGTAACCTCAAACAGTCATTCATATCTCATTATGCTACAAACCATCAACCGTCACATACACCAACAAATAGATAAGCACACACATTTCCATTAAGTACATCACCATAACCTACACAGCATACTGAATTCATAAGTAACTTTAAGACTCGCTAACCACTAGCCTCTTTACTAGAATCTCATAAAATGAGATCTCAAGGAGTTTAGGGTGATCAACAAGATGAAATCACTAGGATACAAGTTACTATATTACCTTTTGGATCACTAGCCAAACTCACAACTACCCATCACACTCACCACAACGCTTCATATAATCTACGGTGCATCTAAATAACCTTACGCTACATTTTCCATTTACAACGGTACTAAGATTACCTTTGACGAGTATCGAAAGGATTAGAACAATTAACGAATCATTGGAACCTGAGTAATCGAGTTTACAGATAATTAGAATGTGATTAGAGAGTGTTAGAAGTGATCGGGAACCAATACAATCGACAAATGATCAACAAAATTCAAAAAAATAATTTTCTGAGTTATTGGTACCAATACCTCAAAAAGTAGGTATCGGTACCAAACCAATCCAGTGAGCAATCAGAGTCAAGGCACCAATACCTCAAAAAGTAGGTATCGATACCTTAGTACCGATACCTTAAAAAGTTGGTATTGGTATCAATGCAATACAGCGGGCGATTTTGCAGAAAACTAAGAATGAGCACATGCAAGGTCAAATTCCAACCAACTAAAGCACGATTTAGACACATAATCATCACATAAACCCATAAAAAGAGTAAGAAATCCCTATCAAGTGGTTCAATCGAAACCCAAGTGATTGATCAAGCCCTAGACTCCGAAAACTTCAAAATCAACTGAATCTCCTCCTCCGAGCGAAATCCACGAAATTTCAAGCTTAACAACATGAATGGATGAAGGATTGGAGGTTATTTGACATGGGTTGAGTGAGGGTCGGAGTTTTGAGTGTTGGAGAGGGAGGGAGGGGGAGAGAGAGAGAGAGAGAGAGAGAGAGAGAGAGAGAGAGAGAGATTGGGAGAAGGGACAAAATGGAATGAGAACTTTGTTCTCCTACACACACACCCACACTTATATACTAGCACCCACACAAATCACACTTGCACTCTCTCAAATAGCAATCCTAACACATTAGCCCCGAATCAAATAAACTCAACAAATTTCACATTTTTCTCAATTTCTAACATCTATAAAACTTTTAAATAATATCCAAAAAATACGGGTCCTTACATACACCCCCTATACTATCACTGATTTGCACATACACCCCTTATACTCCAAATTTAGGCACTTACACTCCTTGTACTTTGGACTGAAGCGCAACGTTAGAAAATCCGTTAAAATAGATGGAAAAGTTACTGGTGAGAGATTTCCCTCCAAAATGAGGGAGAAAATGCCCAAAATAACCTTGATAGCCATTTATAAGTCTTGTCAAACTCCCCTTCCAAAAAACAGAGCAGCCAAACCCTTCTCTTGTCCTAACCCACTCTCCCTCTTCTCTTACAAGGTGTCTTCTCAAACGTCAATAAGCCTATCAATTTTAAGCCAAAGGATGCACCCAATTTGCGGTTTGCTTGAAATTGATGGGCTTGTTGATGTTTGAGAAGACATCTTGTTAAAGAAGATAGAGGAATTGTTCCACTTAATTATTTCTTAAAGTTATGGTCTTGTCCTTATTTGAATTTTTTTGGCATTTGTTAGTTTTCACCAAACTTTTGTGATTTATTGATTCATCTCGACGAGACAAATCGTAAAAGTAATTTTTTTTTTTACTTTTATCCAAATATTTTAGAAAATAACCACTTTTAAGTAAAAAAAAAAATCAAAAAGTTGAGGCACAAAACTAACCGCTTTTTTGGGTAAAAGTAAAAAAATTTACTCTTCCAATTTGTTTTGACGAGACAAATCGAAAATCTAAAAAAGTGAGGCAAAAAACTAACAAATGCAAAAAAAAAAAAAATCAAATAAGGACAAAACCAAAAAAAAAAAGTGAAAAAGGTTGTTAGGAGAACAAGGTCAGAGAGTGGGTTAGGGGAAGGAGGGGTTTGGATGCTCTGTTTTTGGGAAGGAGAGTTTGACAGGGCTTATAAATGACTATCAAGGTTAGTTCAGGCATTTTTTCCCCTCATTTTGAAGGGAAATTTCCTGCAAGTAGCTTTTTCATACATTTTAACGGATTTTCTAACAGTTGCACTTCAGTCCAAAGTACACTATGCCAAATATCGCTTTTACCGGCGGTATTATTATCGGCGGTAAAAAAATTGCCGTTAAAAGCTATTTTTACCGGCATTAGTAAAACCGTCAGGAATAACTACCTAAAATGGCGGTATTTTTAAGAATGCCGTTTTTACAAACTTTTACCGGCAGTTTTTTAAAATACCGCCAGAAATAATAGAATATACGGTTTTTTTAATACTGGCGGTTTATTACCACCGTTTATAATAATACTGACCCCGTATAATATAAAGATTATTATTTATCCAACATGATGCGATATGCAACTCAGCCCAGTTGGTAGCACGAGCGCTATAGGATCCGGAGGTTCCAGGTTTGATTCCTGAGAAAGCAAAAAAAATTAACCACGGATTTTATTGCCGACGGTTCTTTACCGCCGTTTTTTGTACTACCGGCAGTTTTCTAATGCCGCTTTTGTTTTTCCGACAATTGTTTTCCTGGCGGTTTTTGAACTATTACCGGCGGTTTTGAGTATTACCGGCTGTTTTGGGACTATTAACGGCAGTCTTCTCATGCCGCTAATACTAAAATTTGGCGTAGTGGTACAAAGAGCGTAAGTGCCTAAATTTGGAGTATAAAGAGTGTATGTGCAAATTGGTGATAGTACAAGTTGTGTAAGTGCAAATTCCCTTATAAAAATCTGTATATTAATATTTCTATATGGTGATTAGAGATTACCTTTTAATTTACCATAAGAAGAATTAGTAGCAAGTTATCAAAGTGAATATTCGGGTATCAAATTTGGAGCGGATAATACACATTCCCCCCTTATGAATACTAGAGGTATAACTACGTGCTACGCATGTTCGGTTACACCCGATCGTTAAATACTTGTATATATGATTGAATTAGGCACATTTTAACATTTAATTTGGATAGGTAAGCATTGTCAGAATAGCGCTTAATCAAATATCCAATAGAAGCCCTTAAACAAATATCCATAGTAACATAGTAGCAACGCTTGTTGGAATTAGGCATTAAAAGTTTACATTTTCTTAAGCACAAATATCATGCCCAAACTAATATATCTTAAGATTAGCCAAAAAGACAAAACAACACAGTATGTTTCTTAAACAGATCATTTAAACCATGAGTACATTTTTTCAAATCCATTTGTGCAGATCACCAAAAGATGAACATCATCTGCATCCCGGACAGCAACGAGCATGAGATCTGAGTTTAGTAGGTTCAATATATTTTGTACGATTTCGAGACCTATGGGCTGAAGATTTCCTTGAGTTTTTGGAATTTCCCAGGTCAACCCTTTCATGCAAACAATAATGTTGTCAGTCTTCTCCTGTGAAGTAAAGGTTGGAAATAAACTGCAAAAAGCTGCAATATTTTTGTCATTAGACTGTGAATGGAATAATCAAATCATAAACTTATGTTAAATATGTAAATTTGTAGAGTACCTAGCTCACTGAAGTTTGAGGTGCCTCAACATATGCGAATTGTAAGGGGTAATGATAAGCAAAGAAAATTGAAGGCAGCCATGCTGTCATCATCTCACCCATTTTACAAAACACTATTGGAGACAGAATTCAGTACCATTTGACATGCATGAAATATTTAAAGTTAAAGAACTAAAACCAAGACGATTCATGGGACCATATTCAACACGATTCAAGTTTTGGTATAATATAATAACCTCAAAAATCTATTTGCACTTGTAGCCAAAGATATCTTTATATTCTTGTTGCAAGTGATTATAATGGTAAAATTCATCCCACCCATCTTCCAATCTTCCATGTATTTGGATTATATGAAGTTGAAAGATATCCTTGTGTTCAACAGACAAACTATATGAACAAAAACTACTTGATTAGCTATAATATATACTTCTATTATTTACAGAATAGAAAAGAGAAATTAATAAAGATATCTAACCACATCGTCGTCGTCATCTATTTGAGTGATATGTTTCATGAACCAACACTTTTGGTTATCTGCTCAACAAAGCATAAATATCAAAAAGGGAAAATACTAAAGAGTTAACAATATTTTACAATTAAAGTGTTGCAATACACTTTGATGTGAGAAATGCAAGAAGGAATAGTATATGATCTTGGAAATCCATGCTTCTATTGTTTCCTCAGGTCCCATTTAATCACATTGCCAATGGGAAGTTTGTGACCATATTTAGCAACAAGAGGAGGATGTGAAAAGAATACATGTTGGTAACAAATTGTCCTGTGTGGTATGTGTGATGGTGCATGTAACAAAATTAACATTTGAGCTATCATGTATTCTTTCCTCTTTCGTCAAAATTTGACAACATAGGTTATTAATAAAGGTTTCCTAAATCTTTTAGATTCATTGTTTTACATAGCTCTACAAAAATAGCAACCTCAACTAATTTTAGACAATGATCTAGATATACATTAACTGATCAGTATTTTGTCAAAGTTATATCCACATTATGCATACCTACCTGCACTTGTGAACTACAAACTAATTTACAAAGCATCACCATGATCATGCACACAGTTGCCCAAAAAGAAACTACGAGATGATTAGGAACTCAACTCAGTGGATGTATTTGGGGATTGCACCTTTTCTTAATAGAGGGAGGGAGTAATCTGCAGCATCAAAGAGATCTTGGATGTTACAGAGGGATAGCTCCTCAGAAGCCAGCATGAAGATGGCATGAACCTCTGTTTTTTTCGCCAGTCATGCAGCCAAGTTTAGCGGGAAATCAGGTAGTTAAGACTCGACAATAGTTGGCAATAAAGAGAAAAAATCTGCCTTCTATTCGTTGCCAAATGTTCTGTTGTTACCCATATCAAACCTTTTGACATTTTAATGCTGAACCAATCACCCAACAAAAAGGAATTTCTATGCACTTTAGATTTCTGCTGTGTTTGGTTTGTGTTTTGAAAAGTTTTTTGAAAAATAGTAGGGGTAATAAGTGGAGAGAGATAGAGAGAGAAATGTTGGAAGTAGGAAAAATCTAGGGGGAATTTTTTGAAATTTTTTTTTCAAAAACCAAAGAGAACAAGGCAGAATCATATTACAAACTGGTTGGACAGCTAAATCCTTCTAAGAAGGAAAATTGAAGGCAATTTATTATCACTAACTACATTGAGCAACTTAAAGCCCAACAAGGAGAAAAAAAAGAGCAGTTTAAACAATCCACAACAAAGTAAATAAAAAAACCAAAAAACTTCTCCAACCCAGGAATGAAAGCTGGTACTCAAGGATAAAATCTTTAAAAAAATGCTCAAAAACCACACGACCCACAAAAAGGAACGAAGGAAAGGAGCAAAACGAAACCCCCTAAAAAATACAGGCTAATCGATAAACATAAATGTGAATAACCTCAGAAAAGGCGAACAAACCATGACACGGGAGAACTGATTGGCCAATGTTGTGCAACCCAAAGGCCACTTTAACTCGAGTAAAGAGTGGCCAAGTAGTAGCCAATTAAACTGCGTTTCATAACCTTTCATGGCTAAATAGCTGAATAGACTTGGCACCTTATTTGATAGATTTTTCATGTGCATTGGATAGTTGGTAGTGACCAAATGAGGTGTTATCCTCACAAACCTAAAGCAACAGTTAACCCTAAGTGAAAAGGCGAAGAATCGACTAAAAACCATAAATGCACCATATAGAGAACTTCGTAAATTGAGACTGAATAAAAAAAAAAACCAATCAATCAATTGGGATTTGGGAAAGAGATGAAAACAAATCTGATTCAACCACAACGGAAGGTCAATGGAAGCTCGTCTTAGTGATTTACCAATGGAATTCAAGGTTCGAAATCCAAGGGAAGAAGCTTCAACGATCTATTTCAGTATTCAGACGATCTTTGCTTTCGCCATCTCCGTTTTACTGGATTTATGAATAAAGTGACATAGTTAATAGCATCAGATTAATGATTATAGTAAAAGGATGTTTTCTCTACATATGGTAAAACGTGGAAAAAGGATTGTGTGAAAATCGGTGAGGCCATTGCTCTTACTCACCAACCACTACTTGGTTACTCCTCCCCACTATACCAACGAAGTTCTTTTCCTAAAGAATTACAAAGAGAGCAATTTATAAGTTGAATGGGCCCTGCATTCCCATAGAAGGACACTCTTTGGGCAAATCTAACATGCATAAATTAGAATTCGCAAGGTACACACGGGGGACTGACTCTTCAAAAGAATGAACAAAATATTGAGGGAACTCCACACAAACACACACGCACAAGATGGTAAACCTTCTATAACATGAAGGAAAGAAAATAGTTAAGAAACTCTTTCAGATCCCTATTTAAGAAAGTTGTTATTACATAAATCCGAAAGTACTGGAATTTTTAATCAGCAACAATAGAGATAACAACTCAAATGGATGTCACAGCTGCTGGTTATTCGGTATATATACCCAGACCCTCCTTTTGAGTGCACCAAAGTGAATAGCAAAAATATAAAAACTCCTATTGCAATGAAAGTTACCAGAGAGCATTCCACAAATTCAATTTTGAAAAGAGCTTCGAACCCCCTAAACTTTTCTGAATATTGGCCCTCTTTCTTTAATGGAAACCGACATTTTTGTAACAACTCGGATCCTCAAGCACTCCTAAATACACAGAAATAACATATCACAAGTAAAATTACTTACAACAACATACAAAAATATACCGAAGCCAAACCAATTTCACCAATTTTGAGCTGCCATGATGCCCATGAAGTGCATGACTCTTGAGGTCCCCTTCCACTCCCTAGTGAAAACCCACAGAATCAAGTCTTTCATCCTTCTAACAAATCTGTCGGTCTTGTGCCCCAATCCCAATTCAAATAGATTTTCTCTCTCTAGTGCAAATCTTTTCAGGGTTTCCTATTTTAAAATTTAACCATCTTTTGTTGGTAAGAAATAAACTGATGCATCTAATATGTAAGTATAGGTTCCAGTCTAATGGTGAAGAGGTATTTGGCAAAAGTTCCTATGTTGGGGAGTCTAGTTTTGAGGATTCTTTCAACCAGATTGGGAAAATTATTGCTTTACTGGTTTATTTCCCTTAATTGGAGATGGCCATTCATCACAATTTCTCTGATGTTTCTCTGAGAAAGAGGAAAATATTGTACTCCAAAAAATGTGATGACAAGAATCGCACAACACCACATGCAACAGAAAAATCAAACCAAATCCAGTAAGGCAAAATCAACACTGCAAGGGGGGATAGCAAAATCTTGTATCTGCTTAGTGGGATTTTTAACTCCTCTCCATATTCCAGTGGCCAAACAGCAAAAACGTGGTGAAGAAAATAAAATCCACGAAAACAGTTTAATTCTATTTTCATATCAAACCCTAGAAGCCAAATCCCCAAAAAACCAAGTTTAACGTTTGGTAATTAGGGTTTAACGTTTGCTAATTTGATCATCAACTCACTCTGGAATGACAAAATCAGTACAAACACCCAACCGAAGGAAATCTCCTTTTTTGCACGGTCAGCAAAAAATCGACAAAGTACAAACAAAAGGAACCAAAGAAAACACAAATAAAAACCTAGCTTTGAGTAAGTAAGCGAAGCGGTTGTATTTTCGGTTCACTTATCTTTAGGGGGGACGCGGTAATTCCCCTGCAAATTAACGATCTCCTCCTCCTTGTTCTGCTGGTCTAACTTCTTATTCATCTTGGCCCACTTACTCAACGTTAAAGCCGATAGGTGGCCGACGATCGGAGGCGTTTGGGTCGGAGGGGGAGAGAGAAAAAGCCTCGCGGAGAGAGAGAGAGAGAGAGAGATGGGTGATGGAGATCGAGAGAGACGTATAGAAGATGAAGAGAGATGTCTGAAGTACGAAGGATTTTGAAAATCACTATCGAATAAGAACATCAATCAACAAAGCCATGCCCAAACAATATTTTGCAGAGGAGAGAAACAAAGAAGACGCGTGAACTGGATATTTTGCACAGAGACAGAGAGAGAGAGAGAGAGGGAGGGAAACAGAATACACGTGACCTGCCAGAGATGACAAGGTAGAAAGACAGAAACAACCCTGGACAAAACTTAAAATACCAGACCCATAAGGACAAAATAACGTACCTTTATTGGGGACACAAACGGAATTGTTGAGAAGTCCAAAAACCCAAATTAGTAATTTGGAAATTAACCAAACAGTGGCCTGTCCCCACCACAAAACATGGGAAAAGACGGGAACACCCCCATACTTTGCACTGGGGCCTCTGCCACCAAGGGGTTCAATTGGAAAATCAACGCCAAAAATGGCCCGCCAGGGAATCAGATTCTTCGCTCTATTGCTCCGGAGGTTGATAAGTTAGAGATATATCCATTATATCTCTATTAACATAATATATATGAATGTTATGTCAGTATAAAAAACTGAAAATCAATGGAATAGTTATACAATAATGAAGAAGAATTCTTGGTAAAACTTCCTTACTTCTTGGTAAGTTGCCTCCAAGTTTTTATTTTTAGTGGAATCGTTCCTAAACGATCGTGGTTTAAATAGACAGATTTTTTCAAAAATAAAAACACGGGTTATGACAATAAATCTATCTTACTAATTGTGAAACGTTTAATAAAAATGCAGAAACAAACTAATAAAAGTGGTTGTATATAATAGAATACAAACATTCCTATGATGTCTTTGCTGGAGCAATTCATGGTGTCTTGTCAAATCTGTAGCTGTGGAAGTTTATTGGTGCATTCATACTTGGTTGGAGTTTATCTGATCGTCTAGGTATTTGTTGTCTTTTTTGTTGCCTAGCACTCTATCTCTTTTTAAAATTGCTAGATAATAGTATGAAATTTCAACAGGATGTGCGTTAGACGATGCCTGGTTGGGGTGAAAGACATCAGCTGCCTTGTACTTTTCTCATTTTTTATCATTTAAACGATTAGTTTGGCTTGTCCAAGACATTTGTAATGAATTCCGTATTGTAAGTGCCGTTAGGCTTACATCAATGCAACTTCACTTTTGTCAAAAGAAAAATATACTCCCTCCGTCCATATTAGAGTCCAGAATTCCATTTTGAACTGTCTCTAAATAAGTATTCATTTTGTAAAGTTAGTGGATAAAAGTTTGTACATTTTTTATTTTGCCCCTAAAAATAGATTTCATTTTGAAAAGTTAGTGAATAAAAATGTAATATATGATGATGTTTCCATAGAGAGTAAGTGGGAAAAGTTATGAGTGATGCTATATGTACCGACAGGGAGGGGAGAGAAATCGTACCGACGGCCGCTGGAGGGCCGTCTCCGGCCACCGGACAGCCGATCCGAGCCATCCAAAAATTTTAAAATAAAAAACCGAGGGGCCTTGTGTGGGAATCAACGGCATCCAAGGTGTGTAGGGTGCTTGATCCGAGCACCAATTTTTCGTGTATTTACACGTATATACATATATACACGAAAAAGGGGTACTTGGATCAAGCACCTTACACACCTCGGATGCCATTGATTCCCGCGCAAGGGCCCCTCGGTTTTTTATTTTAAAATTTTTAGACGGCTCAGATCGACCGTCCAGTGGCCGGAGACGGCGCAGCCGGTCGGTACGATTTCCCTCCCTGCCGTCGGTACCTATATCATTATCGAAAAGTTATATTCACTCCATCCTAAATTGCTGGTCCCTCTTTCTATTTTGGGATGTCCGAAAATAAATGTCCGCTTTACACATAGGACCAATAGATTTTAAGAAGATTCTTGTTTTGCCCTTTTTCTTCTCTACCATTTCTTGAAAATAATTGTACTGTTGTACTGTAATTGTACCGTAAAGAAGGGGCAATGTAGAAAAGTCAAGTATAAAGCTATTGTACTGTATTGTACTTAATAAGTTGAATTCCCCAAAAGGGATAAGCAATTTGGAATAGAGGGAGAGTGTAATAATGATGCATCAATAAAAAGTTAGATTTAGAAGTGAGACTCTTTAAAAAAAGACGAATGGAGTAATAGAATATACTCCCTCCGTTCCAAATTGAAGGTCCGGTTCGGTCTTCAATGCAAAATTTAGATTGTTAATATCTTTCAATCTACAATGATTTTTATGTGCAATATGGATTTTATATGATAGATCTCAATTAGTTCTATTACACAAAATTTTTAAAATCTTTAAAGACATTGTAGATTGAAAGATATTAATAATTTAAATTTCGCATTGGAGACCGAACTGGACTATCAATATGGAACGGAGGGAGTATCATTCAGGTTGAAATTAGCATCGAGCAATAGCAAATTAATAGACACAACAAAAGACAACTGCTGCGCATGCTTTCTAATTGGCTGTTTTTGCATTAATTGTTACTTCATCAATCTTATTAGAAGCTCTTGATAAGTCTGGTCGTCTTCTTTTGAATCGAAAAGATCTTGATCAAGGTACAGGTAAATTGTCTTAAAAATATATATATTTTGGAAATGGAAACGCTCTTTAATTGAACCGAACCTCTCGATGGAGAAGATGAAGATTTCTAGGGCTTTTCCTTTATTTCTTTATTTTTCCTTATGATGAGCTAATTTATTTTATTGGTTGAGTTGTTGAATTTGGTTATCTCGTAAACTCTCACAATTAATGTAATGCCTCGGGTTTGTAGACTCTGTACTTAGTAATATATAAATGCCGTAAATGATCTCTCTAATTGATTGAGAAAGAAAAAATCCCGCAATTTCTCTGCTTCCTCCTCAATCTTTAGTGGGCTTAAGGGAAACCATTGGACTATCTGTCACTTCTCTTTCACTCATAGCCGTAGGATCCCAATTACCAAATTGACCGTGTACCTAGTATTTTTGTTGGGCATTTATATAAGCTTTGAGTTTAAAATTTTGAGAAAATTTGTATTTAGACTTTGATGCTCAAAGAAAGACCCAACAATCACAGTAATGTACATGTGCCAAAATAAGCTTTATGGAAGTTAGGAAAGAAACGAATTGCTTATTCAGGATCAAGATCGCATATCATCTACTTTTGCGGAAAGTCTTTAAGTACATATGTTTATGTACATACATCACCTACATACGTTTTTTGGCCCGTTTCGGGTTCCAAATAAATGATTAGAACCGCTTATTTTGTTTAAAATACTTTGTTAACTGTCCTATCAAAAAATAAGCTGAATTATGTATTGATAAGAACGTTTACTAAACTTCCAACTCTGCTTTAGAATTCAAGGTTGAATTCTGGAACAAAATTGGACGTTTTGTGCCTACCCTAATTGATATCGGATTGTGTTTATTTTTGGCAAGGTCCATAAACAAAATGAGCGGCTCCGATCATTTTTTGGAGACCCAAAATGGGCCTAAAAGGGGTATGTACTCGCTGGTACATATATGAAATCTGTACCAGTAGCACCTCTCCTACTTTTATGTTAAAAAAAGCCGCTGGATCAAACAAAGTAACAAACAGAGCCAAATGAAAGAAAAAGAAAATATGAACAAAAGATAAAACTGTGGCAGCCTTTAATAATATAACATTGAGAAAGGATTTGCCCCCAAAAAACATACAAGAGAATAGATTATCCACCAAGCTGCATTCCAGACAATGGTTCGTTTAATTCACAGACAGATGACATCCATCCATCCATCCCTAGCCACATCACAAGCACCTTTGTAATATATTTCTTACAAGGGGAACAAGTATAGTTCGATACAAACCAGTTTTCTTACACAACTGCTTCCATCCTGTATTTACACTGAAGCAATCTTACAAACAAGCACTAAATGAGAATATAATGAACATAAATCAGTATAAAGAAAGACCAAGCCCGATTGTGAGAAGCCTAATATCAATGGGTTTGGCCATCGAGGTTGGGCATCATCCTGCTAGAATCACGCACTGAAACCCTTGTGGAATGAACTCCAATGACCAGAAGGAATGGCGACACAAGCTTGAGCCGACGCCTCAGCCAACTGCTCCTTCCGGATTCCGGCATTGCAGATGTTGGCGACTGAGCGCATGTGTTTCATTCCGTATTGGGATATAGATCCACAATGTGTTTCAAATGTCCTTACCTGCACAAATGTTTATAGCATGAAAAATCCCATCGCCATAGAAGAGGTAAACATAACTTGATTGTTTTCAATCATAGCAACCCGTTTGATTCCCAATTGCTCGTTTGCTTAAGCCATAAGCAATAAAGCCATTTGTTCTCCTGCTTGGCTAATTGGCTGTTATTGCTTATCCCTCCCATCAATAAACAATTGAGAGAAAATAAGTGTAGCTAAACAATCCTTCTTATCATGAATTTCCCTTGTTGCAAAAACTTTTTCTTATCAATTTCTATCAATAACCAAGTCGGCCACCACTAAGAATATAGCTAACATTGTTCTAGAGAAGCTTTCACATAGAGGCAAGGACAGAGCCAGGAAAGGCAAAGTAGCAGTCCCCAACGCCAAAATTTTAAATAACTTTTGTACTGCACTGGTATATTTTATTTATCAGGAAGCTATATAAACCTGTAGGATAAAGTTTAGTTCTGTCTCTGCATGGAAGTAAAGCAATTAATGTATAATGAGCGGTGCAAACAGTGATAAAGAATATGCATAAAACAGAACATTTACCAGAGATTTAAGACAGTCCCAGTCGTCAACAAGAGGATGCCCAGCAGGCCGGACAGTCTCCAGAACCTCAGGACCCTTCTTGATTCCAAATAAAAGCTTCCCTATCATCTTCATGCTATTGTCGATGTGCATCCTATATGACATAACCTCGACAAACTGCTTCTGCGCTTCAAGTTTCCTGGGAGAGCCTTCTGGAGCCTTGCGGAACTACCAAAAGTAACAGTAGGAAGGAAGAAATCTCATTGTTCTATATGTTGCAGCTCCATATTCAATACTCTCAATCGAAGCACGAAGTCTATCCACCACCCCAACCCCTTCTGTTCTCTCTCTTTATTTTGCAGAGTTCTTACTTCATCTTGCCTTTACACTATATTTGGATATTGCAGAGACCAGAGGAAGGGAACAACGCGAGGGGACAAGGTAGGAAAATGAAGCCGCAGAAGTTCTTTGTTCCCAATCTTAGCAGGTAGTGGAGCTGCTATTGAGAGTTCCAGCAAAAATACAGCAGGGAATGGTTAAAGATCTCCACGAGTTCCTCATACCTTGCCCTCATTACTATCAAAGAAACACTTCTAATGAGTGATCTATTTATTTCTGATTTCCCCAAGTAACGTGAAGACATAGTGAGGATGTTCTGTTGGCCTACCTCTGGCCTTGAGTTTTCTGCCAAATCTCCTATTTCTTAACCCTCCAACACTGCACTCACCCCATCCTAGAATCATCTCACACATCTTTTAAAACGAGTCGTGACAATAATAATTTATAGTAAAGCATTCATTATTTCAATATGGTACAGAAAAAAGGTTTTGCACAAACCTTGGCCCAGAAATGTAGAAGGTCGGCATCACGCTGGTTAACAGCTTTTGAAGATGACCGCAGGAAGTTTTCAGCCACAAAAGTGAAGTTATCATTTGCAGGATTTGTACCCACATACAGGAAAAGATTGTCCTTGCTAAGAGGTAGGTCACCATATTGCATGACGTGCGAACCATAAGCTGAATTGTCATTTGCAGTTCGAGTTTTCACCTAAAAGAGACAATACAAAATACAGTATATATGAGATGAAAACATGCAAAGAAGGAATCTAATCATCTAGGAACTAGCTCAGCATGCCCCTTTCAACACATTCTATACTCTTCTCTCACACAGGTTCTAAATGAAGACGATATATCCTATAGGTAACAAATATACTCCTCTCTGACACAGGTCTAAATGAAGATGATATATCCTAGAGGTAAAAAAAATTTACTTCCTCGCTTATTATGTAATAACAGTGACATGCTTTAACTAAATTAGGCATAGTATAGTTCATATCACACAAGCTCTTACCAGTTCATACTGCTGCAGCAAAGTTTCTGTCCGCAGATTGTGGATGTCACTGTTCATAACATTAGAACCAATTAACACCCAGAAAAGTATACCAATATGAAAAGTTCACTGGGTTTTCATTCCCACAACATGTTAACAGAGATGATCAGAAGATTAGACCAAGATAATGAAAGCAAAATTTGCATGAGATGTTCCTGATATAGCTCAAGTTAGACACCTATCATCCAGCTACTAGTTCATGCACATTTTACTTCTTTAGCTTCATAATCATCAATGGTATTGGGGAGCAGGGTGGAATTCTGAAATCAACTCAAAAAGACAGGTCAAGAATTTGGGCTTCCCTATCAGTTTCCAAAAGCCCAGCCAAACCATAAATAGTTAACTGCCTTCAGTATTGAGAACTGAACATTAGAGTTGAGATTACTTCTCATGCTTGTTTCCCTGATCATCCTATAGGTAGGTGCTAATTTTCTTCTTAAATGACAGAACATGGTAAATCGGGAAGTGTTATGCATACCAGTCCTCCATCCAGGCAACACTATACAAGTCACCCAAACAGGTTTCGTATTCTTCAGGAGGACTGGGATACTCTCCAGGGCAGTAGGTTCCCCAGCTACTCTCTTCTGCATTAGACGCCGTGGTTGCATATATATTCAGACCTTCCGGAAGCAGGCCCTCAAAAATACTCCCAGACTCACAAGCTTCAAGATAAAATACCTGGAATATGGTCCAACTTTATAAATTCCAGCAATACTAATTTTCAATTTTGTTTCACAACTGACAGTACATTACCATGCTTTTATAGGTCCCAGATGCATGCTTCTTTTTTAAGACCTCTATCAGGTCATTTGCATAAATGTAAGGACTGGTAGGCATCCCTGCAACACATAAAAAATTGCATAATGAATCATACAGTTACCCAAAATCTTACACTCTTTTAAATAAGAGTCGCACAAACAAACCAATATTGGGATCCAATACTTGGCACTTTTTTTTCTTCTTTTCCAGAGCATCAAGAGATTATTGTACCAGTGTGTGACACAAAAAACATTTCCAGGTTCACATAGATGGAAGGCCTCAACGCCTTAACTGGATTTTATGCTATATTTTCAACAGGTTTCTTTTGCTTACCATGTAAAATGCAAGAGATCCTGACCAAATAAGGGTTTTATAACATTTCAATTTATTTCTTCAGAGAGTATATGGACAGAGGATAGAAGGCAAGAGAAACTGAGAAAGGAAATCTAATTTAAACAGTCATCGCCTGCCAAACAATGGTTTCCCAACATTTCCGTCTTCTATCGAATGGTTAGGTAAGTGTGCCCCCTACGCGCATTCAATGAATGTGAAGCAGATAACCAACTTTACCCCATTTTCTTTTATGGGGCTCACCATCAAAATAGAGCACAATTGACGATTTAGGACCTAGCCATAAAAAAACTCCAAATCACCAAATTCCCACATGCCCATATCTTTGTGGCTAATCATAGATTACAGGTCCTTCCTCCACCAGCTCGGGCCTCCTCCAATGAAGCAGATCATGCAAGGCAAGCATTAGATGTGCTGATCTCCTTGCTCGTCATGGACTTACAATGCAAGACTCATTTTCCAGTTTCAATTTTGCTCCCCACTTTTTTATCAAGACTCAACTATCAGATGATGCTAGGGGTGTAACTTATCCTTGTATCTTGCACCCTTAATTATGCAAGTTCCCTTGAAACTAAAACGAAAAAAAGGCACCATAGCTGATAAAAATAGACAGTTTCCACAACATAAAATTAACATCATCCAGATGTGCCTTTTTTAAAAATTGAAGACAAGCCAATCTGGAAACAAAGGATCGTCTCTTCCACAGGAAGGAAGCGCAAAGTAATTTTACACAGTACCTTACTTTCTCAATTATAGACAGTGACGGATAGTCAATCCAAGCAGCCAACAAAATGCAAATCGAATACACATCTCTCTCTCACACATACACACTTGCGGAGAGAGAGAGAGAGAGAGAGAGAGGGGTTTACCAAGGACACCAGGACCCCCATGATCGGTGTAATATATAAAAATATGGTCGTTTGGACCACTGTCCACAACCTTTCCACTGCCTCCTGTAAGGGCAGTTTTGTTTCCAAGAATAGCAGCAAAGAAGTTGTTAACAGTGACATCGTCCCCTGTATAATCCTGTTCACGTCCAAACCCAACAAATGAACAAGAAGGAAGTAAAATTTCATGATTTTACATTTTTACTACTGGGCTAACAAAATAGCACGAAACGAACCTTTGGCACTCCATCGTATACATCTTCACCATGAGGGCTGTTAATTATGATTCCCTGCCTGGGGTTCTCTTCATTGAAAGCAATGTCATCGTACATGAAAACAACGATGTTTTCATCTTTAAGCCCACCTTTCTTTAGGAGTTGATAGGCATGACAGACATCGGCCTGAAAAGCAAAATAAAATTAATCAACCAAAGGCATGACAGACATCTGCCTGAAAAGCAAAATAAAATTAATCAACGTAAAGCAGACAATAAATGCTCACCTCCTAGAGAATGAAGATGCAAGGGATAAGAACCTTCACGATATGGCAGTAATCACAATAACAGACATGCAAGGTATATGCCTCAAACTAAGCTCTAAACAACATATATGTGCACAGACTAACTCCTACAGAAATATGTCAAAGATTCATGGTATTAAGGTATTAACCCATGGAAGTAAAAGAAGTTCACGGAAGTTTCCATCCTAAAAACAAAATATCGAGCATGCATTATTTTTGTCTTAGTTTTTCTTTCTGGTAAATGTTCCATTAATTTAAACTAAAACCAGTTCCTTCCACTACTCCAGCAATATCAATCACATACAAAGCTTGCTAAGACCGAATGAAACAATCAGTTTAATTTCCTCATAAGATGAAACCAAGTAAATGGCATGACCTATTGTACGTGAATCTCTGAATCCATCCAGATGTGAATTGCCAATATGATGCTTCATAATAAGGTTAACTTACGAACACTAATCAAACTCAATCCGGAAAAGAGGTTGCTGTTACTCATCTACAAAGGGAGTAAGTACTGGACAGAAACAGCGCAAAGATTCAGCGTAGTGTAAACTTGGCAAAAAAATTCATTAGCTTCACCCTGGAACAAATTTCACAATGGAGTTCAATTAAGAGACAATTATCACTTATGCCTCAAATTAATCCTAGATTACAACTGTTTCAAACTTTCCTATTTTTTCTCCAGAGTCCAGAATTTGACCCGAAAGTTTCACCCTGGATCATTTTTCTCCACATCCAAACAGATCCAAGCTTTCCAAATTTTGACTCGCCAATTTGTTAGAAAACCAAACATAATATAACTTATGGGAGCAATATATTGTAGATAACACTTCTACTACTATCTTCAGATAACTACATAAACAAATTTATTGAAAGGGATTCGTCTCCAACCCTTTTGGACTAGACAGTCCTGTTGGGCTCTTTTGGGCCCTTCCTGGATCCACTTCAATGATTGGAACCATTCAACTTTTAGAGCTTGCCGAGAACATCAATCATGCCAAAAATCACGTTTTAATTCTACGTTGAGAAAACTGGGTTTCTATCCAGAGTTGCAATTGAAGTGGGTCTAAAAAAGTCCCACAAAGAGCCCAAAAGCTTGTTTTATATCGACTTGAATCATAAACAATCCAAGCTAATGCTCAACTCAACAAACTTGAGCTTGTTAAACTTTTAAGGCCTATTTTGGCAAAAATAAGCCACTTGGCTTACTTTTTGTCTTTATTCAATTTTATTTTTTTTGCATTTGTTAGTTTTGCTTCAAACTTTTGTGGATTAAAATGTCTTGCCGAGAGGAATCGGAAAAGTAAAAAATTATGATCGAAGCTCATAATTTTTTTAATGACGGCAAAAACAAGCCAAAAAGACCGTACTGCTTGAACAACCTAATGCTTAACTCAACAAACTTATACTAGCATCAAAAATCAACAACTCGAGCTCAGCTCGAATGGTGAAAAGTCGAACTTGAATAGTATAATTTTGAAGCTCGCCAAGTTTTCAAAACAAACTTGAACGAACCACTACTTGGCTGAACTCGGCCTACTTCAAGCTTGTTGTATCAGACAAGCACACGAAAATATTGTCAAGTCAACCAATACGAGTGCACTTTATCGAAAAAAGTCGACAAACAGATGATAAAATCACACAAAGAGCTAATAAAAAAATTCAAAAAAATATAAAATAATCATAACTAGGTACTCAAGTCTCAGCATACAAATATATATATATATATATATATATCTGGAAATCAAACACAAAAAATCTGTATCTTGAACGAAGGAAAGTAAAATAATTCTACATGCATATGTTACATAGATGTAGCTCGAATTCTCCCCAAAATTACGCTTACAACACTAACGGAAACTTAATTAAGAACAATCAAAGACTAAAGTGGGTAATTAAGCCTTTATTTCATCAAACCGTAATTAATATAGGTTAATCGAAATTCAATATAATCACCTGGTGCCTGTAATTCCAGTAGCCGCTGGATCCCGCAATCAGGACCGCCCATCTGGTCCCCACAGCATCGGCCTTGTCGTCGAAGAATCGCGAAGATTCCGATGGCAATCTGATCAAGTCGTCGGAGATTTCACGGCCGTGGACGGTGACGGAGGCCGTGAGAGCGAGGAGGAGGAGTACGGCGGCGGCGAGGCGGGTCATGGCGGTAAGTCTCCGGTGGGAGGTGAGATGTGCGGGTGGGGAAGACTTGGGGGACAGTGCGTGGGGAATGGGGATATATAAGAGTAGTACTGCCTCTGTGTTGTCCGCAAAATAATAATTTAAAAATAATATAATTTTTTTAAAAATAATTAATCTTTTTTTTCAAATTTAAAAAACTCATTGACATCTAAGATGTTGATAGAAAACTTTTGAATTTTTCTTACAAAAATTGTATTATTTTGAAAATTCTGTTTTACAGACTGAACAAACATTTTGAAACGGTGAGAGTATTAAAATAGTGGTGGATTTTTTTTTAAAAATGGATGATAATGTCATTATTATGACTTTCGGATAAAACTGTTACCCAAAAGTCATAATAATACTTTCGAGTAAACCTGTTACCCCATCTTCAAAAAAAAAAAAAAAACAAACCTGTTACCCGTGTCTGACGTGGAGTGTTGTGAATCGTCTAGTACTGTAGCTGCTCCATGATTGGGTATTAAAGGGTAAAATATCACTAACCTTCCTTATTTTATCTGACAATGTACAAATACCCCCTCCGTCATCTTCCCGTCAAAAAATTAACAGAATCTGTTAATTTCACAGAGTTTGGTTGTTAAAATATCAAAATCACCCTTGTCTCTTCCCAGTCACTCATCCAATCATTGTATTCTCTTCTCTTTTCTTGGAGGAAAAAACTTTCTGAAAGGAGTATTGACGTCAATCGGCTCGGTCTCGAGAGGGTGGCTAGCAGACTCCTTGCTCTCGGATCCCCCATAAAAGGAGCTTCGGTCGACCGTGCCTTGGCGGCATCTCCTCCGGCTATTACAGAAATGTGGTTGTTTCAATCATTGTTTGCTGCTTCTTGGTCGGAGGTTGCGTCGAAGGTTCAAGTTAATTGCTAAAGAAGTTGAGAGATGGGAGGTGGAGGATGGATAGTTGCCATCGATGGGTACGATAGTAAGGGTCCGAGATCCTCTATGTCAAAAAGTGGTATGCCATGTGCCGCGAGGTGCATTTGGGCTGTTAGATTGTGAGTTTCTTTTATGTTTTAAAATTTTTGTGTAATCCAACAGCCGAAAATGCATTCCGCACAAGGGCACACTATTTTTCGGCATAGAAGATCTCGGGCCGCTAGTAAGTTTCCCTTTTCTCTCTCTTTCTTTCTCTTGTGGAAATGTGAGGCAATAAAGCCTAATTTAGGAGAGAGAGAATAGTTGGTAAAGCTAACTTAGGTTGGGTTAAGAGTGGTTCCATTATCTCTTTTTATTACCTAATAAAAGAGAAGGTTTTGTTCACCCTCTTTTAGGGAGGATGAACAAATTTGATCTTGGTCCTGTAATGCACTCCTGCACTACAGGTCTGTAGTGCACTAGGCCAGTCGTTCATTTCAGCAATTAACAGTTAGAATTTAAAAATAAAAAAAAATATTCCATGGAGGAGTATTCTCTTCCCTAAAAGAATTTTTATTTAATCCAGGCCAGTGAAAACACTTTAGGACTGGAATCAATTATGTCTTATTTACAACCCTGTAGTGAACCCTTGCACTATGGGAGCAGTTCCTGTCCAGTTTTTTTAAGGTCCAGTCCGGTCCAGTTTTGGGCCATTGTGGGCCCATCCCGGGCCCACAACAATGATCGGAATCGTTCATTTTGTAGAGCTCGTCGAATATGTCATCCATGACAAAAATTAGCTCGATCAAACATCAATAGGTACATGGATGAAACAGATTTGTACAAGAAAAAAGAAATGACAAAAATTAAGTTGAAATTAATAATTGCCCATTTTTTTCTTGTACAAATCTATTTCGTTCATGTACCTATTGATGTTCGGTCAAGCTAATTTTTTGCATGGATGACATACTCGACGAGCTCAACAAAATGAACGATTTCAATCATTGTTGTGGCCCCGGGATGGGCCCACAACGGCCCAAAACTGGACCGGATTGGACCTTAAAAAAACTGGACAGGAACTGCTCCCTTGCACTACAGGGTCTTCGATTCCGCCTAACCCAATGGTCCTTGCCTCTTTCTTATTTTGCCTATAAGTATAAGAATGCCAAGTGAGGTAGTGTTAACCAACTCGGCTAGGCATGTCAAGAGTTCGAACCTTCCACTTACAAATAGGGATAGCGCGCAATTGGCTTTAGCCTCCAGCTCAACTCAATCAAAGCGGGTTTTCATCAAATTTTCAGGAACTAGGGTGGCTTAATAGGAAAATACGAAAATTCTGATTGGGGTCTGGTTAGGATCTGGGTTGATTTACCCAATCTAAATCCGGCCCCGAAATATTTATACATGTAAAATTATATGTTTGCCTTAATATTATAATTCTAATAAAAAAATTATACTTTTACCCTTATATTATTGTCACTTTGCTAAAAAAATATGTTTTACCCTTATATTTTCACTATTTGACTAAAATACCACCTTATATATAATTATTTCCTTCTATTTTGCTTTTAGGTTAAATTTATTTTCTCATTTCTTACAGGACTGGGTGGCATGGGAACAGAAGTACCCACAAATTATCCAGTCAAGATTCGGGTCATGGTCAGAGTCATGTGGTACTTTTGGGATCGAGGTCAAGGTACGCCCTGCCCCCTTGCCATCCCTACTTGCGCGTGGTATATTTCACTCATATTTGTTGAAATTATTTCTCTCTTCAATGGGATTGTTAGTTGTTTGGTGATTGTGTACTTGTTTTTAGTTTGGTGTAAATTCTGGTACTTTGTTCTTCCACAACTTCTGATAAAAAGAAGTGAGGTCGTGTTCGACTTTTATAAGTTTCAAAATTAAGTGAAATATTTTTATTTGAGAGACATGTCTTTTTATTTAAAGGTGTGACTTTTAGTTTTGAACAACAAGACGTTTAATTATAGAGAGATATGTCTTTTATCTAAAATGTGTGACTTTTAGTTTTGTGTGAAAATAATTTAGTTTGACTGGAAAGACATGACTTTGTTGAAAAGGTATTTAGACCACTCACATTGTTTGATTAAACTTGAGTCCTCTAAATTTTCTTTTATTTTATATTCATTATGAGCAATTTGATTAGCAACATGTCTTTTGTCGATCTTGTAGCTTGGATACAAATAGTGAGATTTGTGAATTATATCTTGGAGTCATATTAAGCCATTAAAAGAATCCACAAAGGGAGGCTAATACAAAGAGAGTTCTAGATTACTCCATTATTTTCAATGTATTGAAATTGATTTGGATTCTCAACAGTAGGGAAAATCCAACTGCAGTTTGCATTATGCTCAATTACGAACTTGATCTGGGTCTGTTTGGATGATCCGAATCGTTCATTTTCTAGATCTCGTAAAAACCTCAAATCATGCCAAAAATTATGTTCATGAATCATGATCGATATTTGTTCTAAACACCTTTCTCTTCAGCAAAACAAATAAAAATGGATTTGATTTAGCTTGCTTGAAGCCCTTTGTGATAATTTTAGATTATGCTAGACCAAAAGCCAGCAATTGGGCAAACTGCACGTTGCAGTAGGGTTTCCTTAATTGCCGACAATCCAAAGCCTAATGAAATAGTGTGATTTTCCTGTGAAGCAAGCGGGCATTCCGACCAAACTACGTTAATCTTTGGTATTTGTATTGTGTTCGACTCACCATCTACCAAATTTAAGTAGAGTCACTCAAAAAATGAAAAAATAAAATAAAACAAAGTAAAATTCCTTATCGTCAAAAATATTTGTGGCTGTCCAAGAAATCAATAATGTATCATCTGATTTTGGTTTGTGAAGGAAAAATCTGGCCGCCATGGAAAGTGACCTTTTTTGTCTGGCATATCTCAATGAATCTCGTTACTTCATTTTTATGAATGTGTGGCCAAAATGAAAATGGAAATCAAGGAAAGAGACTTTTATGGAATCTTGTACAGTAGAATATTATTTTATTGTGTGACTGTGTGAGACAAAGTGATGTTGACGAATGTATGATGAACCCAGACACGAAACTTGTGGCAAGTAAACTCTTTGAGAGGGGCAAAAAAAAAAAACCCTATGTTAAGGACTTCTATAATCAATTAGGAAGCACTCTTCCTCCAAAATTAAGTGAATCGTGCTATTTATTATTCGGTTCTGCTAACAAGTACCCCGGACACGAGTTAACATGTATTAAATATAAAATGTTCTCCAACAATAAAATTTCATTACTATAAATATCATTTTCTAAAGAGAAAGTCACCAACTTTTTTTATACATATACTTACTCTGCTATTTTAGTATGTAATTAAATATCTTACCATAATGATATATCTAGTATTTTTTTTTGCAAATAACAGATATTCAATTAAATTGTGGTAACAAAATGTAAACCATAGTTTTTTGCTTTAGCCCGATACCATGGCACGACATAAACTAATTGAGACGTTCATAATTTAATTTTTCTTAAAATCTTACAATGGAAAGTAAGTTCCTCTTACAGATCTAGAACAAGGTGATCACATGAATAAAACAAAATAAGAAGAAATGAAATGAAATGAAACGAAAAGAAAAAAGAAAGAAAGTAGAGAAAACATAGATATTAATTGAAACGTTTTGGCAATTAAATGTTAGGCAATAGATTGAAGACGGAGAAAAAGGAAAACATAGAAAATGAAACTAAATTGAAGACATAAAAAATGCAGCAGCAATTAGGGTGGGAAAAAAGACATAAAAGGGAATGTTTGCCCTTGATTTTTTGGAAAGCTTCAAAAATGGAAAATGGCAAAAGGGGGCATATTTTATTTTAATGCTGAGAAATATTCCATATATATTACACTTTAACTTGTGCCCCGGGGGCATTGATTAGCATTTGCCTTTATTATTTACTTATTTGTAAATTTTTGTTGTTTTTGCATGAAATTTTCAAAAAATAGGCAATCATCTTTATTAGAGAAATTTTACAAGGGGAGTGATTTTTGCACTCCCTTTTTTCCTAGCCACCCCCCATTTTGTTTTTGGTATTTGAGATTACCAAAGTATCTTTAAACTTTGTACAAAAATTATTTCATTTCAATAGCAACAAAAAGGAAACATTGAAAGAGATTCCAAGGTACCACCCCATTGTCTGATGGATATCATATTTCTGTTGAGTTCCACCATAATGCATAACGCTAACATGAAAAGGTGCAACAAAAAATCACTAATGACTTCAAAAAAAATCACAAAAGGCCTAGCAACATAATACCGTAAAGCGGCGTAACAATTATCAAAAAAAAGACATAACATGTTCACCGTATCATGCATACCATTGTTCACAAAATGACAAACATTTTTAGAAGTGCTTTATTATCTATGATGTGGCTAACATTCACCACAAATTGATATATAACATTCACCAAAAAATGGTATAACATCCAACATATAAAAATGCATAACATAAAAATGGTTTGTTCATACAGGTGGATACTTTAGAATATACTAATTCCTAAGTAATTCAAGTGAATAATTTTTAGAGTCAAATTATTTTAATCTTTCTCAAAAAATTTCAACTTCGGCCTCAATAATTTATACATTTTCTGTTCGCCTGTCACATATATGTAGTCCTATATATTTTGTTTAAAAATTAAAAATTAACAATCACGAAAATAAGTCACTAATTAGTGAATAATTAATATTGTCCCAGCATCTTCTAAAATCCCTCTTACTGGGTCTGGGTCTTTTTTGGGTTTATTTTTTTTGTCCTTATTAAAAAAAATCTTGTTTGTTAATTTTGTAACAAATTTTTGTGAATTATTGATTCGTCTTAACCAGAGGAATTGAAAAGTAAACTATTTTTATTTTTATCCAATATTTTTTAAAATATCCAAGATAAAGTCCAAAAAATCTCGGCTTTGAGCTTTTTAATTTTATCTTGGATACATCGAAAAATATTTGGATAAAAATTATAATTTTTTTACTCTTTCAATCGCGCGTCTCGTCAAACCAATAATCCATAAGAGCATGACGTAAAATCAATAAACACGAAAAAATTTGAATAAAGACAAAACTCAAAAAATCCATAAAGCTTCCAAAAAAACTAGTAGTATAAGAGGAACAACAATGAGGAAGAAGGCTCCACAAGAGAATTAAGGCCAATGAAAGAGAGAGTATATTGTTCCTGCTTATTTTAGGGAACAAACTCGTACTCAATTTCCTCTCACCCTTCCCATCTTAGTACTAAGTACGTCCTACGTACCGCTTTTAGGCATAAAAAATAATAATAACATCTTCACCGTATGAGCCCAGTTTTTTTTTTTAACATAAACATTAAAAACCGAATCATAATTGGGAAAGACAACTTATTGTGAGCGGGGAAAAAAAACAGAAAGAAAAAAGACTCGTATTATGAGCTGTGTTACTTACGACACGATTAGCGATTTGAAAAAACATTTTTGGCAAGTTAATTGCATCCCCATGTGCTGGCAAGCAATGATATAAAAAAAAAAAGAAAAAAGAAAAGAAAAGAGGCAGTTTATGCTTGTAATAGTAATATAAAGTAAAGATATACTCCGTACTATAAATTTTGAATTAAAGAAATCGTGAGTGAAGGGATAATAATTTTAGGGATGATATCGGTTCGGTTCGGTAGGTTTTTTTTCAAAATTTTCACCGAACCGAATCAATCGGTTTCCTCTCATCCAAAACCGACACTGACCAAAACCGATGAAAAACCGTTCGGTTCGATCCATCTTTTATCGGTTTGGTTCGGTCGTTCGGTCGGTTTATTCGATTTGGAGACAAACAAGAAAAGAAACTGCATAAAACTATCAAAAAGGCATATTCTGTACATAAATTTCAAAAAAAATCCCTAATCTATGTGCGAGACGAGTTTCATCTACCGTGATGCCGTTCAAATGATTTGATTTCCGACCTGAGATTCATGAAGGAGAACTCTGATATTCGTGGGGGAGAAGAGGACAAGAGACTGTAGAGAGATTCAAAGAGAGAGAGAGAGAGAGAGAGAGACATGGAGAGAGATCGACAAAGAGAGAGGCACGGTGAGAGAGAAAAGTGTCGGCCATGGAGGTTCATGGCTGCTTGGAGGAGAAATCCAGACAAAGAGATCAGAGGCGTGTGGGACTGGACACTGGACAGGTAAGTATTAGGGTTTATATGTGTATAACTGGATGAACGGCTAGGATTAAAAGGGAAATAATAAGGTACATACCAAATCGGTTCAGTTCGGTTTGTTTCGGTGCATATCGGTGTTAATATTTCACAAACCGAAACCGAACTGAATCAAATTTTTTTTTATAAAATTCAAACCGAACCGAACTGACTCCTGGCTAAAACTGACAGAATTGACTAAAAATCTATCGGTTTGGTCGGTTTTTTGGTTAAAATGATCACCCTTAGATAATATAGACCTTTGTTTAATAATTAGTGCACATAAAGTCGTGCTTTGTTAAATGGACCCGCGGCAGGAGTCGGCACAAACAACTTGTGTGATTATTTTTTGGGCTCTTTTTGACTTCACTTTTGCGATCTATATTGTTCATACCATTCAACTCATCTAATTATCATTCATGTAAAAAAATCAGGTTGATTGAACTGTATTAGCTATATAATACAGACAATTTTTATCTTACCATTTACCAACCATTTGTCAGCTTGATGATTTAAAAATAAAAAATAAAAAAACAAATTTCAACTTATTGTCGTTCAAATGCTTCTAAGACAGAGAGTAATATAATTACGTACCTATCGATGCCCACTGAATTTTTTTTAGAAAAATCAAATTAATAAATAAAAAAAGATAATGCCTTAGATTAAATTAAACAGATCCATAGTGAACCCCGTCTGACCTCACTGGGCTGCTTCCAAATTGAGTTTTCTAAATATAAAATTGAACGTTTATTGGTAGATTTTTTCTTACAATCTTTACGCATCTATGATTGCGATGATAAATTAGGGAATGCAATCGTTTCAAAGAAGATAGGAATGGACAAAGATATCAATACCAATATAGCGCTGCATTTACTTCAATACCACAATGATGATAAATTTTTCATGAACCATGTTTTTGTTTTCCCAATTGACAAGTTGGTATAAAGATTTAACCGATAAAACAAAAAACAAGCTGGTATAAGAGGGATGAGAAAAATAGATACAACTCTTCAATTTGAACTCAACATGGGCTATATACATATCTTTAAACGACTCACTGTGCCCGCTAGTGGTCTTAGAGCATCTTCCACGAAGTTTCAGCTCGCACAAGCAAAAATGGATTCCAGTTCACTTGGTTAACTGTTTAAAATAGCCTAAATGGTCAATGAACCCAAATGAAGTCTTATATATGAACTAATTAAAGTACTACTGTTCATTAGCTACAATGAACTCATAGAAAATTTTAGAAGAAGTAACGAGTTAAGATAGTATTAAAAAAAATAAATTATTACATCATTTGCAAGGGATAATTCACTCCTGGAGAGCTAGAAGGTTGGCTAAAATTGGCGAAAACTTTATCTTTCTTTAACTAAAATAAACCCATACATACTCCAATATTCAACGCAAGATAAAAAGTACCCAAATAGCGAATGCTGTTGGGCTTGTTTTTTCGAACAAAAAGTGGAAGGTGGTAGTAACGTACGCAATCCTAATAGACCGGGAGACTTGAATCTTGTTCCTACATGACCAAATTTTCCGCACTTGGGGGCTCGATTGGATGCCGTATGTGTTTTGGGTGTATTATTTATGAAGGGGGGATAAGATAGTAAGGGGTATTAGTTAAGAAGGGAGGGCCCACACTGATGTGACATTTATAGAGGGTGTATTAAAAAGTAGATGGTTTGGATAAGGTATTAGAGAAGGGGGATAAAATAATACTTGGTTTGGATAGAGGATAAAATGGGGGGATAAGAAAGGGTGAATAATGTAAAAAGCTGTCAAATGACATTTTTACCCTTGTACAGTCCCAAACTCATAACGGTCATTAAATTAGTTATATAATTGTAAAATCCAATAAATTTAATTAACTTTGGACAATTAAGCTATAATAATTTATTTTAATGATAAACCAATTAATTGTATAAATTAAAATTTTGTTTTTTTAAAGTGTTTTATTATCCAAAATTTTAAAATATTTTTTGAAACACAAAATGTAAAAATGTTAAGTTTGGTTTTTATAATTTTTTGATATTTTTTGTTTTTGTTGTTGAATGATTAGATGATATTGGAGGAAGAACTTATTATTGTCGTAGATGTTTGGTGCCAAATTAGTTTTGAACAGTCGGGGTTTATAGGATGGTTCCCTTGTTTTGAAAAGAAGTACCGCTATGGTATAATCCATGCTTACTTGTTACTTATTCGTTCTTGTCATTCTTATTTGCTATTGATCAGACAGGAGCAAAATTAGCAACTCGGTCAAACTTCAGTGAGTTTACAGTCGAGGCCAATGGAGAGACGAAAGACGAAGATTGTTTGCACAATTGGTCCTTCCCCCAACACCTGGGAAATGATATGGAAGTTGATGATTTAGCATCTAATTTTCTCCTTTTAAACTTTGTAGAGACGTATATTTTTACTGAAACATTATTGCATGGGTTTATTTTTATTTTTTTTGTATAAAAACATGAGTTATCTTGATCCATTCAAGAAATTTGATTTCAAAGTAACAACTTCATTTCATTCAAGAATTTCATATGAACATACCAATTCCAAAGTATCTTGCTTCATTCAAGAAATTCATACCAACATATCATAACAAAGTAACAACTCATTTCCATTCAAGAAATTCATAGAAATCCATTCGATGAAAGAAATTCATATATAAATGAAATATGATTAAACAACTCCTAAAAAATAACTCATTGCAAATGGTTCTAACTGCCCCTAACTAAAAACATGAACATGAAAGAAATTCTTGGTCTTCCTTTGCTTCTTCTTCCTGTGGGACTTGGTGATGGAGAGCTTGGATACGTGTCGAACACTTGTTAACATTTGGCTCAGATAATTTGTAAGTTTATATAGACCATTTTTTGAAGACTAGTAGGCTGCAATATTTAGTTGCCAATTTGACCTTCTAATATTGTCTCGCCTAAGTCCTCAACGTGTCTTGTACAAATTTCTCATCATAGCCAATAAATTTCTCATATCTTGTACAGCCAACACACTGCCTGCTAAACCCGAAAATACCACAAAACACCAACAACAACCCATTTCAAACCTGCTGAAAACTGTAGTTTTGAAGCACAAAAATGCTATTTTTGAAGCATAAAAATGCAATTCAACTCAAAATAGCCAACAATAGCCAATACGCACACCTGGATCACAATAGCACACACTTGTTGCACCCTCAGACCCAATTTGGACACAAACAGAGTATCACAGATTGGACACAGGTTGGACACAGCTTGCTGCACACACTCACAGCCAAAAGCAGCAACAGTTTTGAACCTGCAGCTTAGAAATTTTATAGCTGGACTGGATTGGGCTCAGAAAATTTAGTTTGAAAATCATAAAGGGTACTCATAGCTGCATCTAATGATACCCTGCCATAGTATCTACCTTAATTAATAATAGGATTGATTCATCATTGCCCATAAATAAAGAGAACACACACATTCATGCCCATATACTGGTGTATCCTGCCAGAACAGCAGCAACAGCACAAGAATTTTCAGCAGTCCCAAAACGACAGCAGCAGCAGCACACAACACACACACAACAGTCCAAAAACAGTTGAATGTAGTTTAAAAGCAACCTTAGGCTTAGATCAAATATCATCACAGCCAAACCCACAAACACTTGGCTCAGCTTGTAACACATCATAGCCATCAAATTGGTTATGCATTTCCATAATAGCTTCATAACAGCAGAAAACAACATTGCCAATCAAATTTGGCTCAGCTTTTACAACATCATAGCCACCTGTAACACACACTCACTTAACATAGCAATTGAAACACCAGCAGCAGCAGCACAAACAGAAAGCTAAGCTAGTCATAGCTAGACCATATCCACCAATATATGTCAAACCACATGTCCTTAGGCTCAGAACAAATATCATCACAGCCAGTCCACTAATTTTACCAACTAACCTGCTGTTCATGGGGTTTTTTAACCAACAAACCACTGAGTTTTCAACCATCAACCAAGACTTGGACCAAAAAACTGCCCTTTTTTTTAACCAAAAAACCTGCACTTTTGAACCAAAAACCTGCTGCACTCACAGCACTTAACTGAGCACACACATACACAGCCTGCCAATTGCATGGTAAACCCAGAAACAGCACAAAACAGCAAGAATACCCATGAACATAGCCTGTTAAAAGGGTACTCAGAGCTAAAAAAAAATTTGGGCTCAGAAAATATAAGTTAGGAATCATAAGGGTACTCATGGCTGCATTTAATTATACCCCGCCAAGGTATCTACCTTAATTATTCATTGAGAATTCATTCATCATTGCCCACATAAGGGTACTCATGGCTGCATGTAGTTGATTTCTGGGTTTGACATGCTGTTTTTTGCAGTTTAGCATGGTGTCTAGTACCAAGTAAAACTTGTGATACTTGGACTTTGTACTGGACTGCAATCACACACACACAGTCACACACTGTCTAGTTGCCAGCAAGCACAACTTAAAAATGGTGAGGGCTCAGTAAATGTAAGTTGGGAATGAAAAGGGTACTCATGGCTGCATTTAATTATACCCCGCCAAGGTATCTACCTTTATTAACAAGTGAACTCATTCATCATTGCCCATAACCTGTCAAGCAAATATTTTTCACGTTAGAATCTCACATTTACCAAAGGTACATCAAATGCAACAATACATAGCATTGTGATCATCGAACCAAGGTTTAGTGTCAAAAGATTACAAAGTTTAGTGCTCACGTGACATGCTTGAATGGCATGGCATATGGTTTTGTTTCCTAGTATTGTCAAGGAAATGGATTAGAACGAAGAAAGAGGAGAAAACAAAATAAAGGAAAGACAAAGGGCAAGGTGTTAACCAGGGGAACCCATTCTAGTGACTAAGGAATTGGTATAAAACAAGGAAATGAGGACTCCTCCAGGGAGAGCTTCTACGGATTAGCTCCAAAAAAAGGGTTTTGTAAAAAAAATTAAGCGAAGGATGGGAATCGGATTTGAGAGGAGAGAGTGGGGCAGTGCACAGGTTGAGTTGGGTTGGTGCTACAAGTGAGCCGTGTGAGAATTTTATTTGCTTCCACTTGTTTCTTTAGTGAAAGATCGCATAAGAAAAGTATGTAATTGCCCAAGGAACTAGTTTGGTGATTCTTATTTATTGGTTTGGGTAGGTGGCGTATAACGGTTAATTAATTGTTTTGTGGTAGTTGGGGATCCGGGTTGTTACAGAATGAGTTTCAGTGATATAATGACTCTGAAAAAAGTGAAACAAACCAACAAAGATACCGAACATAACACCAAAGCAAGTAAATAGATGATTCTTGGAAAAACAGAAGTATCGTGAATCAGGTGACTAGGCTAAATGTAAATACAAAATCGAATGCGACTGCATGAATTACCATCCATGTGCATAGATAACATGATTGAAATCAACACACTTCTGGATGTCCTCTGCAAGTGATCATTAGTCGGGTAATCAAATAAAAAGTTCCATTCCATCGTTCATTTTCTTCACATGCTTCAATTGAACACACACACAGATAGAGTTGTTCATACGACATCAACACCACACATGCAAGCCGTAAATCCAAAATCAGCCTTGAACCCGTGTTATGCATGGCCAAAATCAAAACTTTTATTAGGATTTTTGGGTTTACAGAGCAAGTCTTCTGGGTTTAACAGAAGACAACACACAAATCGAACTCAAATCAACTAAAACGAAATCATAATCCAGTCCATAGCCAATAAATCGAACTCAAATCGAAACCCTAACCACAAATCCAAAACGAAATCAAAATCAAAATCAAAACCCTAACCAGAAATCTCATAATATACTGATTGCATCACTGTGAATCGAAATGAAGACAAGGTTTAACTACTAACCTCAAATCGCACAAGGATCGAACCAGAATCGCCCAAAAATCGCACCAGAATCGCACCACAGAATCGCACCACAAAGCCCACGTATTTTCTGCTTTTTCGTACGGTGAAGAGGATAAGCCGAAGAGGAGATGGAGAGGGGGTATTAGGGAGGGTAGAAATGGCAAGATTTCACCTGTATTGCCCTGGATTAGTTATGGCTACCTCCGGAGGTGGCCATAAATTAGTACCCTCTGGCCTGTGTTAACGAAGGAGGGGAGAAGCGAATACAGGAGCCCTTTTTCTTGCCAAACGGTGGAGTAAGGATCCAATACACCCGGATTACGAAATACACCCGATGGATACAGCATCCAATCGGGGCCTTGAAGGGTAATTATCCACACTACAGTACCAATCCAATCCCATGAATGAAGAGGCTTATTAAACATGGCCGGTACTTTTTTTAGCCAGTACTGTAGTTGAAAGACCAAAAATTAAGAAATTTCGCAATCTTGTTTTGCAGGATTTCCAAGGTCGCTCGCAAGGACATAAATAAACCCCATCGGCTGGCGAGACAAGCAATGGCCACTTTTGTTCACCCATCAACAATAAGAGTGCAACTGTTTTGTAATAGAGCTAGTGTTTCAGTATCACACGCTGTGTAGGTTTATTGGTTGTACTATTTTGTAACTGCTCTGTATTTTATAAAATTTCTCGTTTCAATTAAAAAAGGGGTAAATCAATAGAAACTCTAGGGCTACCGATGGGCACGCGGGGGCCCACTCCGAGCCCTGCACGGATGATCTGAGTCGTTCAATAATTTTTAAATAAAAAATTGAGTGGGTTCAACAAAAATTAGCTCAATCCGATATGTGTAGATGCTCGATCCAATCTTCTGTTTTTTTATTCCCATTCCGGATTTGTGAAAAAAATAGAAGATTGGATCGAGTATCTACATATATTGAATTGAGCTGATTTTTTATGGACCCACTTAATTTTTTATTTAAAAATTATTGAACGACTCAAATCATCTATGCAGAGCCCGGAGTGGACCCCGCATGCCCGTCGTGGCTCCCGTCAGTGGCTATGCTCTGTTTCCATAGCAGCGCTCGTAAATCAAAAGGCCAACTCGAAATCAGCTTAGTGAGGCGAGGTCTCAAGTGAGTGGTCTTATGCGGGGACCACAGAGTAGAGTTAATTTTGGGCCGGTCCTAATATTGGATTCTATGGTCCACCAAGTCCTATGGGATAAAAGTGCAATGTTTACTAAGTCCTATGGGTGTAATTTTACTTCTTTACCCCACTTTAAATAGCAACAAATGAACACAACTCATCATTTAGGATTTTAAATGAATGAAGCCCACCCCCACCACGCCGCCACCGCCATCACCACCACCACAACGGCCACCACAGTCGCCGCCACACCACCACCGTTATCACGCCGCCACCACCACAACGCTGCCGCCACCACAATGACCATCGCCACAACGCCACCACCGCCACAACCACCACCACATCGCCGCTGCCACCACCACCGCGCCACCGCCATCATGCCACCACCACAACCGTCGCCGCCGCCACTACCACAATGACCACCACCACCACGCCACTACCATCGCTGCCACCACCACCACCGTGCCACCATCACGCCGCCGTCACCACCATTGGTTGTACTATTTTGTAACTGCTCTGTATTTTATAAAATTTCTCGTTTCAATTAAAAAAGGGGTAAATCAATAGAAACTCTAGGGCTACCGATGGGCACGCGGGGGCCCACTCCGAGCCCTGCACGGATGATCTGAGTCGTTCAATAATTTTTAAATAAAAAATTGAGTGGGTTCAACAAAAATTAGCTCAATCCGATATGTGTAGATGCTCGATCCAATCTTCTGTTTTTTTATTCCCATTCCGGATTTGTGAAAAAAATAGAAGATTGGATCGAGTATCTACATATATTGAATTGAGCTGATTTTTCATGGACCCACTTAATTTTTTATTTAAAAATTATTGAACGGCTCAAATCATCTATGCAGAGCCCGGAGTGGACCCCGCATGCCCGTCGTGGCTCCCGTCAGTGGCTATGCTCTGTTTCCATAGCAGCGCTCGTAAATCAAAAGGCCAACTCGAAATCAGCTTAGTGAGGCGAGGTCTCAAGTGAGTGGTCTTATGCGGGGACCACAGAGTAGAGTTAATTTTGGACCGGTCCTAATATTGGATTCTATGGTCCACCAAGTCCTATGGGATAAAAGTGCAATGTTTACTAAGTCCTATGGGTGTAATTTTACTTCTTTACCCCACTTTAAATAGCAACAAATGAACACAACTCATCATTTAGGATTTTAAATGAATGAAGCCCACCCCCACCACGCCGCCACCGCCGTCACCACCACCACAACGACCACCACAGTCGCCGCCACACCACCACCGTTATCACGCCGCCACCACCACAACGCTGCCGCCACCACAATGACCATCGCCACAACGCCACCACCGCCACAACCACCACCACATCGCCGCTGCCACCACCACCGCGCCACCGCCATCATGCCACCACCACAACCGTCGCCGCCGCCACTACCACAATGACCACCACCACCACGCCACTACCATCGCTGCCACCACCACCACCGTGCCACCATCACGCCGCCGTCACCACCACCGCGCCACCACCATCACCACAACGCCGCCACCACCACAATGACCACCACCACCACCATACATGCCGCCACCACCATCACCACTACGCCGCCGCCACAAAAATCACCACCACGCCGTCATTGCCACCACCACCACCACCACAATTAATAGTGTTAATTTTTGTCTAAATTAACAGTGTTAATTTTCATATAAATTCACACCACGATTAATAATATTAATTAATTTCTATATAAATTAACAGTGTTAATTTTCATATAAATTCACATCATAATTAATAGTGCTAATTAAAATTGGCCCATATAACCTCCTACACGCCCACTCCACCACCACCATCATGATTAACAGTGTTTAATTCTGTCTAAATTTATAATTAACAGTGTTAATTTTCATTTAAATTTACTTTACAATTAACAATGTTAATTTTTATTGTCTTCATTTCTTAGCCAATTATCAATTAAGGACAGGATAATATATGGAAAAATCTACGGTACACGGTACACATCCCTGTATACGAAGGATTCTTAAATTTGGACAGAATTTAACACTGTTAATTATAAATTTAGACAAAATTTAATGTTGTTAATTGTGGCAGTAGTGGTAGTGGTAGTGGTAGTGGAGTGGTAGTATAGGAGGTTATATGGGCCAACTGTTAATTAACACTGTTAATTGTGGTGTAAATTTATATGAAAATTAACGCCGTTAATTTAAATAGAAATTAACACTGTTAATTGTGGTAGTGGTGATGGCAGAGGCGGCGATGTGGTAGTGGTGATTGTGGTAGCGATGGTGGCGGCGGCGTGGTGGTGATGGTAGAGTGGTGGTGGTGGTGGTGGTGGTGGTGATAGTGGTGGCGGTGGCAGTGTTGTGGTGTAGGAGATTGTATGGATCGATTATTAATTTAGACAAAAATTAACACTGTTAATTATGGTGGTGGTGATGATGTAGGAGGTTATATGGGTTGATTGTTAATTTAGACAAAAATTAACACTGTTAATTGCGGTGGCGGCGGCGCCGTCGTGGTGGTGGTGTTGGTGGTATGGTTGCGGTGGTGTTAATGGCACGGTGGCGATGTGGTGGTGGCGGTGGTGGGTGGTGGTGGCGTGGGCGGCAATGGGGGGTGGCGTGGTGGAGTGGTGGCAGAATGATAGTGGTGGTGGTGGCAGCGTGGTAGTGGTGGCTGGATCATCTCTCTCCAATCATTTTTTTTTTGGGGTATTTTTGGCAATAAAATAATGAACAGTAAAGTATTCTTCTCCTAGACAGGACCGGCCATGAAGTTTCCCCACGGAGTATGCCAGGCCCATGGTGGATATTGGCCCAATGGGTCGGCCCCGGACAAGGTTGTTAATCGTGTTGTAAGTAACTTGTAACACGGTTCGAACTGTATTTAGACGCTACATTTCTCCTTCACACGCCGTTTCTGGAGCTCAGACTCAAAGCAGCATTTTGGTACTCTCTCTCTCTCTCTCTCTCTCCCCGTGCGATATTGATATGCATGTGCTATATGTATACACACAAACCTAGTTGCCTCTATCTTGTTATGCATGCTAGGGTTTCGATTCCACTGATGTAACCTGTGAACGACAATAATAGTAATTAGTTTTTGTTGGGTTAATTTCACGAAGGATTCTCCGTTATATCATACGACGAGATAAATTACTCTGGGTGTTCGACTGATTTCAGTGCTGACTTTTCAGGACTGAGCATTTCTAGGGTGTAATAAGTTGTGGTATTTCTAGTTGTTTGTGAGGGCTTCAGACTTCAGTATAAGGTTTGGATTTCGTCTTTTATTAACAGTTGTTTAAAGCCTTTTACAGACATTTTGGTTGTTTGAGTCTTGAATGGGGCGGAACGTAAAATTAATGCGGGAGGGGCCAGACTGGAAGAAAGAAAATTTGACAACCTAATAAAGCTGTCCAAATAATCCTTGTTCTGTATTTACTTTATGATGGTTTAACTATTTCTCTCCTAGGTTTTGCAAAACTAAGGGCATTAAAATCAATTGAGGAGAGGCCAAGCAATGAGAAATTAATTGGGTTAGGATTACCACACACGCAGCACGCGTACACACATACACATATGCAGCTATCTCTAGAAGCAAAAGTGGTTGGGGATGTGGCCTGGTTCTGCCAATGAGTAGTTCCACCCTGGGGTCCGGAAACTGTGAACAACACTTAAGAACCTACCGTCTGAGTATGGTTCCATGAGCAAAGCGAAATGTTTTTGGCAAATTAGCATAGGAGAACATCGAAAAATGATATAAGGCCATTTGCTTGCGGGAAAACAACACAAATCCTTAATCTGGATTTGCCCTTCATGTTTGGTGTTAACTTTTAATTTCTTCATAGAGAGGATCTAGTTAGTCATGTTTCTACTTTTTCCTATGCCTCTTGTTTTATCTTTTTGGCTTCGTATATGTAGTTTTCATGCTTATTATGGAGAGACTATATGTTTTTTTACTTTTATGCCATTATGCTGTTTCCATCAGATAACCAATGTCAAACAACATTTTTTGGGGAATTCTGATCTATTCAATTATCAATTGGATTGTGCAGTACATTGTCCATTGAGAACATCTGTACACTTGCATGGTTACCTTCAGCGTTTTGTGTGTGATAGTCTATGATGCACCTACACTCCTAGAGGTCACTGTGTCAACGTATTTGACTACATCGACACGGGTTGACACAGGTGGGACACAGATGGGGACACAGAGGGGTGCCGGGTTGTATCGGTCATTCTTTTTTAAAAAATTGGGGGTAAATATGTTATTACTTAAAGTTTTGGGTGAAACTGTAATTAAACCTATTCTAAACCATATATCGACTGCTAATCGATTGAAAACCTAATCTCTCAATTGTCGACAGTCGTCTCCCTCCTCTTCCCCAAACGACAAAAGCTCCTCTCTCCTCCCTCACAATCGCAATCTCTCTCCTCTGTCACAAACGACATCAGCTTGTCTCTCCTCTCACTCTCGCGATCACTCTATCAATCTCGGTATGTCTCTCTCTCCCCCGGCATTCATCGCGCGCGCTCTCTCTCTCTCTCTCAGTCTGTGTGTGATGTATTATCAGGTTAGAGTTTGTATAGTATACGTACTGCAATTTAAGAGTGGGAAAAAAATATGTTTAATAGATTTATGGAGATTTATTTATATATACACGTGGCATGTGCCCGCCGTGTCGTGTTCCCATTTTCTTAGATTTCCCGTGTCCGTGTATGTGTCCATTTCCGTTCTATTGGTTTTTGTGTTGTTTCGTACTGGGTGTTAGAAGAGTGTTATGTCATGCCTCCCATTTATGTACCATTACCAATTTAACCTGATTGCAAATGCCATATCCTTTTGAACCCTTGTGCAGTTTACCCTGATCAAATGGAGACAGGGGAGAGCATACTGGATGCCATATTCGATGAGGATAGCTTGGAAGATGTCCAAGAAGTTGAGATGATGGATGTAGAAGAAGGAGAGTTGGTGGAACAGGATTTACAAACTGATTTAGGACAGAACATTGGTAGGGATCGTTGTGCAGAAAAACAAGATTCTTGCGAGACTATTGGAGTTCATGCAGTGGAAAAACAAGAATCTTGTAGTAAGAGTCGCAGGCGTAGGAATAAGAAAAAGAAGAATAAGGGAAAGAAGGGCAGTTCAGGGCACAAAGTGACAGATATTAACAGGTACTTGTGTTAGGATGCATTTTCTTTGTTAATTAGGGTACAAGAAGTAATTTTCTTTTGTTCCTAAATATGTCTCATCCCTGGTCCTTCAATCCTATCCTTAGAAGAAGCTTGCCTACGAATTAGGGACATTTTGACCTCAAAACTCAAGATATCTTATACTTGGATGTTTTTTTAATGAGAGAATTCTACCGTTTGTTTTTTACTCAAAACAACAAATCCAGGTGTGGGTGTGAATTGTTGAAATTTGTCTTTGCTGAACAAATCTTTTGAAAAACTTTTTGGGGCCGTTTTTGGTCTTTGTATTCTAGCATTTACACTCTTATTGCTAAATCATACGTCTTCTTTGTGAGCTGCGTTATCTTCTCTACGCCGTCCATGCGTTTTGGCATCTTCATTGATGTCATTTTATCCTTATTGGTACCTTCAATTGCTCTTTGCTGCAAATTTGTGAACTATGTTGGCAAGCCTTCTCTTTAGTGTTTTTTTTAGGTGTCACCTCCAGCTTCCATCAGAAAATGGCTTCCAACAATTGGATTTTGACTCCGATTTAGTTTGAAATATTCTGTTGATTTTTTTTTTTGTTTGCTGCAGACTGCATTTGGAAAATAAAGTATCATTTTTTGGCTTCTACTCCATCCCCTCATTTCTATGTCGTAACGTCAAGTAGCCATTTATCCTGACGAGGTTGAAGGGGTAATGTGTATATATTTGGAGACTAACTGTATGCGTTTTTTTTGTTATTTGCAGGTTTGTTTTAGATACATGTAGACGCTTGCAAGAGAAAAAAACATATCTGGTGTACACTGCTGTAGGATGTCTTGGTGTATCTGCTTTGGATGATCTTGTCAAAGAGGTAAATTGCATTCATGTAATATTTGTAATGTTAGGGATTAGTGGTTGTTTGAGATGAAGTCACCAATGGATATGCTGAAATAATGGGCTGTATGTTAAATATAAGCATCAGTGTGGTTTTGACTAGTAAAATCCTACGATTGTGCAGTTTGTGCATGAAATAGCGATAAGCCGTCAATCTATGCAGAATCATTTTTATAACTAAGTCTGTAGCAAATCATGTTGTGTTGGGTGAGAGCAAGCAAAAGGTTCACAGGATAGCTTTCCCCCAACTCAAACATTGTACCGACATAATAGAGGAAATGCATACCAAGTCCAGCCAACTTGTTAGCTGCTATGTTGTCTTTTTGCTACATAAAATTGTGGATTTCAAGTATAATGTTGCAGAAGTTATTCCGCAAATAGCATCAGGATTTTTCTATGATCCTACTTGTGTACGTAATCCCAAGTAGTTGGGTTTCCACATTCCCGTAGGCAGCTCAATTTCTGTACGAGGGATGATATTATGAGTAAAAGCTACTGAGGAAGCAAGCCTGCCTGATGTCAACTTGCTTGTATGTGCATTGAAACTATGAACATAATCCTTGATTCGTTATCCTTATCAATACTATTTTTCAATCCGCATGATGCTTACATCCTGTTAATATATCCCAGAGCCTCCATGGTATACAGTTGAATGTTTTCAACTGTGGAATTATGGTTGTCTATGTTAGGCCATTTTGGACAAGCTATTCCGTTGCGTGGTGTCTCCTTTTTGCCTCTATTGGCTGTTACTTTTAAGGTTAGCTTTTGTGTTCTGCAAACTTTTTCATCATACTTCCGGCTTTTTTTTTGTTTCCCATAAGTATATTTTCTACTGTCATGTGTTTCTTACTAAACATCCTTAGGCTGTTGCATTTGACAGTCCTACCTAGTGAGTTGTTTAGCTGAATAGTCTTATAGTTTCTTGTGTGCACACCAAAAGATGGATTACACTGGTGAATCTTTTCTTCTTCTGTCAATGCCTTGGTTGGAAGTCTTACAATTTGCGTACCGTTGAATTGGTTGATAGCAGAGATTTAGCTGGTGACACCAAAAGGTGAGAGATTAGAGTTCCAATGTTGATTCTGGAAAGGCCTAGAGCTTACCGTGCCTATTCATTCTTTTTAAGAATCCAGTAACGTCCTTATTTTCTGATGCTCGATTGTTGCCTTACCCTCGCAGATCTATCTTCCAGAAGCCAATCATTCCTTCCAGTCCTGTGCATCTCTGAGCTGATTTATCTCCTGGCTGAATTACTTCATTGTTTCCTCTTGGTGTATGTTGATGTCAAATGGCCTGCATCTCTTTTCGGTTCAAAAACATGGTATGCATGTAGAGAGAGATACTCCTATGCACGTAAGATAGGAAAAACAAGGGAAATTAAAATTACCCCATGTTGTTTGGCCCCATGGACCCATGGTACATAGCTCCCTGTGGTTCAGAAACATATGCATAACCTTTTGGGCAAAAGTGCCAGAGTGTGTTCCGCTGAGTGTCCGAATAAAAAAGTTGGAAAAAATAGGACAATTTTAATTTGACTGTGAGACATTTGTCTGGAGGTTGTTGGTGATGGTTAAGTGTCCAACACGGCGGTTCACCTCCGAGGAAGTATCCGTGCTTCATTAGTGGGACATGCACATTGCTGGGAGACGTCATTACATTTTATTTTAAGTTACCAGATATGTGCAGAAATCAACTTTATTTTTCACAACCAATCTTTCTCCTAATGTTGTGTAACACAAATTTCAGATTTTATAACTGGGGCTATTGTTTCAAAAATTTCTACAGTAATTCTGCATGTTATGGAACACTACGGGGTCCACCTTGTAACGTCCAGAATATTATTACGCATTCCATTTGTTTCTTACTGTATTTCTTTCTCTTCAAATTAGGTCATTTGCCTACATCAAAAGTGAGAGTGTCAGTGCCCATTTGGATCGTGACTGCTATAAATCTCTTTTTTGGTTTCTTGTTTTTCCTAACCTAGGGTATTCTACTTCTAAGGGTATCGGAATCCGCTCATATTGAGTTTCTACGAAGTCTTGGTAAGGGCTAGCTTAGTTCATAAAATTTATGGAACTTATGCCAAGTTATTGACACTGGAGAATTGTCAAGAAATGGTGATATCCTAAATTAATCCACGGGACAAGGCTATTGAAAGTGTCCACTCCAGGCTAACTTTTTTTTTTTTTTTTGGAATAACCTCCAGGCTGACTTGTTGCCATCTCTCCGTCCCGTAAAGTTGGACCCTACAAAACTTCGTGCAATTTTCAAGCTTAAAAATAATGTACTTACCGAACTAATTTTTTGTGCAATATGGATCTTGTTTGATAGATCTCAATGAGTTCTTTTGAACGGTGCAAAAAAAGTCAATAAATTATTTTTGTGAATACATTAATTTTAAATTTGAAAATTGACAGTAGTTTCGTAGGGGACCAACTTTATGGGACGGAGTGAGTAATAACAACAGTAACAGTAGCAAATGGGGGTATTGGTGGGAGAGGACTAGAGATAAACCTAACCTTTGACAATATATATTCACAAAGTGGCTACCTGGAGAAAGTTTTACGACTGAAAAGCTGCCCCCTATACCTCCAAAGTTGAGGAACTTGAGGGAATTTTGCTTTGGAGCCGCCCCCAAATCAAAGCCTATTGGCATCAGGAAGGTCTTGCATATAAACCCGATGCAATTTCTATGTTCATTCAAATCCAGAGCATTAGTAATGCACAGAACAATATTGCCATCTAATAACTAGTTGAATTTTTCCCGTCATTGTTATGAGCTTTTCTATGGTAGGGTAGCAATTGACATAACGGTTTCAATTAAGGATCTGAGCTTACATGCAAGTTAATCTCAATGGAGGAAGAGCCTGTACGGGTTACAAATGTTTAGTGACCGGGAGGTTGTGCACACATGAACCTGGAGCTTAGCTTGCTGAGTACCCCAAATTTTTATTTAATAAGTGTGAGAAAGATGCAAAGATGTTGTGGAGTGCATTGTAGCACTTCATATGACTAGTATATGCCTGCTCTCAATGTATTAAGTACTTCAGCTGTTGCTAACTTCTGTGGAGTGTATGGATTATGATTGGCTGTTTTTAATTTGAACTTCATTGAACTTTTGATTATGGGAGGTGCAGTATTATCTTTACTGTTTTTCAAGCTTCACATTCTTCACGTTTTTGTTTCATCCCCGATCCCTTGTTTCTGTTAGTTTTCAGTTGGTTTTGAGAATGGTAATGAAATGGACAAATTGCAGGTGGCTGCAATTCAAGCTTGTGGAGGTCAGAAGACTGCCGATGGTAGACGCTTTAGAAATGGTGGTGGGATATTATGGAATGTCCTGAAATCACGAGACCCCGATACCTTTAGTGAGATAATGAAGAAGGGGAAGGAGTTTGAGGTGTGTTCCAATACTCTATTCGTTAAGTAAACTTCAGTTATAGTTGTAAAGTCCCTCCTCCAAGAGTCAGCACTTAGAAACTCATGCATGCATGCATACACCCTACAGTTAGTAACTATTTACAAGCTTTTATGCGGGGCTCATTGCACTTTTATCTGCTTAACTATCACTGATTCTCTTATTCTCTAACGTATTAATTGTACTTATTCTGTCCTTACAATTGTGATGACAGCTTATGTGGTCCAATGACAAGTTGTTCAAATTTGTAATGGTAAAAGCTCGGCCCTGTGAGCAGAAATGGCCTTTCTAAACTTGGACAATTTAAACCCTACAACCAAACACTCATCTTCCTAACCTCCCTGTTTTTTAGAACCTGTAGCCAATAACCATCTACTTTCTTATCCCCACTGCCCCCACTCCCTCTCTACACTTGTTATCTTCTCCTAACCAAACTGGTTGTAGATGACTAAATGCTATGTTAAATTACAACCGCCATAGGCTTCTGGCCACTGGCATCTTTCAGGCCTTAAACTGCTCTGTTTGCTCTGACAGGACCTCCCTTTTGCCAATCGAATTTCGATGATCCGAGCCACTCAATGTGTTTAGAATGTGATTTTAAGGGTACCCACGAGAAATTCAAAAAAAATGACCGGGAAGGGTTGGAGTTGAGCAGTTTTTTATTGAACCGTTGAATAAAAAAGTGTTGGGATGAAGCCCTTCCCGGTCATTTTTTTTGCCAATTTCTTGCGGATACCCTTAAAATCACGTTCTGATCACACTGTGCGGCTCGGATCATCAAAATTTGATCGGGAAAAGGGAAGTCCTGACGGTCCTGACCATAAGAGGTCCTAACTTGAACCGGACTCATATATATATATATATATATATATATATATATATATATTGCTTATTCTTTCCACTGGTGATATGTTGTGTAACGCTCGCTGAAATTGTTTCTAGTCCATGGGATTTTGCTTCTGATACAGATTTGATCCATGTGTTTCACTTTAAAGTAGTGGATAACAACTGTTGTCTTATATACCACTTTGCAGAAGCAATTTAGGCAGCAAAGCATTAAGCGAGGCCCTTTTCAGAATAAGGAAGCTTCTCCTGACAAAATGGATGGCACATCCACAAATCTGATTTCATTGAATGCTTCCGATGTGCAGAACCAACTTGAGCAGTCTGATGCTGAAGGGAAACGAGTCTCGGTTCACGATAGAATCAGGTTGCCAGTTAACTATGACGACTTACTTGGAGGGGAGGAACCCAAAGTTGAGTCCCTGTAAATTTACGACGACGTTGATAATTTCTTCGTATCTCAAATTTGAATTTTTTCCCAATGTTCTCTTTCTCAGCTACTCAGGTGAGTACATTTTTTTCCCATTCTTGAAGACGGGACTTATATTTGTGCTTGGAAGTAGATGGAAGGAGAAAATTCGATAAGATAAATCAAAGGAAAATGAGAAATTACTTTTTTTCGGTGGAAGTATTTGGGGGTGTTGGTCGCAGCTTCTTGAGCTAGCTTTTGGCTTCTACTAGTTTTTCTTTTCTGTTTTGTCAAAACTCTGACTAAACTTCTGCTTATGGGACAGAAAAAACTTTGTCTCAAGTCATTTGGAAGCTGCATTTTGTTGCTCTTGGCTTCCTCTTTCCTGTGGAGTAAATATTTTAGTGAAGCCACAGGGCTGTATCACAGCATTTCTTCTGTTCTGTTCTGGGTCCGTCCCTATACCTGTTCTGGGTACGGCTTTTAGTGACCGTTATGCCAATCGAGTATATGATTACTAGACCTGATTGCTACCCAAACTAATATTAGGGCATGTTTGATAACATATTTCGTTTTTGGGGGATTGGTAACGAGGTGAGATTATTAATGAGGAGATGAATCTTTTATCTTTTATTCAAGTTTGCTTTGGTAATCCTATCCCCAATTGGTTCGCTTGCTTATCTACTTGAAATTAGCAACACACAAATTAAGCCTTATTTTGGCAAGATAAAGTTTTTTTCTTTTTTTTTTTGTCTTTATTATTATTATTATTATTTACATTTGTTAGTTTTTGCATCAAATTTTTGTGGATTATTGACTCATTTCGACGAGAGAAATAGGAAAAGTAAATTTTTTTTTAATCAAAACCATATTTTTTGAATAATAACTTAAAAAAATTATGAGTTTGGATCACAATTTTTTACCTTTTGATTTCTCTCGTTGAGGCAAATCAATAATTCACAAAAGTTTTGACACGAAACTAATAAATGCAAAAAAAACTACTAAAATAAAGACCAAAAAAAAAAACTTTGGCCTATTTTGCCAAAATAGGCCTAACAAGTGGCGAACCGTGATTCTTTTTTTACTCAGTTAAATAAAACTAACGGTTAATATTCAGAATGATTTTAGTCATTCTTCGTATTCTTTATTGCTTATTCCAATTTTTCTTGTCCGGGGCCAACAAATGTGCATTAATCTTTGGCAATTAATTTCACCGTTCACTAGCAAGAGTGACTTATTTTAATTTTTAGGGAAATTTCAAAATGACACCTGAATTTTGCACAAAATGTCACATAGACATCTGAACTTAAGTTTATTTCAATTAAACACCTGTACTAACAAAAAATTTCAAATTTAGACACCTGAACTTAAGTTTATTTCAATTAAGCACTTGTACTAATAAAATTTTCAAATTTAGACCCCCGCTGTTATAATCCGTCCCAAAAATTGCTGATATGGCATCTCTAACCTGTTTAAGTTGCCTCATTGCACATGTTTCCAACAAAGGAAGATGCACCCAAGCAAAACTCATAGGCAGACTTCAGATCTACGGTTGAAAACATGCGCAATGGGGCAACTTAAACAGGTTGGAAATGCCATGTTAGCAATTTCTGGGATGGATTATATCGGCGGGGGTCTAAATTTGGAAATTTTGTTAGTACAGGTGTTTAATTGAAATAAACTTAAGTTCAGATGTCTAAATTTGAGGATTTTGTTAGTACAGATGTTTAATTGAAATAAATTTAAGTTCAGGTGTCTTTGTGACATTTGGTGCAAAGTTCATGTGTCATTTTGAAATTTTTCCTAATTTTTATTGTTTGTTTATTTTACCCCATGAGTGGTGTGCGGATTTGCACTTGTAGGGTTCCCAGTGGACGTTGCTACAGCAACTGACAATGAAACCGAACGTCACGCGAGGTCCACTCCGAATTTCGCATGGATAATTCGAGTCGTTCAATAATTTTTTTAAAAAGCAAGTGGGCTTGTGAATAATCTGCTCAATTCAATATGTCTAGATTGTCGATCCAATCTTTAATTTTTCCACAGATCTCGTTGATTTTTCATTGGCCCACTTGATTTTTTTATAAATCACTATTATTGAACGACTCGGATTATCCGTGCGGGGTTCAGAGTCCCGCATGGTGGTCGATTCTCACGGTCGTTCGCCTTTAGTATTCTTGTTTTCCAGCAGAGGCGCTCTGGCATACAAAATACAGGGTATTAAATTGAAAAAGTGGTCGCCCCCTCCCACCCTTTAGATTATAAAAAAAATAAAAATTGAAGAGGTGAAGTACACAGCACAAGTACTAAAATATGAATTTAACAGCGTTTTTTTTTATCCGCAATTTAACAGGGTGTTTGACTTGACCCCTAAACCTATTATTTTTTTATTATTACTACTACTAAAAAAGTAGATTCTCATTGCAAAATCAGCAGAGCATAAGAAAAATAGTGTGATTATTTACACTTTTGACACCTAAACTATCACAATGTCCTAAAATTTTAAATCAACCTACTCCACCGCTAAATTATTGAGCGAGTTGCAAACAAGTCCAATATTAGTTTTCTCTTCAAATAGATGGAAACCTAAATCATGGATCTCTAATGTGCCAGAAACCCTTGGACTGTCCAACTCCTAATATTTCAATCACCTAAATAGAAGGGAGTTTATAAGCTAAGTCACATAATGCGCACATGTGTGCTTGATTGGCAACGCGACCAGAAAACGTTTTTAGAAAATAATTTCTCAAAATACTACTAAAGTTTTCAAGAGTAATGATTAAGTGCAATAGTAGCATAGAATGACAATTGAGAGCAGGAGTCAAGAGTCCCACCGGCAGATTATGTGACCTAGATTCAGGGCCGGCCCCGATGTTTCAGTTGCTCAAGCCTGACAATATGCTTTGTTGCCCACTACCAAGTCATACAAAAAAAAAAAAAAAAACATACAAGTTTAAAAAAAAAATTCAAAGTTACATTATTCTTTTAGTTTGAATAACATCCAAAAAATCAACATCAAAATGGAACCCTGGTTATAATGCTTTAAGATTATCGTGATCTAATTCAAAGAAAACTTCTCTTTGCATTTTTTAAAGCAATTAAATTCTTCAATTGTGTTGTCGTCGTTTACTTATCCAAGAACTCGGGGTAATTAGTGGTTTTTGACTTTTTAGTTGATATAAGTAAAGAGAATGACCTATATTTCAAAAAGCGTAAAAAGTAATATATATATATATTAAGAACCCAAAAATGCTCTTGGTGGAACTCTATTTATTTTAGCTGATATATTGAAAGAGTTTATTTTTTCAAGAAAATAAGAAAGTTTGTTTCATACTTTAACTATGATTTGTGTGACAAATAATAACTAGTGTTAACTCGGCTGATTTATTTTAATTATGAGTTCTTTTTATAATAAAATGTAAGAACATATCAATTGCATGTTACTATTTTGTTTGTTAAAAATAGAGAAGCTAGATAAAAATAGATAAATAAAGGAAATCGCAGCCTAAAAGGTTAAAAATAGAGAAGTTAGATAAAAATAGATAAATAAAGGAAATGGTAGCCTAAGAGGCCATACTGGGATTCGAACTCATCTCCCGATGGTATTTATGGCAATGTGAGAGACCAGCCAACCACTACTCCATGTTACCAAAGAAGCATTTTTATATTTATATCTAACATACTCTTTTGTTTTTTGGGTTGCCCCAGCCCGGGGTGTTGCCCAACTCCGGAGGCTTGCAGGGCTTACCCCGGGGCCGGCCCTGCCTAGATTATAAGCATCTCAACCAGGAGGTAAAAAGTCGGTTTTCCCTCCTGAGACAGTCTATTAATTTGTAAGCGTAAACTTCCAGTGGACGTGATTGCAACCTTCAAGAGGGTAGGGATAAAATAGGTGGGGTTTAAAAGTGTAGGGACAAGAAAAACGTTAGTGTATGAAAGTGAACATAACAAAAATAATACTCCGACAACTCATATTCTCAAGCTCAAAATGCCCCAAAAGTCGAATCAATTTAGACGAAACCATCAGTTGCTGGTGAGTTTATACTTCCCTCGGCTCTGTAGTTTCTGTTTAGATTTCTCTCAGATTACTTCTAATTTGCAAAAGTGGGAAACTTTCACCTTGCTTTTACTGTTAGTTTGCAAGAAACAGATTGAGAAACACAAAAGTTCCAATTGCGGAGATTGTTGTTAAATTTCAAATAACTCCTTTGTTACTTAAATTGGGCGGGTGTGTAGTTGTTGGTTTAAGATTTTCCATAATCTTATCGTTTGGGTTTTCATACTTCAGAGTCTTATGGTTTGATTTTTATGCTTTCATGAGGAGGTACAAACTGGAGTATATAAGTTAGTTTTTTGTTTTTGAAAAGTCAAATTCTTCCAGTCCTTTTTTTTAGATGGGATTCTTCCAGTAGTTCTAAGCTAGTAATTTGGTTTGATGGAATTTATTTGAGTTAGTTTTATGTGCCGTACGCAGTCGTTTCAGTTTCATGCTGAAGAAATGAAATACATACTGCTTAAAACAGTTAAGAGAGATCTGCAGCGCAAGCCCTGCTTACTGTCAGAAATTTATTGGTTGTTATGGTGTTATTATCAAGGGGTGTGTAACCATGTGAATGGCTCAGTTACAAGAGTTTGTGTTTATGTTGTGAAACACTAGGAATTTTCGGATTAGTGTGTTTCTTATTTTCTAGTGAGGATTTTGAAGTGAAGATTTTCTGTGGTATTAGTCACGTGTCGTCGTGGTGTAGTAAAAAACCATTGTGGTGGTGGCATCTGGTATGCATCTTTTATGGGTGTATACCATAGCCGGACCAATGTAGATTAGTAGTGAAGATAAAAATGATGTTGCATTCCGCAATCACAGTACTCTCAGTCATTTTAATGTGGTGTTAGTATATATACTATTGTGCTTATTCTTGATATCTTTGAACATGCAGGAAGCTTGTGAGTTGTCAAATTAGAAGCCAATATGCAGGCTTGTAGTGGGACTGCAGTCATGGGTTCTATTCAACAACCCATTTGGGGAAAGGGATCTGCTTTCCCTCCAAAAGGGTTGGGTTTCAATGGAATTGCTCATCAGGTTAAACCCAATTCAATTATTAAACCTTGTAGATCTTCTCAACTTGAAGAGAGCTTAGTCACTGGGAGGCCACCTTCTTCTGTTTATGTTTCTGCACCGGATAGTCGAGGTAGCAATAATGCTTTATCATCCACATTTGGTGCTGTTTATTATCTCTTGCATGCGAGAGGACTTGTAGTCTGGATATCTAACTCGCGTGTTTTTGCTAGGCTTATTTTGACTCAGTCAAGGACTTGCTAGTGTGCGAACTATCTTTCAAAATTCCTATAGAAAAAAAAAAACTATCTTTCAAAATTTTTGGGAAATGTATTAAAATCCCTTGGTTTTGGCCGTTCCAAAAAAAAATCCCTTGATTATTGAATGTGCTAGTGTTTTTTAACCAACAGGAAAGATTTAGATAACCTAGTTCGTAGAATGAAGCACTATAATAAGCTAGAGTTTTTGACAATACCGTGAATGCACACTCTAGGACCTAAGTTGCTCCAACATGCATTGATCCCTTGAGCGTGTAACTGCCACCTTGAATCCTTAATTTCAAAACTCTCCTTCAGAATCCACCTAAGGAATTGAATCACTCTGCCTTGAATCCAGTTGCACTTCCCCCAAAACTAGTGGCAGAAGAAGTAACCAACGCGTGGAGATCTTCAACAGCCTTCAAAGATCCGTATATTTAAGTAAATCCGCGAGTACAATGTAGGATTCTCTCTCTAGGCTTCCTCTAGGAAGATCTGAGACTGTTTTGCACTACAGGAGAGAACGTGCGGTGCAGTTACGTCTGAAATGCCCTCCCGCTATTTATAGTCTGAGCAAACAGTCACAATCCGTTCATATTTTTTTAATTCTAACAAGCAATTAGATGCTTGTCAGCCAGGGAAATTGTCAGGTCTCGATGAATAATTATGTAATTATTTTTTTCTGGGATTTGACAAATGGTTTATGTCAATCAGCTTTAAACCAAAATCTTGAACAAACTGCGGACAGGAATTGGAAAGGTCATCTAAAGGTATTCGATGGCAGTCGGTTGTAAGGCCTAGCAATTTCTCTTTAACATCTGTTGGTGTCAATCCTTGATGACAGAATTTCAGCTGCTCTCTTTCACATCTGTTGGTGCTAAGCCTTGTTGACTAACTTGAATTGCTTTAGACGTGATATGATTATGAGTTTGAGAAGTCACAGCAATTAGAGGGGCTGGATAAAGTGTTGGATTGCAGCATATGCTTTATTTACAGACTCTCTTAGAGAAGTCCTCTCTCAGAACTTTTGAACTCCAAATTATGGGTTTCCTTAGTAGTAGAATGGGATTATTGAGAAAAATTCATCCTTAGATTTTGTGTTCGTTCTTTGTCAGTACCACTTTTTGGTTTTTACTTTTACTCTTTCTTTTTGGTCTAGCCTGGACTAGGTCATTGGATCTGGTGGCAAACTAAGCTGAGAAGCTTATTCTTGGTGACATGAAGATCTGCATGTTGCATATGATAAGCTTGTGGAAAACTGGACCTTGGTCCAATTCTTTTTTCTTTACCGGCCTGTAAGCCTGTAGCTTTATCTAAATAAAAGTATAATCGGCAAGTATTATCTTATAGCAGTAGAATACTTCTGAGTCTTTTGATATTTATGTCTTGGTTTACTGCTGGGTTATGATTTACTTAGGATTTGACAGTTGAGATTTAGAGATAAACAGTCAATAGGTTGGGCCCCATTTCTGCAAAATAAGTTGCTGAACTTGCTCATACTAACTGAGGTTTTTTAAAAATCATGTTGCTCAGGTAATGGGAGCAACTTTGCGGACTTTGGCCTGGGTGTAGCTGATTCTGAAGTACGTTTAATTATCGACAAAGAAAAGCAACGGCAATTCAAAAGTTTAGAGCTTATTGCGTCTGAGAATTTTACATCAAGAGCAGTGATGGAAGCTGTTGGTTCTTGCCTCACAAACAAGTATTCTGAAGGACTACCGGGCAAAAGGTAAGCTCTATTTGAGGGATGAAAACTGTTTGCAAGTATATGGTGTAATTATTTACTTTTATATATCAGGTATTATGGTGGCAATGAGTATATTGATGAGCTAGAAACTCTCTGTCAAGAAAGGGCTTTGGCCGCATTTCACTTGGATGGGAAGAAGTGGGGTGTCAATGTTCAGCCATTATCTGGTTCTCCTGCTAATTTTGAGGTATACACTGCACTTCTGAATCCACATGACCGCATCATGGTGAGTTAAAGTTTTGTTTCGTTTGAGCTTTGGTGATTTGAATTTTTTTCTGTCTCGGAAGGAGCGCTCCTAAATTAAGTGTTTACGGTATAAAACGACATAGGGTCTGGACTTACCCCATGGGGGCCACTTGTCTCACGGTTTCATGACTCCTAAACGACGGGTTTCCGCCACATCCATATACTTTGAATCTATGCCTTACCGATTAGACGAATCTACAGGTATTACATTCTGCAATTTCTTATTTTGCTAAAGATGGAATAGTAATTAATATAAAACGATCACTCACTGCGAAGATATTTCTGTGTTTGTCTCAATTTTCAAACAGGCTTTGTTGATTATGATATGCTTGAGAAAACAGCCACTCTCTTTCGGCCAAAACTCATTATTGCTGGTGCTAGTGCTTATCCTCGAGATTTTGACTTTCGTCGCATGAGGAAGGTAGATGCCTTTTCTTGAGGTGTCGGTTGTCAGATAGTTGCACTTTTTTCTTTGTTCGTGTGATCTCACTTTCTCGCACAAGTCTAGCATTATGTATTTGAAATTTCTTCTAAGTTTGAACAATGTTCTCCTTTTTGTTTTCACCATGACATTTATTCCACTAGATATGTATCTAAAGATTGCAGATTCTGTTGGTGCTTTTCTCATGATGGATATGGCTCATATAAGTGGACTTGTTGCTGCTTCTGTAGTTGCTGATCCTTTTGAGTACTGTGATGTTGTAACAACAACAACACACAAGGTACGGATTGAACTTTTAAAAAATTGATGTGTCAAGTATTTACAACCCTTTCCTTTTGCATGCTTTGCACTTGTTCGGCAATTTGGGTGTATGGTTCATCGGTTCATGAGATTGCCTATAAAGTTGTCTGCTTGACTAGCAACAAAATAAGAACAGGATAATGGTCCTGTGTGTAAAAGAACTCTCTGTCCCAACATGATTGTATTTGTTGTGAGCAATCTGCTATTTCTGCCATGTAACATTAACATGATCTGATAAAGTGATAACCTTTATCTCCAGTCTCTGAGAGGACCTAGAGGCGGCATGATCTTCTTCAAGAAGGATCCTGTTATGGGTGTTGATTTGGAATCTGCCATTAACAATGCAGTTTTCCCCGGGTTACAGGTTAGTTATCTATTTTCCTTTGCTTTGTTGTTGTTTTACCTCTATGTCCCCACATGTTTAGCTCTTTTTTCTGGTCGTATGCATGTCTAGCTTTTGCCGTTTTGGATATTTTTTAACCAAAAAAGTAGAGAAGCCCAAAATATGAGTTATCTTTACAGGGCGGCCCTCATAACCATACTATTGGGGGACTTGCAGTTTGCCTGAAGTATGCTCAATCCTCAGAATTTGAGGCTTATCAAAACCAGGTATTGAAGTTCCACTTTTACATTCAGAAGCTGGTCCAAGTATCAGTTGACTCTTTATATTAGCATGTAGTCTTTTGAGTTGGTAACTTTAACATGGTTCGCCTTGTAGGTGGTTTCTAATTGTCAAGCTCTTGCAAGCCGCTTGATCACATTGGGATATGAACTTGTTTCAGGAGGAAGCGATAACCACTTGGTTCTAGTGGATCTCAGACCACTAGTAAGTTTTCTGATTAATGTCTTGATGCTGTCATATCTGTTTGATATTTGTGCAGATTGCCACAAGGATGTTCGAAATGATGTTAAATTAGTTGGTGCAATTCTGAAGACACGTAATTGTGTTGATAGTTGACGAATTTGACTTATATAACACTGTCTAAGATTGATATTTTGGATGAACTTGCCTATTTGCCAACTTTGATAGACTTGATTATGATATCTCCCTTGAAAACAGGGTATTGATGGGGCTCGGGCAGAAAAAATTCTTGATATGGCATCAATAACAATTAACAAGAATTCAGTACCTGGTGAGTTGCCACAACAGATTGGATAGATGCATATTTCAAATAAATGGATTTGATGTTCAATTTTGACCCGAAAATGAATGTCTCTAGGTTTGGATGACTTATGAAACTAAAGCGGAACGTGGAGTAGGTAAAACAGATATTTTATGTGGATTCTTTGTATAACCACAATCTTTAACATGAAGAATCTCAAATCTCTCCTATGAATCGGTTGTTTCATACCCATCATGATTGTGCTCTTGAACCTTGAAGTTCCTACGTGAACTAGCAAATAATCCCTCCATCGTACTTTGTGTGTCTACTTTTTGATGTTCCAAACTGTTTGTCCATCTTGAAAAGTCGATTAACTAAGTCCTATTAAATTCTCCTTTTGCCCTCTCTTGAGCTGAAATAACAAGTTCAATTTTTTTAATGATTATGTTCCCTTAATAAGTTATGTTTTTCAAAATGGACAAAGGGAGTACAAGATTGTGCTATTCTTCTTGAATAAAAATGTCAAATCCCTCCATTTGAAATCTACAACTATCCACATGGAGCCTTATGATTATCCTCCTTTTCCCTCCATTTAAAGTATTCTATGTGTACATATTAGGTGATAAAAGCGCGTTAGTACCAGGCGGTATCCGGATTGGATCACCTGCTATGACTACCAGAGGTTTCACAGAACAAGAATTCATCGCAACAGCAGATTTCATTCACGAAGGCATGCTGATAACGCTTGATGCAAAGCGGTCTGTTTCTGGTTCAAAGCTCCAGGACTTCATGAAGTTTGTGGGGTCCCCAGATTTCCCGTTGATGGATCGAGTTGCCGATTTGAGAAGAAGAGTTGAGGCTCTGACAACCAAATTCCCATTGCCAGGATTATGAGAGGTGTTGCCAAAAACAGATAGAAAAGAGAGGAAAAAAACGAAAGGTAATCATGCCCTGTTTCAGAGAACTAAATACTCTTGGGTACGTAAGATGATGCACAAATTTGATTTCGGGGAGTAATAGTGATCATGTGTCTATACTCTGACTTTGGCTGGCTTTGTGCTTTACCTTTGTTGTTGAGAAATGGAAGTAGTAAGTAGATATTGTACTTGTGTGTTTTTTTTTAGATACGAGAATTGAGAATTCGGTTTGTGATTTTTTTAACTGGAACTAGTTTCCTTTTCCTTAAAGCCACGGAACCCTCTTCTCTGACAGGATCTATTCGAAGCATACACTAGTCCAATTTTCTTTCATTTTCTTTCACAAATACGGGGTCTAGATATGTGTTGTTGATTTGTTTCAACATTAAGTAATGTATCGGGGATTCTTGATTTTGTGCCAAACGGCTTGGCGTTTGTCCTGGCAGTGGTCGTTGAAACAAATCTGGTGGTTTGGTTCTGTCGGTGGCGGTGGCGGGCGGTGGTGGTGGGTTGCAGTAGGGCTGTGGTTTTGTTTTGTGTTTTTGTTGTAGGTGGTGGCTGGTTTGTCTCCGATGGTGTTTGGGGTTTGGTTCGAAGGAGGGGCTGGTGGCGGCAGCATCAAGGGGTGGCGGCGATGGCTTCTAGCTGTGGTGGGGTTTTTTTTGTTTCAGGTGGTGACTGCTGAGGTGTTGTGGACGGTGGGTTTTCAGTTTTGGGGAGGTTTGGTCGGCATGGAGTTCGAGGGCGGCGCCACAGCGATGTGGCTTTGGGTCTGCTTCTTGACGGTGGATGCAGGTGGCAGTTGGTTGGGTCGCGGGGATCTGGTTCGGTGTTGGTGGTGGCTGGTTTGGATTGGGCTTCTTGGAGTGGGGAGGTGGGCCATTCTTCGGGGCAGTAGCAGGGGCTTGTTCTTCGGGTTCCGGCAACGGTGGTGGCAGCTGTCCGTCTCTCTCCATGTGGTTGTAGTGGGTGGTTGGGTAGGGTTTTCTTTAGGCTGGCTTATGTTGTCTATGGGTTGGTCTCCGGCTTGCCTATGTTGTCTATGGGCTATGCCTTTTAGTTTCTGGGCTGGATTTTCGGCTTCTTGGGCTTCATGTTGTATTTGAATTACGGATATCTTGTGAGCTTTATTGTTGTATCCTTACCTGTATAGACCATTTGGGTGATCTGGGCTAGGCCCATTGGAGTTCTCTATGTTGGCTTCTTGCCAACTTGGGCTTGTTTTGTAATTATTTTTCTTTTCAATAAAATCTTTTGCTTCGCCGTTCTAAAAAAAAAAAAAAAAAAAAGTAACGTATGAGAGCTCTCGCAACAGCAAATGGTTTTTATAGGCTTCCAAATTATTTTCGGACAACTAGCTAAATACTAGTAGTAGTATTTACTTTGAAGCATATGGTAATTTTCCAGCCAGGTACCGTAGCATATTATTACTCCCCAATTGAGTTGCTCTCATTCGGTTGGGGAGGAATTTTAGAGAATCTAGTAGTAGGACTACTTCATAGCAAAAGCTGGGAGCTCTTTTGGTGAGTTGAGAGAGGGAGAGAGAGAGAGAGAGAGAGAGAGAGAGAGAGAGAGATGCAGCAAGGAAATATGATACTACTACCAGTCTCTGCTGATCATTTGGCGAAAGGGTGAATGCTTTGATGATGCCATAAAATTCATCAGAGGTCAATATAATATGCCCTTTAGGGAATGTTTGATAAGGTTGAGTTGTTTGTTCATTTAATAGTAACCCACATAAGGGTTTAGCTAACAACATGGGGAGGAGGAAGGATTGTATTAGCTAGTATCTCAGTCCGTATTATCTCCCTATTCGTTCAAGAGTAAAAAAGAATCTCTTTCTTTTTCTTTTTTTCCCCCATAGTACAAGTATAAATAATTCTAGAGTTCAAATAATCTCATCTATTATCTCGTGGATTTCACATGTTGTCTTGCCTCTCTATCCCCAGTCCATCATTCCATTTGCCTCGCTCATAATTTACGTTTAACACATGGTGGGATCCTTCTGAACCTCTTAAGTCATTCCAATGAAAGTTGTAGTTAGCTAGAGTACCATTTAGTTTGGCCTGGGGTTGCAAGTAAACGAACTATCCAATGCTCGATTCGGAAAAAGTTCATTCGAGTTCGATTTGGGTGCTAAATGAGCCGAATCTGAACATTTTTTTGAACTGCAAAATAACATTGTATTAGGGGAGAGAGGAAAAGTTTCCAGCCAAAAGTTGGAACCAAAGCAAAGGGACGAAATCCAATGCAACATTTGAAGGCTTAAAGTGCCAAGATATACAATAAATAGCACAGAAAACCCGAAAGGTCTAAAAGTCCAAATATAACAATGAAAGTCCAACTCAAAAGAAAACTCAAAATCTAAACCCAAAGCTGCCACCCTCACATCTGATAGAGGCAGCACCACCGCAACCACCAAGCCTCCACAAGCCACCCATGACAGAGAAAACAGAAACCAAAGCAAACCCAACCTGCCGTGAAAGGTGAACCTTGCCGTTAGGCGAGTACCGAGCCACCCAACAACAACTACAGTGGGAGCCAACGCCGACCGCTCCACTGAACCCGAAAGGACCCTAGCCGTTAAGCGTAAGCTAGAGGACCCAGAAGCACCTCCAACCGGGAGCGACAACCCAACTAACGACCGAGAAAATGGGAGCAAGAACGGCTAGGGAAGGGGGTAAGAAAAAATAGATCTGAGACGGAGAAGACGAAGCCATACCCGAGCTGGAACGCCGGATCGGAACCCCTAATGTGTAGCCGCCGTGAATCAATAACAAATCGGCTCCCTAAAACGGCAAGAGGGACACACGATACCAGAGACCAAGACAAAGATTAGCAACGCCACTGAAGATCGCAGTTGTTGTCATCTCGCTATCTCGCCATTCAATTTTGTGAATAACAGGAAAAAAATGTTAAAATGACGTGGGGAGGGAAGAGGAGGAGGAGGCAGAAAGGGAGGGATAGGATGGGAGAGAGGTAGAGAGATGGCGGAGGGGAGCCCGGGCCGGCAAAAAACCCTAGCTGTTGAAGGAGATAGAAAGAGGGGAGAGAAGAGGAAAGTTAGAGAGAGAAAGAGATCTGAGCCGAATCTGAATTTAATAATATTTGAATCAATTAAACTCGTGAACCTAGAGTACATATACATCTCTCATAAAAATTTCACCTTAAATATATAAACTTTTACATGTGCATATAACGTGTGCATGTATAAATTTTAAAAGTACTATAAACACAAATTTTTATGTGTTTTATAATTTAATATAAGTTCTAGACTTGTATAAGAGTACAATTATCTACAACTGTAATATTTTTGAGTTCTTTAAGACTCGTGAACAAGAGTGAGTTCGACTCAAACCTAGGCAAGTTTGGTTCGTCTAATTTTTATTGAGCTTGTGGTCGGCTTGAGTTCACTTAAATATTTAACGAATGAACTTGAGCATTCTAAAGCTTATAGCTCGATTCAGCTCGTCTGCAAACCTTGGCCTAACTTTTCAGAGTCTTTTTGATTGTTTTCTCTTAATCTTTCGAGATTCAGGTTAAATTTTTAAGAAAATATTTTTTGCCCCGACAAAAGAAATCAGAAAAGTACAAAAACATATATCAAAGTTGGAAAATAGTTTATATAGGACAACGAAAAGACTTAAAAATTACTCTCTCCGTCCCTTTTTAATTGTCTTACTTCGTAATTCCAACTTATTAAAAGACATCATCATTATACCTTTCACATCAACTTTTTCCTTTACTTTCATTACTTACCCATCATCATTACACTTTTACTCACTAACTTTTTAAAATGGAATCTACTTTTAGGGACAAAATAGACAATACACCAACTTTTACCCACTAACACAAGTTTTATTAAAAACATCTGACAAATGATACATCAAGTGGGGAACAGGGGGAAAGGAATCCAACAAAGGGTTGGATGAAAAAGTAAAAAAAAAGATGGGTCAAAATCCACAAACACCCGAAAGGGTCGGGCCCCAAAAAATTAAGACCAAAAAACCTCATGGGCCCGGTCCAAATCAAGAACCAAAACAATATTTTTTGGTATTTTTCATTGTCTTGTATGAATTTTTTTCCAACTTTGATCTCCCTGTTTTCATACTTTTTCGATTCCTATTATTGAGACGAAAAATATACCCCAATTTCGTAAATATTGAGAAAAAAAAAAAACGAAAGACCGTGCAAAAGAGATCCAAAGAAGCTTGTTACTCAGGGGCAAACTACATTGGACCATCTGTCTACATTTTTGAATTAAAGTGTACGTTGGACACTTGGACTTGTAATGGCGAGGGGAAATGTGAGAGAATCACTTGCATTAGAGATATGTGCTATAAACATGTTGGAAAAGCCAACCAACGCAGCCATCCAAAAATGTTCTGAACGGTCCGAATTTTAATGAAACTTTTCTAGCAATAATTTAACTCTTCTCCAAAAAAGTTTCATTAACATTCCAACCATCCAAAACACTTTGAATGGCTACAATTGAGTAAGATTTTCTCCTTGTATTCTCTTTTTTACGAGTTTTATTTATTTCTACTGATTTTCTTAACTGAATAAATAATATAGTAAAACAAATCCTCGCATCCAACTTCCGTCTACCTGCTCAATACATGGTGACGAGCGTCCTATACACGAGGTTTCAATCAATCATCCACAAGAAGAGGGGGAGAAATAGCACAAACCATTCATTCCCATTTTCAATAACACCTCGAGTTAAACAAGAAATGACGTCATATAGATGAAGCAAATATCATCTCATTCACTTCATAATCAATAGCGAGCCTACAATGTCTGGATTGTTCAGCTGCCGCTTCATCTCCCAAATCTCGATCCCCTTATCTCCGCAATACCTGACTTGGCTATCACACACCATCAGTGAATCACCATCAGTGTTTGCCATCGCTGGCAGCACATTTTGCAGTCTCCTAAAGCCATCCTTCCGAAATATGCAACTTAATATAAATGACTATTGTTTTTCAACGTAAAAGGACGTCCAAATCAAGGCAGGCAAAACATCGCAAAAAGAATGGTCTTAAAACAACCATCACATGGTCCAATTCAAGTGACATTATAGAAAGGGGCAATTCCAGGGGAGGGAAATTGCATTTTAATGGTAAATGCGGGAATGAAATGCCTTGGAACAGCACAAAATTTTACAGCATGGCAATGAGTTTTTTTCCAAAAATGCTCAGAAGCCAAGCGTAACAAGATATTTCATCATAGAAACCACACAAAGTGGATTTTGCTTACATGTTAGCTTTCTCATCACTGCATAAATTTGCTTATAGATGCTTCGGAAGCATGATCTACACCAAGAAATGCATATCATGCATTGCCATGATTCTACGGGACAAAGTGAAAAAAGGTGAACCAAAGAGGATCATACACTAAAGAAAGGGCATGCTTTCTTTTTCCTCAATAGCTTGAGTATTCTGGAAAGAATTCTGCAACAGATGTTGAAACATACAACATAGGGCAGAAACGGCGCCCCCGATTTTTTTGTGAAATTGCAGTAACATGGGAAGTAATTTCCATTTCTCAAATTACAGAAGAACCAGAGAAGGGCATGACGAAAAACAACATAATTTCATAGGATGCACTAGAAAGGCAATGGGTTTGTTTGTAGAAAGAATGCTCAGAAGCCAAGCGTAACAAGATATTTCATCGGAGAAACCACACAAAGTGGATTCTTCTTACGTGTTAGCTTTCTCATCACAGCATTAATCTGCAAGTAGATGCTGTAAAAAAAGGGATCCACTAATGAAAAGTGAAACACACAGTTTAACCAACAATCTCATCTGCTACAACGGTTCTACCCGAGTAAAGCCATCCTGCAAAGGGCATGATTTTCAGGATAACTTTGTGCAACAACATGATTATATATCGGGCAGTGGGCACTAATGGGAGTGAGTTAAAAATGGATTTTGCTACTCTAAATTTGAAGGCAACCACAGAGAGTTAGCAGCACCTCCAATCGTGATAAGTGGCATTTTATAGGTACCATGCAAAAGGTGGTATGTTATTGCATAACAAAACCCCCGTGTCTGGCTGGAGTGCCAAGTGTGCGCAAGACCATCCCTCCAACCGTGACTATACTTAAATTGAGTAGAAATTTGAGGAAAAAAACTTCATTTGATATAAACACACTCTAAATCGTCCCCAGGCCAGGCTAAAATTGCAGAAATAAAAATAGAGAAGCTTTTTTTAATATAATTACTGCAATACCCATTGGTTCATTACAGGTGAAAAACAAACAAGGCGGCAATTCACAAAATGAACCTACCCACAACGAAAATGCTACTTACACAACGATCCAAACACAACAATTTACACAACCTCTCACATACATGTGGAGCCCACATGTATGTGAGAGATTGTGTTTGGTGTTGCGTTTGGATTGTTGTGTGAGTATCATTTTTCTACCCACAATGCTTGACAATGGCAAATTGAATAATCATTTACAGAAAAAAACTGTAAAGGAATGTAACCAGGTTATTGTATCATGAAACAACGGTGCGCTCCAAGGATCTAATACTGGTGAATGCATCTTGGCTCTAAGCGGCAGTCAGGACACTATTATAAAAGTGCCTGCTGTTGACTCTTGTATAGAGCCATTAATGATAACTTTGTCAAAAATTTGGTCACCTATAATTTCAAGTAAGATCTGGACAAAAATAGACTCCTAGCGCTAGGTATATAGAAATCCTACAAATCAAACAACTGTTTGAAGATCATCGCAAACGTACACACGACATACAAATATGCATATATATATATACATATATATATATATATATCCATATAAATGCATGCAAAATCATCTTCAACAGCAACAGCAGAAGCATATACACAATCAAACAAATCCAAGCATTTTTCGCAAGGACTCAACATTACTTATGCCATTTCACCACATGACCGTATCCATTTTTAGTCCAAAAGGAAGTGTTTCCACCAATTTGTGAAACCTCAGAATTACAGATAGATTCATGAACCTTAAATCTGCAATTTAAACCATCATCAAATAGCTACCACGACTGAGTCCAAATAACACAAACATGAATCTACTACAGATATATATACACACATCTAAAAATATATAGATAAGTACATCAAAATATACATGTATATCTGATGATTACGAGAGTGGTCGCCGATTATATACGTCCCTGAACAGGCGAACGATTTTCTCGCTGAAGGGCGGCATGCTAAGCTCAGATCGAGAAAGTGCCAAGTCGAATGACTCCATTTGTTGTGAATTTAGAGGAATGCGGCTAACCAGTGTAGCATTATATAGACTCAGCCAGGAAACCCTAAAAGGCTGAAAATGGGTGAAAGAAATGACAAACCAGTGCAGCCATAGCCGTTTGAAACCAAGGTGAATTTCAATTAGTGAAGGGCCGCAAGGCCTAATCCATGTGTGGTCTAATAAAATATCACACGTTACATAGATTTTTGTTTGGGCCTAAATGAATAGAGCCCACATTGGCTCAACCCAATTAAACTCTGTTGTTGAATTCGAGACGATACCTATTTTTGGGCACAACAATCCAGCATCTCTGTGAAACCCTGGAATCCCTAAGAGTCTCCGTGTGAAATGAAAGCATGCATGCAAGGAATGAGAGAGTCCAACTCCAACACATGACTTTCGTATATTTTACGGTTAGCAAAGTTATAGAGCGTACTACTGTAATACCTCTTCCATTCCAAAATATTTGTTTGTTCCGTAAAATTAAAAGTATTCATTGGTCTCTAGTAAATATTTCAATTTTTTTTGAAAATTGTGTGTTTTGTTTTAGGTTACAGTTTTGTAGGCCGAAAAACACATTTTGGACCTGAGGGAATATTGATCTTCTTTATTCCGAGTATGTTGAGCCATGCCTGGCCTCCAGCTAGCCATCCTTCCGAAATATGCAACTTAATATAAATGACGTTTGTTTTTCAACGTACAAGGACGTCCAAATCAAGGCAGGCAAATCATAGCAAAAGGAATGCTCTTAAACAACCATCACATGGTCCAATTCAAGTGACATTATAGAAAGGGGCAATTCCAGGGGAGGGAAATTGCATTTTAATGGTAAATGCGGGGATGAAATGAAGGACATGGCAGGAACATCACAAAATTTTACGGCATGGCAATTAGTTTTTTACCAAAAATGCTCAGAAGCCAAGCGTAACAAGATATTTCATCGTAGAAACCGCACAAAGTGGATTTTGCTTACATGTTAGCTTTCTCATCACTGCATAAATTTGCTTATAGATGCTTCGGAAGCATGATCTACACCAAGAAATGCATATCATGCATTGCCATGATTCTACGGGACAAAGTGAAAAAAGTTGAACCAAAGAGGATCATACACTAAAGAAAGGGCATACTTTCCTTCTCCTCAATAGCTTGAGGATTCTGGAAAGAATTCTGCAACAGATGTTGAAACATACACAAATAGGGCAGAAACGGAGCCCCCGATTTTTTTTGTGAAATTGCAGTTACATAGGAAGTAATCTCCATTTCTCAAATTACAGAAGAACCAGAGAAGGGCATGACGAAAAACAACATAATTTCATAGGATGCACTAGAAAGGCAATGGGTTTGTTTGTAGAAAGAATGCTCAGAAGCCAAGCGTAACAAGATATTTCATCGGAGAAATCACACAAAGTGGATTCTTCTTACGTGTTAGCTTTCTCATCACAGCATTAATCTGCAAGTAGATGCTGTAAAAAAAGGGATCCACTAATGAAAAGTGAAACACACAGTTTAACCAACAATCTCATCTGCTACAACGGTTCTACCCGAGTAAAGCCATCCTGCAAAGGGCATGATTTTCAGGATAACTTTGTGCAACAACATGATTATATATCGGGCAGTGGGCACTAATGGGAGTGAGTTAAAAATGGATTTTGCTACTCTAAATTTGAAGGCAACCACAGAGAGTTAGCAGCACCTCCAATCGTGATAAGTAGCATTTTATAGGCACCATGCAAAAGGTGGTATGTTATTGCATAACAAAACCCCCGTGTCTGACTGGAGTGCCAGGTGTGCACAAGACCATCCCTACAACCGTGACTATACTTAAATTGAGTAGAAATTTGAGGAAAAAAACTTCATTTGATATAAACACACTCTAAATCGTCCCCTGGCCAGGCTAAAATTGCAGAAATAAAAATAGAGAAGCTTTTTTTAATATAATTACTGCAATACCCATTGGTTCATTACAGGTGAAAAACAAACAAGAAGGCAATTCACAAAATGAACCTACCCACAACGAAAATGCTACTCACACAACGATCCAAACACAACAATTTACACAACCTCTCACATCCATGTGGGGTCCACACATAGTAGTTGTGTTTGGCTTGTGTGAGTATCATTTTTGTACCCACAATGCTTGACAATGGCAAATTGAATAATCGTTTACAGAAAAAAACTGTAAAGGAATGTAACCAGGTTATTGTATCATGAAACAATGGTGCGTTCCAAGGATCTTCTACTGGTGAATGCATCTTGGCTCTAAGCGGCAGTCAGGACACTAATATAAAAGTGCCTGCTGTTGACTCTTGTATAGAGCCATTAATGATAACTTTGTCAAACATTTGGTCACCTATAATTTCAAGTAAGATCTGGACAAAGATAGACTCCTAGCGCTAGGTATATATAAATCTTACAAATCAAACCACTGTTTGAATATCATCGCAAACGTACACACGACATACAAATATGCATATATATATATATATCCATATAAATGCATGCAAAATCATCATCAACAGCAACAGCAGAAGCATATACACAATCAAACAAATCCAAGCATTTTTTGCAAGGACTCAACATTACTTATGCCATTTCACCACATTTCCGCATCCATTTTTAGTCCAAAAGGAAGTGTTTCCACCAATTTGTGAAACCTCAGAATTACAGATAGATTCATGAACCTTAAATCTGCAATTTAAACCATCATCAAATAGCTACCACGACTGAGTCCAAATAACACAAACATGAATCTACTACAGATATATATACACACATCTAAAAATATATAGATAAGTACATCAAAATATACATGTATATCTGATGATTACGAGAGTGGTCGCCGATTATATACGTCCCTGAACAGGCGAACGATTTTCTCGCTGAAGGGCGGCATGCTAAGCTCAGATCGAGAAAGTGCCAAGTCGAATGACTCCATTTGTTGTGAATTTAGAGGAATGCGGCTAACCAGTGTAGCATTATATAGACTCAGCCAAGAAACCCTAAAAGGCTGAAAATGGGTGAAGAAAGGACAAACCAGTGCAGCCACAGCCGTTTGAAACCAAGGTGGATTTCAATTAGTGAAGGGCCGCAAGGCCTAATCCATGTGTGGTCCAATATAATATCACACGTTACATAGATTTTTGTTTGGGCCTAAATGAATAGAGCCCACATTGGCTCAGCCCAATTAAACTCTGTTGTTGAATTCGAGACGATACCTATTTTTGGGCTCAACTATCCAGCATCTCTGTGAAACCCTGGATTCCCTAAGAGTCTCCGTGTGAAATGAAAGCATGCATGCAAGGAATGAGAGTCCAACTCCAACACATGACTTTCGTATATTTTACGGTTAGCAAAGTTATAGAGCGCGTACTACTGTAATACCACTTCCATTCCAAAATGTTTGTTTGTTCCGTAAAATTAAAAGTATTCATTGGTCTCTAGTAAATTTTTCAATTTTTTTTGAAAATTGTGTTTTTTTTAAGTTATCGTTTTGTAGGCCGAAAAACACATTTTGGATCTAAGGGAATATTGATCTTCTTTATTCCAAGTACGTTGAGCCATGCCTGGCCTCTAGGTAGTGGTGTCAAACGTTCCTGTCGTGCCGTGCCATTTTCTTCCGTGCCAATCGTGCTTCATGTCGTGCCGTACCGTGCCCGTTTACTTCATCGTGCCATGGCATGCCGTGCCGTGGTGGGCCATTTTGCTTTGTCAGGCCCTGTCGGGCCGTGCCTTTATAAAATCGTGTCGTGTCGTATCGTGCCCTATTAATTAATCATGCCGCGTCGTGCCGTGCCTTTTTTTGTCGGGTCGTGTCGTGCTGTGCATTTTTTTGTCGGGTTGTGTCTTGCCGTTCCTTTTTTTGTCGTGTCGTGTTGTGCCCTTTTTTGTCGGGTTGTGTCGTGCCGTGCCGGCCCTTAATCGTGTGTCATGTCGTGCCATGTGCCATAAATTTTTGTATACACATCACCAACCGCCAACCGATTTTCGTCTAAAAATAAATCTTTCCAAAAAACACAGATTCCGATGCCCAGTGCGTCGGTGCCTCTAATGTTCTTAAGTTTGTATATCGTAGTATTCAATATTTCAATCCTAATGAGTAATGATTATCCAATGTCCTACGTGCAAGGTGCATCCCCCTAGAAAACGCATGCTCTCACAAATGTTATATTTAAAATTAACATTAGTAATTAATATAGTTGCCAATGGACTGTAGCCCAGTTGGTATCTCCTCGTCCTCATGTGGGAGGCGAGGATTCAAGCCCAGGATGAACGTTTGGGATTCATTATGGGTAGTCTTTGAACTACATTTGTAGAATTATGGGATGGACATTTGGGATTCATTATGGGTAATCCCTTTCTTGCCAGATTTTCAGGCATCTCCTCACCTCATTTGTAGAATTCATATCTGTTTAAATGGACAATAAAAAGATTCTCATCAAGGCACGCTAGTATTGCAGTCCACGACCAGTGAATATATCACCAATTTCAATTTTCGGTTGCCTCCCAGTCAAAGGACAGGTTTCTTATAGTGCAAAAAATTAACGCTCATGCAATGCAATCAAATAAACAGCCAACAGACTAACAAACTAACAGACTAACAAACTAACAGATTGGAGGGGCTAGGCCGCCACCTCAACTCAGCAAACAGAATATGCGAGGGGTTATGCCGCCACCTCGGCTAAGCAATGCAATCAAATAAAACTAACTATACCAACTAAAAACAAACTCAATATTTAGCCTGGTTTTGTTACACCTCAGGTTTGGCATAAAACCAGGTTAGAGGTATCCACCAAGCTAAATACGAGCTACTAACACATAAAGTACTAGAGATTGGGCAGTCAATGACTCATTGTTCACCTTCCGAGAGCGAGAGAGAGAATGAATTCTGGAATGTTGGAAGGGCACTAGCTGGATCGAAAACAGCTACCACAAAAGCTATCCAAGTACACTATCCCATATGCACACATCGAACGAAATCCATGAGTAAGTACGTAAACAAAAGAATTTTGATGATTAAAATCAAAAGTTGGCGTATCAAGAATCCACCTTCTACATTTTGCTGGCATTAATTTGCTTCAGCCTTCACGTGGTTTGGTCCTTGGCGTCTACAATGTCCTACAAAATAAGAACCACCACCACCACCACCACCACCAGCAGAAGACAAGTATATGAAAGCCAAATGAACGAGGAAAATTAGTAAGAAAATTGAATTCTGCTCAGATATTAGTTCCTTCTATCATCATAGCAGAAAATTGAAATGGATGCAACGTTAAGTTGCCATTATGGCTTTCATAAGTTGCAACACCACTCCATAGTTCATAACAACACCACTAGGCCCAGACAATCATAGCCAAGCAAGGCAGAAAATCAATTCCTCTTTATACACACCTACCAATTTTCAATGTGAATTTAAAATTCCTAATTTCCATTTCTCTCCAATATAAGTCCCACTTACAAGTTCCAATTTTTATCAGGAAGACAGCAATACCACGGCCTTTCCAACCATAATTGGCTGTCACATCGTTTACGGCTTGGACTAATTGGGTCACTAGAGTCGAATCTTCTCATAATTTTAGTTTGTTTTTGACGAAAGGGGATACAATGGTTTGCGATTCATGATTCTTGCGCATATCATATCATATCATATCAGTCTTCAACTTCGAAACTCTAAAGACCCACATATATTTTTTCAAACTGAAGCTTCATAATAATAGGGAACACTGCAGACGTAAAAAGCAAGGGAAACTTGTTTTCCAAAGGCAATACAATTATACAAATCGAGAGACGAGAAGGAAATCCGCTGCTACGGTTTTTTGTTAGCATCAAGCCAATGCTTTTCACTGTATTTGGAATAAAACTTTAAAAGGCAACAGCATTGAGTGAAAGATCATTAATTGAATTAACATATTTTCACATCAAAACCCAAGTACTTGCAGTAAAACAGGCCAAAGGCGACTACCGTAAAAGAAAACGGGCCAAGGTTGTAAATACACACCGTTTGAGAGTTGTGTGTCACCGGAAACGAAGTGAGACAGAGATGAGTCGGGCAAACTCAGATTTAGTTGTAGATCTAGGGTTTGAGTCGTTTGAGTCGCTGAACAGCAACAGCAACGGAACGGAAACGGCAGCTGCTGAACGGTCACCAACTAACCGCTGGAAACGGAAACGGAAACGACAAGGCAGTCACCACGGTCATCGACTAGGGCTTGGCCGCTTGGGCTTCACTGTTTCGGAGTTAAGAGGGAGAGAGAAAGACGTTGAGAGAGAGAGAGAGAGAGAGCGCGCGCGCGCGCCTCAGGCGTTTGATCAGATCTGTGAGTGAGTGAGAGAAACGTTGAGAGTCAGAGAGAGACGTTGAGAGATGAGAGTGAGAGAGACCGAGTCAGATGCGATGAAAGGGCTGCTAGGGCTCCGGCTCTACTCATCTCTTTATATTTATACTAGTGTCGTGCTTAATCATGTGCAACAGTCACACCATAATCCATATGCACTCAATAAAGAAAAATTCTCGTAAAGTCTTATAATACATCAATCGAGGGTCGCTCGAGCTGTTTTTTGAAAATCGGAACCGTCTATCTTTTTATGTGGGAGTGATTATATTATTCTTGCAAAAAATGAAGTAAATTGGTTATCGTTATATGCTTGATTCATATTAATAAATCTACGTACCGATGAAAGGGCATCCAAAATCTGAAAGACCCCGAAAATTTGCGAAAGTGATTAAAACACCAAGAACAACAAAAATGAATGGTATGGATCATCATAGTTGGGTCGCAATTGTGTGGCTAACGCATATTGGACTACATCGGAATACATTGGTGTAGAACTAGAGAAGTTGAATGTATAGATTTGAAAGGTAACTGCAGACTCATTTTTTCGAATGTTTGACCTAAACCGTTACGATTTAAGATCTTGTCAAATTTATTATTTTCCCCTAAATATGTGATAATCCGATGTCGGAAACCACATGATCAGAACACGTTTGATGCTTCCAAAGGCGTTAAAGTCCTATAATTCATCACTTGAGAGCCACCCGAGCTGTTTTTTGAAAATCAGAACTGTCTACCTTTTACGTGGGAGTGATGATATCATTCGTGCAAAAAAATGAAGTAAACTGGTTATCGTTATATACTTGATCGCATATAACAAAAAAATTCATATTAATGAATCTACATCCCGATGAAAGGGATTCCAAAACCTGATAGACCCAAAAATTTGCGAGAGTGATTAAAACACCAAAAGCAACAAAAGAGACGGTATGGATCGTTATAGTTGTGTCGCAATTGTGTGGCTACCATATGGCGTACAAGAGGCCCGTTTTTATACAATAGAATTATATAATATATACTAGTGTCGGACTGCGTGCTCCGCACGAATCGCGTGCTCAGTAAAAAAGTTCAAAGAGATGTCGTTTTGAGGATTGGAATATGGTGACGTTTGCTGCGAAATGAAGGCTGATCAGTTTTTATACATGCATTCATTAGGTAGAAGTTCACAGTCCTTACGTAATGATGTCAATACCAAGAGTAGACGCGTTTGCAGTTGTTCGCATCAAACACCATGGTATGTACTTCTACATGTACATTAGGATTGAGTACTAATGTGTGGTAGGTTTGATAGCTTGTGTGCATGCACAAATGATATCCACTCAACTCCAGTGAAGAAGCTTGTGTGCATGAACAAATGATTTCCACCCGACTCCAGTGAAGAATCCGCTAGCATATTCGACGGTCCATCTCCTCGATTTTGAAATCAGTATAAATTCTTTTCAGTAATGTTGATCGCATAATGCTTTGAAGTATTGAGATAGCCACTGAAAATGGCAGAGGGCCAAGTTAGGAGTCGAAGACTAATGGCCGTAGAAATGTATGTTACATTACATGATACCATTGAGGAGTTCGCTGTCATACTTGGTCCGTCAAAGCACCCAAAATTTCATTGAGGAACAACACAAGCAAATTGGCTGACTGCGGCTCGTATCTATCACCTTGTATAGGTCGTGATCCAAAAAAACAAGAGGCATCCATTAGAGAATCAGATGTAAAACTATGACATTTTTTGAACCGAAAAAAAGAAAAAGAAAAAAAGACGACACCCTTGCTTTGTCAGGAATCATTTAAAGGTTATCAAAGATATGGATAATAGAGTCCACTTCTCCTAAGGACCACCTTAACTTAATAAAATAAGGACCTCCCTTTCCCAATAAAATTTCGATGATTCGAACCGCTCAATGTGTTCAGAACGTGATTTTAAGGGTACCCGCGAGAAATTAGCAAAAAAAAAAGACTGGGAAGGACTTCATCCGAGCAGTTTTTGTTTATTTTTTATCGAACGGTTCAAATAAAAACTGCTCAAATTAAGTCCTTTCCGGTCATTTTTTTTGCTGATTCCTCGCGGGTGCCCTTAAAATCATGTTCTGAATACATTGAGTGGCTCGGATCATCAAAATCTGAACGGAAAATGGAAGAAATGGAGAGGTCCTTATTTTAGTTAAAATAAGGACCTCCTTATTTGAAAATGTATATTTATTTGACATTGACATAAATCTTCAGCTGTACTAAAGATTTTGCAATTGTGAACATAAAAGTTACAGTACTAAGAGACCGTCCAAATTAAAGATCTTTGAAGTGTCTAGGGATCACTATGTTCTTTCGCATCCATCCTATTAAATTGATCAAGCTATCGTGGTTTACATGAGAGAAAAATTCATTTGCCAATATGTTTTTGCTGTCGTTTGGTAACATTCATTCTGAGTTCCAAGTTCCAGCTATCAGAGGTCGCAAGTGCAGTAATGGAACATTTATAAGTCAAACATGCCCATTAAAATTTATCAACTTTCTTGTGCATGTACAAAAAGTTTACAACCGGAATACGTCCACAAGGATAACACGATAAATGAAAAACTGGAATGCAAGCCAATTTGCTTTTAAAAAAACTGATTATTTTAAATCAGAACTCACCGAGACATAGTTAAGTTCTGAGAACGATTCTGAATCTGTCTAGTGTATATATCCACATCTACAATGGTGAAGCCAGCACCTCCATAAAGAAGTAAATCAATGACAAGAAATGCCAAAAGTGAAAAGAAAAAAGAGAACAGTGATATCAAGAGAATCTATGCAGCATTGTTATGCTTAAGTGGTGATGTAGCTTCTTGCTCTATTGATTAGTACAAGTTATTTTTTCTTCTTTTGTTTTAAGAGGCATCAGCAAAGACACCACGAACTGTAACACCCAAGGTACACAAGGAAAAAATGCCCACAAAATGGTACAACAAACACTGGGCCTAAATCTATCATTTGATATCAGATGTTGAATACGAAAGTGGCTCTTGATTTTATTGCCCATGATGAGACATAGCCACGGGTATCTGAAGTCCAACCCATCCGGCAGGAAAAAAATAAAAATTTCGTGTAGTAGTGGAAAAGAATTTGTGAGTACAACAATTCAGACAGTAGGTACTAAGAGCTTGAGGGCAGATATAAGATTACACCTCTCTTAAAGGAGGAAGCTCTCTCTCTCTCTCTCTCTCTCTCTCTCTCTCTCTCTCTCTCTCTCACACACACACACACACACACACGTGTTATTTCAAAAAACACACAAACGCACGCACACAGATGATCAACAATAGAAAAGTCACTAAATGCAGAGGCACTGAATAGGAGCGCAATAATATCTGAGATGTTACTGAACTAATGTTTCCAACCAACTTGTGCAGGGTGAAACATAATCCCAAATTCAAATTTCTCATATCCCCTATAACAAACAAAACTCGACATGTGCTCACCAAGCCACAATTTTTCCAATTCAGTATGCAACAATGGACAAGCCCAATAACACAAAGAAACACACCTCAACGAGTTGAATACAATACTTATTACCTTATGTAGAAGGAAGGTCTTTGCCATCTTTACTATTATACTCCCTGATTGACACCAAAGTTTTCCCTCTGAAATCCTGAATTGTCACCCTTCTCTTCCCTAATAGCTACAATAGAACAAATAAACAAGCTAGCCTCACTGCCTCAGTCTCAGATAGCTATTGAAACAACCTCTACACAACTTGCTAACCCTAAGTAATATTTCTTACTTCAATAGAATCAATACAAATACTATGCGTGTGCATGTTAAATGCTAAGACAGTCTCAAAAAATAATATAACCCGAAGATGGTGTACCCAAAGTATTTACTCCCTTGGTCCCAATCCAACAATCTGTTGATTTTCCACCGTTTAAGACATCTGAAAAAACCATCCATAGTTTATGCTTTATTCTTGTTTAAACAATTTTAAAAAAACTTTGGAAACAACTAATTGAGGTACACAGATAGGTTCTGAATTTCATTTAAGGTAGAGATATTATTTGTTAACAAGATCTAAAAGCATGATGGCCGAAAAGAGAACAATAATTTGGGACGGGGGGAGTATACGGATATATTCATCTTAAGAGAAACTACAATGGTAAGCCATTTCCCAATCTAAATCAATTATTTGGCATGAAGTCTCCAAAAAATGAGTTCCTACAGTCAGCCATTTACTGGCTTAAGAAATGGCTTTACCATTAATCAAGCAAAATTTGGCACAAGAAATGATAAATCCACGTCAACATCCATGTGTTGCTACTTCTTTCTCCAAATCCCTATGGCAATATTCAAGTGATCAAATGGTCATCATGATTAAGGTAAAAAAAATTTATCGCCACAGTTAAGAGTTAACTTTGCCAATATTGACAACATACCAATGGTAGCAAGCCCAAAAATTGCTTTGGCTTGACAAAAATTGCTCAAACATTTATAGATGCTCTAAGCCACCATATGCACAATTCAGGGATCACATTATGTTGCAACCCTCACCTAAACTCACACACAAAATCCACTTATTAATGAACACAAGCATCAAATTAAATCATAAAAATAGGCTAAGATATCATAGACTCGAATTTTGGAAGACTAATTTTCTCCTCCCAAATTTACAATCATGCCATAATGAAGCTTTTACTCGAATTTGAGCTTGCTCATTGGCGTCTTTCCTACCAAATGAAGCTTTTAGCCAAATTTATTTGAGTAAAAGTACAAGGGCGGGCTACAAACGCTATTACTCATAGATATCTCAATTCAAACATTTGCGCAATTTAGAGTTCACATTCTATTTAAACCTAGACCAAAACTCTCACAGAAAATCTACTACTAATTCTGCTGGTGTTATTTTCCCACATATCTTGTCTACATTTATTTGCATCAAATTGGTATCAGAGCAAGTTCCCACAACTCCTCTATCCACCACAATATCATAACTTTGTTATGTGTTTAAATTCGACGTTAGGGTTGGAGAGGAAGGGTTTCATGATGTCAAATTTGGAATAGCGAAATATCACCCAAGCCTTAAAAAAATTTGACATCTCCCATCTGAAGGCATGGGTCAGAGGTTGGGTTTGTAAGACTTCCCCAAGCAATTCAATAGGGTAGACCTTAATAAGGTCCCGTTCCGCTTAACTTTTTGTTTTTTCCCTTTATATTCTCACAAAATCCGGGCAGAATGCCATTGTTTCATTCCATACACAAATGGTAGCTAGAAAGAGCTCAACCAACAGTTACCAATTACCCAAATGTTATTGTTTAGAACACAGATCTGACATTACATGTGAACTACAATGTTGCTACAGAGTTACATACGGGAAACGAAGCTTGGTTATTGGAACCCCTAATTTAAAAAACGAAAACCAGAATTCACATCCTCTTGGAACCCTAATTTCAAACAATTAAAATCCCTAATTTCATGTCAACACATAACCCTAAACGAAAACCAGGACTTTTCAAGAAATGCGATGATTCATAGCAATGTAATCAAGTTTCGCTGCTGGTGCAATAAATGGTGCAATACTTCGACCTTTCCTCTCCTTCTCTCTCTAGACTAAGGGTTTCTCAGCTGCTGCCGCCGCCGCCTGGGGGGGGAGGCTCTCCTCCCTCCTCCCCCCGGGCTCCTCTTTCCTCTCCCTCCCGCAATCCCTCTCTCCTCTCCTCTCTCCTTCCAGTACCGATTCCTTTCCGTTTCCCCTCGTCTGAGTTTTCTTGGGCCGCCGCCCTCCTCTGTGTGGCGGGTGAGGCGGCAGCCGCCGCCTCCAACCGGTGGTCTCCATGGCTTCCTCCGGATGTTTAGCGACGTTGGGCGGCTCGAGATCGGTGGGCGTATGGTGGTGGGTCTGGCGTTTGTAGATCTGGCGGAGTGTATGGGCGGAGTGAGCGGTGGTGTGGGGGTTTGGAGTAAGTAGGCTTGTTTTCTAATGTTTTGTTTTGCAGATTCTCTGTATTTCAAAATGATCGGTGAAGATGGGGCATTGGCTGGTGAAGGTTTCATTCCGGTGGTGGTGGGGTGGTTGCGGCCCCCATGGCTGGGGGTTTTGGGTCGTTTTGTGTGCCGAAGTCCGGTCGGCGACCTTTCGAAGCTCTCAATCGGGCGAGGGGCCGTCATTTCGCTTCTTCTGGACTGTTGCTGGCTGCTGTTTGATGTCTGTTTGCTGGAGTGGAGCTGGGGTGGGGCGGCTGTGGGTGGTGGTGGTACCCCTGGCCTTGACTGCTGCGGTTGCTCTTCTCGTAGGCCGGTTTGTTTTCTGCCGCCAATCTCTACATCTGGGAGTGATTGGCTCGGCTTAACGGCGAGGCGGGGCGCTGGTGGTTTGTACGGGAGGAGTTGGCCGTAGTCGTTAGGGTTCTGGGGATGGATTGGGTGGGCCGGTCCAGGCTTGGACCCGGTTAGGTTGTTTGGTGCTGTTAATGTTTTATCTGGGTTTGGGTCGGGCTTAATTGTCGTTTTCGTTTTTGACCCTTGTGACCCTCGGGTGTTTTTGGGCTTTGCCCTTGTGATGTATTCTCCAACATTTTGTTGGATCCCTTTCCCCTTTCCTCATTTTAATAAAATTCATCTTTTGCCGATCAAAAAAATAAAAATAAATGGTGCAATAAATAAAAGAAATGATTGTAGTATTATTGGAATTGTTGATGGAGTTGGAAGTGGATTAGGGTGCTATTATTTTAATTGTGGTTATCCACTTCCTGAAATTTCAAAATGCCCCAAATCATGTAAAAGTCTACAACTTCGAACAACAATAAAATCTCTTCATAACGAAAGGATCGGTGTTCACCTCTGTCTCGGCGTCGATTGAGCCGAACAACCGTGCCAGATCCATCATCATCGGCCTCGTGAGCGAGTTGAGGGCTTTAGATGGAGCAGATTTTGTGTGGCGGTTGTTTGCCCTTACATCGCCATTTACGGCCGCCCCCACCACCGATCACCACCTTCTCTCTCTCTCCTCCTCCTCCTCCTCTCCGTGTCTCTCTTCTTTCAGGCGACGCGAAGGAACGCGAAGTTCCGAAACCGAAGCTGGAGATTGAGATATTCCGAGCAAGATGATCCATCGACGGCGCAAGACGAATCGATCGATATTGGGGTCTTGAACTCTCAGCATCGCGCAGCACCATCATCGTCGACGTCGTTCAACTTCACAAGAGAGAGAGAGAGAGAGAGAGAGAGAGAGAGAGAGAGAGAGAAAAGACGTAATTTCCGTGACGTCGGTTTGTTCGTTCGTCGCAGAGGTGGTGGTTGGGCGGGGATGAATCCCGTCTAGTGTGGGCTTCGATCGAGTCCGGTCAAGTTCGGTATTTGCGGGCTTTCCCAAGCTCAAAACAATTATCGGAACCGTTCAAGTTTTAGAGTTCATTGAGAACATTGGCTGCGTTAAAAATTATGTTGATCAGATACTGTTTGATATGATTTTTAAGGCAGAAGGTAAATGTGCTAAATGAGTTGTAATCTAGTGTTGTGCACTTTTTTTTTCAAGATTAATTCATTTCAAAATTATAGCAACTGGTATTCGATCAACATGTTTTTTTGGGAGGCCAATATTCTCAACGAGTTTTAAAAGATGAACAGTTTCGATCATTGTTTTAGGCCCGGGAAAAGCCTGCAAATGCAGAACAGGACCATACTGGACCATAGCTCACACTGGATCAGAGCTGAACCTAGAGACACACGGCTGAATTCCAGCCGAGATTTCCGCATGCACAGTATAATGGTGATGTAAATTTATCGGAAAGCCCCCTAGCCCAACACCACTACATGACAAAATAGTGTAGAAAAATCGGGACACAGACGGAAAACATCGAAAGTCCAAAAACCCGTTAAAGTAATTCGTAAATAACCTAAATAGTGTCCATGGCCCACCACTTTTAAGAGCGAAATTACCATAGCGCCCAAAACCCCAAAGAAGTAAATTCAAAGAGCCAGCTTCCGAACTCGAGGGCATTATCGTCCGGAGATGGCCAAAGTGTAAGCCACAATTCTGAACTTCGTTCCTTTTAGGCAGCCTGTGGATTACTTGTTCCAATTATAAGTATAAAAAGATTGTTGACCTTGTTGGTTTAAGATGTGTGTGAGTGTGTCAAGTCCTTAAGGACTTGGGTTAGATACCCATCGGCCAGACGGCCATAGGGATTATTTTTTTTAAACCAAATTTTTTTCTTATTTATTATTAGTTGTTTCAAGTAAAAACATAACATAATTAATGGCCTTAGTGGTTTGTGATGTGTGACAAGTTCCATAGGACATTAGGACTTGGATTCGAATTTGAATCACATGGAGGTTTTTTTTTTTTAAAAATCAGCTGTTTTTCTTATTTATTTTCTATGTATTTTTTTTAAAAATCTTTATTAGATAAAATGCAATGTATATCAGTATATGTGTGGTAATTGGTATATTATCATGTTTGAATTTTGATTCAAAATTTATTAAATGTATAAAATATTTTAAAAGCTTATTTTAGATTTTTAGTTAAATAAAAGGAAAAAAATTAATAAATTACTGAATTATCAAAAAATACATAGAAATAAAGTATAATCTGAAATCTCTTGTTTATTTAATAACATTTTTTTTTGGTTTTTCCATGTCTCAGGCCGTGCCGTGCCAACGTGTTGTGCCGTGCCGTGCTTTAACATGCCCGACGAGAACCGTGTTGTGTCGCGTCTGTGTCGTGTCATGCCGTGCCCGACTAGAACTGCGTTGTGTCGTGCCATGCCTGTTCTACTTCCGTAACCGTGCTCGTGCCCGTGCTGTGCCTGGCTAGAACCATGTAGTGCCATGTCGTGACTCGTGCCTCATCCCACTTCCGTGTCGTGCTCGTTTAAGACCGTGTTGTGCCGTGCCGTGTCAGGCCAACTTCCGTGTCGTGCCCGTGTCGTTCCCACTCACTTCCGTGCTTGTGTCGTGCCGCGTGCCCACTAAGACCGTGTCGTTCCGTGTTGTGCCAAGATTAAATCTGTGCCTGTGCGTGCCGCCTTCAAACGTGCCGTGCCGACCCGGCCCATTTGACACCTCTAAAGCCATCCTTCCGAAATATGCAACTAATAAAGAAGAAATGACCAGCCGGTCCTGCTTTGCAAGTTCATAGCCCACTAAATCCTTCCCCTGTAAGTGCAAATGCCTTATAGGTCCTGTGAGTATAGTTTTACAAATATACCCCAAGTCAATAGCAAACTGCCCTTATCCAAAAAAAACAAAAAAACAAAACACTCTCTCTCTCTCAAACAAACCCAGATTAGGATTTCTAATGGGGGGGAGCCGGTGCCTCCTCCCCCTCCCAACACCACCGCCCTCCCTTCCCGTCACTCATGTTCTGTTGCTCCTGTCACTGTCGATCACCCTTGAAGCTGTGTATCCTCCTTGATCGGGATCTCCTCCTAAAAACATAGAGGCAATGGCAGCTTCTGCGAAACCCTCCACCACCGCCTCTCTCTTATGGACCAAGCTCATTCCGTCCTCTGCCTTCACCACCGCCCTCGTCTCCTTCCCCCGCCTCAGCAACCAAGCGTCGTGGCGAAAACGGTGTTCGTCGTCTCCTTGAGCGCTAAACCCACCGTCCTCGTCACTAGTGGATCTTCGCCGGTCGTCTTTGTATCTCGCCGGACATCGTCAACCCACGTTATGTGTCCCAGTCACCGTCAATCTCCCTTCAAGCTGTGTTCTCCCCGATCGTCGTCGATTCCCCCCTGAGTTCTCTGGCATTTTTGTGCTGCCATGGACTTGCAGGCTGCAGCTTCGTGTAGTTAATTAATTGGAGTAATATTCTTTGGCAACTAGAGAATGAGAGAAACTCTCTTTCCAAAAGAGGGATTGGTAGTCAAAGTTAAAGATCAGGAAAATAAAGCAAGTTAACATTTTTTTGTTAATTAACAATGATAATTAATAGTCTTTTAACATAACAATAAAAATTAACAGTAATTAGAATAGGCAATTAACATTTGTATGTAGATAATTAATACTTTTAGTAGTACTTTATTTTTTTTTTATAAAAATGGAATATATATCACAAAAGTTAGTGGAGTAACATTTGTAGAGAGAGAGAGAGAGAGAGAGAGAGAGAATGATGTACAACTATAAATTTAGACAGAATTTAACAATGCTAATCGTGGCGGCGGTGCTTGTGTAGTAGGTTATATGAGCCAACTGTTAATTAACATTGTTAATTGTGATGTAAATTTATATAGAAATTAACACTGTTAATTTAGACAGAAATTAACACTGTTAATTGTGGTGGTGGCGGCGGCGGCATGGTGGTCATTGTGGTGGTGGTGGTGGTAGTGGTGGCATGGTGGTGGTGGTGGTTGTGGTGGCAGCTTCGTGGTGGTGTCGAAGGTTATATGGGTCAACTGTTAATTAACACTGCTAATTGTGGTGTAAATTTATATGAAAATTAACACTATTAATTTAGACAAAAATTAATACTGTTAATTGTTGTGGTGGTGGTGGCGGCATGGTGGTGGTCATTGTGGTGACAGTAGTGGTAGTGATGGTGGTTGTGGTGGCAGCGTGGAGGTGGTCATTGTGGTGGTGACAGTGTGGTGGCGGCGGCAGCAATGGTGGTGGTGGTGGCGACGTCGTGGCGGCGGCGGCATAGTGGTGGTGGTGTTGGGCCAACTGTTAACTAACATTGTTAATTGTGGTGTAAATCTATATAGAAATTAACACAGTTAATTAACACTGTTAATTGTGGTTGTGGTGGTGGTGGCGTGGTGGTCGTCGTTGTGGTGATGGTGATGGTGTTGGTAATGGTGGTGGTTGTGGTGGCAGCATGGTGGTGGTAGCATTGTCGTGGTGGTGGTGTAGAAGGTTATATGGACAGACTGTTAATTAACACTGTTTATTGTAGTGTGAATTTATATGGAAATTAACACTGTTAATTTAGACAAAAATTAACACTATTAATTATGGTGGTGGTGGTGGTGGTTGCGGCGACGGCATAGCGGTGGTCATTGTGGTGACTGTAGTGGTAGCGATGATTTTGGTGATGGTGGAGTGGTGGTGGTTGTGGTGGAGGCGTAGAGGTGGTCATTGTGGTGGTGACAACGTGGTGGCGGCGGCGACGACGTGGTGGTGGTGGCAGCGGCGTTGGTGGTGGCGGCGACATGGTCGTGGTGATGGTGTTGGGCTAACTGTTAATTAACATTGTTAATTGTGGTGTAAATTTATATATAAATTAACACAGTTAATTTATACAGAAATTAACACTGTTAATTGTGATGGTGGTGGTGGTGGTGGCGGCGGTAGTGGCGTGGTGGTGGTCATTGTGGACCTACTAGGCTATGGACTCATTGGATAAGACCTAATGTGCTATTTTTTGAGTAATAATTAGTAGTGTTATAATAAATGTATTTAATATTTTTAGATCAAAACAAAAAAAAGGAAAGAGAGAATAAAATAAAATATTTTAGCTGTTAGAGAGAGAGTAAAGTAAATTACTTATTTGAGAGAGCGAGAGTCGAATTGGATAAGCAACTGCTAGCCGCTTGACACGAGGAAGAGAACAGAAAGAAATTAATCCCACGCGCGCGTGTAGTCGTAGGATGTAATGGGTCAAAGGGTATTTTTGAACAAAAAATACGGACAGGGCCTAGTGGGGTATGACTTTTGTTGGATTAGATTGTCAGGACTTATTGGGACTTTCTTTATTAACATAGGACCGGCCCAGAAGAAGCCCTCGTTTTTCAACGTACAAGGACGTCCAAATCAAGGCCGGCAAAACATAGCAAAAAGAATGGTCTTAAACAACCATCACATGGTCCAATTCAAGTGACATTATAGAAAGGGGCAATTCCAGGGGAGGGAAATTGCATTTTAATGGTAAATGCGGGAATAAAATGAAGGCCATGGCTGGAACAGCACAAAATTTTACAGCATGGCAATTAGTTTTTTACTAAAAATGCTCAGAAGCCAAGCGTAACAAGATATTTCATCGTAGAAACCACACAAAGTGGATTTTGATTACATGTTAGCTTTCTCATCACTGCATAAATTTGCTTATAGATGCTTCGGAAGCATGATCTACACCAAGAAATGCATATCATGCATTGCCATGATTCTACGGGACAAAGTGAAAAAAGGTGAATCAAAGAGGATCATACACTAAAGAAAGGGCATGCTTTCTTTTTCCTCAATAGCTTGAGTATTCTGGAAAGAATTCTGCAAAAGGTGTTGAAACATACACACATAGGGCAGAAACGAAGCCCCCGATTTTTTTGTGAAATTGCAGTAACATAGGAACAAATCTCCATTTCTCAAATTACAGAAGAACCAGAGAAGGGAATGATGAAAAATAACATAATTTCATAGGATGCACTAGAAAGGCAATGGGTTTGTTTGTAGAAAGAATGCTCAGAAGCCAAGCGTAACAAGATATTTCATCGGAGAAACCACACAAAGTGGATTCTTCTTACGTGTTAGCTTTCTCATCACAGCATTAATCTGCAAGTAGATGCTGTAAAAAAAGGGATCCACTAATGAAAAGTGAAACACACAGTTTAACCAACAATCTCATCTCTAAAACAGTTCTACCGGAGTAAAGCCATCCAGCAAAGGGCATGATTTTCAGGATAACTTTGTGCAACAACGTGATTATATATCGGGCAGTGGGCACTAATGGGAGTGAGTTAAAAATGGACTTTGCTACTCTAAATTTGAAGGCAACCACAGAGAGTTAGCAGCACCTCCAATCGTGACAAGTAGAATTTTATAGGCACCATGCAAAAGGTGGTATGTTATTGCATAACGAAACCCCCATGTCTGACTGGAGTGCCAAGTGTGCGCAAGACCATCCCTCCAACCGTGACTATACTTAAATTGAGGAAAAATTTGAGGAAAAAAACTTCATTTGATATAAACACACTCTAAATCGTCCCCTGGCCAGGCTAAAATTGCAGAAATAAAAATAGAGAAGCTTTTTTTTAATCCAAACTGCAATGCCCATTGGTTCATTACAGGTGAAAAACAAACAAGACGGCAATTCACAAAATGAACCTACCCACAACGAAAATGCTACTCACACAACGATCCAAACACAACAATTTACACAACCTCTCACATACATGTGGGCCCACACATAGTAGTGTGTGTGGAGCCCACATGTATGTGAGAGATTGTGTTTGGTGTTGCGTTTGAATTGTTGTGTGAGTATCATTTTTCTACCCACAATGCTTGACAATGGCAAATTGAATAATCGTTTACAGAAAAAAACTGTAAAGGAATGTAACCAGGTTATTGTATCATGAAACAATGGTGCGTTCCAAGGATCTTCTACTGGTGAATGCATCTTGGCTCTAAGCGGCAGTCAGGACACTAATATAAAAGTGCCTGCTGTTGACTCTTGTATAGAGCCATTAATGATAACTTTGTCAAACATTTGGTCACATATAATTTCAAGTAAGATCTGGACAAAGATAGACTCCTAGCGCTAGGTATATATAAATCTTACAAATCAAACCACTGTTTGAATATCATCGCAAACGTACACACGACATACAAATATGCATATATATATATATATATATCCATATAAATGCATGCAAAATCATCATCAACAGCAACAGCAGAAGCATATACACAATCAAACAAATCCAAGCATTTTTTGCAAGGACTCAACATTACTTATGCCATTTCACCACATTTCCGCATCCATTTTTAGTCCAAAAGGAAGTGTTTCCACCAATTTGTGAAACCTCAGAATTACAGATAGATTCATGAACCTTAAATCTGCAATTTAAACCATCATCAAATAGCTACCACGACTGAGTCCAAATAACACAAACATGAATATACTACAGATATATATACACACATCTAAAAATATATAGATAAGTACATCAAAATATACATATATATCTGATGATTACGAGAGTGGTCGCCGATTATATACGTCCCTGAACAGGAGAACGATTTTCTCGCTGAAGGGCGGCATGCTAAGCTCAGATCGAGAAAGTGCCAAGTCGAATGACTCCATTTGTTGTGAATTTAGAGGAATGCGGCTAACCAGTGTAGCATTATATAGACTCAGCCGAGATACCCTAAACGGCTGAAAATGGGTGAAAGAAAGGACAAACCAGTGCAGCCACAGCCGTTTGAAACCAAGTTGGATTTCAATTAGTGAAGGGCCGCAAGGCCTGATCCATGTGTGGTCTAATATAATATCACACGTTACATAGATTTTTGTTTGGGCCTAAATGAACAGAGCCCACATTGGCTCAGCCCAATTAAACTCTGTTGTTGAATTCGAGACGATCGATACCTATTTTTGGGCGCAACTATCCAGCATCTCTGTGAAACCCTTGATTCCCCAAGAGTCTCCGTGTGAAATGAAAGCATGCATGCAAGGAATGAGAGAGTCCAACTCCAACACATGACTTTCGTATATTTTACGGTTAGCAAAGTTATAGAGCGCGTACTACTGTAATACCACTTCCATTCCAAAATATTTGTTTGTTCCGTAAAATTAAATGTATTCATTGGTCTCTAGTATATTTTTCAATTTTTTTTGAAAATTGTGTGTTTTTTTTTTTAATTTAAGTTATCATTTCGTATGCCGAAAAACACATTTTGGACCTAAGGGAATATTGATCTTCTTTATTCCAAGTACATTGAGCCATGCCTGCCCTCCAGGGCACATCTACAAAGAAAAACAGTTCCATCGAACGGGGAAAATAGATGAAAAAAGAACAAATCTAGACTAGTAGATACACCGTGCACGCACCTAGATTGGGTGGCGCTGCCTCAAGATTTTCTTTACAGTATTGCACTTCTTTTTCTTTTTTTTTTAATATTTTTGCCACCCCATTTTCTTATAAATGTACTCTCTCTCTTCTTCTTTTTTAATCCGCCTTATAAATGCACTCTAGATGTTGTCTTTTAGTGCTTAGAATTAAACACAACACAAGCACTAAAAGACAAATTATAGAGTGCATTTATAAGAAAGTGGAGTGCCAAAATGATTTTCCTTATTTCTTTTTGGGTACATGATCACTTTTTTTAACTTCAAACGAAACCCGATCAAACTGATTTTTGGCGTACATGCGTACTCTTGTTGGCGAGTTTAAAAAAATGAATGATTTCAATCAATTTTTTAGGCCTGAAATGGAACCCAAAAAAATAAAAACTGGGGGAGAGTTGAGGGAAATAAAACCCTATGGAAATTGACTCCGGGTGACGCCGCCTCATTGGATTATGGCGTACTTCTTCTTCTTTTTTTTTTTTTTTATTTAAGGAACCTGTATATATAGTGTACTTTAATGTATTCTAATCTTGTTTGGGGTTAGCATAAAAAAATCCCCAACTTGCATTGATTGGAATGAGTTAACTAATAAATGAAGGCCGCTGATTTTGCCACTCCCTGTATTGCTAACGCCACTCTCATACATGTGTATTTTTGCACCAAAAAATACACTTGTATGGAAGTAGCGTTAACAAAAAACGGAAAGGCAAAATCATTTCCCTAAATGAACCAAGAAAAGGAAGACTTCACGATATTTTATCATAACTTAATTAAGCAACTTGGTGATATGCCACCAGAGGAAGCAACGGGCTAAATAAATTTTCCATGCCAACTCTATGTTCTTCTATTTTTTTATTTAGTAGTAATTAGTTTTTTTTTTTCAGCAAAAATTGATTTTATGAATCGATGATAATTAGTTGTCTATTATAAGTTGGAGTCATTGTTGCCGCAACAAAGCATTAGGAGCTTCTAAATGCAAACACTACGTCTACGTACACCCGCTTTTGCCATCAATTTATCTTATTACTTTGTGTCTGAATCCCAATTATTTTGAATTATACTCCCTCTGTCCCAAATTTTTAATCCTCTATAATTTTACATGCAATTCTCAATTACCTATATCTCTCAATGTATACTGTTTTTTATGTTTCTCAAAACACTATTTTATAGAAATAATTAAAATCTATCAAACAAGATTCGTATTGCATATTTTAAACAATATACATCAAGAGATATATGCCATTAAAAATTGTACATAAAATTGTAAAGGATCAAGAATTTGGTACGGAAGGAGTATATTGATTATAGTATATTCATCTTTAAAGAACATAATCAGCATTTACAAAAGTGTCGGGGTGATAATTTGCATAATAGATTTTACTGGAGGATTTTCAAGGTGGTTGTATTTTATTGTTGGCTGCTGATGGGCTTTGTGATTTCATCATTTCCAAGAGGAGACAGGAGCTTGGGTAGATTAATGTGAGTGGTTTCTTTTTTATGTTTATTTATTTTCTCTTTTCTCTTCTATCCTTCAACCTTCGGCTGGATCTCTACTCTTCTAGGGATGGCATTCGGGGCGGAAATTGGGTTTTCCGTCCCCGATCCCCGAACCCGAAGTTCGGCCTATATCCGCCCCGATCCCCGAACGGGGAGGGAAGAATAAAATCATTTCCGAACCATTCGGTTTTCGGGTAATCCCCGAACCGAACGGATACCCGATCAGTATTCTGATCCAAACAAATTAAAAAAAAAAACTAAGTCAAAAACTGATGAGTATCACTCAATTTCTGATCGAACCACAGACGAAAAATCAAATGGTAAATTGCAGACCTTCAGGCATATTGAAGTACAAATTGTATTTATACAGGAGTAATAAACCAACAGCAGATCTGATCGACTAAAACAAATAATGATTAGTAATCAAGGGAAAAATACTCAGAGATGAGATCCGGAGAAGAGAGCCGGAGATGAGAGAGAGCAGGTCGTCGCCGAAGATGCGTCGCCGGAGATGAGAGAGAGCAGGTCGTCGCCGGAGATGAGAGAGAGCATGTCGTTGCCGGAGATGAGAGAGATAGATGTCGAACGGAGAAGAGGAGGGGGTTGCGGCATGCGTGTGAAGGGGAACTGATTCGCTGGAGATGAGAGAGAGAGACTTACGGCAGAGAGAGTGAGATGGACGATGAACGGCGGAGGGTTGTGACGATGGACGGCGGAGGGCTGTGATGAACAGGCAGACGGGTGAGGGGTTGCAGAGGAGATTAGGAGAGGAGGGGGTGGGTTTGAGAGGTGTTGGCTGCGTGGAGTGGGAATGATGGGAGGGAACCCTAAACAACAAAAACATCACATATATATCTTGGGTATTTTTGTAATTTACTTATTTCGGTTCAGTTCGGGTACGGTTCGGTTCGGGGATCGGTTCGGGTAACAGACAAACCATACCCGAACCGAACCCGAATGGATATTTCTTACCCTCAACCATATCCGTACCCGCGGGGAAATTTTCGGTTATAATTCGGGGAAAAACTTCGGTTACGGTTCGGGTACCCATCGGTTCGGTTCAATTTGCCATCCCTATACTCTTCCTTCTTCGAATGCACGTACCCTTTTCGAGTTTTATCAATAAAATTATTTTTACCAATCAAACAAACAAAAATTCACAATCCAAAAATGACAGTTGGATTATGTATATTTTTTCTGGCTCGTTTTTTGCAAAATGTATTTTGAGGAAATAGATCCGAAAATTAGCCATAAGGACGGAAAAATAGTTTTTATTTAGGGACAGGATGCCGGCAAAATAGTTTTCAGTAGAGGTCCTACAACTTTTTGATTTTTTTAGTCATAAGGCCAAAACTTGTTTAGGCACTTTTATAAGTAAGGTTTTTGGGTGCACATTCCTTTTATAGAGTTTTTAGTGGTTTGGACACTTTCATAGGGTACCTTAGAGTTTTAAACACTTTCATATATAGGGTACTTTAGGATTTTAGGCACTTTTATAAGGTACCCTAAGATTTTAGACACCTTCATAGAATACCTTAGGATTTTAAACACTTTTATAGGCACATTGGTCCTTATGTTTGATTGTTTGTCCTTGAGCTCAAAAAATGAAAATATGAGGGTTATATCTTTGCTAAGTCTCCCATCTTTTAATTGACTCCCCCATGCCCCTTAATCCATCCTCCACATGTACGTTACAAAGACGTTGGATGTACCGAATAATTTAGTGAGTGCACTCGATCGTATATACTATAGTAATTAATATGGAAATTAATTAAGTCATTAACCCTTTTCCGACGAGGGCCGGGCAAATTATATTACTATACATTAATACATAGTTATGATCGCAAACCACTCTAGCTACTTTATTCAAAAAAAGAAGAAGAAGAAGAAGAAGCCAGCATCTCCGTAGAAAACTTTGGCATGCATCGCTCTCTTTCCAACAAGTTCAAAAGAAAGGAAAATGATCCTTTGAGCACATAAAGGTGCTGGAAGTCTGGAATTAAAGAGGGTAGCTCTTTAATTAGTATTAGATTTCTGGCCCCGTTTGTTAACTTTCTTGGCCCTTAACGGCCCGTTTGGATGGAGGATTTGTTTTGGGCGATTATAGAAGGAGGGCAGATTTGAGGGTGGATATGGAATGAGGGATGATATGCTAAGAAGGGTGGCCCCACGTCTTCAGAAGGGTAGATTTGTAATGAGGTGTTTGGATAGATTTTTGAGGAGGAGGATATGGAAGGTGGATATGATGGGATGAGATGTTGAATGACTGAATTGCCCCCACTTGGATTTTTAGATGATCAAAATTTGTTTATTTAATTATACTTATAAGGAAATACATATTTATCTTTAATTATTGCATAAAATTAAATCAAAATATCTTTAAAATATTGAAAACTCAATTTTTATTAATTTTTTTAATAAAAAATTTAAAATTCCGAAGATGGGTAAATATTACTCCAATAGTAGGATATGTAAAACTACACTCGTGTCCTTTGGTTTCCCCCAATTTGATCCCTTTTTTTTTTTTTTTTTTCCTTTTCTCGCAACTAGTCCCCCAATTCGATATAAACAAGAGGATTGAGAGGTGCCCTAAAACTTCACCACTCCGTCCATTTCTCCGATTCCCCTACTACCAGCAACGAGAGCGCCTCCGGCGATGATGAGTACAACACGTCGGCGATGATGGGTACAACGATGGCAGGTCTGGCGATTGAATTAGAGCCATCCCCAAATCTGCATCCAAAACTCCGGAGCTCAGGCGACGAACAGTACTCTCTCTCTCTCTCTCTCTCTCTCTCTCTCTCTCTCTCTCTTCTTCTTCTTCTTCTTCTTCTTCTTCTTCTTCTTCTATTGTGCTAGAGTTAGAGGGCATGTTCGTCTTTGGGAACCCAAATATAGTAACGACAGGGTTACCCCTGTCGTTACCAAATTCACCTTCGGGTGGATTACAAATCCAGCTCGAGCCTAATTCGGGGGCAAATTTGGGTGGGTGTTTTTGCAGCCAAACACCGGAGATGAGGAGGAGGGGGAGTTGAAATCAGGGCGCTTGGCAAATCCGGCATCCAAACAGGCCGTAAGATTGGACTACAAATTTCAAGGGATTATTAATATTTTGTTTGGTAATCCAAAATGAGTTTGGACTATGAATCCAATGGACTAGCAAGTTGGGGATTAGGAGTATTAGGAATACTCTAGGGGAGATGGTATTAATAGTCAATCCTAATCCATTCACATTACCAATCTCTTTCTCATTATCAATTCCTTTTATCAATCAAATCACATATCAAACAACACATGATATTAATAATCCTATTATCCAACGGGGCGGTTCTGAGGACACCCAAAAAAATACCTCATAGTTTCCGATCAAATTTTGATGATCCGAGCCGCTCAATGTGATCAGAACGTGATTTTAAGGGTACCCGCGAGAAATCAGCAAAAAAATGACCGGGAAGGGATTGATCTGAATAGTTTCAAAGAGTTTTTTATTGAACGGTTCAAATAAAAACTGCTCAAATCAGGCCTTTCCCGATCATTTTTTTTGCTAATTTTCCCGTGCACCCTTAAAATCACATTCTGCACACATTGAACGGTTTGGATCATAAAAATTTGATCGGAAACTATGAGATTGAGATTTTGGGTGTTTTTTTGGGTGTCCCTTGAACCGTCCCGATTATGAATCTCACCTCAAATAAACATACTCATTACTAATCCCTTCTCATTATCAATCTCAATCCTAATCTCATCTCCTTATGAATCTCACCCATCTATCACTGTTATCAAACGAGGCCTTAACAGACTAATAATCGCTAATTCTCGGAAAAAAAAGGGTACCAGGTGGATACCACGTGGCCGTGCCCACATAGTGTCCGTTCAATACATCCGAGCACTCCAAAAGAGTATTGGACGACCCATAATGAAACTCTCTCTCTCCTCTCACCTCGCCACTCTCTCTTCTCTCTCTCTCAAAATCCGAGTCATCCAAAACTAAAATGGACGGCCCGGATGTGGCACCACATAGTACCCACCCAGCACTGAAAAATTTCTCATAATACTCACCAATGAGGGGTAGATTTGGTTAGGAACTTGGACTTGGTTGGACAAGGCCTAGGTACCATACCCACTGTCCCGATGTAGATGCAGAGGGGGCCCTTACAGATAGTGGTGTAATGTGACGGGATAATACTCTCTAACATAAATGACAGGGTACCATACCTGCACTCTAGACTCATCTCATTTTGTGTACTTAAAAAAATATCCCTAATTCTCCATGAAAAGGGCCAAGTCAATACTCAACCGTTCCAAAGGAGTTGCAACTGATCAGACCAAAAGACACTTCAACTTCCATTGATGCGAATGAAAAAGTAACAACAAAAAATCACTCCTATACTGCTAATTACTAAAGAAAATGCTAAAACAAACCAACTCAACTCGACTGTTGTTAAAGTTTAAAAAAGTGTATATAAATGTGTGAAAGTATATTAAAAAATAAAAAGAGTGTGTGTCCTTTTGTTATTATCTCTCCATATAAGAACCCAATAATATCTTATTAGGGTAAAACTATACTGCCCAGCCAGAAAATATGACAAGATTAATACGTTATGTTACATAAAATTTTTCTAATACGGTATAATATTTTCAAAAAAAAATATTTTTTATCCCTGTCATAACAATATTCAACATAAAAAAGCATAGCTTTTTATGATTGGACACACCATATGGACGGAGACATCTTAAAATTTCTCATCCTGTTATGGCCCTCTATCTATTTTTTTATTCTAGTTGATGGGGAAATTAATTTAAAATAAACTTGTTCTGAACAAATACAAGAAAAAGCTCCACACAAAAACCTTAAGTAAGTTAGATATCAAAATAAGGTAGCCTGCAGTCAACTTCTTATAGCCCTCATGATTGTTTTCTGTTTAATTAATTATACTTGTGGGAGTGATTATGGAGGTTTGATTAAATTTGGGGCTTAGCAGTCTCAGTTAATGTTTTTTTTTTTTTTTTTGGGTCGTAATTTGTTTTATATTTTTTAAACAATAAAGTTTTAAAAATATTCTTTCTTCATATACTTTTAATTTTTATTTGTGGAATTATTATTTTTATCATAAATTCAACAATAATGAACAACCGCATTCTTAATGATCATGTTGCTAACTCATCAGGGGTAGAGCTATTGTGAGGCCAATTGGCAGCCTAGCTCCGTCTACATTTTTAAAACCTAATACTCCATGAAGTATTAATTTGTGTATTATGGTACGTGGAATCAGTATATTAGCATATAGTCCACGTTTGAATCTAGGATAATTTTAAGTAATTTTTTTTTTATCATTCCACGTATTTTTTGAAATTTTTTATAGACAGGTAGCAAGTACATGTGTGTTGTAATTACTCAAAGAAAAAACAAAATAAATTCACTTTTTTTAGTAATTTAGAAATTCAAATAATGCGAATTCAAATAATTTCACATACCTATAATTTCATTGAGTTGTGCTATGTGTACCGACCATGGGGGAAAGAAAACGTACGGACGGCTGCCGGCGGGCCGTCTCCGGTCACTGGACGGCCGATTCGAGCCGTCCAAAAATTCTAAAAAAAAACCCGATGGGGCCCACGTGAGAATCAACGGCATCCGAGGTGTGTAGAGTACTTGATCCGAATACCCTTTTTTCGTGTATATACATATATACACGAAAAAGGGGTTCTCGTATTAAGCACCCTACACACCTCGGATGCCATTGATTCTCGCTTACGCCCCATCGGTTTTTTTTATAGAATATTTGGACAGCTAGATCGGCCGTCTGGTGGCCGGAGACGGCCCACCGGCGGCCGTCGGTACGTTTTCTCTCCCCCATGGTCGGTACTTATAGCATTTCTGAATTTCATTGGGCAAACATGATCTGCATGTCTATTTTTCATACGCGCAACACAAAAACAAATATGTATTAATATAAAGAGTGTATTTTGTAGAATGAAACAAAATCAGAAAAATATATCGAATATATAATGGTGATATCATGACGCCAGTTTTTTTTTTTTAATCAAAATTCCAATATCTACCCACTAAATTTACATGGGACAGTTATTTTATTGTGTTTGGATTACTATCTATTAATTTCATTTGAACAGTAGAGATTGGTTTCGTAAAGTCAATTCTTTTGTTTAACATACGTAATACTCCTTGCAACCACATGACAAGTGAGACAGCTTCAACGTAACGATTAAAGCACAGGACTATGATGTGGCAATGTAATCTTATCTTTTTTGATAAGTATTAGCCTCAGGGGTTAGGCTTTGTTCCATAAACACAATAAGAATTTATTTTTTATGTAATAAGAAAACTTGTTTCTGAAAAATAAGAAGGGTGGTACTTATTTTGGAAGAATTTATATAGGTACCGACCGGCCGGGGAGGGAAATCTTACCGGCGGCCGCGCCGGGCCGTCTCTAGCCACCAGATGGCCGATTCGAGCCGTCCAAAAATTCTATTAAAAAATCGAGGGGCCTTCGCGGGAATCAACGGCATCCGAGGTGTGTAGGGTGCTTGATCGGAGCCCCCCTTTTCCGTGTAGGGTGCTTGATCATATATACACTGAAAAGGGGTCCTCGGATCAAGCACCCTACACACCTTGGATGCCGTTGATTCTCTCGTTAGCCCCCTCAGTTTTTTTTTAAAGAATTTTTGGACGGCTTGGGTCGGCCGTCTGGTGACCGAAGACGGCCAGGCGCGGCCGCCGATACGATTTTCCTCTACCGGCGCCCATTATCATAGCAACAGTCTTATTTTTTGTATAAGGCAACTTCAAGCTCAAAAATCATGTGTTTACGCAAATAATTTTCCTACCACTATGGATCTTATTTGATAGATCTCATTGAGATCTTTAATATGGTGCAAAAAAATTTGATTTTTTTTTCATTTACATTATTTTTGAGTTTGAAAATGTTAAAGGAACTTTTTATTTGGGTTTTGTAGAATGACCCTTGTTATTTTTGAATGCAAAGTGACAAAATAAGTACTTATTTTTTAAGAAGGTTTCCGGAACGAGACCTTAGTACGATTGATTAGTGGATTTGTCCTCCACATAATTGATCATTAGGGTCAGGCCATTATGAAGAAATATTTTGTAAATACCTGAATGTATCTGTGATCGAACCAGAGATCAGGAAATTAGCTATGATGCTTATTAGCTTGTCCGGATACCCCTGACGTAAAAAAAAAAATTGGTTTCTCTATGATCAGCCCATTGGGTTGACGATGGGAATACCAATGCCTCCACATGGAGAAATTCTTCAGTGCCGGGTGGGCACTGGACAACTGGTGCCGAGTACCATCTTGGCCGTCTAAATGTGTTTTAAACGGCCTAGATCTGTTTGGGTAATTTTTAAGTGTAAAATTACCAAAACACCCCCTCAAGCCCAAACAGATTTGGGCCGTCCAAAACACGTTTGGGCAGCCGAGATGCGTGCTCGGCACCAGCTGTCCGGTGCCCGCTCGGCACTGAAGAATTTCTCCTCCACATGTCACATTCTTATTCCTTTGGCTGAATTTTAAGTTTTGTTCATGTCAGATGTCCTTTATATTTTTCAGAAATGCCTACTTTGCCCTTAGCACTTCATCTCTACTTTTTGCGGTTTCAAGTTCACGGTTACTTCTTCTTCTTTTTTTGATATTCACAACTACTACAAGTGAGCCCATCACCTTTAAAATTTTGTTGCTACTTTTTGCCTTTTTAAAAAAAATAAAATAACTTAGGTGTCCACGTCATCTTACGCGCACCTCAACTAATTTTAAAAACCTAGCCCCACAGTTTCGTATGGACTGATCCAATTAAAGAAGGGGAAAATGATGGTCAATGACGTGTCTTAATAATTAATATCCACCAAGAACATTTTCAGCATTAATAAAAATTCTTAACTTGTCCTTGGTGAGTATTAATTATTAAAACATGTCATGGGCCATCATTTTCCCTTAAAGAAGTTGATAGCACTTGTGAGGGTTTTGAACATGAAACCTTACAAAGAAACAAATCATAAATCTTAGGCTTTAACCGTCAAACCAACCCCTCGGGATTTATTTTTGCCCTATTTTATCTTTCTTTTTATTGGGTTTTTTTTTTTTGCCCTTAGGAGTGCTTGCTTCTATAATTTTTTCAGAATTAATCACAAAATGCATAAAAATATGAAAAACCATAGAATCTTACACTAAACTATTCAACTCTTCAAATTCATAAAAAATTCTCGTCTTTTGAACATCAGTAGCAAGGCACATAATTAATTTTCGACATGTTATGGAGCTGTTTTTAACAGGATCCCATAAAAATTTATAATAATATTTTATGGATATTTTGTACAGTATTTTTGTGGGGGTTCGGAGTGAGCCCCCGCATGGAACGAACAATGGAAAAAAAAAAAGGCAACCGTAGCAGCTGTGTTTTTGACCTTCATGTGGAGTTATTGTTGTAGTACCTACAAATAACTACATAAGTAAATAGAGTACATACGTATTTTGGACCCATGTCGGGTCCCAAAAAATAATTCGAACTGTTGATTTTTGTTTAAAATGATTTCTTTGGGTTCCTTCTATAAATATACTCAATCTAATGATTCCAACCGCTCATTTTTAATAAAAACAATTTTTGAAGTGTTCTTGCAAAAAATTAATTCAATTGAATATCAATAAGTTCTTTTTTTATATTCATAGGGAAAAAACTGATTCACCCTAAGAATTCTAAAAAAAACACATATTGATATCTGATGTAGTTGAGTTTTCACATAAACACTTAAAAAAATCATTTTAAGAAATGAGTTTTTCTAATCATCTTTGCGGGACTCGAGTTGAGTCACACAAAAAACATATGTACAAGATCAGTGTAAAACATCTGTGTCAACAAACTTTTTGTTACTCCCAATGTCCCATTAGTTCCCTACAAAATTACGTAAAATTTTTTAACTTAAAAATAATATACTTCTTAAAATAATTTAAAATTTTTTTTTTTGCAAAGTGCAGAATATATATCTCATCGAGATCTATTAAATAAGATTTATATTGTACAAAAATTATTATTTCATTAAGTATATTATTTTTAAGTTCAAAAATTTTACGTAATTTCAACTAATTTTATGGAATGGAGCAAGTATACTTTAGCCCACTGCCTTTTTTAATTGGGAATGAGCTGTCATTTATTTGGAGAAACGCTTGTTCAGCACATAAATTGGAATTTTGGAAAGTCAAAATTAACGGGGAAGTGGGGAACGCACAAGGCCAACACGGTCATTGTGACCGGGTAGATCAGCCGACAAGCCTGCCTGACATTAAATAAGGAAATGTGTGACTCAATTTTCATGGCGCGTGGGAATCACCATAGTCAACCGTGTGGCTTGACCGGTAGAATTCTCCATCAAGGATTTTCCATTCCAAATGAAAAATAACCACCGAGGGTGGTAGCCCAGCTGGCCTGGGTGACGGGGCTTGAGTGTCTTTTCCTCCATGTGTACTCGAGTTCGAGCCCCTTCAGTGGCAAAAAACTTATATGCGCTGGAGGGACGCATGGAGGGCTCTATGCCAGCTGTGCATCTAGGTGGTGCTGTGGTGACGGCATGTCCTCACGGATAGTAGCTATGGCTCGAACCGAACATTCCACAGCGGGTTGGGAGCCCCTATGGTCACGCCCAAGGGAGTTGCTACGCCGGTCGCCCCCTCCTACCCTTTTCAGTTATCAAAAAAAAAAAGAAAAAGAAAAATAGAAAGTCTAGACTTCCCGATCGGAAAATTTCGACACCCCGATCAGAATCCCGATACCCCTCCCGGCATGCTTCGGTTACCGGACGGCCGATCCGATTCGTCAAAAAATTCTAAAAAAAAAACTGAGTGGGCCTAATCGAGAATAACGACATCCGACGTGTGTAGATGACCGATCCAATAAATTCATTTTTGTGTTTGGATCGGCAAAAAATGGAGTGCTTGGATCGGCCGCTTACACAAGTCGGATGCCGTTTATTTTCGTGTTGGCCCACTAGGTTTTTTTTAAATTTTTTTTGAACAATTTGGATCGATCGTCCGGTGGCCGGAACATGCCCGGTGAGGCGTCAGGATTCCGATCGGAAAGTGTAGACTTACTGAAAAACAGAAAGTCGGGTCTTTCCCACCACCTTTATGCCCCGACTTTCAATTGGGATTCCCTTTCCTACGCAACCCCACCTGGCTTTTGGGACCCACACTTGGAGGGGACTTTTCTCCTTGACGACGTGGCCTAGTGATGCGGACAAAAAGTTCAGCACCAACTAATTATCACATCCCCACCTAGTTCTTGGCGGCTATAATACGCACGCACATGATGAAACTAGTACTGTATTAATTTACAATTTTTTTAACCCAAAAAACAATACTACTAGTAATAGAGGCAATAATATATTTCATATGTCTACTAGGGATATAGTATTGAATACATTTTTTGATCTTTTTCCTCATGAACGCTCAGTCAAAAATGATCGTACAAAAGTCACTATTACAATATTGTTAAAAGATAACACTTGAAAAAGTGAAAAATGTCAGTTTTTGAAAAAATCGCAATTAAAAATATTGCAATAGATAAATAATGTCAATCATCTAAAAAACTGTGATATAATAAGTACAACAATTTTTTTTACTATATCAATACATTTAAGTTATTCAACATCATTAATCAAATTAGTCCATCTATGAAAAAAATGAACCAATACATAATGAGAATAGCCGATATGGGCTTTTTTGCCTTTTTGGTCCCCAAAGTATTAGCGAGTGGCCAATTTGGTCCCCAATGTATGAATTTAGCCAATTTGGTCCCCAACGTTTAAAATGTGTGCCAAAATGGTCCTCCTCCCCAACGACGTTTGCCTCTTCCGTCAAAATGGGGGGCATGAATGGTATTTCACCCACGTACACGTTTCCTTCTCACGGAGAGCTTTTTCCTGCCAAATGTCATCCCCCCCTCTTATATAGATTGTACCACTCAAAAGAAAACACACACGGTGAGAGATTTTGTTTACTCAGGATTTTTTTGTCAACTTATTTTATTTGTCCATGTTCAAAAAAATTCACATTTGTAAGTTTTTCGTTGATTTTTTGAGGATTATTGCTTCTTCGTAACAAGAGGAATTTGAAAAGTAAAAAAATTATGATAAAAATCCAATTTTTTTAAATAAAGACAACAAAAAAGCCGATAAGCCAATTTTTTCTTCTTTATTAAAAAAAATAGATTTCGATCATAATTTTTTTACTTTTTAGATTTTCTGCATTCCTCTTGTCGGCTTATTGGCTTATCGGCTTTTAAAGAAGCAATAAAGACAAAAAAAAAAAAAAAAAGCCGACAAAAATATTTTCTGCATTCCTTTTGTCGGCTTATTGGCTTATCGGCTTTTAAAGAAGCAATAAAGACAAAAAAAAAAATCCGACAAAAATAATCTAAAAAGTAAAAAAATTATGATCGAAATCTATTTTTTAATAAAGAAGAAAAAATTGGCTTATCGGCTTTTTTTTTGTCTTTATTTAAAAAAGATTCGATTTTTATCGTAATTTTTTTACTTCTCAAATTCCTCTTGCTATGAAGAAGCAATAATCCTCAAAAAATCGACCAAAAACTTACAAATGTGAATTTTTTTTGAACATGGACAAATAAAATAAGTTGACAAACACTACAACACGGAAGGCCTATTGCGAGGAAATATGGCGAGGAAAAGAGATTTCGTCGCTAAAAGTACACAATCTGCGAGGAAATTCAAATTCGTCGCTAAAAAGTTACATTTAGCGAGGAAATTAAATTTCCTCGCCAAAAGGGTTACATTTAGCGAGGAAATTATTATTTCCTCGCAAAAGGGTTACATTTAGCGAGGAAATAATAATTTCCTCGCCAAATGTAACCCTTTTGCGAGGAATCTGTTTTCCTCGCTAAATGTAACCCTTTTGGCAAAAAATATTCTGTCACCTTTTTTTGGACTCATTAAATTTTTTATATGTAAGTCATTATTAATTATGTTCATGTATATTTAATATCACGTGGTAAGGGATAATCAACTACATAGTTAAATATCATAAGCAAATTTATTAAAATAAAAAAGTGATAAATGGAAAAAAAATAGTTTCATCACCAATCGCATTAAATTGATGAAATCAAAAATATGTTTCACACGAATTATATGAATTCACTTTTCCCCAACTAAAATTAATTATTAACAATGTCAGTATGTTCAAATTGTACTAAAATTTATTGTTCAAATACAAAACAATTTAAGGACATGCTAAAAAAAAGTTCATCTCATAGTTATTGTCAACCAATCAGTGCAAATGATCAGTTGATCAAGAAAAAAGGTCCTCTCGCAAGCAACGCACTGTTACTCGCTCTTCAATTAAATCCAAGTACAAGGCTATTGTGGATGTGGTCTCCTAATTAACTTGGCCGGGTTCAGTCACTCCTCTTTGAATTTGGTCTTTATATCTGTGCCACTCCATTAATGTGGTGTGATAATATATATTGGTGCAACATATCTTACAGCCAATCCCGTCTTTCATGCCCGCACAAAGTATGTTGAAATTGATTATCATTTTGGGCATGACAAAGTCGCTTGTGGTGATTTAACCGTCCAATATATTAGCACCAAGGATCAAATTGCCGATATTTTTACACAAAAGGACTTGCGTCTTCCCGCATTCGGACACTGCGTTTCAATCTGAAGGTCATGCCTCGACCATCAGCTTGTAGGGGGTGTCAACCAATCAGTGCAAATCAGTTGATCAAGAAAAGAAATCCTAATAATGTTAGCCATTTCAGTGGTTATATTTTATCATTTGCAATAGCTTTTGTAAAGCTGATCACTTGTAACCGTATTTGTATATAAATACCCAAGGAATAGAACACTCTAGGTAACAGAGTGCATTCATCAATTCTATCGTATTGTTCCTTTGACTGTTATAAATCCAAAAAAAGGACTGGACATAGGGATTATAAGTTTGTGGATGAATGATGTGCTTTTCAGAAAAAGAATGCAGGGGATATATGGATTGCTTTTCTTAGAGATAACTAATTATTAATTCATACAAAAAAAATTAATGAAAAGCTAAACAAAAAATAAAGTACTTAATAATTGCGAAATGTATTTTCAAAATATCACTAATCTATTTTCAAAATATGTAAGGTTAACCCCATTTAAAAAAAACATAACAAATTATTACTATTGTAATATTGTAGTTGAGTTAAAATTGTTATGGGCGCATATACACAGTAAGAACATATTGACCCACCCAAAAAAATATCGTATTTGCAGAAATTTAAAGTGCTCAAACTAATTTAGGCACTACAAATGGTTACTAAACTTAGAGAGAATTAAAACGAAGTATAAAATAAACAAATTTAGAAAGGTATAAAGATTTATTAAAGATATATAACAAAACATTAAATTATAAAAAAATTCAATAAAAGCAAATAATGTTAATGATTTAAAAAATAAGTTTAAAGAAACACTACGAAGGGACTAAAATTAGAGAGAAATGTTTAAAGAAACAAATTTAGAGAGGTGAAAGAATGAACAAAAGGTTTATATATAAAAAAGACAAAGGTTTGAAATGAAAAGGAAGTTGGTGTGATGGATGGAGTGAATGCCTCCATACAGGAGGCCACGGTTCGAGTTCGCGCGGAAGCAAATGATCTGGAGAACTCTCTATTTTTTAGTTTCAAGAGTTTTAGCGAGGAAACATTTCCTCGCTGAAACTATAATTAGCGAGGAAAAAATTAGTCTAGCGAGGAAAAATTTCCTCGCCTATTTTATAGACAGTGTATTAGTCTAGTGAGGAAAAACTATAGCGAGGAAAAAATTCCTCGCTAATTGGGTCAGAATTTGCGAGGAAATTTTTTTCCTCGCAAATTCTTTTTGCGACAAGCTTTTTGCGAGGAAAACAGGCGAGGAAAAATTTCCTCGCAAATACATTTTGCGAGGAAATCAGCCTTTTAGCGAGGAAATTAAATCCTCGCTACAAGCCTTTCGTGTTGTAGTGAAAAAAATCCTGGGTAAACAAATTCTCCCACCATGTGTGTTTTCTTTTGAGTGGTACAATCTATATAAGAGGGGGGATGACATTTGGCGAGAAAACGCTCTCCATGAGAAGGAAATGTGTACACGGGTGAAATACCATTCATGCCCCCCTTTTGACGGAAAAGGCAAACGCCGTTGGGGAGGAGGACCATTTTGGCATACATTTTAAACGTTGGGGACCAAATTGGCTAAATTCATACATTGGGGACCAAATTGGCCACTCGCTAATACTTTGGAGACTAAAAAGGCAAAAAAGCCGCCGATATGTATTAGATTTTTCATCTCACCGATATATTGCGATGTAACGGTATAATAAAAAATTGTTACGTATCGGCCTTTACGGTGCATAACGATTGATATTTAAAGCCTTAATCGAAGATTGCATGCCAACTAATTCATGTGTAATTTGCTACATACTCTTATACGTATAAAACCGCATCCTTAGTCTCTTCCCAGCAACCATAAACATCTCTCTCTCTCTCTCTCTCTCTCTCTCTCTCTCTCTCTCTCTCTCTCTCTCTTCAAAACATACCCATCTCTCTCTCTCTCTCATGGCTGATGTTCAAGAAGCATATGGTATTAAGCTATTCGGAGCAACAATAGCAGTGCAAGTGAGACAAGCGAAGGAGGAGCCAAACAAATCAGATGATCAAACCATAGAAAAGAGGCCTGACAAAATCATACCATGCCCTAGGTGCAAAAGCATGGAAACCAAGTTTTGTTACTTCAACAATTACAATGTTAACCAACCAAGGCACTTTTGCAAGGGCTGCCAGCGGTACTGGACTGCCGGTGGGGCCCTCCGCAACGTGCCCATCGGAGCTGGTCGCCGGAAGAAAGAGCCACCATGCCGGGGATTCACCGGCGGGTTCTTGGAGGAGAGTTGCTTCTTTGATGCTTCTGCTGCCCATGGGGTGCAACAGTTTGACTTTGATGGGATGGTGGAGGAGTGGCAGTTGGCAGCGGCACAAGGCAGTTTCCACCATGTTTTTCCGGTAAAGAGGCGGAGGAGCGGAGCATCATGCGGTCAAAGTTGATATATATATATATATATATTCTTCTTCCTTTTGTTATTTTTCCTTTTATAATCCGGTAACTCAGAAAGGGATTAGTGAATATAAATATTGCTAGTGATCAAGTGGTGGTGTAAATACCAGCTGTCTTTAATTAATTAAAGAAGAAATGATCAGTAATTTAAATAATTGTTTCAAGTTATTGAAATAAATAGATCAATGATTGGATGGAATATTGAGATCGAGGTGTATACTCAAGTTTTAGGACGTTGCTGCCAGCTAGTAGCTAGGCTGTTTGGTTTCCTTTTCGTGGCTTGTACTTGGCCGGCCAGTTTTTCGTGAGCTTTGTGTCAATTGTACTAGCTAGGTTGTTTCTTGCCTACTTTGTTTAGCTAGGTTTCTTTTTCGACCAGAATCGATATATAGTTGTATATGATTGTTGGGTGCTTGCCTGTCAAATTTGTTGGGATGCTCGTTTCCCGTTGTAATGCTATTGTGCCCTTACTTCTTTTAATTTTAAAAATTTATTTTCGAAGATTAATAAAATCTTTTTTTTTTCTGATGAAAATAAATTAGTAGTAAAATAGATCTCTGGCCGGGCCGGGAGATAGATGAATAACGGATAAGTTAGAAATTAATTTGCATCTAGTTTTCAAATGACGATTCGATCTGGGCGCAGTAAGATCGAGTTGCAGCTAGCATGAGTTGTTGCTGCCGTGGACAAGTATCACACATTCTGGGAAGATCTCGCCCTTCGTAATTGAAACTCCAGTAGTACTACTTTAACCGAAACTCACCTCCTAACGCGCGCGCGTCAAATATATATTTTCTAACCATTAATGTCAAATATTAGGAAAGTAGTTGATGTTGGAAATATGGTTAGTTTAAGGCCTTGTTTGATAACCTAAATTCAGCACTTAATACTGAATCAAATAAATAATAAGTGATTCAGTAGTTTTGATAACCACATTTTACATTGCTTAATAAAATAAGTACCACTTAAAATATAAGCTAAAAAGTTGAAAAAAATTAGTTTTGAGCTATTTAATTCTTGCTGAATTTTTGTATATTTACATTCAACCATTATACCACCAACACAACCACTCCCACCCACACCGCCACCACTCCACCTCCACCACTCCACCACCACCACCACTACCACCACCTCCACCACTCCACCATCACCTCCACTACCACCACTCCTCCACTACAACACCACCATTAGCTTCACCACCACCACCACCACATCACCACCACCATCACCACTTCCTTCACTACCACCACCACCACTAGCTCTCCACCACCACCACCTCCACTACCACCACTCCTCCTCCACCACCACCACCTCCACCACTCCACCTCCACCACCACCACTACCACTACCATCACCTCCACCTCCACCTCCACCACTCTTCCACCACCACCACCTCCTTCACCACTCCACCACCACCACCTCCACTACCACCATTCCTCCACCACTAGTTTCACCACCACTCCACCACCACCACCACCACCAACTCTACCACCACCACTTTCTCCACTACCACTACCACCAGCTCTCCACCACCACCACCTCCACTACCACCACTTCTCCTCCACCACTCCTCCTCCACCACATCACCACCACCAGCTCCACCACCGCTTCACCACCACCACCACCACCACCACCACCACCACTTCCTCCACTACCACCACCACCAACTCCACCTCCACCACCGCTGCACCACTACCACCACCGCCACCGCCACCGCTCCTACCACCATCACAATCGTCACCACCACCGCCACTCCCCCACCACTACCATCACTACACCACCACCACCACTCCATCACCACCACTACCAGTACTACACCACCACTTCTACCACCTCCACCACTCCACCACCATTACCAAAAGTATATTGTGACCGTTAGTAAATTAAGAGAGAATTGGAATAAAATTAATTCATCATTTTTTTAAATTCAGTACTTAATATATTTATCAAACAGCTTTTCAGCTTAAAAATTTCAGCATTCAGTTTTCAGTACTTGATTTTTCAGTTTTCAGTTTTATCAAACAGCCCCTAAATTCAGCACTTAATACTGAATCAATTAAGTAATAAGTGATTCAATAGGTTTGATAACCACATTTTACATTGCTTAACAAATTAAGTACCACTTAAAATATAGGCTAAAAAGTTAAAAAAAATTAAGTAGCTTTGAGCTACTAAATTTTGGCTGAATTTTTATGTACTTACATTAGACCATCATACCACCACCACAACCACTCCCACCAACACCTCCACCACTCCACCACCACCACCACCTCCTCCACTACCACCACCACCACATCACCACCACCACTCCACCTCCACCACTATCACCACCACATCACTACCACCAGCTCCACCACCACCACCACTCCACCACAACCACCACCACTACCATCACTATTCCACCACCACCGCTTCTACCACCCCCTCCATCGCTCCACCACCATCACCACCACCGCCACTCCACCACCACCACCATCACTACACCACCACCACCGCTCCTACCATCTCCACCACTCCTCCACCATTACTAAAAGTATATTATGACCGTTAGTAAATTAAGAGAGAATTTGAACAAAATTAATTCATCATTTTTTTAAATTCAGTACTTAAATATATTTATCAAACAGTTTTTCAACTTAAAAATTTCAGCATTCAGTTTTCAGTATTTAATTTTTCAGCTTTCAGTTTTATCAAACAGCCCCTAAGTCTTTCAATTACCGTTTCTCTCTCTCTCTCTCTCTCTCTACATTATTTTATTTGTTCTTTTATGAACAACAGGCCGGTCGTACTTAGCTTGTCGCCGGTGCTAAAGTAGTTATCGGTATCCACTGGGTACCAATGGCGATGTGATCAGTGTCCATTAATACGTAATCGTCAAAATTGGATGAAAATATGACATTTTAATTTGTTCTACTAATTGCTTGTAATTTGAGGCACAGAATAGCTGTACTCTTTCTAATTAGTTGTAATTAACTAGCAAAGTACCCACCTTTCATCCCTTACAAATTAGTACAATACTATAATTTATAACCTGCCTCTAGAGTATAAGATGTTTTAATTTTTTTAATGTGTCACCCAATCTTAATTTACTCACGTTAGAATTTTAATTTTGTGTATTAAACTATAAATCAATGTTTAGAGTAAGTTTAAGATCGTGTTGAGAATTGAGATAAACGAAACACAGGGATTATTAAAGGGACGAGTTTTTGCTTAAAGCAATTTTTTCTGTTCGAGTTTAACGGGGGAGAAGCTTTGTCGACGTTGGGTGAGTTTCAAAACAAGTGAGGGGCGTTTTTAATGCCATCGACATAGCCTTCAGAGAGGCAGTAAGGTCTACTGTATAGGAAAGCTGAGTCCTTCAAATGAAGTGACGTAGGGTCCCACTGAACCTTATCATTTGTGTAAAATAAGGTCTCATTAATTAGAGCGGGCATCATGGTCAAATATATACTACTAATTAAATCATTCAAAATTACATGACACTGACAACAAAAGTTTAAATAAAATAGCCACAAAGTAAGTGTTTGTTTTGATTAAAATAAACAGGTCAAGAAAATTGCATCATTGGATTAAAAATTAGTTTGTAGAATTAACTTGTCGAATATTAATGTTGGATGCCAACTGGGTGAGCTAGCTTCAACTAGAAAGCCAGAGTTTTTCTGATAGTTGGGGTCAAAGAAATAGGGTGTCATAAGGGAATTTAGGTACATAATTAGCTTCATGATCATCTCTCATAATAATAAGATCGTACAAGGGGTTGACCTGGTTAATGCAACTAATTGAGATGCAATTATTTCGAGTGGAGTGGGTTGTTTGATAAAACTAAAAGCTGAAAAATTAAGTACTGTATGGAAGCTGAATGCTAAATTTTTTAAGCTAAAAAATTGTTTGATAAACATATTAAGCATTGAATTAAAAAAAATTATGAATTAATTTTAGTTTTGACTCTCTTTTAATTTTTTAATGGTCACAATGTACTTATGGTAATGGTAGAGTGGTGATTACGGTGGTGGTTTGTTGGTGGTGATGGAGCGAGGGTGGTGGTGGAGTGGTGAAGGTGGGGATGGAGTGGGAGTGGGAGTGGTGGTGGTTGTGTTGGAGTGGTGGCGGTGTATTGGTAGGGTGGCTGTGGAGTGGTGGTGGTGTAATGGTAGGGTGGCTGTGGAGTGATGGTGGTGGCATAGTGGCAGTGAGTGGTGGCGGTAGAGTGGTGGTTGTACAATGGTGGCGTTGCGGTGGTAGTGGTAGTGGTAGTGGATCAATGGTGGTGGAGTGGTGGTTGTGTAATGGTGGCGTTACGATAGTGGTGGTTAGGGCTGTAAACGAACCGAATCGAGCCGAACCCTGATAAGTTCGGCTCGGGTTCGTTAAGGTATGAGTTCGGCTCGAGTTCGATTCGAGCCTAAACAACTTGGCTCGAGTTCGGCTCGTTAAAATTTTTCAAGGCTTGGGTTCGGCTCGGTTGGGTTCGTTAATGTACTAGTTTGGCTCAAGTTCTGCTCGGTTGGGTTCGTTAAGGTACTAATCTAGCTCGAATTCGGCTCGAATCCGATTCGAACTTGAACATCTTGACTCGAGTTTGGCTCGTTAAACACAAATGAATCGAGCCAAGCTGAATCTAAGCTCGAATTGAGCTCGTCAAGACTCGGGTTTGATTCAGCTCAACTCATTAAACTCAAGCAAACCCAAACTCTCTCATTAATCGTTAGAATTTGGGAGAAAAATAAGTATTGAACTATATATACAACCTTAAAATTTTATATATTTACAAATAGACCTCTATTGAATTATCAATTAAATTTAAGCATAGGTTCGCGAACCTAACCGAGCTGAATACCGTTAGGCTCAGGTTCGACTCATTTACAGAACGAGCCTAGAATTGAGATTCAGGTTCAGTTCGTTTAGCAGACGAATCGAACTCGAACGAGCTCTTACCGAATCGAGCTTCAAACAATTCGCAAATGATTCAGTTCATTTACAGCCCCAGTGGTGGTGGCCGCAGCGTGGTAGTGGGGTAATGATGGTGGAGTGGTGGTTGTGCAATGGTGGTGTTGTGGTGATAGCGGCAATGTCGACGTGGTAGTGGTTGTGGTGGTGGGCTGGAGTGGTGGTGGTAGTATGATTGTTGAATACAAGTAGACAAAATTTTAGTCACAATTAGCTCAAAACTACTTAATTTTTCTCAACTTTTTAGCCTATACTTTAAGTAATACTTAATTTATTAAGCAATGTAAAATGTGGTTATCAAACCTACTGAATCACTTATTACTTAATTGATTTAGTTTTAAGTACTGAATTTAGGTTATCAAATAAGTAAATCCATACGGGAGCAAACCAAGCTTGTCAAGTTGGTAAATTTACCCTCCTTCTTTGGACTCCCTGTGAACTAAGGGCCTGATTGGATGCAGGTATCATTTCTGTCACGCCCCAAATCCGGGAGCATGACCGGCCGTGTACCATGAAGCAATCATGGGACACGAAGCCTAATTAAAAATATTTTTACAATTCGAACTAATAAGAGAAAAACTGGATATTTTATTAAAGCAAAATGTGCAAACTCAAAACCAGTATTTTTGTTAAAACATCTCATATTCTCCAACTTCAAATTCCATAATGAATTGCCAATAAATAAAAGTGCGAAAGCTAATAATTAAAGTGCGGAAGCTGTTTGACAATAGAAAAGAAATAAAAATGCAGACACCCTAGAGGTCCAAACACAAGGTACCGACAATGCCATAGAGTCCACTATAATGCTCCATGAACTAACCTGAAAAATAATATGGAATAAATCCACCAGCTGACGAGCTCAGTGAGTAGTTAAGCATGCTAAGGGTGATAATACAAAATGACATACTTTTGAACGAACGATAATAAGGATTCTAAGAAGTGGTTTCAAATTAAAAAGGGAGATAGATGGTTCAACGAATGCTAACAGCAAACCAAATATTGAACAAAATGATCAACAGCTCAACAAAGAGTATCCACCAATTGAATAACAGATTATTGAATAACATGAACAATCATCGAATCACCAAAATAATTATACCGAACAATGAGTCCAATAATATCCAAAAGATGAACAATGATAAACAGAAGCATAAACTGGAGTGGGAACCATAATTACCAATTACCAAATGCCAAATATTTTCTCAAGGCTTCGCCCGTTGGATCTAACACCGTACTTAGAGTCACCACAGGATGGCGCCTGAAACCTTTTCCCTAAGCCGATCCGGAATAGGGTCACATGGTATTTCACAAGTCTTTTCCCTATCCGTTGAGCACTAGAGTCACAGGGTATTTCACAAGTCTTTTTCCTAGCGGCCAAAGTCACCACGATATCACACGGGTTTTTTCCTTGGACTTAAATAAATGTAAACATAATCCATGGTCCCAAACACATAAGAAAAACGGTGAATCGGAGTCACTTGACCGGTCAGGACTATTCCCCGTGTCGTTGCACAGTCATAATAATAATATGGAGTCAAAGAAATAGACATCAACAAGATAAGGGAATCAATCAATCAGAATTATTCTCAATTAACCTTGTATGCCAAAAGGTACGTCAATTGTCACAATAATTATGAGAGCAATGAATAAGATTAATTATAATCAGATCACAACGAATAACGAATTATCAAGAATAGATTGGCTCAAGACGATTCTAAAAAAAGGGATCACATGCTTAACCACTCACCCCGGATCCAAAAATCATATCACTATTGCTGTGCAACTGTAACAACGCCTAATCTGGATAGAAGTATACAAAATCATAATTAATTACATGATCCCGAACTGCTAAATATAATACTCCAATCCTATACTAGCATTAACTAAGTACTAGAATTGTTAAAGCCTAAACCTAGAATTAAGTCATTAGAATCGTCACCACCAACTAAACCCACGAACAAATCATATATACACACACCACTGCCACCCGTTCCTCTAGGCAAACCGCCGAACAAAAACCCACATAAATTATTACTATAGAAGGCCATACATCGATCGAGGATCAATAACATTAAAAATAATAATGTTTAGGAATAAAGAGTAGACTGACCTAAGGTATTGAAATGCTATTCGAATTCGCCGCAACGCACAATGCTTCAGTCACTTCTCTCTCGCCTCTCTCTGATTCTGATGTATAAAACCCTTGCTCTCAATGTTTATACTTAATAGAAAAATAAATCTTTCTCTCATTAACAATATATAAATACCCTCACTAATTGGCCCAACTAGAATTTTAAAGATTAAGTCCGACCCAATAAAAATAAGCGGCCCAATACTATAATATTCGCACAGCTCTACATATACATAAAAATTATAAGTTATTTGAGTTTAGCTTTTATTAGAAAGAGTTTGAAATAGAAAAATGAAATAATTGAATTATTTGTGTCAAAAATATATATTTTTAACTGAAAACGTGGGACGTCACAATTTCACTCTCAATTTTCTATTTCACAATTTCGCTCTTCGCAAGACTCTAACTCTTGCCTCCATTGAGGAAGGAGGGTGAAGTTACCAACTTGACAAACTTGATTTGCTTATGTATAGATTGCTTTATGTCTTGATATAAACATTGAACCTGTTTTTTTTTCTCTCTTCTTTTTTCTTTGGTAAATATGTACGTACGCCTGAAAGGGTACGAAACTCCTACGAACATTGAACCCGTTTTCTAGTATCCTTATTTAGCTTCTAATTTCATTTTCTAGAACGGAATCCACATGCTTATGGTTAATTATGGGAAAAAATTAGGATCGAATGCTCCTTGTGATCAACAGTTCTGCTACGGAAACAGACGGGTACTGACAGTGGGTACCGACAGGCACGTGGGGTCCACTCCGGATCCCGTACAGATGATCCGAACCGTTCAATAATTTATAAAAAAAACTAAATGAGCTCCATGAAAAATTAACTCAATCAAATATGCGTAGGTGCTCGATCCAATTTTTCATTTTTTCATGGATTTGAGCACCTTCACATATTGGATTGAGCTGATTTTTTACAGGCTCACCCAATTTTATTCTTTAAAATTATTAAACAGCTCGGATCATCTGTATGAGATCCGGAGTGCGGCCCCCGTGGCCGTCAGTTCCCCCAATCGGTTTCCTTAGCTTTTTTGTTGTGAAAAGACTTGAAAAGTAAAGAGGTAATTAATATAATGAAAATAGACGGCATACTCAAACGAAACTTAATAATGTCTCTATCAGAGCCGGCCCCGAGTAAGGCCCACAAGACCTTGGGTTTGGGCAAACCCCCACTATGGGACAATGGAAAAAAAAAATGTAAACTCAATGTGACCTTGATTTAATTAGTTTTTACTTGTTTATTATTATTTTTATTTTCTATGATGTAATAGTAAGTGAGCAACCAAATTTGAGGTCGGGTTTAAGTAACCCAAATATTGAGGCCGGCACTATCTCTATATGCAGTGGCGGAGGGACATAGAGACGCGGGTGGACAACCGACCCCACTGGCTGCCAAATTTTCATTAAGATGTGTATATTTTTTACCTCATTTTTACTAATTTGACCCAATTTTAAAATTTATTTTTGCCCCAATCCATATAAAGGTTTTGTACTTAAAGAAAAAAGGAGTCAAAATATAATCTCTACCCACAAAATTCCAAATGTAGCGCTAGTTTGTTCATTCCTCAAAACAAATCAAGGATTTTGTTCATTAATTACACATAGTTCAAATTTCCGACCCCAATTATCGGAAATTTTGCTCCGCTACTGTCTATACAGCATCTTTTCATTGAGGGTGTTAACAGTAGTCACTACGGGTGGGGGGTCAACTGTTGTCACATATGTGTCATATCATACGAATTCTTCTCTAAATTACTCAGTTTTTTTTTTTTTCCTTATTGTTGTGTTTCCAATTTTTTTTTTTTTACGAACAAGAAACATTTACTACCGTCTAATTCGTGTCATGTTCGTGTGATATGGCAGAAACATTTACTATATACCGTCTAAAAATATCACGTGCGAGAAGAAAATAAGGCACAATTTATGTTTCATGAAGTTGAATCTGAGATTGACTTCAACAACAAAAAATTCCAACATAGGCTCCGTTTGTTTCAACGTAAAATATTTTTCGGTGTAAAATATTTTTGCCAAAAAGAAAATTCCAACTTAGGCTCCATTTGGATTTTTTTTTTTTTAAAAAAAAAAAACGTAGCATTGCTCAAAACCATCAAAATAGTTGTTTTATATGTAATTAAGGTTTGATTGTGAGGTTAGAGAGCTTGGACATTGTGAACATATTGGGAACGAAAAGGTTGGGGCCTTGGCAGAAGAGATGAGGCTATGAATGAAAAGGATGATCGAGCGCCTAGAATGAATTGGAAACCAAAAACGACTTACGCCCTTTCTGGGAGGAAAATATTTTCATCCATATGACCAAAAATATTTTACTTGGTAAAATAATAAATTGTCTTTTTTCCAACCAAATACTGAAAATAGGTAAAACATTTTACATGAAAATTTTTTACATCAAAACAAATGGAGTCTAGTTTTGTTTCTCAAGTTTTGGAAAATTGAACCGTATTGACTTCAATGCAGTAACAAGATCAAATTGGCTCCAAATGAAAAATCATACTCCAATATTTGAAAAGTTTCATTCAATGAAAGGTGGTTACACAAGGAATAACTCCCTCTAGTTTATTCTTTTTCAAAAAATCTTGCCATTTTTTTAATAAAAAATATTATCCATGTATTTTTTTAATCATAATGATATTTCAATGTAGATTCTTAATTGGGGCGCTTTGGAAATATGTTAAGTTCTTACAAAGACCACAAAGAAAACCGCAAGGAAACTAAGGTCCAAGTGTCTTTGAAAACAAAAGCGCCTACCGGTAGCCCTTTTCAAAGGTTTGTGCTCAAAAGTTTGCACTTGTTTGTGAGCTCCGCCGTGTACTACACTTCTGTCATTTTCACTACCTAAAAACAAAGGCAATCAGACATCATACATTAAGTATAGCAAGATGAACCGAAAAAATGCATTACCATTCCCAGACAGCTTCCGTCGACACCACACACACATAAAAAATAAGGACATCAAAAGAGAAGAGGAAGCCACACTTCATAATATGTTTAGATTTAGAACATCTGGTACCCTAAAAAGAGTGCCAAACAATACTGTTGTTTTGCAAACAGATATAGAATCACACCACTTATGGCTCGTTTGTTTCGCAAACGGATATAAAATCACCACTTATGGCTTGTCGAGAACAACAGTCGCGAGAGAAAAGTCTCGTCACACTTAACAAACTCAGTTTGCAAAGGGTAAGACAGCACAGTTTGGTTTTATTCTTCCACAAGTACAAAAAAAAATAATAATAATAACGGGTGGATAAACATAGTAAACTCTTATTTGGTCCACCAAATCTGGAAATCCTTGCGCCTGTTGATCTTCTTCTGCAGCTGGAGGATTCCATAGAGCAGGGCCTCAGCTGTAGGTGGGCAACCTGGAACATATATATCAACTGGGACAATCCTGTCGCAACCACGGACGACAGAGTAGGAGTAGTGGTAGTAACCACCACCATTTGCACAGCTTCCCATGGAGATGACCCACCTTGGCTCTGGCATTTGATCGTAGACCCTGCAAATTATTTTTCACAATGAAAGATCATCAAAAACTTGCTCTAACGAACATAATCGTGCTACATTTATTACCAAGGAATTTGAGGAGTTAATCAAGTATACATCATATACACAAGAAGGGAACATGGAACCAAAGCAGTTACGAGAACCCAACTTCCAATTTATGTTTGTGTCCTCTAAGCACACCAATTTTAAACAAAAAAAGTGGCAAATCTCAAATTATAAATCTCACTTACTGTATATAACAGTCGCCAAATGCAACAAATATAGTTTGGGGTGAACTAGAATGAGGTGTCATTTTTTAGAGTACATAATATCACCTTTTGCTGGGAGTACACTTGAAAAAAATTATCAGCAACATTCCTGAAAGGTGGCAATTTGCAGAAAAATTGCCTGGTTGTACAAGGAGTTCCTGGCAGCAATGGTCAACAACCCTCCAAAGAAAACTATGAAAATACCCTCCCTCCCAATGTGAGCGACACACCGACACATACCATCAGGACCGGCCAACAAAATTGTTCACTAGAAGCCCTAAGCCTTGATTCATTTAGCACCAGCAAAACCAAAATCACTAACACCCCCTCAAGACCAAAAATGAACACCAGTATTGCATAACATGTCGGCTCAAGCTCCAGTCATTAATGAAGTTTAAAGACACTGAAGTTGATTGTAGCCAACAATATCTTAGGCAAACTACAGATCATAATGCAGTGGCATTCATGACAGGAGACACATAAAGGTGCCCATGCCACCATAAGTCCTCATCTTTGCCAAAGTCATTCAACCTCTAGCAAAAGGTTGGTCACCCACTAGTTACCCACGTTAATAGATGGAACATGATTAAGACATTCCCACCAAGACCATACATCAGTGTGATATTAGAGATGAATAGCAAACAGGTTAGGCACTTCAAGGAAAACCATACCTGATGTCGAAAGTGTAAATAACAAGAAGAAGACATACGAGAATAGGAAACATTTAGGGAGTAAATTTTAATAACATGTAATGGTGTGAAAGCAGTCCATTATTGCCTTCTGAAGCACGCTTGTTAGTCTATAAAACTGGTCTCCCTTCCATCATCATACCTTTGTCACCATATTCAATCCCGCAAAAATAAGATGAGCACCCACTAAATAAGCATTGTAATTTGGGAGGCAAATTCTAAGCACAAATTTGGAAGGAAATTTTCAACAATATTATTCATTATTGTGGTGAGAAGATCCACTATTCATTTCTTATAGCTGCATTCCAACATCCTCTACCTTATCTTATTTAACAAGAAATGTCCTAATGATCTCCAACTAGTCACCATATCTAACCCCAGAAGTTGGTCAACCACAACATCCATGATATGGAAAGGCACTCTCAAGAATCAAGATCCAAAACATCCTCTCTAAATATACTAAATGGTGATTGAAGTAGATCCAAGCCACTTTTTGAAACTAATTCCAACTCTAAAGACAAGGTCAGCCTTATCATTGATGATTAAGGAAACGGGAACTGCTCCACTATTCTAACTCTGTTTCTTCTATTGTTTGCATGATGATAATAGAACCCACTGCCCAGATTCACTCTACCATGATGTCCCCTAAAGGGGTTGTCATATTAGTACGGAATTCACCACTAAAGCAGCTTCTGAGTTCATCACTAAGGAGAATGACATGTCTACTAACTCCCTCAATCCGTTCAACCCTAAGTGAAATTGGAAACGAAGGATAACTATGAAGCACAGATACTCCGAAACGAGTATGGGTATCGGATTGTGTAATGGACACCAATACGTGCCCGATACTTATCGGACATGGCAAATACATATCCTCTATGTAAATTAAATGTTTTTAATTTCGGATACTTCAGAGATACACAAGGGATACAGCAGGATTGGTTGACGGACACAGCAGGGTTAAAATGAATTTTGTAAGGAATCAACTAAAAACTATAAGGGCAAACAACAATTGTAAACAATTAAACATAGAAGTACAAAATTAGATACGGATTTAAATTTGGAAGAATCAGACCAAACTAGTCACTACAAACCCTACAACCAGCACCAGTTGACATCCAAGATTCGCAATTCTCTCTCTCTCTCTCTCTCTCTCTCTCTCTCTCTCTCTCACACACACACACACACACTCTCTCTCTCTCTCTCTCTCACACACACACACACACACACATACACACACAGATGCTCACTCAAAATATTTGTGACACGAACACAACGGGACCTGACACAATGCTCACTCCTATTTACAACCCTCTTCTCATGCAGGAGGTTGTTTCTAATAGCCTAAGAACCGAAAAATCAAAGTAGAGCAATAAAATAAGGGGAGTGCTACATACAAAGAAAATGGACAAAGAAAATACCCTTAAAGTGTACATGAACGGCTTAGATTCACTGTGCAGTACATCTGAGCCGTTCATGTACACTTTAAGGCTCTTTTCTTTGTCAATTTTCTTTGTATGTAGCATTTCTCATTAAATAAATACTAACACTTTTTGATATACCTTAAAATTAGTCCTAATAAAAAATTAAGATGAATAAATTCTTAGTCAGCATTGCAATACAACTGGATGTCAAAGGAATTGGAGTACGTTTGAGTACATCCATTCTAGGAGCCGAAATAGACCAAAGCACAAAAGTTAAATGATCCAGTCTTCGTTCATCATAATTTAAAAACTTCGAGAATGAGAATGTTGAGGTGGACGTGTGGTAAGACTAGACGAGACAAGATTAGAAATCAAACAGTTCGTGAGATGGTAGGTGTAGCACCTATAGAGGAGAAGTTGAGGGAAAATAAGCCAAGGTGGTTTGGGCATGTCTACCGTAGACCAGAAGATGTAGTAGTTAAGAGAGCGGATATGATAGCTCTAGGTAGCAATGTCACGGGAAGGGGTAGACCTAAATTGACATTAAATGCTGTAGTGCGCAAAGATATGAGTACATTGTGTGTGAACAAGTGGCCTTTAACAGAGCTCAATGGAGAAAACGGATTCATGTTGCCGACCCCAAGTGATTGGGACATAAGGCTCGGTTTGGTATGGTTTGGTTTGGTTTGAGAAAGGTACTATTTAACAAAATGATCATAAATTCATATTTGATGTGCTATGATTATGGAGCTAATGAAAAGTGACTGCTATATTTGTAGGAACACTAAGTGAAGAAAAGATGGTCTTGACCCAATTAGTCTTGAGAATACAGATGTGTGAGACGAGTGGGTTTGTGAAGAAGCTACTCTACTTGATATCGAGGATGTTGGATGGGAGATTATTGAACCACTGTTTTTACAAGCATTGACATTGGAAGATGGTGAGCCTAACATCGATGCTGCTGCAGACAATTCCCCAAATGAGAATGAGAGCCATTATAATACAGGAAATGGAACTACTTCTATCGGAGGAGACCAAGATGGAAAGATTCCTATGTGCTATGTAGACCTTTTGCCTTTCTTCTTCTACTTCTTAAGTCTCTTTTGGAGTACTTTTTGCTATGTATTATGTGCTCAACAATGTGTATGTTTTGATGTCCATCGATGATCTTGAAACTTACGGTTGGTTGTTTTGTAGTCTATCTTAGGGTATTTTGTTGACTTTAATGTATGATTCGCCATGGTGAACTGTATGTTGTCCGCAATTGTTTTTAAAGTAGATATATGCATTGAGAGTAGCACCAGCAACGGAACCCGATAAATCCCCAATACTGGTACATACCATACCAACAGAAAAACTGATACCCAAGTCGTCCGAGCGCTCCTTTCGCAAGACATTCTAAATTATGCAAGGGGAAATTTCTATAGGCTTTAGCCATACTATTCATACTAATCGTTGCAATCATAACTTGTGCGTTTCTGGTTTTTCCCTCCTGCAGGAAAGGTAAAGCTAAACAAGGGTGGCAGGTCCGAGGGGAGTGCACAACCTGTGCGCAGCAATGGGCAGCATAATTCAAGATGGTCATAAAATAGGAAATGTGAATATGAAAAATTCACACACCATTATATGCGGTCAGCAGTGCTCTAAAACAAGGAATTAATCGGCGATTAACTGCCGATTAATCGTTGGCGGAGCCTATCCGATTAGGTCCGACTAACGATTAATCACCTAATTAATATGCGCCAATTAATTGCCGATTAATCGCTTGAAGGTGGCTGACCGCCCGACTAGTGCCGAGCAACTTTTAGAACATTGGCGATTAGTGGTGTACTGGTGTTAAACGTGCCAAACAAGCCAATTAGTTTGAAAACTTAATGAACTTCAAAAATATGTTCAAGCTTAGCTTATTTATGAGATGAGCCGATCTCAAACTAGCTTTAATCAAGCCAAATATAAGTTGATCTCAAGTAGCTCGAATTTTTTTATACATAATAAGCCGAACAAGCCTAGTAGCATGTTCAAGCTTGGTTCGTTTAGGAGCCCTATCTGCGGTCCTAACTGAATTCGCAACCGAATCTCATTTCTAACCCAACCAATCAAAATAAACCCTAAATTCACCATAAAGCAAACGATACAACAACAATTGAGACACAAAAATACATAGACAGATAGATAAGGAAATGAGAATGTACTTGCGAAGGGCCGGGGCCATCTTATTGGTGAGGGTACCGGCAACGATCATGCAGTCAGACTGCCTAGGGCTCGGCCTGAAGATGACTCCGAACCGGTCCAGGTCGTAACGGGCGGCGCCGGTGTGCATCATCTCGACGGCGCAGCAGGCCAGCCCGAAGGTCATGGGCCAGATGGATCCGCGCCGGGCCCAGTTCATGAGGTCGTCGACCTTCGAGATCACGAACTCCGCCGCTTTCGACAGCCCGGCCGGGGACGTCGCGGACGGGGGCGGCCGGGGGGCGTAAGGCGTGGGCTGCTGCGAGGGCGTGGGGGCCAGCGATGGGAAGGTCGTGTGGATCGTTGCTGCCCTCTGGGAGGCGATTAGGGCCAGTCGATGCGAGTTTCGAGCGAGAAGGGCCATAGGAGATGATGTGTGTGTGTCTGTGTGTAGAGAGAGAGAGAGAGAGAGAGGGGGGGGGGTTGAATTTGAGGCTGATTGGAGGAGAATCGGAGGGGAAGGCTATGAGGTGGGTTTTCTCTCTCCGTTCGTTTGGTTGGCACACGGGGGCTCTTGAATGATGTGAGGGTAACGCTCCGTTTGGAATTGGGGAAGGAAGGGTGATAGAGGAGAGAGAATGTGTACGGCTCCGTTTAACTATTTTGCTTGTGAAAATATCTATCCTAATATACAGAGGAAGGGCACAACTTTAGTATCTCTCTTTTTTGTCATGCCTTTTTATTTCTTAAATTGTACGCCCAATTGAATTTATTAGAGGTTTAATTGTAAGGGCATAATAGACAAAATTAACACCAATAATCACCGAACCTAATAACTACTCACCCCCACGTCAGTTTCCCTCCCACCAAACACTACCTCCTCTCATTGTTTTACCGCTGAAGAGCACCTGTGCATAGATATCCACGCTGCCTAGGAAAGGTTTTACTCCAGTCTTCACTCACTCCAGTCCAGTCCAGTCCTTACTCTACTCCAATCTTCATATCCGTATGTATATCTATTGCCTCTACATGGTCACGGGGTTCGGTAGATAGCATCACTTTTCTAGGCCATCATTTCCATATTTATCAAAGCAAATTATTACGGCTTCGTTCGGTTTTGATTATGTGATGTAGATGTTGCTTTTTTTACCCTCACTAATGGTGGAATTTGCTCTTTGAGTATCGATTTGAAGATCGTGATTATCAGTAAATAATAACAGTCTTCGTTCGGGTTTTGATTATGTGGTGTGGATGCTGCTTTTTTTACCCTCACTGATGGTGGGATTTGCTCATTGAGTATCGATTTGGAGGTCGTGATTATCAGTGAATAAATAACAGTCTTCGTTCGGTTTTTTATTATGCGGTGTGGATTTTGTGATATTTGAAAATGAAAATTTTCACATTTCGTGAATTGTGGGTCACAATAAAAACTAGAGGTTGGGGCACACGCGATGCGCGTGCAAGTCAGATTTTCACAACATTTGTGAAAATTTGATTAAACAATAAGTGAAAAGCATTTTTACGAAAACGTTGTGAAAATCCGATTTGCACACGCATCGCATGTGCCTCAACCTCTGGTTATTCCCAAAAAAGTGAGTACGCAGAAGCCAAATTAGAGTTGAGCAAAAATATTAGCCTCTACACAATACACACATTTACAGCTCATTTGGATTGAGAGATTTCTGAGAGAGAGAGAGAGAGAGAGAGAGAGAGGTACCTGGTCAATTAGTTGCAAGAGCATCGACAAGTACAAAACCCTAGAGAATGATTTCTGAAAAGGCTAAGGTTATATTGGTGTGTATATATATACGACTCTCTTTTCTTTTCTCACCATCTCTTTTGTCCATCCATACGAGATGGTGAGAAAGCACACTTATTTCTTTTCTTTTTTCTCACTAACAAGGGAAACCACACCTCTTTCTTTCTTTTCTCTCCTAGCTAGCCAAAGGAGTTGTTAAAACTATTTAAGTGTGATTCGACACATACCATGAGATCAATTATCTCCTTTAAAGGGTGATGCTCGCTTATGCTGATGCACATTTTCTTCAATGAAGCTTCTTTCCAAGAATTGGGCAAAAAAGAGAGAAAAGATGTTAATTTGGTTATTCGTCAGAGGATGTTTGAACCTATGATGTATACCGTACGTGAGTTCCCTAGTCAAAGGATCCCATTGAAATTTAAAGTTTATGAATAAAATTCATGTTATAAATAATTAGAGAATGTACAATTATCCCACGACACAAGATCCTTTGCTCCATTTGTTAATTTCTTGTTTAACATAGTCTTAATTCAGCCACAATTATAGACCATTTACTATTATTTGGAAATTTTATGTATCATATTGGTGAGAGTATAAAGCGACTTTGAATACTGAAATATGAAAAAAAATAAAAATGAGAGATCCATCGAGTGTATTGCGGCGAATAGAGGATCCTTTGCCTCAACACATATCCATATGTTGCTTTATTGAATTTGCTTATTGTGGAGTAATAGTCGGAAAGTAACCGTAAAAATTACATGAGCAATAATTTGAGAAGCACCTCCTAAAATGCTTCTGAAAATAAACCAAAATTCAGCTCCCTTTTTACTCTTTGGAAAGTTAACAAATTTATATTTGGGAGCTTTGATCCAAACAAAGGTAATATGCACTTTTCTTTCAATAACTGCAAATAATTGGTTATAACTTTTGAAATGAAATAATCACCTACTAAATTTAGCTTTAATGAAATAAATATTGCTAATCTCAAGGAACCATTAGGTTTCTAGAAGGGGCAATTCCAAGCAGAGCTAGTGGTGGGCATTTTGTCGTGTCATTCCAAGTTTGTGTCATTTTGAATTCGTGCCAATACATCTACTATTCTATTATTAATTTAAAAGTGTCATATATCTTAATACTCCACCCAACCTACTTAACCTCTTCAGTTACAAATCTATTTATATAGACAAAATACGCATAGAATTGAACACGTGGCAATGTTATACATGAATTAAGAATAGCCTGGGTCACTCCATATATAGAGACCCGTTTTTTTGAAAATTACTTAAAGGTTTTATAAATAAAAAGAATTGAGGAAAATGAGAAATTTGTTGAGTTTATATGATGTGGGGTCTATGTGAATTTGTTGAGTTTATATGATGTGTGGTCTATGTGATGGAATTGTTAGTGGAAGGGGTGCAAGTGTGTGTGTGTGTGTGTGTATATATATATATATATATATATATATATATATATATATATATATATATAGGCCCGATCCTCCATAAGCCTACCCATAGGCCCAATTAGTAGGCCCGAAGAAGATCCAGGCCCATCAGTATCCCAAGTAGGATCCAATAACTCAAACACAATTGTGCTTGAGCCCAACGAACTGGCCCAGATAGTAGGAACAGCAGTTGCAGATGCAATCAAAGCAACAACGTCAACTGTTGCCCAACAATCGAAACCTCCAGTTATATATATATATATATATATCTATATAATATGGGAAGGTGGTTTATATTTTCCACCGTTGGATTGGTACATATTTTCCACCGTTGGATTTGAAATACAATTCTGACTGCTTTTACATGCCTTTGAATCAATCATGCCTTTTTCATAAACGAAATCCTTTCTTTTATTGACTAATAATTAAGGAAGTTATCATAATGATTTGGAAATACATACCACGGAAATTAAGGAAGTTATCCTAATAATTTGAAAATACATACCACGGAAATCTCTTTCAATACAGATTTGAAAGTTATCCTAATCCTAATGCTATAATTAGATTTTTGAATTAAGGAAGTTATCCTAATCTAATGTTATAATCAAATTTGAATTAAAAATAATGAATACACGTTATGGTAATCTGCTCGATACTCTCTCTCTCTCTCTCTCTCTCTGACTATAATTTTGTTGAATACACCGAAATCCTACGTTCTTCTCATTTTGGAACTACAGTTTGAGGTGAGTTTATTTTTCTTTATACAAACACTGATTTTTTACAATAAAGTCTCTCTTTTGTCTTATTTTTTTGCCTATACCATGCAAGTTGGAGAGCCCGGTACCGAAGCAAAGTACTCATCCGAAGGTTTGATCATGCCCTTTGTCCTCAACCCGTGGTTCTCCTATTTCAATTTTTCACTAGCATTGAACCGGTGCTATATATGCACGGAGTAAATCTTATTTTGGATTCCTAAAAACGATTTTTTACTGTTTCGCATTCTACTTGGATTTAAAGTATAGAGAATGACACACTTGCTTAAGATTTTTTTTTTCTTTTTGCGATGACACCATTAATTAAGATACTAACTATAATATTCACACTTGCTTAAGATTATTTTACCAATGGCCCTACCGGTATCAACAAATTTACTAACGTAGTTACCCATATTCGTTTTTTTGTGTCCCATTTACAGGATGAATATGCTTCCAGTGATCGTAGTCAAGATGCATGAGGTTGCTCAAGTTGAAAAGCAAAACATGCAAATTGACCCACCAATTGGTAAGACTTCTAAACTGCGTTTTTTAGTCTACTAACAATACTGACTTTCTGGCATGAGAGTGCTCACGAAGTAGATAGATAAAAAAAATGGTCTGCATTTATAGTAATAGTGATCTGCAGTCGAGTTTTTGTGGCCCGTTTACATGATAAATCGTGACAATGAAATGCTACCAGTGAGCGAAGAGGATGATCATGCGTTTGTTGAAGATCAAAAAATGGAAATTGACCCACAAATTGGTAAGACTTCTGATCAATATTTTAAAAACCAGACCGGTTAGCGAACCGGTCAATGGACCGGGTGGATGGGTCACCGGTTCAATCGCGGTCGAACCGGAATCAAACCGTGATGTCATAATTATGTTAAAAATATATTATATATGTATACATAATTGGAAACAAGCATGTTTATATTTATACATGCATAGAAAGCTTTTATTCCAACTGAAAAGAGGGGGAATTAAGTTTGGGAACTTTTGTTCTAATCCCACATCGGTGGGATTTAGAGCTCTTGGTACCTCCTTCATGTATTTTGTTCTATCTTTTTGTTGGTAGCCACCATTCTATCTTTTTTGTTGGCAGCTATTAAGTGTTACATCAACTATTGGGACTTTGAATTTTGGTAGGTAGGCCCCCACGATGTACTGAATTCAATAAACTCTTTTGATTGACTTAGTGAATGTTTGTGATTTGAATAGCAGCTTCCAAACAGTTTTGATTCTCTAGGCAAAAATTTTTGATTGAGAGTATGCAATTGATCATTGTTGATAGTGCAAGAAACTTTTATTAGATTAATGCTTATTAATAAGTGTTTTTAGGCACAAGCTCATTTATTGAGAACGTGTTGCGTCTGCCTTCAGGCAAGGGCAACTATGGATTGAAAAATTGTTTGTTCAAGTTAAATAGGTCAATGAATATGCTTGGATTATTGTTTTTCACATAATTGGATTCGTTGGGCAGGGGTTGATAGATTGTGTGTGAGTCTAGAATTTATTTGTGTGTGCTGATCGATCGTTCGGGCTGTGCCTTCGTCTATAGCATTGCATGGTTCCTAAATTTTTTTGTAAATCCTTTTTCATTTTCTATGCTAGCAAGAGGTTGTGGTTATGTGATTGAGTACATCCTCACAGTTGTTTGAGAAGTATTGCAATGCGATTGTCTAGACATGGGACTATTGCTTCAAATAATATTTTGTTATGGCTTTCAATGGACTTTTTTTGGAGGCAAAATTAAATGACCCTGTTTGGACATGGTGTTGATGTTGGTATATACTAAATCTGATAGTCTTTGTAAATGATTGGCTTGGAATGTCTTTAATTCATTGAAAGTAACTCATGACATTTATATGGAATGTATATGAAATGTGATACTGATTTACAAATGGGGGAAAGGATAAGTGGAGATAATCAATTGGGGTAGAATAAGTTATTTACAATGTGTTACGCCTTATCTTTAGATATGGACATTTGAACAATGTCATTAATGAGTGAAGAAAGAGCTATATTGAGTTTTTTTTTTTTTTTTTTTCAGCCTTTGCGATAAAGAGATTAGAGGAATAAAACTGAATAATTTTTTGATCATCGATTCGGAGTCGTGCCTTCAGGCACGGGCATGCGCTAGTATATATATATAGGTGGGTGGGTGGGTGTGTAAGAGATAAAAGAACACAACTCACACACTCTCTCTCTCTCTCTACCTCACGTCTCTCTCTCCCTCACGTCTCTCTCTCCCTCCCTTCGGCATCTCTTTTTCTCTCTCACTCCTTCACACCAAAACTCACCAATCAACCTCCAATTCATATTTTGACCTCAATCAGTCATCTACGAGTGATACAAGCCTTGAATCGCGTGGGTTTGAGCTTGAGCTCATTCTTGGTGGGTTTCAAAGTTTTGGAAGCTAGGGTTTGCTCGTTTGACTTCGTGTTTGAGCTTCCAACCTTGAGGTAGGAATTTCTTTCTCATTCTATATGTTTATGAGTTGATAATGTGCTAGATTGCGCCTTGGTTCGTTGTTTGTTGTTGTGATTTCATCCTTGAAAAAGCTGAAACTTCGATGAAAAACCTCGGGGTATCGATACCCCACATCTCTTTGGACTCCTCAGCTGACCGGGGGTATCGGTACCCCAGTGCTCTCTGGAAAGTTTTGCATCGTTTGATCCTTCCTCGATTGTTTTGAACCCTGATCACTTCTAACACCCTTTAGACACTTCCGAACTACTTCCTAACATTGTTACTCCTGTCCCTATGATTGGTAGAACCATCCTCGAATCAAATCAAAAGCTAAAACAGAAGAAACAAAAACTAGGGGAGTAGCTACCCAATCGCTAGGAAGAAAACCCCTCAACACCTTGGATACAACCACATGAGCCAAACGTTTGCTTCACTCTTAACCCACGAGAAGACTAACCCTCCTTCCTACTTCATCTGCCTAATATCACAGATCACTGCCACAGCTTCCCAAGGAGGGACTAATTCAGAGACACCCAAGTTTATTAGAGACTTGATTATCCGATCCAATGATAGCTCCAGTCATGCCCATAGCTCTTGCCATCCCACATGCATGCCAGATTGCTACCAGTTCCCCTTGAAGAGGACTGGAAACTTTAGTCACAAGCACACTGCCATCAATCGACCGACCTGCACGAACCATAGACGAACAAGCACCCTCCTGTCCATTTCTTCTGATTGCCACATCACAATTAAGCTTTAACCTTCCATGATCCGGAGCCTTCCATTGGGAAGGAAAATCCTCAACAGAAAGGATATCCATATAGATCAACTGAGGAGCCCTTAATTCCAAGAATCCCCTAATCGCCATAATCGCTTTTCTCACTGTCTTCTCAGGAATAATAGGGTCCAATCTAGAAACAAATTCATTGCGAGTCTTCCAAATATTCTAAGCAACAACTCAATCCTTACAATGCAAATCCTTCATCACCTGAGACATCCACCTTTACACAGATTGAGGAGAACCATGCCCGACATTCAGCTGCACATCACACCCAATCCACACGGCTCACACCCCCACTCACAATCGAAAAGAAGGTGTTCTATGGTTTCATCTAACCCTCCACAAATAGTGCAGGATCTAGACATACCACACTTTCCCCCTTACCAAGTTATCTTTCGTTGCCAGATTGTTGCTGCAAGCCCTCCACCAAAAATGTCGCACCTTATGAGGGACCTCTAACTTCCAAATCCCTGACCAAAGATTCTTGTGAGGGATAAAAGATGAAGCTTGAGGCCCTCTAGCTTCTAAACTGCAATTCTGTACCCAGACTTCACTGAATACTCCCCTGAAGCCATATAATGCCACACTAAAGAATCCTCTCTCTAGAAGTAAGACACAGGAATAACAGAAACAGCCTTTACCACCTCTTCAGACACAGCTTGACCCAACTTCTCCTCATCCCAGCATCTTCTATCTCCATCAATCACATCTGCCACTCTATAGATCCCACTCCCTTCTGGCTCGAGAGATGAAACCTTAAAATTTGGAAGAGTAGGGATCCACCCATCCTCCCAGAACTTGACATTTTCCCCATTCTGGATTTGCCACCTAAGCCCAATATTCAACGTGTCCCTGCCATGCAACAAGCTCATCCAGACCCAAGAGGCTCTGATTCCTCTTCAAGCATCCATGAAAGAGCAATTTGGAAAATGCAATCTGTTCAAAATCCTCCCCCAAAACGAATGTGGACTCTTTAGTAGTCTCTAGCATTGTTCAGCCAACAAGGCCTCATTCCTTACTTTATAATTCTTGAACCCCATTCCCCCAACCTCCTTTGCTTGAGTCATTTTCTCCCAACTATTCCAGTGAATACACCTCTTCTCTGGGTCTCCTTCCCACCAAAAGTTTGCAACCAAAGAATTGAGTTTATCACAAATTTGTTTGGGCAGTAAGAAACACAACATAGCATAGCTAGAAATGGGCTGAATTTCAGATTTAATCATAATTTCTTTACCCCCAAAGGACATTTGTTTATGTTTCCAACCTTGCATCTTATTAAGCGACTTCTCTATAATAAAAGTGTAGGTTTCAGACTTTGATCTCCCTAAGAAAGAGGGAAGGCCAAGGTATTTAGAATCCAATTTCATCACAGGAATACCAATACAATCACTAATAAGTTGCTTATCATTTTCAATCAAATTTGAAAAGAAAGCAATACCAGATTTGTTGAAACTAACATGTTGCCCAGAAGCTCTCCCATAGTCCTTTAGAATGGTTTTGATGCTAGCACAGTTACTTTAGAATGGTCTTGATGCTAGCACAGTTACCAATCTCTGCCTTCAAAAAGATCAGGGCATCGTCAGCAAAGAACACATGCAAAAGATGAGGGCAGTGACGATTGAATTTAATCCCCCCAAGCAAATTATCTCTTCGAGCTTTATAGATTTTTAGGAATCCGATTTTGTCATGACCATTACTCTCACTCTTATTGGTTCTTTTTAACTTGAAGGTTCAAATATTTTTAACCATAGTTAGCATTAAAATCTCCAAATATAAAAATAATACCAGATGACAGATGTAATCATTTGGAATGATTCACTGCAATTAAATGAGGATTTTCCTTATCGTTTTTATATTCTCCAAATATAAAAATGTGGTGAACCATGAAACCAGTCTGGACTGAAATGATCTGTACCTTTTGGATTTTGCTAATGGATTAATGGTCCGGACACGGATTTGAAAATAAAAAACCGTGAGATACATATTAGAATTGGATTTTCAGTTGAAAACCGTTGATTATCCAAATCGGACCATGAGATATTTGAAAAAATATAAATATATAAAATGTATATGCAGTATCGTATCATATAGTATATAATGATAAATTTACACCTAATTTATTATTTATAACTATTTGACAATATCATATATCAATACAAACTGTTAAACAAGGGGGGGGGGGGGGGGGGGGGGCGCCCGGGCTCGGTCGTGCAATTTTAAGTGTAGGGGGAAAGTCGTTTACTCGTTTGAGTCATTTCTTCCCCTTTTTTCCTTTTAGTACTTTCCTGGAACTAGAAGTAGAACTCTTGGTTGGATTAGTTGATGACTCGATGTAATGTGTTTTAGAACCTGAAATACTTGTGCTTACTGTAAACATCTTTTTACATTTTTGGAGTATAAAATCATTTATTTACAAGTGATGTACTTGTTGATGCAATCTGTTGAAATGCAAATTTCATGTTAATTTGATTGGACCGTGACAATCACTTTAATGGTGATTTAACAAAAAGTAATGGATAATACTTCATAAAATTGCAAAGGCCCGATATAATACACTTGTATACATTCAAACTAGCGTTATGCCAGTTCGATGCACGGGGCCACACAAAAAAAGTTGATGATGTTTTTTTTTCTCGTTAACGTACATCAAACAGACACAACGCTAGTTTAATCGCATACCTATATCCACTTACATTGCTTAATCACTTTCAAATAAAACTGACTAATTTACGATGAAGAAACCATAATAGATGATCGTAAGTACAAACAAAAAGTAGATATTCTAAAATGAAAACAAATCTTCAAACAATTGGTAATTAGTCCACCTAGTCCACCAAAATTTCAGACCTAAAGGAGCTGAGCTTGAACCAATCGTTGGGTTGATTGAACGCAACAACTATCTTGAATCAAAACCTTGAGAAATAAATACTACAAACGAAAAAATAAATGATTGTAGGTAGGTAATTCTAAAATTAAAATTAATATTTGAGCAATTGGTAATTGGTCTGTCGAAATTTCATGTCGAAAGGAGCTGAACTTGAGCCAATCTTCGGGTAATTGGTAGTTGGTCTGCCAGATTTTTCATACCGAAAGGAGCCGAACTTGATACTCACAATGAAAACCTTGGGGGGTATACGACATTAAGAGAGGGAAAGCGATCAATCAAACTCATTAAAAATTTAAAGTTCTGTTGATATGAGTAGGTAATTATAAAATGGAGACTAACCTAGCGATGGCTAATCTCCAGTCGACTATGCGGTGAAGGAAGAAGATAACAAATTTTAACAATGAAGAGAGCTCATGGTCTAGTAGCCATGCACACTTGTAAGTGGACATCGCATGCCTTGGGATTATGGAAATGTAAGTATGTCATGGGAGTATGGAACTGGAACTAGATAACAAATTAGACGTGGGAACTTTTTTCCCCCCTATGGGAGGATGAATTCAGTTATTGGCTTTGGGTATGATACGTGGGTTATTTTTAAGAGAAAGTAGAAAATCCAAGAAATTAGGAATGGGGTTTGGAGGCTTGTGGAGCTCAAACACATTTCTATAGGATTAGGATATAGATAGATAGATAGATAGATAGATGGAAGTCCGTTTGTTTCTTTTTACAAGGGACAAGGCACGTGGTTCGCACGAAATTCCACGAGTCATAATTCCTATATGTCTCTCCCTGTCTCCACATCCACTACAACAAAAACATGTATGATGTAAAAGGACCTAAACCACAATACCCAAACAGCAATCCACGAGTATTGAAATCGAATTCCAGTGATCTCTCTCCCTTCAAATCAGAGTACACATATATTTAGCTGGGTCATCCAGTTTTCTGGTGTTTTCATTCACATCTTATTTGATTGCTTGCTTATCAATGAACCATGCGGGAATCTCATTCAACTGCTTAGCCAAAATGACGGAAATCAACCTATGAAAAATGAAAATACCAAATGATTTGAACTTGGATACTCATATATCTACATATGTACATAGACTCACCCCTTGTTGCATGAGCAAAAACCATGTCGGTGGCCATGGCATGACTTTTTAGTAGCCAGTCTCACTGCATTTCTGATGCTTTAACCCATGCACCAATTTCCATTATCTAACTCTTGCATAACCAGCACATAAAAAACTATGGTATATAGACATGATCATAACATGTATATTGAGAATGTTAATTAAGGACCGGAAAAAATATAGTACCAGATTGGGTAATGATCCACTTCAAGCTGCATTCAAGAGACATGCCAAATAAGCTTGTTTCTCATCATCCCATGTGCGGCCCCAATTCCAGCACCAAAGACTCCTGACGCCAAACAAGACGCATTGTAGTTTTCTGCACTTTTATATGAATTCATTACTGCCTTTAGCTAGTATCCATCTCTGCAAGTACCTAAAACAAATATCAACATCAATCAACTATTGTTTTCTACAAATAAAAGATAATGTGCGTATAAAGTTAGAAAACTAAAAGGTACAATGAAAGAGCAGCAGACGTTACAAGCTAACCATGGCATTTCAGCCTCACTCTTCTTTTCTTTCACATAATTTGGGAGGAGTGTGGGGCTTGGTGAGGGGGTTCTGGGTGCCAATCCCAACTGGTAAGTTAATATGCTATAGCAATAGGGTGTGAGGTGCTATATTTACAAACATTTCTTAGATGTGGCCCACACCATCACACGAGAACACATGGTCTAAGATTAGCGTGGACAAGCTATTTAGCAGCCCCTTTCATATAAGCAAAGAAAACCCCACTATATTCCTGATATCGCCACTTCCGTCACATATGTGAATAGTAACATATCTTGTCCTTCTAAAGACAAGGAACCTTTTCATGAAAAAAGCAGAATTTATCCACCAAATTACTAAGCAAAAACCAAACACATTTGTGTGCATCCTAACAATCTGCTAGAACCATTGGAATGAGTGTCAAAGCCTTTTTAAACACTTAGGAACCAAATCTGCTTATGAAGTTGTTGAAGCACTTCAAAGTTATTCTAACTCCACATACCAAAATGACAAATCGCTTAGGCAGAGGCACCAAGAATGACGTAAGCAAGCAGGGTTCCCAATCCAAAACAGAGATCTAAGCAATTCCATAAACCCACAACTTACATGTCCAAAAGTGTGACCCAAGTTCAATGTTGCCCTCAGTCCACTTTCCTTCTCATCAAGGAATACAACTTCAGCCTTGTTTTCACATGATCGTTTGATAGCATAAGCCAGTGCTCCTGCAAAGGAGAAAGCCAAGCATGAGATTCACATAGGAAGCGATACTAAACATAAATGCACCTGGGCACCGTCTTTTCCCTTTTGGGGCAAATCCCCTCACACACCCTTTTCTTGCAATCAGAGAACTTGAACTTTGGGAAAGTACATCTCCCTTCGCCTCATCTTTTGTATATAATATATTTTAAAGGTGTCAAGATTTGGGCAAGATGATGGGATATGGGTAAGACATGTATAGTAGGACATACACCTAACAAACCTTTTTAGCAATTCTAGTTTACTACACAAGTGCAGCACTATGTTTAAAGCTCGCGAATTAGGTATGAAATGCTCTCGATTAGGTATGGTCTACACTAACATCATTTTACCTTGGATGATATAAGTAAATAAGCAATTTGACTACCTTGATAGGCGCCCCCTTAGAGCATTCACAGGGGAATAAGCAAAAGTGAATAATCAAAACATGCCACATCAGATTTTGATTATCCATTTAGAGGTTGCTAAAGTTAGCAATGTCAAGTCTCACATTGGTTATTTTTTGCTCATAATCAAAACCAATGGGATCATTGCTTCCTTCCATGAGTTTTCTCCAAATTTTCCCCCTTCATTTCACGTAAATCTTTTGAAAAACTAGTTTTTGTTAAAAGCAGTTTTTATAAAAAAATATTTGTTCTTGAAAAAAAAAGAGTTAATTAAACAGATTATGGAAGAAAAAAATCAGTTTAAGTTAAAAACAGTTGGATAAAAAAATAGTTAATGAAAAAAAAATGTGTAAAAAAATAACTTTGTGTAATTACAATTTTTTTAATAGTTCTAAAAAAATTGAAGAAACAGTTTTTATAAAAAAAAATAGAAAAAAGAGTTCATATAAAGACAATTTTTATTATTTTTTTTTAGAAAAATTTTCTGAAAAGAATAGTGAGAATAATTTTTTTTTTATTTTTTGAAAACATTGTTGAGGGAGAGAGAGAAAAGATTTTTGTATAATGATGGGTGTACTTGATTGAGAAAATATGGGGATCACTAAATTTGGTTATTGGTTAAAGGTTGCTAGTTTTGATTAATCAAAAGACAAAATTTGATGAGTTGCTAAGAGGTTGTTAAGTTTGGTTATTCCAATGTGAGCACTTTTTTGAACAAATATTGCTAACTTTAGCAACTTTTTGTTTTGCTTATTCCACTGTGGATGCTCTTAGATATCAAAATTAGATCAATCTTGTAATGCATACCCACACCCCATGCTGAAACCACATAGGTGCAACACACGTTCTAAACGCACACCACATCGAAAGGAATGACATCAAGTTTGTCTCTAAAATGAATAATATAAGCTAATAGTTTCTAACTTCATTACTGACATGTAGTCCGGTTGGTTTGGTTACATCTACGTCTTAGTTCACTACAAGGAACCTTCCAGGATGTTTTTTCCATTCCTCTTTTAAGTATGTGTAAATATATGAGGGGATATCTCTCTCTTTTCTTTTTTTTTACTTGCCAAAAAGAAAGATATTCCTAAAGTCTCGACAAAAGCCAATAGTTCCAAGACAGCCATATTGCAGAAAGATCAATCATCTCTAAGGGATAAGAAAGAATATATAATTCACCTGGGATATGCCTTCATATTCTTCTCCTGCAACTCAAAGAACTCAACGTCTCTAATGAGCCCATATTTTATGACCTCAGCAAATCCTGATGCTAATTCTCTCTCCAGCAACGTGCTCAATGTGTTTGTATCTATAAGCACTCATTGAGTTTGATAGAAAGCACCAATCAAGTTTTCCCAAGACGGTGATTTATACCGATTTTCCCCCAACCAAAGAATCCACCTTGAAGAGGAAAAACATTTAACAATCAGATGGCATTTGCAACCAAACGCACTAAGTTCGGGAGATACAAGACGAAAGGTTTTAGAGCCGCAACAAACCTGTTCCATAACTGTGGTAGGAATCTAAATGACATTAAATCCTCTGAGAAAGGAAGCAGCAGCATATCTGCACATGCCGCCGATGACACCACCACCAAAGGCAATAAATGTACGTTGTCTATCCAACCGTGACTCAATTGCCTTGTCAAAGACTTTCAGAACTGCACGTCTCTCTCTCTCTCTCTCTCTCTCTGTATTTGTATTGATGACAGCTTCATGTCTTGCACTAATAGTCTAAAACAGCTAAACTGCGGAGTTAATAAGAATCTTTGACAAGGCCAAAACCAAAAACTTTAAAAAGGCATCCCTTTCTTGACACGAAATCGACTGATATATAGTTGAATTAGGCTCCAACAGTGATCAAGGGATTTTTGCAATTTCAACTTCATCTCAACATACTTCTTGCCAAAAGTATTTTGATTTTCCACACCAAGTATCGTGTGATCCTTATCATAAACACTAAACAACCACACAAGGTTCTCTATACATGGGAGGACAAGGATATTTGTAACTGGATGAGAAAAAAAAGAGATTACTTGACAAAAACTGAACTTATCAATTCCAAGAACCAAGCTGCAAACAGCAGTTGTAGTTACCACACACACCAATGCACCTTAATCAGTTTTCAACATTCCTGAGCGAACCAAGCACCACAGCAATCTCACCAATAGACATGCATGAAATAAAATGCAAAAGATGATAATCAGAACCATAACGTGCAAAAACATGGAGACGAAGGCAAAAGAAAACATTGAGAATATGTGGAATGAGAGAAACAAAAAGCCGTGTTTCAACTGTGAAAGCACTGAAAGGTACAAATCATAAGTGGAATCTTTCTCATTTTTGTGACTTCTTGTAGAACACAAAAGGGACATCTAAAAGTTTACTCCCAAACTACCCACAAAACTATCAACAGAGTCTAATACTAATATAAACACTGATATCTGTTGACATTGCTGCTCTCCAAATATTATGCAGCAAAATGTCACCACCACCATGTAGGAAAAACAACTTAACAGTCAGGTTTCTCAAAGTCATGCTCTTGAGCTGCATGAAAAGAAACAACATTTGTCATAACCACCCTTTTGTCACCTCAACAATTTATTCTCATTCAGGATCCCCAAACATCCCTTCATCACTGGAAAAGCTTAGACAGTTAGACTTGACGGGTATCTAAGCTCCTGGAACATGGACCATGCATCCAATGACTTTGGCAATATTTACCATCACCTGCCATCAGCAGTTCTATATCCTAAATCAGTTTCTGATATCTCCTCTACTATCAAGCAAATTTTTGACATGGGCCCCACATCGGACCTCACAGTCGCAGCCAGAGGCAAATGCCATTCCCTCCAAGGCCAAGGCCAAGCAAGCCCATCCATGGGTGGTCATCAACATGGAATCATTCAAACAAGAAATGTACTTCACAAAGGGGAATTACCATATGTGGATTTTTCTGGTGGAGAGCTGTGGAAAAATATACTATATGAGAGCCTTAAACATGGGCTTGCACCAAAATCGTGGACATATTACCTGCATCTCACTGTGGGAGGAACTTTATCGAATGCTGGAATCAGACAGGCATTCCGGCATGGCCTGCAGACAAATAACGTGTATCGTCTGGAAGTTGTCACCGGTGAGTTTCTATGAATTATTCATAAAAATTTTGTAATACAGTTTGGAAAAGTTATGTTGGAAATTCATTCACTGAGATTACAATATATTTAAGCAAGAGTCAATCATGAATAGTTTGAATTAATAACACCTTGTAACATTGCATACAAGGGAGAAGCATCACTTGAAAGAATGCAATATACAGGCAATTTTATCTGCTTTTGTTTTCATTTACTTTGCTATTGTTTCCAATTTTCTGGGGGGGAATGAAAGTTCCAAAACAGTAGGTGTTTCCGCATTGATTAGATTTATTTTTGGTTAAAAATCAGCATTTAAGCATTCAAAGCATCATTCTGATGCTTACCAAAGAGCACGGTGCTTACCAAAGGCGAGGCATTTGCAGAAAATTCTTCCAATAATTTTTGTCCAAAATAGTTAGCCAAACAAGTTTTATGGTTCTTCTGGAAAAAGAAACCAAACAAAAAAGAAAGACAATCCCAAAAGAGCAATCTCTGCAAAAAGATGATCATTAGCCAAACAGAGGCTTCTCTTCTCTTGATTGGTTTGAGAAGAAATAGACAAGAAAATAACAAACCTAAGTATTGAGCTAAGCCAAAGAATGGAAAGTAAGGGAAAATAATGAAAAGGAAAATAAAAGGAAAGTTAAGAAGAAACTGGGGAGATAATTGAACTTAATTTTTAGACTTTCCCTTCCCTTTCTTTAGAAACCAAACAATGAAAAGAATTTTTTTTAAATTTCTTTTTTCCATTTCTTTCCTCAAGTTCCAAACACACCCTAAATTTTTCTCCAAAATCTCTATACTTTCCACAAATTTTCCTCCTTAACTATTTTCTTTTCCATTCTCTTCCTCTCCACAAGACCTTAATAATGAAATGAAATGAGCAAAGCCATAGAACTAAATAAAGTAGAAGTATTTAACATGCTAGGAGAATGCAACAGACAGAAATTTTGTACGTAGTATTAAAATGTGAGCAATAATGGGATAATTGCAACTTCATTCCGTGCAAGAATGGGAGAGTTGATTACCTATTCAGAAAGTCAAAATGCTGACCTCTTCTATGGTATTCTTGGAGGATTGGGATAATTTGGTATCATCTAGGCTAGAATTTCTCTGGAACATGCACCCTTCCTTCAGGATAAACGATATATTTTCTGCAATTTGATTTTCTTTGATCCAAATGCACGTCATTTTTTATTTCTTATTCTTGTGAAATTACCAAATTACCCTTCTCATATGAGTGAAAAAAAATATGAAGGATAATTTTCCAATGACACATGGATAACCTCTGTGGCTAATGTACCACATTTGATGGGTAAAGTGGATTAGAGTACTTTACTTAGATTTTTCCATCTTCACAAAGGACCAAGAGCAATTGACATCATCGGAGGATACTTTTGATTACTTAGAAGGATTCGTGATAAAAAAGAACAGGTCTTCTTAATACTCCTAACTGGAGATCTTATTTCAATCCCAAAGACCTAGTTCAAGCAAGTCAGTTTAACTCAGATGGGAAAACTCTTTTTTGCCTTGCAATAGGCAAGTACTTCAACCCAGAGGAGATCGCGAAAGTAAACCAGGTGAAAACATGCTAGAAACTTAATATCATCCCTCCAACAAATCTTACTTAGAATATTCATTTAAACCTTTTTTTTTTACCGGCATGTTCATTTAAACCTTGTGTCTCTAAAATTGCAGAAACTCAATAGATTGTTGTCAGACTTGACCTATATTCAGTCCACCTTATTCCTTTCGGAAGTCTCCTATGCAGAATTCCTAGACAGAGTTCACACATTAGAGTTGAAACTACGGGAGAAGGGATTGTGGTACATCCATCACACCTGGCTAAATCTTCAAATTCCAAAAAGCAGAATTCATGAATTTGCTTAAGTAGTATTTTGTAAAATTCTTAGACACCAGCACTGGTCCAATACTCATCTATCCAGTTAACAAATCCAAGTATTAAGTCGTTCAAATGCTTAGTTTACCAATGCAGGTGGAACAACAAAACATCCATGGTTACACCATATGAAGAAATTTTCTACCTAGTAGCTTTCCTATCCCCCGCAATCCCATCTCTCGACAGGAAAAGATGGGTTAGCACACATTCTAAACCAAAACAAAAGAACCTAGATTTCTGTGAAACAAGACTTCTTGGGTGAAGCAATCGTAGTTTATGCCTTTAGCCAACTTGTTTCCTCTAAACTTGTTCATTTAGTTAAGTGGAAACAGCTTGTCTATATGTTAAGTGAAACAACTTGTCTACTCCTTGTAGTTTAGTGGAAACACCACCTTAGAATTGTACATAACATTGTACAATAATCATTCAGGGAACACATCATCATTTGATAAAATTACAAATCCAAAAGGCATAGAAACTGAGATGGCTGCCAAAACATTGCCCAAAAGGGTAAAAGAAAGCCCATAAATGAAACAGCCAACAATTTTTAGGATTTCGTCAAACAGTTGGTGGGGATGTCATGGAAAGGTGTTTGCCATTGTTTACTTCCACACTTGTTCTTTCCCCTTTTGGAACCAGCTATAACAGAGCTTTCAGATGTTATAGATCCAGTCTAGCTCGCTCCTCAACTGTCACCGTGTCTTCCAAAGCCGAGGTATAACCATGGGAACTACACCAATCTATATGATTGAAAAAAAAAAAACAAAACTACACCAATCTATATAGCTGTATGCCCAATCACAAAATTTATCCTAAAACCAATAGAATGAATGCATGCACAGGATATGCTTCAGACACGTTGCTAACTTGAAATCGATGCTAGTTTCCATAATCTTTTCCTTTTTGGGGAAGTCCAACTTTTTAAGGAGACAAGAAACGAAAGGAATGCAAATTAAAAGCCAAGAGAAAAGGATGATGATGGTGATTGGATACTTACTCTCACTCTTGAAACAGGACTAACAATTTGGGACATCCTAGATGGACCAATACTGGGACCAGGGATCTATCGTCCTAAGCAGTTATGCTGAACCTTGAACAAAGGTCTAATATCAGATGTGCTTGGAACCAAGGGATAACCAGTTCTGGATAGGGGTTAAGGCTAAATTCATCACCAGTTCCTTGATTTAGCTTCATCACATCCCAAAAACATATATATCCTTACCGGATTCAGCAATCTCGCCGCAGTAGCTGCTACTCACAGGTTCTGTAGTGGAACATTTGAAGATCATAAAATAGAGAATGCACAAGGCATAAGAGTTGATTGTACTCTTTTAGCAGTAATCAGCGATTTGGGAATAAGCTTTTGCATAAATATAGTGAATAATGTGTCCACATATCTAGATGTAGCAAGACAAGCAAAGGGGTTGTATCATGACGTAATGGACTTTTCAATGATCTAGATCCTAAATGTTCTCTTGCTAAGCACTGAGTAAATCTGAATCAAGCTCCTGCATTATTGGCTGGGACCCAATATAAGACACTCATAACCTACCAAGGATCATTTGCATTCAAACTGAAATAAGATAAGCCCAACTACAAATAGAAGAATGTGCAATCTGATTTCAAACGCTCAGCGAGAACCTAAACTTGAGAATATATTTCTATCGGAAAACCTTCGCTTATTCAAAGGGCTGATTATTTCCGTTTTACTCAATAATATCTTTTTCCTAATTCAATCTATAGTTGGATAACAAATTAAAGCATATTTTGATTTTCATGTCTCGGATTATGAGTGTGATGATGGAAAAATACCTTTCACGAGCTGGAAGTCATTTTACATTCCAAACAATTGCTCACACAAATGTCTTCCATAGCTTTGCATGCAGCAGAAGACTCCTTAAGTTCTGTATGTTTGCGCTAATTTCTGCACATGTAACCATAAATACATGTTTAAATAGAAAATGACATTTTGATTCTAATTAATCAATTAGGTAGATTAGGTGTATAAGCGCAAAATGAAAGCTAACAACGTTACATTTGCATTCACCAGACACGAAAAAGCTATTTTCTACATATGGATCTTTAATAACAAAGATAATGGTCCCACAAATTAAGCTCTATTCCATTTGCAACTCTAGTCCTGTTTCAATGATTCTAATTAATAATTATAGAATTATATCTGCACAAAATGAAATAGAAAACGAGAGTAGTACAAAAACAATTAGCTACCATGTAGTAGTTCAAACCTTGGACCCTTGAGGTAGGAAGAAGCCTTTGGCAATTGTATAGCAAAGGTCAAGAAATGTTAATTCTAACCATTGATCTAGTAGTTCTCCAACCTTCCAGGTCCTGTTGTAAAGGATGTAAGAGACATGCAACAAACACAAATTATATAGTGGAAAACCCATTACTTGCAAACAAAGAACTTTATAGCTTGGCTTTTCTTTTCTTTTCTGTTTCAGTTGAAGTCACTTTCCTTCTTTTTTTAATGGAACAGCAAAAAAGAATTTTGGCAATGTGTGTTTGTGTGTGCGTGTGTGAGAGAGAGAGGGGTTACCTATTCCATTTCCTCCCTCAAATCGACTTTTCTCTTCTTGAGAAGCGCATCCTCTCACGCTTTCTCCCTAAAAACTAGGGAATTGATGGCTAAGTTCTTTGAAACATCTTTGCCAATCGTCAATCGTAACATACTTTATGTACCCAGTGTCATAGAACGCTTGCAACAAGAAATAAGTTTTTAAAATCCAATCTTATTTACCTACATTGTCAGTTATGGAACAGTGTGACTGAGACACCAATCTTAAGTTCCTAACCTCAACTACACCTAATCCTCTCTCAATCCCATCCCACCATCTTCACATCCCTCCTAAAAAATAAAGCAACCATCCACACCAGCCGCCATCCAGATCACCCCAAGATCCCAGGGAGCCAGCTTATAATTGTTAACCATCAATGTATTAAAAACTGTTAGCTCGAGGCAAGTGAGTTCAAGATATCTGCTTACTGTTTTCTCGTCTTCCTCCTCACTTCCTTTTTCAATATCAACAGAGAAAGATAATTTTGGATTCCCCTTTATATCCTGCTTTGACCTCTTTTGTGCCTGAAGCCCCTCCTCCGTACTTAAGCAAAAAGAGGACACCCAGAGCAATTTGAAAAACAAAAATAACACATAAGAGACTACAGACGAACAGTTCGTATCTCAAGTTGACAAATGTCCTGTGTTTTATACTTACTCTTGTTGTAGCCACTGAAGTTTGTCCTTTTCTTCTTCAATTTTGGTCTGAATATTTTCATCTACAAAATATATATATATATATGTATATACATATATATATATATACATATATATATTTGGGTTTATATGCCTCCGACTTCCACTTCTTAACCCTGCTCTATACTCTCGAACGTCAGCCACCTTCAAAATTGATTCGTTAGAACATTACAAGAAATGTCACAATGGCGGCTTCCACAGCCTGGGGGAAAAAAATCATTTCAGAAGTCATTTAGATTCTAGGAGACCAAAACTTTTACTGTTCGACCAGGAAAAACAAAAGCAAAAAAATTATACAGTTTAATGATGTACTACAGGCCATGGATAGTAAGTAGGTAATACTGAAGCTCAATCATCAGTCTTCTAAAAGGCGGCGACCACAATTTTCCCTAGGCAGTTTGTTTAGGCGGTCGGCGGGGATAGGCAGATCTAGTCGGGCGCCTACGGTGTGGACTCTCCAAAAAGAAAAAAACTTAATTGCAAGGCGGTCACTAAGGCAGCCTAGGCGCTAGGCGGTGGGTTGCCACCCGACTTACACCTAGCACCTTTTAGAACACTGAGCTCAATCACTGACTCCCACATTCTTTGCAAAGAACTAATTTCTTTTGCTGTTGGCGCAAAGACCAGCCCTCCATTTATATTCTCAGCTTTAGGCCCCATTTCATTTACGAGTTTGACAGATTCAGAAAGTCGATTGAGCAGGTTTATTAAGGCAATCACCTCATGTCTTCACAAATGCTGTATAGACCGTCAAAAGTTTGAGAAACAGAGAGATGAACTTACTATTCCAAATAAAAAGAAGAAACCATTATAGGGACACAGAAGCTTGAATCTGATGAGGTTGGTTTTGACCATTGACAGAGAAGAGAATCTGCGAGACCAAGAACCTGAAGCTTTCCCCAGAGGCGACACTTTTCACATCCCACACAATCCATTAGGGCACTGCAAAATGAAGACATACTCATGAGAATTGCAACAAAAACCATACTCATAATTAATTGGTAGATGGAAAGAATAGAACATAATTCTGAATAGTATAGCAGGCCAAGTAACACAAATATCAATAATTCTTTTGTTAATAGATATAAGCAGCAGATAAAATAACTACAGCATTGAAGAAACACATAATCATCTGAATTTAGTACTTTGAACTCAAACTCAAAGACACAAACTACAGACTCAACACAAAACAGATTGACACACCAAACACCACAATATAGACCCAAGAGAACCCACCATGTAAAACCCCAACCCAAGATGACACAAGAAAAAATCAGAAATAAATAAACAGAGAAAGACCAAAACCCCAAAAGACCACCCCCATGAGTGCAGACATGGACACCAGGACCAAGCAACCCACACCACCCCAAGTGATTTTAAGAAGCATTCCAGATGCTTCCTAATCTGTAAATGAAGTCAGGAGGATCCCATTTTGTTCTAACCCATAATGCCACCCTTAGTTTTATAAGTTCCACACCTCCTTCCAGTTAAGTTCCTTATTTTGAAAGATGAACTCATTCTCATTTTCCATAAAGACCATAAGACTGCAAAAGGAATGCAGTCCCATATCAATCTGACTTTAGGCTTGTGATTGAAACTTAACCACCACTGGAGTAACCTTGATACCGAAGATGGGATCACCCATTGAATGCCCCACCCGGAGAAACCCATCCTGACGTGAAGCTGTGGAAAAAGCTCCGAATGGAAAACAATGCGACAGTAATAGAAATGGAAATCGCCAAACTGAATACCATCTGATAAGCATATTACTGAAGACAGATAAGACAGCCGATAATCTATGAAAACTTAATCATGCTCTGGCTCCTCATCAGTTTTCTAATGGTCAAATCAAACGTTAAGGCTTAAAGAAAGAATTTTTGCACGTCAATTAAACTGTTGTTCATATCCGGGGAAATGAGTTTCAATTTGGGAAGGAGAATCTAAGACGGGATCCTCCTGGTAGTCTATAGCTAATCGATGATAGTGAGTTGAAAACATTCCTCGACACTGCACCCTGTGGACGAAATGTTCAAATACTGACTCCCTGCCAAAAATAAAAATATGAATCAATGGGACCTTTTCTTGTTAACTTGAAAACATTAGTAGTCAAAAAGAACCAATGACAGAAACTTGGATCGATTTGAAGGCTGTATGATATTTGAATAACTTCGTTACTGAAACCTACGCAATAGCTTGCCCATCTGAAGTTCATGTCCCACGTCCACGTTCATCAACGCCACAAGTGAATTGCTAGTTGCCGATGAATGCAATAACAATAAACTATTTTTGTACAATGAGTATAGTAAAATAATGCCTGTAGATCCATTATGGTATGCTGCAAGATTAAGTTAAGATTCAAAAATTTTACATGCCGAGAAAGCAAGTTTTCCTAGACTTGATAAACTGCCCTATTACTTTTCTCACTAAAGACAAAAGAACTCCAGCGAAGAATTCTAACGAGTAATGAGTCATTACGAATCTTAAGAAGGAAAAGAACTCTTTCCAACCTAGAAAAAGAATCCTTTGGAGGCTTCATTTACAATAATGCTAGCCACACAGAGATTGAGAACAGATTTTGCACAGCAGTCCATGTGGCAAAAAAAAGGGGGCCCACCACTCTCTTTCCCCTCTGAAATTTCTCCTCCCCGAGAAACCCAAATTTCCACCGCCCAAACTCACACCCTCTTTTCCAGCCCAAATGTCCACTGCCCAAACTCACCCCCTCTTCTCCGCCAATGCCCGGCCTCCTATCCGGCATGTCTCATCCAACATCTTCTCCGGTGAACGCAGTCGATTGGAACGAAGTCTATCCAAAATAAGAGATCCGAACAACGCCCTAGTCTGTGTCAAAACAAATGCTAACAGTACCTACCGTTCACCAGGATCACCTGCATCACGGTCGGAAACGAAGTCCTAACCTTCAACGACACCTCTTTCAGCGAAAACCACCTTCCAACTATGCAAAGCGCTTACAAGGCACTCGTGGAACTCAATCTCGACAAAAACATCACCGTCACAACGGCGCACTCGCTCGCCATGCTCGAGATGTCATATCCACCGTCAGACGGAGCTTTCCGGCGAGATCTGAGAGTATTCATCACTCCGATTTTGGATTTCCATGTGAATCAGTTCGAACTTCCTTATAAACACGTATCCGTACTTTGCATACAAGGGCAGTCCGAAGAAAGTCCCGATAACTTCGTTCTGTTCCAGCCAAATGCGCCGGAGAAGACTACGGAGACGGCGCCGGAGAAGAGGTCATGAGTCCCCAGAGAAGAGGATGTGAGTTTGGGCGATGGAAATTTGGGTTTCTCAGGGAGGGAATTTCAAAGGGGAGCGAGAGTGGTGGGTCCCCTTTTTTTTGCCACAGATTGCTGTGCAATATCTGTTCTCAATCTCTGTGTGGATAGCATTATTGCTTCATTTAATTGATGTCTTAACTATTGGTATCAAGAGCAGTCCAATCTAACATGTACTCCTTCTGTTCTATAGTTTTAGTCCCACTTTGAGAATCCAACTATGTAAGGAGACATCATCATTACACCTCAAAAAGTATAAATATTCAAAATTGTCCTATATTTAGAAGTAGGGAAGCCATTACTCCACTTTAAAAGAGCAAGGATGAAAAAGTTGATCCATTTTGACTTATCAAATGGGAAATGTACTACGGGACATCCAAAATGGAAAGACGGACTAAAATTATGGATGGAGGGAGTAATTCTTAATAGTTTGTTAAGACTAAAAGTGGTTAATCTAATGTTGTGTACGCGAATTTATTAGCTTGGTTACAAGGAAACTCACCAGCAGCATAGATGTTGTCTCTAGAAGCTCTATCAGAAATGTGCATTGGCCAGCCAAAATATGATCTTTTGCACCTATCCTAACAAAGATCCAATCAACAGGTGACATTTCAAAGCTTTCTGCTAGGACATTCGCTCCTAGCAAGGAAAGAGCTCAAAGTGAAGGAAACAAAACAAAAGAGAATAAGCTAAACCACAAAGGTCACATAAATGAGAATCTAACCTGGTCTAAAATTACAGCCCAGCAAACTTGGCGCAGAGGAGTGGACTTTCCGCCCATATTAGGACCAGTGAGAAGGATGAAGCTTGCATGACCAGAACCTCCAATCATAACATCATTGGGGACAAATGTGCTCTTGCCTTGAGAATCACTTCTTATAACTGGATGGCCTAGACTTTTAGCAGAGAGGCAAGGCATTTCATCTGGACATGGCAACCCTAAGATAACATGCTGGCATGTGGGTCCTTCATAATAGTTGCACGCAATTGCAAAGCTTATCAAAACATCCAGTTCTGCAACACATAAGCCAGTTCCACCATGTAAGGAAGATAAAGAGATCATATATTTCTCAAAATAGTTAGTGCATAGTATTGTGTACATGTTAAAGAATGGTCTAGAAAAGAGAGAAAACAAAGGTATGAACCAAGGCAATGCAATTGACAACAATTTAGTAGGTTCACACAACGACTACCCTAAAACACGCTCCCATTTCATAAGCAGAAGAGAAGGAAGAAGTTACCTGCAATTGAAGAAACATATTGTCTCCACTTACTATGATGCTCACAGAAGCGTCCAACCAACCTCTGTAGGATGCTTTTCAACTTATACTCCTTTTCAGATTCAGCTCGTGAGGGCTCTCCTAACCTCTTAATAGTTGGAGTCCAGTAGCAGAAAAAGCCATGCATATGTCATAGATTCATGGGAGGGGATCCGAACGTAGTGATGGTACCCTCACGGGTTGTTTAATCGATAAAGGCCCTGCAGATAAACCAATTAGAGGTGATGCTTTGAAAAGTTTCGATAGAGGCCCTACAGAAAAGTTTTCTAAACCTTAGAGAGCCCTTCCCCAGGACCAACGCCTGGTCTAAGTATTCCAAATTGATGCAAGAGAGCTTCAGCACAATTCATTCCTCTCCCAAGTCTAACACCAGCAATACAAGCTGACAGACTCAAACTATGACACTCCATGTCCAGTGTGCTCTATGGAATCACATGCACCATCCTTATGTCCAGAAATGGAACCGACGAGTGTTACCAGGTTATCGAAGTTTCAGTCTCCCAAAAGACAGTTCTCAGTTGAGAGCGTCCATTCCCGACCATTAGATGACTATTTTCAAAAGCAGTTAAAGGTACAACATTCTCATTTGATAAATTCCCCTCAGTATCTGCACATTAACTTTTGTTTACTTATTGTGGTGTGTTACTTAATCCTCCAAGACATTGAAAAACTCCTGTTTCTTAAGGTGGAAACTGTGCATAACAAAAGGGCAACCAATCATTAAAGATAGAAAATCAATTATTTGCAAATCGCCACTTCAATTTGACCCTCCAAACTATTCTTGGCTGTTTTGCGCTTTGTTTAAAGTTTAAACTATTGGTTATGCTGATCTTCCACAACTCTTGATCACCTATTTTCATGTATGAAAGATCTTCCGATAAAAATAATAGGAGACGGGATCCCAATAATGTAAACTGTGTCTATGTAGGTTCTGCCTTCTACTTTGAGAATGTTAATATGCACTTATTGTATAAGAATGGCTTAGGACGATCCAGAACAGTTTGTAGGAGCTTTCCACCTTCAATAGCAAGTTAACATAAACTCAAGTTTTCCCCTCTAAGCAACCCTAGCTTTGTGTTCCTTAGAATTTCCTCTTCTATTTCATTCTGTTTGGTAGGATAACAACTTGATCCATACTCTTCCAAAAGGAACTTAAATATTATGAAAACACCAACTATGATAATCTACTATATCTACATGGTGAAACCTCCAACATATATGTATGCATTCCCCAAAAAGTGAATTCACTACTGAAACTATTCTTCATAAAGGAATTACAATCGAAAGAACACAACCTGAAGATGAGACAAACGTCCAAGTGACTCAGCTTCTTCCCAAAAATCCTTGCAAAGCTAGGTCACATTCAACCTATCAAGCTAAAACTTGTACTTTAGTCACAGAGATGAGTATAGCATACAGTGCATGGTAACCTCAAGTCTCAACTGATGGATGTTGTTGCCGTTGTTGGTCATAGTAGGGGGGCTGGTTGCAGCTGGGTGTTTGTTTAGGGTTTTATGGTGTTTGGGCTTTATCTTTTGGGCTTACCCCCTTGTATTTGGGCTTTTAGGCCTTTTTAGGTGTTTGGGCTGCGTCCCATTTGCGCTCTATTGTTTATCTAGGCTTTAAGGCCTCTTAGGTGCTGGGCTTTGTTCCTTGGGGTGTCCCCTTGGATGGCATCAAGGGTTTGGGTCTCGGATGGGCAATTGTTGCCCTTCTCCTTACTCCTTTTAGTCTTTGTATTCATTTCAAGATTAATAAAATTTCTTTTTTGCCGTTCCCAAAAAAAAAACCTCAACTGATGGATAACAATGGAAAATTAGCATTAAAGTTTTCACTAACTGAATAATTGAAATATCAAACCCAAGGAGTTATACTCAGTGGTGTCCACTAATTAAGGACTAATTAACATTCTTCCAATAAAGTAGGCATTTTATCATAGAGAGCAATTTCTTGGTGTTTCTGAAGTATGTCGACAGCACAAAATGACTGGTCCTAATGCAAGTTTCTCTTGTTTGTATGTCTGGTTGAAACATCGTACCGATGCTTAGCAATCAGAATGACAAAAAAGGGCAGTTACATCTATAATGGACGGAGATGGCCTCATTGATTGAACTTCATCAAATGGCATGTCACTACTGCAATTTTATCATCTATCTTTGCTCATCAAGAAACATCCAAAATATGCCTATAATATTATATTAGAGAGAATTTTCTTTTCAATATTATAAAGATCATACTGCATTCCTTTCAATACAATTTTATTCGGAAAGCAGATGACAAACCAAAACGTACCAGGCAAAGATGATGAAAATAATATTGGCCAAGCTACAAGAACCTACACGCAAATATTGCGTGGGATGATAGAAGTTTATAAGCCTGCATTCACTTACATCATATATAGTTGATCTTCAAACTCAATCCCTGTGGAAAATATCAATTAATTGAAATAGACAATGAATTGCTTAAGAGGAAGGGAGAAAAGTGAATGAAGTAAGAAGTCTAACGATACCAATTACCATAAAGGAATAGGAAAGGGGCAATCAAAAAATTAGGAAACGATTTTCAAAGATAAAGACAAGCCAGCTTATATGAAAAAACAAGTTTCATGTATAACACATACAACTGAAAACAGACTTGCAAGTACTTATTCTAATTCTTTGTTTTCCCAAACGATACCTTCTTTGTTAGCATTTGGTGGGTAGCTTCTGCAGCTTTTTGAGCAGGATCGCCATTTTTAGCATCTGAAGCTCGTTTTGCCAACGTTCCTGATTAACAAACCAAAACTCTAAGATTGAAGTTCAACAGTAAAAGGAAATAGATTAAGCAGATGAAGGTGGCCACTTAAAGCCTCTACAAGAAGCTCAACTCCTAACACAGACAATGTGAAATAGCACCAGTCATTTTAGTTATCTGCAGTGTTCTAAAATAAGAAATTAATGGTGATTAATCGCTGGCGGGACCTATCCAATTTGGCCCAACTAACGATTAATCGCCGATTACTAATTTATATGCACCAATTAATCCAATTAATTGCTCGAAAGTGGCTGACCGCCCGACTAGTGCCTAGCAACTTTTAGAACATTGGTTATTTGTGGATGGCATGAAGCAGAATTGTAAGCTACTTTGGAGAGTGAATCTGTATTTTGACCTAGAGGTAAACAAAACTATAAGACCAACCCATTAGAGAATTGAAAATTCAATAACAAAGGTTGTCCAAACTCCAGAAACAACAAACAAGCCCTTCATTCCACGGTAACATAGCATAGCCAGAGATTTTAAAACTTCACGAAAATCTTACAAGTCAGAGAGTAAGAACTCAACTTGTATTCAGGGTAATCTCTTTTTCTAAGAAGCTCCATACCATAGGCCTTTAACTCAAGTAAGGAAAGGGATCAGAACATCTACCAATTCAGGTATGCAATGGTGAAACCTTCAGTAAAGTGTTCAAACTTTAGAAGTGTAACTATGGCTAAAACATTTGCAAACCTTCTTATGGTAAGTTATTGAGCGATCAAGGTCTCTCACTCGCAGCATCAATTGACATAGCGGTTCAGCTGTAGGCCCCCTCTCAAAAATTATATCTCGAATTCTTTTTTTTCCTTCTACATTTCCACTTTCATGATCTTTCATCATATCAAGAAAAATTCTTAAAAAGTTTCCAAGGGAGAAACACTAAGAAAAATAGTTCTCCTTCTCACTTTTCTGCCTTCTCCCCAACCAACTTCAAGTTTAAAATCCAGCCTAGACTTTCTAAATTGATCTGATGTACAAAATCAAAAGCTGAGGCCTGAGAGCGCAAATGGTAATAACTGGACACAGAGCGAGACAATATCAGCAAACCGAGAGAGAGCCCTGGAGTAGAGTAATTTGTTGATGTTTGGATCAACCATATTTTCCAAAAACTCATTTCCAAAAGAAGCACCCAAAAGCATATATGTCCCCTTTTACGCTGTCAAATCCATTTTGGATACATTCAGGTGCAACGCAACCAGTATTGCTGATAGAAATTTCAGAACCTTGTTCCAATGATAATGGATGATGCTTGTTAGCCTTGGCGTAAATGGAGAGAGTTTCCCAAATTTATGTGGTCTGTGTCCATGCTTCTGATCAATTAAGAAATGTATTTAAGTTTACCTTCTGATTAGAATAATTCCAAATCAGTTTTCCAACTCTATAGACTTGTCTCTAATCACACTACCTAAAAACCAATATGATTATCTTCAAAGTTGTAGCTAATAGCTGAATTTAGTCATTCTGTACCTTGAGTTTAACACTGTTGCTTGTGAGGGGCCTCAAAACAGCCCACCCACAATCGGAGAGACAAGGATAAGTTCTTCATTGAGTAAGATTTTAGCAACTTTTAAGTTGCTGTGACCAACATGAGGCAAGCATGTGGAATGCAAATAGCTGAAAGCATAGATAATCACATTACTTTTTCTTCCTCGTAGTCAAAGGAAAAGTAGCATATGTGGAGTTATAGAGGATAAAATGATAGGATAATGAGTTGTATCAACTGATAGGATACTCTTGGTGGATTTTCTAGCAGCCATTGGAGCTTGAAGATTAAAACTAGAAAATTGATGGAGGTGGAAATCTGAAGGAGAGCGATCAAAAAGATCCTGCAATTCTGAAAAACAGAAAAAATCAAAATCATCAATGAACAACCAAAAAAAATAAAAGATAAACCAAACAAATCAAGATCAAACACTAGACTGAAGGATCCCAGAACTTGATGGCTATTGCAAGACGAAAACCCGAGAACTTGAGAGAAAACAGTGAAGAGAGAAGGAAAGAGAAACTACAAGGCTCTGAAATTAGATAAGCAAAAAGAATACTCAAGAGTCCACGAGACCGAAGGCACCACTAGGGAAAATTTGGATTCGTAATTACATTCAAAAAATTTGACGAAAAGTGTGTTTGGTATTGTAAGAGGTATTATGATAGTGAAAACTGCAACAATGAGAGAAATTTTAAACAGTATCCATTTGGGAAAACTTGAAATAAGTTTGTTCAAACTAAATGTCTTAGTAAATGAGACAGAAACATGCAACCCTGCCACATGCTAATTCACATGAACACAACATGGACGTGTAGGAAATTGAAGAATGGAACCTTCGAATTATTGACTACATAATAGGAAGGCGAGTACATATTCATGGAAAATGTAGCCCAAGAGGATCAAAAATCTATTTCTTTACTAGTATGCAAACCTGCAGGAAGAGGATATTGCCTCCAAACGATTAGTCTTTATACCTTTTTTCTCTTCATTCACCTGCAATTTCGATCCGGAAACAACTTCTCGGTTTCTGCTCCAATTTCACATTTTTAAGTTGAAAGAAAAATCAGAGTAGAAAAATCAGAGCAACAGAGTATATAGATAGATGACAGACAAAAAGCAGTCCATATCATAAACATGAAATCAAAGAGCTATCTACAAAAACTTCACTTTCGCACACGATGCACAAAGAGAAGATGAATTGATTACTTGGATAAAATTGGATTCCAAGATTGATCGAAACTGAATTAGTTTTGTATTTGGAGTAAAAAATCTGGAAAAATCCCCTCAACTTGGCTATGGCCAGCATCTTTCACTGATTAACAGGTTTTCTTGGATGGATGCCCAAAAGAAAAGTTTAGTATTTTTGAACTATAAATCTGTTTTTTTCCTGGACTAGGTGAATGGCTACGTGCACAGCACGTATGTCATGTCTGTTGATTGGAATTGGTGAAAATAAGTTTTGGTTACTTGGTAATCGAGTAGTGTCATATTTAGCAGGAAACATTGATGAGGAACTAAGGTAAAGTAAATCTCTTTTCATGTACATCAGTGCAACATTAAAGGGAAATGAATCATCAATGGGAGCATGCTATGTAAAAATTATGCACAAGTAACTACTTGATAGAGAGGGGAGAAGATAAGGTTTTTTTTTGTTTAAACAGTAGCAAACAATAGTACATATTTGTGAAAGCAGATGATGTTAGGAGTCCATTAAGCTGTGCTTTAGATTAGCATCGATGTTACTTCATGTAACCCTTTTAACAACAAACTCCAAGTAAAATGTCAGATGCAATGAAGAAACAATAATGAAAAGGGGTTTTTTATTATTATGACTCATGGTATGGGTGTAAATAAACCTGGGAGAAGTTGAAGATAGGAGAGCTAGCAGTGTCATCAAGGAAAGAAGGGTCATCTTCCTCAACCTTCCGACGTCAATTTCCTCTGTTTTTCTCTCTTTCCTCTGTTCTTCAGCAATGCAGCATGACAGAAAAATCCCTAACCGGCATTGCCAAAACACTCCTCATGAAAAATCCGAGGTCCCGAAGACGCATCCGAAACCATGGACAAGTCCTCTTCTTCTTCATCCACTGGACACTTTGTTTCTCTGTTTTCCTTCTTTTCAAAGGATATGGAGAGAGAAAGGAGTTTTCGAGGTATAGAGTCCAACCAGATTCACAACCACTACTGCATTCTGAATCCAACATATCATCCATTTCAGTATTTTCTAGAGTTTCTAATCTGGAAAATGAAGAGGCCTTTTTTGTAAGCCCTGGTTTTATGAACAGTGGAGCTAGATTACAAAAGAGGTGGGGGGTAATAAATGGTTTATGAACAGTAGAGCTGGATTACAAAAGAGGTGGGGGGTAATAGATGTGCAGCTTATCTTGGGTAGGATATAGCGATCAAAGCGATAGCGCCACAAAAAATTAGCAAAAGACTTAGCGGAATCACAAGGGAAAAGGAAGAGAATAAGTACCCCCAGCCGTAGCAGGTTTGTCTACATGTGCAACTATGAGCTTTTCATAAGTGTACTTCTTCAGAGCATTCAGATGAACCTTTATTCAGTTAAGAATATGTTCAAGTTTAGGGTCATCACAACTCTCTAGCAATTTATGTATAACGTAGTCGGCAAACTGATCTTTCATCATGACCTGAATCAAAGGGTAACACGAAATTGAAGGAAAGTAAGCACTTACCACAGTGAAGCACAAGTAGCATAACAAATTCAATTCGTCAGAGAAGAGCAAAATGTGGGAGTCTTCCACGAGCAAAAAAGGAGAAGATATTATCTTAACAAATAAGGAAGTTATAGAAAATGCAAATTCATTAAGCAGGGGAAAAAAAGAGAATTGGCGACAATTAGAAAAAATCACTGCTATATGGCCACAAGCAAAGGGAAACTACTCTCTAGGTTTGAAAATACTCCAAAACATAAAATGCATAATTGACTGACCTAAAGTTGCTCATTTTCATTGGTTGAGCCCAACATCACATTCACCATGATATTGCGTTCTTCAGGAGTTCCAAAAGCTAAACACTTCTCCACGACATTGGAAGCAAACTTCAGTTGGCTCATCTGAACTATCTGCCCTATTAGCTTATTTTACATGCTGCGTTAATGAATGCAATCAGTTAGAAGAGCAGATGCAACAATTAATTTAAAATAAGAGCAGAATAAAGAATGTCAAAATCAGGAATTTTGCACTGGTACATCCCTATGCAGAATGGTCAATTTTTCAGCCAACGCTTCTTTCAATAGAAATACATATGAACCCTTTTTAGGAGAAATACAAATGGTCTTTTTCTGATAAGTGATTTATGTCAATTCTGAATAAGCATTAGATCAAATTTGGCATCCACAAACCTTCTCCCCAATTCATTATTCACTTAGCTGATTTGGAGCACGTATACAAGATCGAAAAATTTAATCGTGATAACACAATGCACATTCGAGGGAATACAACCATCTATCGCTTCAGCAATCATCACCACCCATATCAACAATTATACACCAACTTAGTTGTGAAAAGGGTGAAAATAATTAAAAACTACAAGGTATTCAACCTCCGCAACAAGTTCACATTGAATTGGATTGAGAACCACTTCAAGGGGTTGGGACAGGAAAAGGAAAAACATTATTCCACAAATGTATCAGCCTGAAAAACCAAAAGAATTGTCCAACGGAAGCCCCAACTTCCAAATTGCATTAGTAAAAAGCAAATCATTTCAGACATACAGAGCAACTTCTGGAATTGCAGAAGAATAAATGCCAAAGATTATTCAAAGGAAAAGGCAAACCTGAACAACATAATTCCCATATTGATCTTGTGTCAACATGCAAACAGACAGCAAAACCTCATGCATCACTATACACTAGGTTTTTGGGTCACTACAATGCTCCAGGATTCTCTGTCGGATAAAGCTCCCCCACTTTACAACCATAAACAATCATATAATCTGTATAGATTATTAATAAGGTAAAAGTGAATAGTTCCTGAACCTGTATAACATGGCAAACATATGGATCGGTGGACAATGTCACTAGACTCACTACTTGATCGTAAAATACTGAGATAATGAATTGGATAGCTTCTACAGGTATGCATTTAATGCACTTTTGGATGACATGATTCCCATTCTGATCACGTACGCAACGCATGACATTACCATCAAGCATTGCAACCATTGTGCTCTTTTGGTCCAGATCGACAACTTATATGGCCTGGACGTTAGAGAAAGCATGAGAACCTAGTGCCTTCAGCAATAATCTTAATGTGCCTTTGTTTTAGATTTTGCAAGTTAACAAGGGCAAAATGTCATCGTACATCTCAGTTCAAATAGTTCTAGGTTAATAATGACCATTATCAATATATGGTGTAGTTCAGACCTGGGGCCCCGTCTATACCCTAAATCCAGGATGCTTCTCAAATTAATTCAGAAAAAATTTGAGGTCTGTACACCTTTTTCTAGATAAATATACCAATCAACCGAAGCAAATGTCATGGACTCCTCAAATTGTTTAAGGGATCAACGTATTATTTTATATCAAGTAGAAAATCTGCACAAAGATATAGGAGGTATAACAAAGAAATGTGAGCTAGACAGAGAGCATCTAAAGATAAGATGGTGGCCTATCAACAATCACTCAACAGAACCAAAGTACACAAGCCACAAAGCTAACAAACTAAAGAACCACACGATTATAATTGAACAAAGCAATAGAACCAAAATAGACAAGACCTATGGAGCTTCCACTCATGTCCATAGCCATTCTCAGATCCCATTTTCTAATTATGCATAGAAAAATTAGCGTGCTCCTCAACTAGTTGTCAAAGATGGCCTGTTTGACAATACGCGACAAAAAGAAAATTAATTAAATTTAAGCTTCAACTTCAAGTGAAGCCCCAAATCTCTCTCAATAAAAACCAAAGTTTAGTATTTAAGCGCATCCAAAGATTAGGATCCCCCCCAGCTGGATGGTCTAACACAAAATACTAAAAAGAACTGCAAATTCTCAAGATGCTGAGAAATCTAACAAGGAAGATCCAAACATCACTGACACTAGCTACCTCTATTCTGTAGGTTTTTCAACATCCTCGAACAGCAGTTCACAAATATAAGAAAATGTTCCATTTTTCAACACACACTGCAACCAGCTTTGAGCTGGTATAGTTAATCTCAGCTGCAATACAAAATTGGAATAAAAACCAGCTACAGTGCATTCTAGATACTCCAAACAAACTTGGAAAGATATACATATTGTAATGTACCCCATAGCTCAAGCACAAGGATAGATTAAGAATGTAAGAAAAATACAGAATTCAGAAACCAAAACAAGAAAGACAAGTCGCATAAGAATAAGAAATATATACAAGTTGGTCTGCTATACTGTGAAGTCATGGAGTTAACAGGATTAATTTACCTTCTGGATCACTCAGCAACCATACATCTGAAGGCTAAGGGTGAGGACATGCCTAGTTAGTTGGTTAGCTGTACCAGGTAAAGTTAAAAATAGTAAAATACCCATCACGATGGTGCCTCAAACTTAGGGTTTGGGTTTTCTGTGTGAGTAAAAGAACCCTACATCGAACAAAACAATAGAAACATAATAAGAACCTTTAAATCAAACAATCACATTACAGAATTGGAACACTAAATCGAAGAACTCAAGAACATGACTTTTAATCTCTAAAAATCAAATAAACAGGAAATAATACAGATTCTGATCAACCGCCATGGCCGCATCGGTCGGCGAAGGCAAAGAGAAGATTCCTTCTGCTCGAAGAAGTTTTTGAGTTCCGATTACTTGACCGATTAGCTGAATCTTTGTGTCATGGAAAAATATCTCAGGGAGAGAGAGGGGGGCCATGGAGTCGTGAGCAAGGATCGCAGGAGAGAGAGAGAAAGAGAGAGAGCGAGAGAGAGAAAGAGAGAGAGAGAGAATGGGAGGGGGAAAGAAAAGGAGAGGGGGAGACGGCTAAGGTCCGAGAAGCTCTCCCCCTATCACGCCACGTAGCCCATAATACACAAGAAGTAACATGACAATTAAGGACAACCGGGTAAGAAGGCATCCCAGAAATTGAGGGGCAAATGTGTCCCAAATTGGAAAATGTCATACAAAGAACCGTTTCTTTTTACATAGCAAGATGTAGAAAGGGGTAAGAGCAGAGATCTTGTGATAGAAGTAATGGCGGAGAAGACGGATGTGATCGTCCTCGACTGGTATTTGGAGCCATAGGACGATAGAGTCTACCGTTGTACGAGAGAGGGAGGGAGGGAGAGAGAGAGAAAGAGAGAGAGAAGACTCATCACCAAATGAGAGAAGAATTTGCGAGATTTGGTCATGAAAGAGATATCTGGAGTGCCCTTTTCACCAACAAAGGAACCAAATATTGAAGGCCTACATTGGGATATTATGATACTACTCATGACCACATATTGGACAGTGTAATCTAGACCACAAGAATAGTAGAGGTAATGTTTACAGACACAGTTCAACCTGCATGCTGCTGGTTTGAGGCAAGGAAAGAATATTATGTTCTCCACTCAGCAATTAGATTTTACTAATTACTACTTATTGAAGCAGGACAGCTTAATCTAGGTAATGCAAGTCATCACTCATACGAGCTCTGCGGAGAATGAACACACGTATTAAGAACCATTTATTCATTTAAGCGTGCAATAATGCAGAGACATAGTAATACTGAAATTGCAAAATTCCTTCATGTAAGACGGGACAAAAGACAATCTACCTAGCAAATAAACTAGAAAACTAAGTATCAATAAGTGATAAATACTATGTACCTCCAGAAGTTCAATTAGTCAATGGCAACATTTGGTGTAGTACTTTCAACATTTCAGATAGCATGTTGTTGCTCAAGTCTAGATGTTGAAGCATCTTCAAGCTGCCAATCTTAGAAGAAATTGGCCCTACGCCATTCGCGAAGCTCCCAATACAGACTGTTGACAGAAAGCATAAAAAAACCAATAAAAAATTTGCAATTTTGGTTGTGCGGTGAAATATGAAATCTGATTTACAAAAACTAAATAGAGTAAATAGTTGCACAAGTCGTCATTTCCTATGGAAATCTTTAACAACGAAGAATGAAGAGAAATTATAGGAAGTGTAAAACTTACCATATTAAGAAGCCAAAGACCAGCAGGTTTATTGAACTTCCTAGCAAAAAGGGAGCATGGAGAGGGTTTCCCCTTGCTAGTGCGCCATTCTCTCCTGTATTCCGTCTCACAATGGATGTTATCTACACCTGATAAAGCATCAAAACATGTGAATACACCAATTTTCAAAGGCTTTCCGGTTGTCAACTGCACCAATTTTCAAGCCTTAATGAACGCTGATTAAGCATATTAGATGCTATATTACCAAGTTCGAAACCCACAACTTTGATTAGAACAGGTCATGGAGGAATGAAACTTACACATTAGTTTACCACTAGGTCCGAGCTTCGTGCAAGGCATGAATATCATGCCCGTTGAAGAGGACATATTTTGTTTTGGGTCAGAGATTAATGCTGCTTTTGATGGTTAAGCGAAAAGCTTAACCAAAAGCTTCCTCTTTGGTTAAGCGAAAACCAAAAGGATATCATGTACATGGTGTAAGTCATAGGTTACCAAGTTAAGCGTTGTGCGCATACATTCACAAGCATAAGTTAGCATAAGATCTATATTTATATTAAGGCTCTTTTCTTTTAGACTTAACTTAAATCTGAAAATTGTCCTTATTTGAATTTTTTTCGCGCCAAACTTTTTTCGGGTATTGATTTGTCTCGACGAGAGGAATTGGAAAAGTAAAATTTTAGCACTTTTACCCAAGTATTTTGAGAAAAAAAACCACATTTTAGATTTAAGTCTAAAAGATCGGAGCATAAGTTTATAGAAAGTTTAGGGCATAAGTTCATAAGCAGTCCTAACGATAAGCGTAATTATATAGGCCAATATGAGCAAGCTACTGGCAAGTTTTACGCTTCAAAAGAGTTTTTGCAAAATATGTGCAACAATGCATATGGCACAAAGAGTTACCAAAGTAAGGTTAGAACAACTGGACTAAAACCAGTCATAAAGTCTTTCACTGTCATTGTAGCCATGGAAGACGATGAGCACGAACTGAACAGTAGGCAGCATGGCAAGCATGAGGTAATCAAAAAGTTGCAGATCAAGGATAGCCAGGAACTCATTGAATGGTTCGGCATTGAGGTGAAGATTGTGAATTGGTATAAGCCAGGTACGATTAGCCATGTTAATCACCATTTGCTCAAGCCCGAGAACATTGAAGGCATGTTCAAGTCGAGTTTCAAATTCCTGCAGTAAATGGAATGTCATTAATATGTACCGTTAATTTAGTAGTAATTGTAGAAAGAGGAATGGATGTAAAATAAACCAATCACATACATTCTGGAGCTGCACACGCTGCAGATGCAAATAGCCAAATTTTAGCAGAGTTTGGTGAGCCATGAAAGTTGAAGGCAAACAAGCACTGTGCAAACCAGCTGTAACAAAGCAAGCAACAACACATAGGTATAAATGCAATTTTAGTATAGTATGAACAGCAAAACGAAGCTATAAGGACATATTTTAGGATACAGAAAATGTAAGTGCATTCACCTGCAGAAGGATGCAAATCTCGCCAGTAATCATTTGGACCAGACCCCGCAAAGAAAAGTTCCCTATCATGTCTATCAAACATGATAGTCTGAAAGATCCACTTACGCTCACAAGCTAGAATAAGTTAACAGTCTACTCCTAGCTTATGTGCTTCACGAAAAGAGTTCCAACCCTCTCAAAGTTCATGATTAACAACTTCCACTAGCCAAGCTTGTGATCCATGTCTCAAGAGAATCCGAGTGCTTGAAGCCTTGAACCATTAGCATCAAAAAATTCATGGAGAAGACGGGGCAACCTCTGAAAATAATATGGAAAATGCAATACTGTGCGTAGCAGGTAACAAAACTAAACTGAAGTGAAAGTATGAAGGATAATGGAACATCTGACCTTCAGTAACACCGGGGACTGAAACATTTTTTAGATGCCGGCATTGATTCACACCTGTCAGTTAATTTTTGCAGAAGTTAATTCTGTACAAAATGTAGAACTTAAACAGAAGTGAGCACATAAAAATGGAGGGCAATATGGTGGATAGTGTGATGAAACAAATAGAATAATATCCCAGGGTTTGGTAATACCTTCGTTGCTGCAGCGAACAAACGAATGGTAGACAATGTCATCCAACCATGCATTTAGCTGAAAGCTATAATTCCACATGAAAACATGGCCTAAGGGTAAAATATTCCGATAATCTTGCACGAAATCGCCAAATGGCTGGTAAACCAATTGATTTCCTCCAGCACGTATTGCAACTGCAACAATTACTTGCTGGCCTTCAGTAGTTTCTAGGTGATAAAGAGCTCTCTTTGGAGATTCTTGCCATTGGTTTTTAACACAAACCCAATGTCGAAATGGAACATTGACCACCATTTCCACAAACAAGCACTGTTGAAAAACGTGCTGATATAAGACATTTTAGAAAAGAAAGAAAATCAAACATTATATATTAAAATTACATAGTACTTGGTCTGGAAACTTCTCTGAATTCTGCAGTAGGTTGAACACCTAAGCATATAGTTACTATGGATGATTTGGAGAGCAAGCAAACCTTATGCAAATAGCAACTATAAATTAGGAAAAGAGATAACTGCAAAGAAGACTTTTCACATGGAGAAAATTGCTGACAAAGGAAAACCAAGTAGAATTCACTTTGCCAAAAATCAACTAAACCTATTAAGATATACTGAGATTAAATAACAGGAACTTATAAAAATCTGTCGGCGCTCTAGATTTGGACCTAACCAACGAAAGACCAGCTCACAGTCATTTTCGTCTAGAATTACAGTACGGAAAATCTACCTACGCTCGCACGTAATTACGCAAAGATAACTTTGAATCCAGGCTTCAACTCATGCACTTCACAAACAGCAAGAATAATGGCAGCTATTAAAATGGAGATTGGAAGGATAATTTTTCTCTAATCCTACCATAAAACACACCGTGAAATATAAAGATAGATTTCTCAGTTTTAAACATATGTCACAGTCCGTCCAATTCGCAATTTAGGTAAAACAAAAAGGGCTTTATTTATTTTCTGGTCAAACAACAGAATTGCAAAAGATTAGATCACCTTTTAGTGCTTGGGACAGCACCATTACGTGGGCACAACTGATTTTTGTATCCAATACGGCCCCAGCTCCAAATAGGATCTATTATGCCCATATCAATAAACTTGACTTCCATGATAATAATAAAAAAAAAAAACAAAAACATGACTTGTACATTCTTTTATTATATTATTCTAAGATCTATCGAAACAAAGACTAACATACCAAAACATCAAAAACAATTCATTTTCAATTGCTTTCTAGATAACTTTTTCCTTTAAAAATTGCATGAGGAAAATGGATACCCAAATAGATAATGGAAAATCGAGACCAGATTCGGGTTTCCTCCAATGTTAGTGGTTGTTTTGGTAGTTTGACAAAGCATAACACATCCTTTAATTCTACTCTGAAGACTCCGTTCATTCTTTGCCAAAAACAGTTCTGTAGATGAAGCAACTTATGTCACTTACTCATGTTATAAGTTTATTTGGTTAACCACTAACTTTGGTAGATTGGTCCAACATATGCTAGATCCATCCTTCATTAGAGAGCAAAAATATCTTTACGTGGAAGAGGTGAAGGACCATCGTTTGCTAAAATTTTTCCACATCAAACAAAAAAAAAAAGAGAGGTATATGACAACAAACCAAAACCCTGGAACAGATCGTCACCAAAAACCCATCATTATTGGCAAAAAAACAATCAAAACTCCAAGCCAAATTTGGTGTACAGCAAAAAAAAAAAAAATGAACAAACATTCAACAAGAAGAATCACATAACTGAATAGAATCATTCACGGAGAGAAAGGCCCAGCGTTTGACGCGAAACCAAAATCTTGAAACCCAATTTGAAAGTTCAGAAATCAAAATAAGGAATATAATTTCAAGGGAAGAGAAAGCCCTAGCCCTCGAGATGAAATAAATCAAACCTGAAAATCCCAATTCGTGGTGTTACTCCATACCTACATTCATAACATTGCCCTCTGGATTTGAGTATTTCTTGTAGGCTTAGATATTAGGGAAAATTCATACATCAAAAACTACCCACCTATGAAGCACGGATACGCCGGAAAAAGTCATCGTATGTGTATGGGTACGGTACAGTCCATTCCGGTTTGCCGTACCAGGTACGATGCAGTATTTGGGGACAGCGTTGGGAAACCATGGGGACGACATCGGGTACGGGTGAATAAATATTCTGTTCATGTGTTTACCTGAATCGATGGGTCTGCGAAGATGGTGATTAGATAATCGATGACAGATGGAGATGCTGAATCGAGACTCGACCGAAATTTGATTTCAGGAAAAGGATGCGGCCTGCAAAATCGAATCTACGAAATTTGATTTCACCGCCAACTCTAGCGTTCTACAACAAAGACAGAAAAATACAACAGCGAGAGCTTAATCGAAACCACAGCAGAGAAAAAAAAATCGAGCAGAAATCGAGATTTGACGAGAAAAAACAATAATACCTTTCCTCACGGATCTAGCAGAAAATGATTTTCCAGAGAATCCAAACAAAGCCCTAACAAAATTTAACCCCGTCATCCGAACTCGAAATTGCAAACATGAAAATCAGAAAGACAAAAGAATATAAGGAAAAAGCCGAATATAAAAGACTCAAAACGAGACTGAGCCGCGATACGAGATGACTCCACGTCTTCGTCTTCGTCTACAGATGGCTTAGCGGAGAGAGAGAGCAGAAAGGAATTTTCTTCGTCTTCTTCTACAGATGGCTTAGCGAAGAGAGAGAGCAAGATATCGGGACCCCTCCTTCGGGTTTCAACGCTAGGGCTTGGAAACATAAAACCCTAGTTTGAACAATACATGGAGAGAGAGAGAGAGAGAGAGAGAGAGACGGTGGAGTTTGAACAATACATTCAGAACCGCGCCGATTGAACATCGCAGAGAGAGAGAGAGAGAGAGAGAGAGAGATAGTGTATGCACATCTGCGCTCCTCACTGTTCAACTTGAACTTCGTTGAATCGTTTTACCGTTGCACGGTAGCGGTGTAGGGTTTGGTTCAAAAGAGAAATTATTCCCGTTTGTGAGCCAACCAATGGGTGCTTACCTCCTCATCAATTACAATTACTCCCTAATTGCTCCTTTTGCGCCAAACTTTTTTTGTTATTGATTCGTCTCGATAGGAGAAATCGAAAAAGTAAAATTTTGGCACTTTTACCTAAGTATTTTAAGAAATAACCATTTTTTAGCGCAAAAATGTCCATAACCCATAAAAATTTGACGCAAAACTAACAAATGCGAAAAAAATTCAAATAAAGACAAAATTTTCATATTTAAGTTACGTTTAAGTTAAGTCCAAAAAAACTATGGGAGATAAGATCTTGTTCGTTACCCAATTTTTCTTTGTTTTAGACAAGTGATAATGTCAAAACCAAAAGTGTTGCTGCCTCCTTGGCCTCTTATCAATGGAAATTCAAAAGGGAGAATTAACTTGAAATTATGTCGAAATGATGTGCATGCATGCAATAGGTTGAATGTGTGGAGTATTGAGGCATGTTTATATGTGTTATCCGAACTTGTTAAGTGTTATGCTTTAGTTTTGGGTTTTTGGAAAGTGAATAATGGGAAATAGGAATAATGAATTGGTAATGAGAAAGCCACGGATCCACCGTAAGGTGTGATGCCGGAAATAGGACGCTCGGGGTTCTTGACACTCGGAAATGGGGCATACGGGGTCCCTAACACCCGGAATAAAACATGAGACAATGAAAATGAAAAATCTAATTAATGCTTGAGTCACGTGGTATAAGATGTGAATCGTGAGATGTGAATTGTGTGATTGTGGACCTTGCCGAATAGATCATCCAAGAAAAAATCAAGCTTATCGAAAGTGGTTGAATTAAATTGTTCTTCATAAAATGGAGAGAAAGATGAGTATCAGATAGCAATTCAATTTTTTTTTTTTTTTTGCAATCATGTAGTTATGGGTATCCATCGTTTTTTTATTTGAAGAGAACAGATACTTTACTCATTTATGTCCATTCCGGTCCTCCCGACTCCCCAATCAACTCTATAAAGGGTTAATTTTGTACTAGTACAATGGTACAATGTGTCAGGTGCCGTTTCGTTTTTTTTTAAACTTTTTTTTTTCAAAAAAAAGTAATTTCAAACTTAAATATAATGAAAATAAAAAATAATTTTTAAATTTTTTTTCATTGTTTAAAAGATTCCAATGAGATCTATCAAATAAGATCCATATTTGTAGGAAAATTATTTACGTAAATACATAAATTTTGAACTTGAAATTACTTTTTTTTTTTCTTCCTAAAAGTTCTTTTTTCCAGAAACCGAAACACCACCTCAATATAGAAACAAAGACAACATTGGAAAATCCTAGCTATCACCCAATCAACAGAAATGCTATTAGCAAGGATTGTTGCAAAGACGACAACAGGGAATGACGTGGAAAGTATGTGGGTCCCCCTCTCTTCTGCCCAAAAAATTGAAACCCACTTCCCCGGGATGGAAAAAAAGCGGCGGGATGGAAAAAAAGCGGGAAATGAAAAATTTTAGTGTTGTGTTTTGTACGAAAAACACAACTTTGCCTTCAAAATTTTACTTTTCCGCCTTCAACTTGAACTTCTCTGTACCACTCTCAATCAGTAGAAACACCACCACCGAAGCACCATCACCGATTGATCACCACCAGACCACCACCACTGAACCAGCACAGACTACGGCCACCACCACCGGAGCCCCCACAAACGGCGGCCACCCACCACCACCATCGGCCTCTCTGTATGTTCTTTCTCTTTCTCTCTCTCTCTCTCTCTCTCTCTCTCTCTCTCTCCTTTTTTTGATTTTACAGTATCAGCATAAAATTCTAGATTAAGACTAGGGATTAAAAAATTAGGGCTTAAAAGTAAGGATTAAAAAATTAGTTTAGTATTTTACTTTAAAAAGAGGATAACATCCGTGGCACTGAGTTCGTCAAGACCACAAGAAATCCATGAAATTGTTGGGATTAAAGTAATATCACACTTGTATTATTACTGTTGTTAAAAGCCTTGGTTGAAATCCTTGAGGATAATATAGTGGCTTTAAACTGAAACCTCAATTTTAGTTTGCTGCTCCCTTAATTCAATTTGCTAAGAAACCTTGGTTTTGTGTGCGTTCTTTAGTCCTTATACTTCTTATTTGTAGAATCATGGAAATAGAAGATATGAATTTGGAGGAGAATCTGAATCTGGAGGAAAATCAGAATTTGGATGTGGTATTGGAACCTAAGGTCGGAACATTATTCAATTCTGAAGATGAAGCCAAGGAATGTTATAGTACTTATGCGAAATCAAGAGGTTTTGGTGTAGTCATAAAATTCTCTAAGAAGCGTGACAATGGGGTAAAAACGAATATATCTTATGGTTGTCATCGAAGTGGAAAGCCCAGGACAACGGCTTTGAATCCCGTTAAGGCCCATCCAACAGCAAAAATAGAATGTAAAGCCGGTATGAATATCTCTTTGCAAGTTGATGGAAAGTGGATGTTGAATTCAATTGAACTGAATCATAACCATGAAATGGACCCGGAAAAAGTGAAATATCTTAAGTGCTATCGGAATATCCCACCACATACGATGAGGGCAATTGAATTAAACACAGCAGCCGGAATCACATTAAACAAAATCATTGCCTCGTGCGAGATCGAGGCAGGGGGGCCTGATAATCTGATGTGGATAGATAAAGATGTGAGGAATCACAAGGATAAAGCAAGGCGTTTACAGCTCAAAGAAGGGGATGCCGAAGCAATGCATAAGTACTTTGTCAGAATGCAAAAAGACAATGGTGACTTCTTTTATGTCATCGATCATGATGAAGATTATCGATTACGGAATGTCTATTGGGCCGATGCTAGGAGTAGGGAGTTATACAAAGAATTTGGCGATGTGGTCACCTTTGACACCACTTACCTTGTTAACAAGCACAATATGCCTTTTGCACCATTTGTAGGGGTTAACCATCATGGACAATCGATTTTGTTTGGATGTGGTTTGATATCACGGGAGGACACGACTTCATTTGTATGGTTGTTCGAGTCTTTTCTTTCTTGCATGTTAGATTCCCACCCTAACGCCATCATCACAGACCAATGTAAGGCCATGCAAAATGCGATAAGTCAAGTGTTTCCAAATGCACGTCATCGTTGGTGTTTGTGGCATATCATGAATAAAGTTCCAGACAAGTTTAAGAGTTACGACCAGTATAAGCAGATTAAAAAAACCCTCAAGAGTGTTGTATATGATTCCTTGAATCCAGAGGAGTTTGAACAAAATTGGGCAAATCTCCTCAAGCAATTTAATCTACAGAGCAATGATTGGCTAGCTGGATTGTACAAGGAGAGACACCGATGGGTACCGGCATTTCTTAATGATATATTTTGGGCGGGGATGTCATCAACCCAACGAAGCGAGAGCATGAATTCCTACTTTGACGGCTACATCCATTCCAATACCACATTGAAGGAATTTGTGGAGCAATATGACAATGCCTTGCGTAAGAAGGTGCAAAAAGAAGAAGAGGCAAATGCCCGTTCCTTAAATGTTCAAATTCAGAAGGTGTCCCCTTACAAGTTTGAGAACCAATTTCAACAAACATACACAATTGCGAAATGCAAGGAATTCCGAGACCAAGTAGCCTTCAAGATTGGGTGCAATTTGACTATTGGACCGGTAGTAAATGGTGTTTCAGAATTTCACATTGAACAAGACATTCTAGTTGGAAAGAAAAAGATAGATGTAAAACTCGTGCTTTTCTTGTTCATTTTAATGAGGAGTCAAGAGAAACTAATTGCAATTGTCGGTTGTTCGAGAGTAAGGGGATGGTGTGCACACATATGATCTCGGTTTGGTCAAAAAAGAAGCTTGAAGTAGTGCCCGATAAATACATTCTACAACGATGGAGCAAAAACTTGGTGAGGAGTCACACAAAAATTAAGGTCAGTTATGTTAATTGGAATAGCAAGCCCGAATTCGCTCGCTATGACAGTTTGTTGAAGTTATTCAATGAGGCCGCTGATAAGGCCATGTATTCCATTGCGAAGACTAATAGGATGGTAGATAGGTTGTGAGAAATTAAAGCGGAGAATGACTTAGACGATGAGGAATGTGTCAGCAATATGGCTACGGCTGGAGATGCACAAATTGATATGGAAAGTGTCCAAGATAAATCAATTACCCTGGGCGATCCAAGTAAAGGTCCTCGAAGAGGACGACCACCGACTAAAAGGAAGCAATCTGTGACTGAACAAATTATTAGGAAGAATGCGAAATCAAACAAAAGGGTCCAATGTACTCGCGCCAATGTGAAGAGTATACCGGTATACCAATAATTATACATTCCTTTCAATGTTTATTTATTCATAATTATGTTGATTGGTTTGTAGGATTTAGCATTCGATTTTATTCTGCTTTAGGATGTGGAAGTCCACACTCATGCTACGGGATCTGATGGGATTATCATGCAAGTTGGTGGAACCATTACTGTAAGTATGACTTCATTTGTAGTACATCGAGTCTTTTCAAATTTGCATTTTTTCCATGTTACTATAATTTTAATCGGTTATGATTTCAGCCATCTCAAGGAAGTGTAGGATATCTTGGTACATGGAGCTATGACCTTAATGAATCTCCATTTTGATTTGGGACTTGATTATAGTAAGTTTAGCTCTAAGTTCGACTAGGAGACTTTCTCTCTCTCTCTCTCTCTCTCTCTCTCCGTTCTGATTTGACTTAGTTTGTTCTTTGTTTTCTTTTTTCTGTGCATGTTGAGAACTTCAAGGTTGGAAAGATACTTTTGAGATACTAATGATCCAGTGATGCTGCTTTTTGATGGAATGATGCTATTTTTTTGGTGCCTCATTTCCATGCTTTGAGATACTACTGATCCAGTGATGCTGCTTTTTGATGGAATGATGCTATTTTTTGGTGCCTCATTCCCATGCTTTGAGATACTACTGATGTTGCTGCTTTTTGATGGAATGATGCTGGTTTTTGGTGGCTCATTCCCATGCTTTGCATCCATTCCCAAGTCCTTCTAAGGAGGCGAGGAGTTGGAGATTTTTAGGTTACTTGTATATTATGTTAGTTGTGGAGGAAAACCTTGCAATGATTTTGTGACTACTTCTATATTAGAACTGCAATTTTTTGTACATGTAATTGCAGTTTTTTCTGTGCTTGAAATTCAGTTTCCATTCTTACGTATTTGTCCCATGTTTTGGTTCATTTCATAAGCTTAGTCCATAGCTATGTCGTGTCGTATCCTATTGAGTTTTTGGCACATAGTGAAAGCTTTCATTGCCGTGTGGATTTTGGCACATATTGTGAGTATCCATATTCGTGTCGTGTCCGTATCCGTATCCGCATCGTGTCGGGCCTTTTATGTTGTCTTCTGTTGCTATGAATGTGTCCTCTCTTGTTCCATGCTTTAGTTCTTGTTGCTATCAACACAAATATACATATTTTAGTTTCCCATCTCCAGCAGCACAATGAGAAACATGGAAAAAAAATTTGACAGATTTCCTTGCTTTATGGCAAGCCCAGAAAATGTGTAGCAACCAAACAGGGGAAAAAATTTGACAAGTTTCCTTGCTTTATAGCCTAGCCTAACGGCTTGTGTCTCAAATTGATAACAACAGCAATAAACATCAGAAACAATAGTGTATATCAGCCAACGCCAGGCATTTGTCATCCCAAATTACCATTCACAATCGAATTTAAAAAATAATCCCACACCGGGCCATTCTCAATCAAATTAGGTACAAAGTTGTGCATTGTCATTAAAGCCATACATTGATATTCCAAAAAAAACATACTACAACCTGACATTCCAAACTACTTGAGCCACAAATTTCAGCACATTAAACAGAATCGCGACGCCAATACAACACCAAGGAAAAAAGCCATCTAGGTACACCGATTGCCTTCCATCTTGTAGCCAGAAACGCCTTCCATCTTGTAGCAAGAAACTTTAAAGGCACGGGCAGCTCGTTCAAACAGTTGAAGGAATGTTTGGCAATCTCCTAACACCATAGCATCCTTGATGGGTCCTTGCAGGATATTGATAACCATCTGTACTTCATCTTCCTCTTTTATGTTCCATTTTGCTTTAGTTGAAAAATGCCTCCATCAGTTAACAAATGCCCTCTTAGGACCCCTCATCCTTGGTTTCTCAATGTCAGTCAGGCTGGGAAGTTCACTCTCACCTTTCTTCACAATAACCAAGTTTAGAACAGAAAGGTCTTGGCTCATAATGCACCCACAAAACAGACTTCCTCCTCTCTCAGGTGCGCCTTCCATGTCCATGAAAGCACAGAGTCCCTACCCAATCAAAATTAAGATGTTTGAGATCAATATCCTGTAGCAAATTCAAAATATCCTTCGTAAAAAATTACGGTGCGCCAAAACAACTGTGACCAGCTAGAAGATACACACAACAGAATATTAATCCCACCTCTTTGGAGCAAGAGACAGGGCCAACCAGTTGTTAACACTCCCTGTTTCATGAAAAATCCTTGCAGATGTAGGAGTGCAAGTGCAAACCACTCCGAGAGCATCTCTGCTAACCTCTTGTGAGAGCCTCCTGTCATAAAAAACTCGGCTATGCATTTAAAACAACAAAAAGAGAGAATAAAAGGCCAATCACTTTTGCATAAGGGCATGGAAAGGTTTAGTCTAACATAATGCAATTTGAATTAAAATCTGAGAAGGAAAAACGGAAATTTTTTTTTGCCAGCCACATGGATGAGGGAAAATTTTCATCCTACACATGTTACAAGTATTCATCTTCCTCTGTATTGTCTCACCTTTTACAAAACCTTATAGGTAAAAGATAGTAATATACAGTTCGCAAAACACTACTATTCAAAGAAAAGCATCAAGGAAAGAGAAGCAATAAAATTAGTGAGAGAGAAGCAACAAAATTAGGGCTTCGAAATAAAAGAGAAACAACAAAATTAGGACTTCGAAATTGCAGACCCATAGCAGCGGGGTGGTGGTGCGGGCGGGCGGGCGGTGCGTGTGGGGGCTCCGGTGGTGGTGGTGCGGGCGGGCGGCGTGTGTGGGGGCTCCGGTGGTGGTGGTGCGGGTGGGCGGCGTGTGTGGGGGCTCCGGCGGTGGTGGTGGTGCGGCGACTGTGGGGCTCCGGTGGTGGTCGATCGGTGGTAGAGAGGGGCGGCGTGATGGTGGGGCTCCGGTGGTGGTGAATCGGTAGAGAGAGGGGGGAGTTCGAGGAGAGGAGAGGAGAAGAGAGAAATCCTGGTTTGTGTGTGAGATGGAGAAGAGAGAGAGTATATCCGATTCAAAATTTTTGAAAATTTTTGAATTTGGGAATTTCCAAAATTTTGTTGTGTAGAGAAAGTGGAGGAGTGGGACCCCTAACTTTCCACATCATTCCTTGTTGTCTTCTTTGCAAGTATCCTTGCAAATAGCATTTCTGCCCAATCAATTGTGATTGTGAGTGAAATGCCCTACCTACATCCACACGAAATGCAGGCCCCAACACAACTAATTCGTACAAGTTGATTAACAGAGTATTTTTTAACATGTCATGTGAACACCTTTATGAGTGGCGTGTGTCTAAAATCATTTTCATTTTTTCGAGTAAAAGTGCTAGCATGCTATGATATTTAATTAAATTAATTCAATGTGTCATTACCCGATGACGATGAAAAAAAAAGAAAATACAGTGTCTCCAAAGTTTTACAACCAGATATGTAACTTTGTTTAATAAAAATACTGTTACATTCCACCTAATTCCAAAAACAACTAACACTAATTTCTCAGTTTTTTTTGACAATCCAATATCTCGAACTAATTTTAACAGATCCTCTTACAATCGTTTTACTCTCTTACGTGTAGGAGTGAAATGGCTCTAACATGTGCTGGCAAGGAGAGCCGAAAATCAAATTAGGAATGGCATCAGGATTATTGATTTGTTACCCCTTCTATTGAAACATAGTACTGTAATCACTTTGTTAAAGAAAATAGTGTGATTGGCTGGCTACACCTATGATTATCCAAGCTGGCAAGGCCATTCCGGTCATTTCACGGCACCTTGCATTGGTAACTAATTTGAGGTTAGTTCACACGGTTTCGCGGGTTTAGTTGCTGTGCATGTGGGTACTGTTACTGACCTCTGGTGAGATTCATAGGAGTAACCAGGAGCGTCGGTGGCGGAGCGGGTCTGACCCGAAAATAACTTAAGGGGAGAGAGAGAGAGAGAGAGAGAGAGAGATTATGAGACTTTATTTCACTTTTGTCCCCTAAATTATTGTTTTGTTTACTTAGTCTCTAAATTATGAACCTGGTCTGTGACATCCCTAATGATTCTGATTTTTTCTATAAAATCCAATGGAAGGTCTCCATTTAAATCTATAAAAAATTCAATAGAGTTGTTTTATAGTTATGGATTACGCACTTATCGGTATACAAACAAATTGAGTTTCCACAGAAACAATGAAAAAATAGTAATTTAAAAAAAATGAACGGTTCGAATTATAAGAAAATATCTCAATTGACTTCATTTAAAGATTACAAGATAATTCAATCAAACCTTGTATAAGAACTCCATTGCCTCACGTCAAGAATAATTGGTTGTTACTATATATTAACGGATGCAAGCAACTACTCAATAACTCAAGGCTAACCTTTTAAGCCGCGTACTCACTTTATACTTAAACAATTTTTTTTTTGGTCTATATACGCAATAATATTTAACAATACAAGTGGAGTCTCATTAAACAACCCTCTCCCTAATTCTAAGTCCTGGCTTTGCCACTAGGTCTAAATCAGAAGCCAAACAGCTTCAAGTAGCATTACAATAAAAAAAATTACTTTAAATATCAAATTCAAGTTCATCTTAAACAAATTTTATCTAGTTCAGACTTGATCAAATCACTCAGAACAAATTTTATCTAGTTCAAACTTAATCAAATCACCCAGGACCTTTATCTATAGAGGGATCCTCCTTTCATTATCGCTATCTATATCTCTCTCTTGCACACTCACACACTCACACACATGACGTTACGATAGATAGAAAGTCAGACATAGATGGGTTTGAATTTACTTATGTAGGGATAGAGTTTCCTTTGCATGGGTTGCTAGTATTGAAAAGTTTATCTTCGTCATTGAATGACACGTGTATTGCACATTTTGGGTTTTCTGCTACTCCCTCCGCTATGAATTATTAATTCTCTACAACAACTCGTGCAATTTTTGTATAAAAAGATGTAACAATTATGTGCATAATTTGTAAATATTTTTATGCCGAATTAAAGATCTCAATTAGTTTTTTAAATCAATGCAAAAAAATTATAAATCGTAAATGGAAATAATTTATTGTTTAATTCAACAATTGATTTTTTTTTTTTTTTTGCAGTGAACTAACAATTAAGATCGGATGTAGTACTAAATCCTTAAGAAGTCTTAATGGAAGAAAATTAAGAAGTTCAGGGACGTAATAGGTCAAATTAGTAGTTTGGGGATGAAGTAAACACAAAAAAGTGATAGTTTAGGGGATGCAGTTGAAATAAACCCATGGGAGATATATACAAATCTATATCTATAGAGAGAGAAAAGAACGGAGATTCGTTTCCATCCGTATATAAACCGACGGAGCCGAATCCAATGCGTCTCAAATTTTCCATTTAATTTCAGAGAGAGAGAGAGAGAGAGAGAGAGAAGGGTCCCGAGGCCAATGGCGGATTCAAGCGACTCTGTTTCCGTTGACATGGAGATGATCTCTGTCAGCGGAAAGGTTAGTCTCTACTCTATGTACTTCATTGTAGTATATATTCCATATATGTAGGTATATTGTTGCAATGCGTATTGTTTGATTGTTAAGTTCTATTATTGTGGACTTGTGGAAACATCTGTGTTTTGAGTTTGATGTTTTGATCGCGAATCGTGTTGTTGGTTTTTGATAAAATAGTTATGGTTTTTGAATTTTTCTGGTGATATTTTCTTGTCTTTGGTAGGTAGGAGGATTTGATTATTTTCGCAACATATTGCAGTACTTTTTATTTAGGGATGATTAATTTCTATTTTTAGATACATTGCTGTAGGTATGAGTTGATCTTTAGAGTTGCGAAGTTTTGCATTTGATAATAGCCTTCATAGGCACAAATTGATTGGTTTTTTCAGTAATGGAGTGCAATTAATTTCAGATTTTGAACATTTGGAGTGAGGGATTGGAATGAATTTGTTTAAAAATCTTAATTGAATGTAATAGTGGGTAGGTTTTGCTATTGGGTTACAATTGCCATGTCACTTACTGCTGCTATTTTTGTTGGTTTTAATGCAATTCGATGATTTTATTTGGGCAAACGGTATAACTTTCTTTTGCCATTGTGTTTACCATTTCGTTACAAACTTACAAGCATTAATTTTCTTTCCAATTTCCTTATTTTCAAATTGCGGGGGAGTTTGGAAGAATATGTTGAAGTCAATTGAACCATTTGTTATTTCCTTTTTCTCTTTTTGCTTTTCTAAGTGTGGGAGGTTTCTTAGTTAATACTATAGGTTGAATTCAGTGCTCAGGACATTTGACATTTTTCAAAAGTCAATCAACTACTTTGAGTAGAATAGCAGCAAGTTCTAATTAAGCAATCTATGTTGATGCAAAATTCATTTTTATCTTAAGTTGAGTATGCCCTAATTGTCTTCGTATAGTAAAGGATATGCAAAAAGTTGTGTACCAGAAACAGAATATTGAGCTTGTAGATTTTTTCAAGGAGTTTTGGCATACTTTCCTTCACTAGGACCTGTGATATGTGATCTATTTATAGTTTGACTATACTCTGTGCTGACAATGAGCTTATTTATATGAATGGTTGCATTTCTAATGTGCCTACAGGAGCACCTTCTAAAAACTGGCTGTGGTTCTATCTCTGTGGCAGTGTTTGGAGATCCAGACAAGCCAGCTCTTGTTACTTACCCTGATGTAGCATTGAACTGTAAGAAGATCAATGACATGTGAAACCAAATCTTACGTCCTTTGTATTCAACCAAACCACTGGCATATCCTATGTAGCACGGATACGGACACGGACATGGGATATGGGATTTCTTAAAAAAATGGAGACACGACACAACAGGGGACACGGAAAAAATAAATAAATAGTATTTATTTTATACTAGTGGAAATATAGTTAGATAGATAAGCATGAAGCTTCAATAGATACAAACAATTATCATATATATTATATACATCATATTACACTTTTACCGCAAAATATTTGAAGTAATACACATTTACCCCAAAAAAATATAATAAAACTTGCATATTTAACCCTTGCCGTGTCCCTGACGTGCCTCCCGAGTCCCCTTAAAAAAATTAATTAAATTTGTTTGTCACGTGTCCCTTGCTTATTTTGCAGTGTCGGTGCTTAATAGGGCATATCTTTTGACATAAACATTCTTTTTTCTGCTTGATGACTTTGTCATTACATTGGGTTACATACTTTGCTCTTTGATTTTGTGTTTTGATAAAATTATCACAAGTAGTATCACATAGACAAATGCATGTATTTATTTGAATTTGTTGGAGTTGATTGGCTTAAGTGTCACTGAACTGTTTAAATGAGTTGAAAGTGTTTTTACTGGTTAAAAGTTGGTAGGTGTTTTTCTTGTTGAAAACTTAGAAGAAGCTTGTTTGTTTGCACTAGTTCGAGTTTGCTTTTTTGGAAACTGGATAACCCAATACTTCATTTCTCACTTTTCTGTTGTTTCTGGCATGTGTTTTAAGCAGATACGTCCTGCTTTCAAGGGCTATTCTGTTGTCCAGAAGCTTTTTCCCTGCTGCTCCATAACTTCTGCATCTACCATATTAGTCCCCCTGGGCATGAGGTTTGTAATTCATCAGTAGCTTGATTGCATATTGTGGTTGAGCTCCTAATTTTTCGAGGCTTCTTTTACTACTAGTCACTGTGTTTCTTAGCTGGTACTTTCTTCAAGAGCTATTGCAGTTTGGTGCAGCCATAATTAAGCCCAGTGACCCAGTGCCATCCGTGGATGACTTAGCAGAACAGATTGCTGAGGTTCTTGACTATTTTAGGTAATTTTAGTTTTGTGGCCTTCCCTATTTTCTTCCTTCTTAATTTATTTAATCCTCAGTCAGAGTCATTCTCTGTCCAGTATATCTGCTTTTTTTTTTTCGTTTGAAGAAGATTCAATTTGATATTTCAAATACAACTAGAAAGTTGTGGGGGTGGGGTCGTGTTTATCTGGTTTTCTATGGATGGATCTCGGGTTTGGATTTGGTACGGAGCTCCCTCTTCGTGGCCTAGATCTGCAAGACAGAAACCACCGTTAGTGCCTGACCGGCCAGCAACGACCGGGAGGCACTCCGATGGTACAAGTTTTTTTAATTCGAAGAGAGAAAGTAGAATGAACAGCGTACCTATCTAGAGTTTAGATTTGTACTTTATGTAAAGTAATTGAACGTAGACTCCAAGTAAGCTCATGCTTGGCACATGTCCTAAACCGCTTTTTGGAATGATGTCATGCATGATGCACCGAGTGCCACGTGACCGAACCTTCTCTAGTTAATTTGCGGACTCCTCGTCTTGATTCAGGTTGAACCTTCTCCGACCCAGCTCCTTGGATCCATGCACTTGGGCTTTACGCTTGACAGGCCACAATGTCTCACTCTCCTGCAGGCCCAAAGCGGATGGTTTGGCCCAAGCGCTTAACCTCTTGGGCTGCTGATCTGCTAGGCCCAATGGGGCTTATGGTTCAGCCCACCGCAAGGCCTTCAGCTCCTTTTTCTCTTCTTTTGGCTATCAGTTGATTTTGAGTTTTGAATGGAAACAAGCTGATTTTTCTTTGATTTTGCAATTTTTATTACTCTTCAGAGTTGATGCGGTGATGTGTATGGGGGTGGCTGCTGGAGCTTATATCCTTTCCCTGTTTGCTGTAAGATGGGGTTTTCACTCAGACTTGCATTGTTTGCTATGTGGTGATTTGAATTTTTCTTTTTCTTTTTCGTTTTGGTTAGACATTGAAAGATCTGGTTATTGAATGATCTGGTGGCAGATAAAATATACAGAACGCGTTCTTGGTTTGATACTCATCTCTCCTCTATGCAAAGCACCATCGTGGACAGAATGGTTGTATAATAAGGTTCCTTTCCCCAAGATTTTCTTTTATTGTTCTCAACATTCTATTGGGGGATATTTCATAATTCTCTCCTAAGATGCTACATCCCTTGCAGGTGATGTTGAAGTTTCTTTTTTTTTATGGCATGTGTAGTGTGGCGAAGGAGTTGTTGCTTATGCGGTACTTCAGCAAGGTGCTATTGTGCTTCTTGTACGCATTGCTATTAGTTTTTCTAGAATTTTGGATGTGTTAAATTGGATGATATTACAGAAAGTTCGTGGTAACTCTCAAGTACCAGAGTCAGATATGGTTCAAGCATGCAGAAGAGTAAGTGTATCTTCTTTTCTTTTCTTCTTTCTCATTTTATCTTTGCAAAGGGGATATTGGCAAGTCAGAAAGATGCCACAATTGTACTATTTCAGCCAATAAATGTTGTTTTTGCAGTTGCTGGATGAGAGGCTGAGTCTAAATGTTTCGCGGTTTCTTCAAGCTATCAATGGGTAAAATTTATCTCCATTGAAGTTATTTAAAATAAATTATGCTAAAAGATTTATACGAGAAGAAAATGTTATCAATTCTCATTGTTTTGTGGTAGTTTAGTATTGGTCTCTACTCCCAAGAAATCTAGACTGAGTCCCAAAGTCTAGAAGCAGCACTTTGGGTTCCCATGAGCATTTTCAAGCGAAGGAAATCCTGATTCTTAATGAGTCAAGTCAAGTAGACGTTCTCTTCCACAGCAAAAGATAGTTATCACCCATCAAGTATGCGGAATAACACACTTTCTGGAATTTTTTGTTTCAAATGTCTTTTTATCTGGCAGGAGAGAAGACATCACTGAAGGGCTCAAGAAACTAAAATGCCGGTCTTTAGTATTTGTTGGAGAGTACTCTCCATTTCACGCCGATGCTTTACACATGACTTCAAATCTAGAAGAAAGATATACTGCCTTAGTTGAGGTATGAACTAGAGGCATTTTACTATCTGGATTCTGGATATAAACTTTATCTCGCTTAAAATGATTGATGCCAGTTTCACTTGGGCTGTGTTTGATTATGAATTTCTAGAAACAAATGGAAACAAGAAATTTTAAAAAAGTTAGATATATTCCCTAGAAATTTTAAAAAGTTAGTTATATTCCTTTGTTTGGATACGTAAAGAAAAAAGAATGAAAATTTCCATCTCATTTGCTTATATTATTTTTCTGTGTCTCAAAGTAGAAACCCGAACATGCAAGAAAGGAAAATTTGAAGGATATCCTTATGTTCCTTTATTTTCTCTTATGTTCCTTTATTTTCTCTTTCCTTCCCGCGTTCCAAACACCGGAGGGAAAGTTGACGGTAAATAGAAAACTAAGGGCTTGTTTGATAACCTAAATTCAGCACTTAATACTGAATCAATTAAGTAATAAGTGATTCAGTAGGTTTGATAACCACATTTCACATTGCTTAACAAATTAAGTACCACTTAAAATATAGGCCAAAAAGTTGAAAAAAAATAAGTAGTTTTGAACTACTTAATTCTTGCTGAATTTTTATATACTTACATTCAACCATCATACCACCACCACAACCACTCCTACCCACACCGCCACCACTCCACCACCACCACCACCACCACTCCACCACCACCACCACCACCTCCACTACCACCACTCCTCCTCCACCACTCCACTACCACCATCTCCATCACCACCACCACCACCATTTCCACCACCACCACTCCTTCACCACATCACCACTGCTAGCTTTACCACCACTCCACCACCACCACCACCACCAACTCCTCCTCCACCACTCCACCACCACCACCACCACCACCTCCACTACCACCACAACCACCACCACCATTTCCTCCACTACCACCACCACCAATTCCACCACCGCCACCACCACCGCTCCTACCACCACCTCCACCACTCCACCACCGCTCCTAGCACCACCTCTACCACTCCACCACCATCATCACAATCATCACTACCACCGCCACTCCACCACCACTACCATCACTACACCACCACCAGCACTCCTCCATCACCACCACTACCAGCACTACACCACCACTCCTACCACCTCCACCACTCCACCGCCATTACCAAAAGTATATTGTGACCGTTAGTAAATTAAGAAAGAATTGGAACAAAATTAATTCATCATTTTTTTAATTCAGTACTTAATATATATATCAAACAGCTTTTTAGCTAAAAAATTTCAGCATTCAGTTTTTAGTACTTAATCTTTCAGCTTTCAGTTTCAGTTTTCAGTTTTATCAAACAGCCCTTAAGTAATGAATCCACAAATTAGTTGTCTTTTTTCCAATGAGTTTCTAGCCCGGAGGAATTGTGAATTCCTCCGCAAATCTGGGAAACCTAAAATGACCTTAAAGACATGTATGTGGTTTTGTAGGTTCAGGGATGCGGGTCAGTGGTGACAGAGGAGCAGCCCGATGCCATGTTGATACCATTGGAATACTTCCTTGTTGGGTTCGGCTTCTACAAGCCGTCTCGGGTCAATGCCAGCCCGAGAAGCCCATTGAGTCCAACTTCCATCTCTCCAGAGCTTTTCTCTCCGGAGAGCATGGGTGTGAAATTAAAACCCATAAAAACGCGAATCTCTGTCGAAGACTGTAGAAAACTAAACGTAGGTGAGAAATTTTTTGGTAATCTGTATATGGAGAAATAGCTAATATTTCACATGATTGGGTGGGGGTTATTAAAGGAAAAAGTTCCATGGGGACTTTAGATAAGAGAAAGAGGAAAGCTACAAACACAATTTTAAAACACATTGTGTTCGTAGCCGTTCGATGCAGTCCACATGCATCGAATGACGAAGTTGTATTTTAAAGATGTGTTTGTAGACTTTTTGATAGAGAAATAGCTAAAAGAGGAAAAGCTAAAAGGTAAGGAGAGATGTGATTATTTCAATTGCAACTATAAATGGTAGTAGCTAATAGGGCTGACTGCTGAGTTTGGTGATCAGAAATTGTATCAGTAAGTGGTTGCAGGCGAATTTATTCTTTTCTAATTGTAAAAATGCTTGTGTTGGTTTTTTGTTTTTTATGTTTCAAACGTGTTCTTGGTTTGATCAGAATTTCTTTGGTGACTTTGCCAAAAAAAGAAAAGAGAAATTGTTAGGTGCTGACTGCCGAACTGGCGTGCCGAGCTTTGTTGTGTTCGAGCTCGACTTTACTCCAAAGAAATCTTTCAATTGTTTTCATTATCTATCAACTTATAAGATGTGAATTTAACACCCCATTTTTGCAAATTTAGTTTTTTTTTTTTTTTTTTTTTTATAGCAATGACTTGTCAAGTTGAAGAGTAATTTCTCTCTTTAAATTTGAAGAGAAACAAAGCTATACTTCGATTTTGCTTTCTCTCTTGAAATACTTCTGTAATACTACTAATGGATTTTCTTATGCTATGTCTAGAACTTGTGAAAGTGAAAGAGACTGGGAAATTAATTAAGAAGGAAAATGAAAGAAAAATAAAGGAAAATTTACAATGTGCCTAATACTCTATTTTTGCCAATTTTTTTGTTCTCTCTCAAATCAATCAAGAGAAGGGAAAGTATGTTTGGAATGATTTACTTTCTTAGACCGGTCAAGTAGATAATATATGTAAATCTTTTTGGTTAACTGGGCATTCATTTATATTTCATACTATTACTGTTTTTTTTTTTTTTTTGCAGCTTTTGTATTTGGTTTTTTGGTTGTTTTCCTTTTATTTTTGGACCGATAGTGCCCTTTGTATTTTTTTATTATGTATGTAATATATTTGTACTCCTTAAAAAAAACAATAAACTAAAGTGTACAATACAGACCTTTGGTCCACTGATCAATAACACAAGTTAACTTTTCGATATGTTAAAATGAAAGCTAGGTTCTGTTTGGACAGTTTTGGATTTTGGATATGCCAAAAGTTCAGAGGTGAGACCATAATGTCCCAATGGATTCCTTTTCTGTCGTTCTTAATTCTCGATCTAAGCTACAACTCTTAATTTCTGCTGTCACAAACAGGTTTGAAATGTTTTCAATGATATTTTTAGGCTTACGCTTGCGTTTTGTGACTTAAGAGAGACCATTTTTTGTTTTTGTTTTCGATTGGAAAGGCGTGAAGCCATATTTGTTCCTTAGAAGTTGCTTTTCACATGTCTTGTATTAAAAATGAGGTGGGCTCGTGGGACTGACAATGTTTAAATCAAATTAAATATTCTCTGTTCCTAAATGAAAGTTTTTCTAAAAAAATTTAACTTTTTTAGAAGACATGTAATCATTACACATATTTTCCATCATTATGCCTATATTCTACTTATTTTGCATCATTTATGTCAATAGTGAAATCAGTTGATAGAGATGACTACAAATTGACCATAATAGTAGCATATTCTTGTAACAAATAATGTTTGACATTGCTCATGTGTATAGTATTTGCTTTAATAATTTTGCTATTGCTTACATTTAAGAGCATATCATGACTGGTATGTCACAATGCTACCATAGACAAAAGTATAACTACGATGCACAAAATTTCATCCAATCCAATCATGTGTACATTGTAGATCAAGTCAAACCACGATTACCGTGGAAGGATTAGACATGGCCTTTGAGAATTCAAGCGTATCATGCTATACATGAGCATTCAGGAGGTTGTATTTGGATTGTAGATTCGTGATGAACTTTCTGACAAGAAAGGAAAAATGCTAAGAGAGATAAGAACATAATGTTACCAAAAAGGCTTTCCTATCATTTTTATTTCTCAAGATAAATTCTCCCAAAAATCCAAGATGCAAACGAAGCCTTACTGGTATCTATGTTACCCCTCAGAAAAACACACACTACACAAGTGTGTAATTACTGATAACTGAAAATGAAATTTTCAGCTGATTAACGTACCAATAGATTTTTAGCTATATATATATAGAGAGAGAGAGAGAGAGAGAGCATCATATACGATCGAAACCATGCTTTTGCATGTACTGGTTCCTGTGGAATGATCAAGAAATGTTTAATCCCTTATATTTCCATGTATCTACCTCTTTCCACTGGTCACTTCATGCCAAATCCTCTAGGTTTGATGCTCATGTGGTTTACATGGATCTCGTGATCCGTGTCTTCATCATTCCTCCAACCTTTTCTCCTGTTCATCTTTGCGTACATCTCATCTATCATTGGCTTCCAAAGACGAACTCGAGCGTTTATAAACCAATTGGACACCTGGTCATAGCCCATTCAGGAAAATGAGACAAAAAATAAGTTGCTCTCTCTCTCTCTCTTTTTTTTTCTTCTCAAAATGGATTCGGTTTCTTCTTACTAAGATAAAAGTAGAAATGCAGGGATATAGGGAAACCAAACAAAAAGGCAACAATAAGTCAAGAAACAACGAAACAAACAACCAGAAGAAATGAACACTAAATTTGAATGTACAGAAATTTAATCTGGTACGCTGTCAACCAAAAACTAGCACCGGAAATCCGGTGTTTAAACTTAGTTTCCAGTTCTGAGAAATTTAACTTGGAGAAAATAGTTTCGGTCCATCTAAAATATTTATGCTTCTCAGCAAAAACAAGTAGGAAACGGAAATGTAAAAGCAACTGTATCCCAATTCGTACTGCCTCTCTTAATGATATGAAACCAACAAAGATTTGAACTGTTGTTGGTGATCAAAGATGTGTGCTCTGTCAGGTTGAAAACGAATCACATGAACACTTGTTTTTTGCTTGTGCATATTCTAGTGTAGTGTGGGATACACTTTTACAAAGGAACAACATATTTAGACCGAGTGCTACTCTTGCAAACGAGATGGCTTGGGCTATCAATCATAGAGCTGGCAATTCGTACTTATGCACAATGTACAAACTTTCTTTGGCTGCCTCCATTTATTGGATTTGGAGGGAAAGGAACAAGAGGATTTTTCAGGGGCAAGGGGCCTCTACCTTGAGTCTGAGCACTCTGATCATTGAAGAGATTAGAGCTTGCTTGTGTTCGTGGCGAGGTGTGAAGTCTTGTGATACTACTCGTTTGTTAGCTAGGACATGGTGTCTTAGTTCTAGATTTTTTGATCAAATGTAAAGTCTTAGTTGCTTTATTTTTGTATTTTCCGGGCATATAGGCGGTTGTTAGGTTATGCCTGGTTCTCTTTTTTGTAATGCTGGGTCTTACCCGTGGTTTTTGGTTGGTTTGCTTTATAATATGGCTTAATTACCCAAGAAAAAAAAGATTTGAACTGTTTGTGGTATACAGAGATCCAGTGTACCAGAATTTTATGTACCTGGCTCCTTGTCAATTTACTTCTCACTGCAAGTAAGTGCTTCTCTGCATCTTTAGGGTACCTGAAATCCACAATCACAAACAAATTCCATTTTCAGATGAATCAAAATGAGAGATTTCCATTTTCCAATGCAAGGGTTATGTTGCCAATCATTGACAGATCTTGCCTTTAGATACGGACACATAACATGCAAAACATAGCCCTAACCTACCGACGACTTCCTATGGCCAAGTATGACTAGTTAACAGGTTTGACGGAACATCTTAAAATCAAAACAAATAATACTATCGAATAAAGATAGCGAAAAAAAAAAATTATCCCTACCAATCATAATGAGTACCTCAGGTCCTGTGTTAAAAAGAAGTATTGTGTCTGGAAGTGATAGATCATGCATAAACCTAACTTTTGGAACTAAATGCACAAAGCGATTGTCCTCGCACTCGAAGTCTCGAACCCAACACCTAGAAGTTAGTAGGTTGTGTTTTCTATCGTTGAACCAATAATCTCGCCCAAGCTAGAAGTAGTAGTGTCACAAATTATTTGAAATAATTCTGATATCTACAACATTTTAGTATAGGAACATTTTAATATTATTTTACATTGACGCAAACGGAGCCTTAATCTTAACGGAGCCCAAAGGTATTGGTATCCGCCCCTTGGTTCGTGGCCCAATCTATTCACATCCGGACAAACAAATTGGGCGTCACAAAAGCCCACTTGGGTAATATGTCTTTTATTAAGGCTGAATTCTAGTAGAGCAATGGGCCTTATAACCATCAGATGCTGGTACCTAAAGGTACGTCGGAATATATCATATTTTTGACTTAAATAAATTGTCCATATTACCCCAATTACTCTACAGGATAGTTGTTGTAATCTCCACAAAGCTTCAATTATCATTTTTAAATATTTTTCTATTTGGTCATATAAGGCAGCATTATTTTTCATAAAGATACATTGCCTAAAAAGTGGGGATAAATTTATTTGGAAAATATTTTTTGTGTCTTTTAAAATAGAAATGATCCAATGGCTATAAATTTAACATGAAGTGATCAATGGTTATAGATGTTACTCTCATTTGTATGCCTAGACATTTTTAACAGAAACCACTCTGTTTTATAATATAGATAGTTAGCTTTAAAAGCCAACAATATAGAAACCACTCTGTTTTATAATATAGATAGCACCTGATTTTACATCCCCATTGGGAATGCTCTTAGCTTTAAAAGCCAACAAATATAGCCCTATGAGGTTCCAAATATGGAAGTCATACAGAATTTACTTACTACGTAATTATTTGGAGAATTATTGCCAGCTACCCAAGGAGATGCACGAGATCACTTCCATAAAAATCCTAACATATTTTCGGCCCTCCAGAGCAATGGAAGGAATCAGGGCGTGGTTTTTTATTTTTTTATTTTTTAAATATGTGAAATGTATGAAATTATGTCGAGGTCAATTAAAATTGTGAATGGTGTCTTTGGACTATTGGTTAATTGCATCGGGAAAAAAAAAAGTGTTTGATAGTATGGGCAGAGGGTGTTTCAGTTTCCCTTCTTTTTTAAAAAGTTCTTTTTTTTTTCAAATTTCAAACTCAAATATAATGAAAATAAAATTTTTTTTTTGATTTTTTTTGCACCGTTTAAAAGATCTTAATGAGATCTATCAAACAAGATCTATATTAGTAGAAAAATTATTTGCGTAAACACATAATTTTTTACCTTGAAATTTACCTTCTTTTTCAAAAACCCACTTTTTGAAAAAGTGGAATGGCATCTGAGACTATTTACGCAACAGTTTCAATATATGAAAATTCATTGGAAGCAATTATAATGTTTTATATTTTTTATTTACTTTCCAAATATAACTATCAATATAAAAGACTTCTTTTTTGCTTCGAGAATTCAATGAACTTTAATAGAAATTTAGTTATTTAAACGAGTTCAAATTATCATTTTACTCCGACTCAGCTGTCTAGGTCATAAGAGAATGTCTTGTTGTGAAGGATTCACAACATTGAGTGATGGTGGCCATATGCAAACCCGATTTTTTTTGTTGGTCTGTGGCCTCCTTCGGTCCCTGCTCATGGAGAGGAAAATAATCAAGGTGTGTAGGAGTAGTGTTTTGTCTTGCCTTCTTCCTGTTTGATGAACCAATGTTTTCCATTTTTTTTAATTATAAGGAAATGTTTCTTTATTTGTAAGCACTACAAACTACAAATGCCTGATAAGTATTTTAAATGTTTTAGTAGTCAAGGTTGTCTGAGTTAGCTTTATTTTGGGAGCCAGATTGGAATTAAATTTTATTCCATTTTTTATTTTGGGTGTCAATACTGCGTGGAAGGTGAGGCAATCGATAGTGGTGGACCTAATGATTGGTGGATTGTTTAAATTCTCCATATATTTAGATGGGAGAATTTTTCATAAGTCCACTATAGCACTTTCCAAACCCATCTAGTCCACTTCTAAGTTTCATAACCCACCAAGTCCACTAATAATTTTAATGACAAAAATACCCCACCTAAGAAACAAGGGCTTTGTTTGACTAACATGAAAATATATTTTTTCTATTTTTTCCGTTTTTGTTGCAATCAAGCTGCCACCGTCACCACCATTGCCGCCGCTACCACCACCGCGGCCGCCACAGCCACCACCATTGTCGTCGCTACCATCACGCCACATATAACGTTGTATGTATAACAAAAAACATATTTTTTCGTTTTTCTAGATTTTTTTTATTGAACCCGCTACACTTAACATTTAACGTTATATATGTGACAAATTTCTCTTTTTATTTTTTCCTATTTTTCTTGTATTGATTTTTTAACATTATACGAGTGATAGAAATTTTCTAACATACAACATTATATATGTGGCAAAATTTTTCTAACATGCAACATTTCTTTTTGATTTTTCTTATTTTTAGTTTAACGTTATATATTGGTCCATATAAAACATATAACATTATATTTGACCTTTTGCAACTCTGAATCTCACAAAAAAATAGAACATAGCATATAACATTATATGTGAGCTTCTGTAATTCTAAATCTCACAAAACATAGAATATATAACATTATATCTGAGCTTCTGTAGCTCTAAGTCTCACAAAACAAGACATATAAAATTATATGTTCTCAAAACAACATCATATCTTTCCAACAATATTATATATCTCAAAAAATAACATTATATGTTCGCATATCATGCCACCATTATCCTTATTTCCAGTCGCGCATTGAATCCCAAGTTGAATGTTGATGAGGCCACAGGGTTCGAACTTCATTTTTTCACCGTTTCTTCATCAAAACCCTCATCGAATCCTTCAAAATTTGTGATTGTCTGCCTCCGAATAGCATTCTCATAACCTCTATATCTACATATATACATATCAAAACAACATAAACAACATTAATATATCTAAAAAATGAGATATAATATTATATGTCTAATCATTGGAAAAACACATATTACACATGACAGAATTTCACATATAACGTTATATGTTTCCTTATTCATCACTTATTGAATTGATCCGCGCAGCGGCTTCTTCGACTTGTTTCTGATAATAGATGGATATATCCATATGTTCTTTTGAGAGACCGTTGCGCGAACCTATTCAATATGAGGGACAAAATTTCATATACAACGTTATACAAATTGAAATATTTTTTTTTATGTCAATACAAACTCATATAACCATATATAATCATATATGAATATATCCATATGTGTTTTTGAGAGGCCGCTGCGCGGACCAATTTAATAAGAGAATATATAATGTTATTAGTTCATTTTTTGGAGTTTTATAGGACAAAATTAGGTACTAAGGGCAAATTATCACATATAACATATATGTCTTAGTAGAGAATATCATCTATAACCAAACTATATCGCTAACCGAGCTTCAAATCACATATTTTCACGTATAAGTCGGAGAGACTGCTACATGGACCAATTCAATAAGTGATCGACAACGGAGTATATACCGTTATATATGACAAAATGTCATATATAACGTTACACGGTACAAAAGGTCATATTTAACGTTATATGTTCTCTTTATTAAATAACATAGAATATTTCTAATCTAGAATGTTATATATAACAATATAACGTTATATATTATTATATCTCTCTCTACCTAAGAATATCTTAAAAAATGACATTAAATAACAAAAACACACAAAAATATTTTTTTTTGTGACACGAAAAACACACATATAACCTTATATATTTTTTCAAAAAACACAACCTGTTCCAACCTTATATATCTAGCCCTAGAAAAAACAATTATAACCTTATATATTTATTCAAAAAAACTCCAAAAATATCAGAAGCAAGTCGGAGAAGAAAGATCGCCGATGGAAGAAGGGTAACTGCAAAATGAATCAGCGGACAAAATGATGCATGATATGAGGCCCTGTAGTTAAAAACTCAACAGTTCATAACTTGGAATTGAAAGTTAAACAGACAAAAGATCTGCTCTGCACGTTATTATCCTAACACCTTAAAAGATTCTAATTATAATCCAAAAGCTCTATAACGTACAATACAAATTCAAAATCTAAATAATACTTGGCTCCCAAACACTCCCTTAGTTGCCAACATTATCTCTGTATAATAATGTGCTTCAAATTCAGACTTCCTCGAATTGAACATATACCACAATACGAAGTGTCTATGTTAAAAGCAAAATCAATAACGCCAAGCTTTGAAGTGTTCGGCTCGTTTAAAACTATCCTCATAACTCGGTTCAATTACCGAAATGAGACGTTATTGCAGAGCATCTACAATCGAGTTGAGCCTCGAGCTGCTCGCAACCAACCCAGTTCGGTAGCAGCCCTTAGGGCGATTACACATCTAGGACTACGACATACTACTTCAAAGGAAAAAACCAGAGACATAAAGTATACAGAGGTTTGAATTTAGAAGAGCTTAGACCTTGATAGAGTCAACCGTCATCGTTCCGAGAGTAGCTTCTCTAGGATTTGCTGATTCATTTTCTCGAGAAAATCTGAATGAAAACTTGGCACTGTACTCGGGGGAAAACTCGGCACTGTTGAACGGGGGTGGTGGATCGGCGGCAGGGGCGTAGAAGGAGTTGGTCTTGTTGGAGCGCTGGGAGTCGAAGCGGCGGCTTGGTTCTGCAAACTGAGAGAGAGAGGGAGAGAAAGAGGCGTGCTTCAGATCTGTTTATAACCCCTCTGGGGTTTCTCTTATGATTGGTTATATAGGGGGGTAATTTTGTATTGGTGTAATTTCTTTTTAAAAAAAGTGGAGTCAAGGCCTTACCGAATTATATTAATGGACTAGAGGGGTTACAAACATTAGAAGTGGACTAACTGGGTTACAAGTTTCCTATAGGGGATCTAAGACCAATTTTTTATACTTGGATTGAAAACGAACCCAAAAATGAATTTGATAAAGAAATTAAATGCATGTGCTACAAAATTAATGGAATTAGAAAGAATTTATTGGGACGTTAAAATATAATCACTCTTAATTAAAAATCTTGTGGTGCTACAAAGAAAGAAAAGGGAAAAAAGATGTGTACCCTTATTTTTTTTATTTATGCATTTTAATATTTGTCTTATAGTGTGTTTTGAAACTTAGCGGTAGCGGTTGGTGTGTGGCAGGTGGAGGGAGATGGCTGTTGGGATTTTTGTAGGGTTAGGGTTTTATTTGGGCTTTAATGTTGGATTTACCCCTTTTATTTGGGCTTTTAGGTGTTTGGGTGATAAACACTCAATATTGTAGATATTTGGTGCGACTAATCCCATTTTATATTGTTTTATCTTGCGTTTATGTAGCTTTTATAGCGATATTGCACGTAAGGTATGTTTTAAGTGTTTTTAAGTAAAACGTGCAAATAAGGTGTGTTTTGATGCCATGAATGACCCAAGTGTTTCTAAGTACTCGAAGATCCTATCAGTTCCTTAAAATCTGCCTAAGTATGAAAAAATGACTTTCCAAAAAAGTATCGATTTTCGAGATTAAAAATGACGGTAATTGATACTTGAATTTTTCTAAGAATAACTACAAAGTTGCAAGATTTTATTTGAGGAGTAAGGTCATGTTTTGAGCCATTTCTTCTAGAGAAAAACGTGTAGTTTTCCATTTTACACTAAAAGTGAAAGGTTGACATTTTGATATAATTGGAATTTTGAAATTCTGTACTATTGTTTCCAAATAAGGGGTACTTCATTATTTTCATTAAATAAATTAAAGTAAAGAAAAGGTAAAAGAAAGATTTAAAATATAGTTTTTACTCAAGTTTAGAGAATGAAAATAAGATGTTGTGAAAATTGCTGGGAGCTGTTTGTTGAATCAGATGCCAAAAACTAAGAATTTGTAGAATTGCAGCAAAGGTACCGATACAACAAAACATAGGTATTGGTACCTTGGTGCTCCAGAGGAAGACAGGTGGCTGGGTACCTGTACCTCTGCTCTGCCACCATCTCTTTTTGCTGAACTGTTCAACCTTCCATTTATGAAAAGTTTCTACTTAAGGCTAGTTTTTGAGTTATTTTGGGGATCTGTTGGTTCATTGTAAGACTGATTTTATAAGCCATATAAATAGACTTGTATGCCATTTATGGAAGGATGACCATTAGTCAGATTTAGGCCTAAGTTTTCTAGTTTTTGCTCTAAGTTTCTCCATAGCTTTGTTTCGAGCATTTCTTGTCATTTCCTTCAAAAACTCTTCAAGGTACTAGTTGTTTGTTAAGTCTTTATGTATTAATGTTGTAACTACTTGATAGATCTTCCTATAAATCAAGTTTGTTTTTGTTTTTACTGGTTAATCAACATGTCTCGTTTTTATGCTATGCTTAGTTCTTTACATTTGTATGAGTAGTCTTTTGGCTAAGTCTTGGGCTAACCTATCTCAATCATTTAGGTTGTTATTTGGTTTTCAAACCCTTGGGCTTAAAAGCATGGTTTTTGGAATAAGAGTTAATCTTGCATTTTTTTGTCTAAACTAGGGGTGTTAACTCCTTGGCTTGTTGATTAGCCAAGCAGTCTTGGCACGCGGTATACCTAGAACTCGTGGCCTCCTATGTGTTCGATTCGTTAGTAAAACTACTTGGTTTGATTCCGATAAACATCTTTCGATAAATGTAGTCTTCTAAGTGTTAGCGCGCGGTCGTGACTCTCACTTGAGTTATAATCGAGAACCGATAACGGCCTTTGTCAAGGGATGGTTGATCCCTAGGCTTGCCTCTTTTAGTTCATAAAACTCTTTTCTAGTCTTTTGCCTTAGTATTTCCACTTTAAAAGCAAAACTGAAAGTTGGCCGTCTTAAATACCGAAATCCTTACACCTACAATCTGAATAAGCTGTTACCGATTCCCTGTGGGTACAATCCCACTCTTACCAGTTTATTATGCTGACAACGATCTAGCCCTACGCTTGGGGTTTTCAACCTTATTGGAAGGCAAGGTTATTAGCTAAGTATTGGATTGTGTCCCATTTGTGCTTATTATTCTATCTAGGCTTGCCCAAGTCTGCGGGTTTGGGGGCTTTCCCCGGGCCGGCCCTGAAAGGAATGTGGGACAACTGTTCTAATAGAAGGATCACGGATGGGGGTATTTGTTGCTGGATTTACTGCTACTTTTCTCGGTGTTGGCCTCTGTTTTCTGCATTTTCTGGTACTGGAAATAAAAACGAGGGTTCTGTTATGATTGTTTCAATTATTGAATTTTTCTTGGTCTTGAGAATTTGTATTTTCCACTCGGGTTGGTGTCTTGCCACCCACAAGTTGTTTTTTCTCTTAGTGGTTTGGATTTGGATGGCATATGATCGTCGGAAATAAGCAATGCCAACTTTCGTGCCATTGCTCATTTTAATCTTCGTAACTCATCTTTAAAGATTTTAATAAACTGATTTTGCTCATGAGAAAAAGAAAAAAGGATTCCGTTACGCAAGCCCATCATGAGATCTTCACATGCTGCATATGCGAGGATAAGTAGCTTTGATTAAACTCTAATGATCAGTTAGTCGAGTGAGATCCTGATAGTAAAAATCCTTGAGACTACAATAGTTTAAATTCAAACCTTCTGAGTTATTAAATGTACGAGTAAGCTGGCTGAAGCATAGGGTTGTAAACCTTCTGAGTTATTAAATGTACGAGTAAGCTGGCTGAAGCATAGGGTTGTAAAAAGGGTAACTTTGATTAGCAAACACATGGCTGATCAATATATATATATATATATAGGCAAACACATGCATACTTCGTATTCTGTATAATCACTGGTTAAAGGTACATGCCACAGCTCAGTGCCTCAACATGACAAACTGTCAGAGAGTTCATGACTTCTGCTTTCAAGATTTTGGTTCACAAATTAAGGTGGAGTTTCATTAAACTAAAGAATTTTTTGAAAGTTTTGTTCTTATTCAATTTTTTTTGCATCGTTATTTTTCGCCAAACTTTTGTAGATTATTGATTTGACTTGACGGACGAGAGGAATCAAGATGAATTGGAAAAGTTTTGGCTATGTTCGTTTGAGAGTTTAGTTTAGTTTAGTTTTGATAGTGGGTGGAGATAGAAATAGGGTAATGATTGGAAATAAGGGTAATGATTGGAGAGAGATAGAGAGAGATGAGAAAGTAATAATTTGAGAAATAGGATAATGATAGGAAAAAGAAGTAGGGTAATGATTGGAAAATAAAATAAAAACACTTCCAAACTTCCAAACGAACATAGCCTTTACTTTTACCCAAATATTTTAGAAAATATCCACTTTTCAGCAAATAAAAAGTAAAAAAAATTAGCCAAAAGACAGACGAGAGGAATCAGAAAAGTTTTATTTTTATCCAAATATTTTACAAAATATCCACTTTTTAGCAAAAAATTGGCATTTTTGGCTTAAAATTGAATATTTCCAAAATAATTGGGTAAAAATATTTTTTTTTACTTTTCCAATAACTCTTATCAAGATGAATCAATAATTCATAAAAATTTGGCACAAAATTAATAAGCGCAATTTTTTTTATGAATAATAATAAAATTTTCAAAAAATATTAAAAGTTACGCGAAATTTAGCCTAAGTATTTGACGAGACCACGTGTGGTCTAGGAGAGCTGGAGTGTACGTGATTGATTTTTGATGTATTAAAGCGAGGGTTTTGCTTTTCAAAAGAGTATTGAAGTGATGTTGCATAACCAGAACAAGAAATGTGAGAGTTACAGGAAAAAAAAGTGCTTAAAAAGTGGATACTTATAATTTTTTTTTGTCAATATTATATACATCAGTGAAGAAATTAATAGGTAAGTCCATAAAAGATAACATCAATATTGTACACATCAGTAAAGTGTTAGTGAAGAAATTAGACCACGTTCCGTTTTCTCTCAAAACCTTCTTTTTCAAAAAGAAGATAATTTTAAATTTAAATATAACAAAAATAAAAAATAAATTTTCAATTTTTTTACATTGTTTAAAACATCTCAATGAGATCTATCAAACAAGATCCATATTGTTAGAAAATTATTTGTGTCAACACATAATTTTTAACCTTAAAATTATATTTTTTTTTCAAAACCTTCTTTTTTTTAAAAAATGAAACGACACCTTAGTAGGTTAGTGGACATAAAATTTGGAAGAATCCTGACCTAGATGCCAGTTGGTTAAAGTACCAAGAAGAAATTTGGGAAAGTTCCTCTGTGGTCACGTGTCCCCCACAAGGTTTTACATTGAAGCAACACGTGAAAAGGTCTCTTCTACCAAGTTGCTAAACACCAACCTTAGGGCATCTCCAATCCAACTCTATTTCTCCAAATTAGAAGATGGGACTGACACATTGAGGGGAGATTTTGTAATTTATTCCCATTTTTCTTCATTTTTGTACTTTTTGAGAGAATTTTTGAGAAACCCAACGTTCTTTTTAGAGTTTGGTCCTCTAAAAGTAAATTTGGTCCTCTAAAAATAGAGGACCAAAAGCAAATTTGGAGTATGAAATTTCTCCAAAACTCTAAAAAGGACGATGGGTCCCTCAAATATTCTCCCAAAAAGTACAAAAAGTGAAGAAAAAGAGGAATAAATTACAAAATCTCTCCTCAATGTGTCACATTCATACTCTATTTTGGAGGAATAAAAATGGATTGAAGATGCTCTTACAACTCTCTCGCTCGCTCGCAAAAATATTCAAAAATCCCCGACCTCAAACTATTTCTTTCTTTTTTCTTTCTTTTTTATCTACTTATTATACCAAACAATATTGCAGCGACAGTCCTTTAGTTTTTTTTCCTTTTCTTCTTGGTGCAAAGAAACTTGAGTGACACAGAAGCGGTTCTTCATAATAACCACGGTGGGTCGTTTGAACACTCTAAAAAAAAAAAAAACTTTTTTAAGAACATATATATTTATGTAATATTTTTAGTTTAATTCTATTTTATCCCTTTCATCAACACACAACCCAAAAATATTTGAACACCCAACCCAAAAAACCATCCAACAAATCAATCAAATGTAGTAGAGTGCAATATGTGCAATTGAATGAGAGATCAGTGGATGAATAATTGATTGATTGATTACTTATATTGAGAGATGTATTTAACCGAAATAATTCGGGTATTATGAAAATTGCGACGACAGCAATTGTAATATCCTGTTTTCCTGTCCCAAAAAATTAGTCCACTTGCATACGTGTTTTTGAATAAAAAATAAAGTACTTTCATAGTAACATAGTTTTTCAAATTTCTTTGCATAAAAAAGAATTTAATTTAGTACGAAAAATTCAAAAACTAGTAAACGCTAGTGTGCAAACTCTTCTAATCCATTGCATGTCTTTTCGTAGTGGACTAACTTTTTGTGACAGAGAGAGTACATATATACTTTCTTGTTTTTGAGTGGCATTGATCATATTAATAGATAAATTTTTGTTTACATTGTCATAATTTTTAGAGGTAGTAAAGATTTCTGACGACCATTCCAAAAATTTATGGAGCCGCCACTGCTTAATCTATACACCATTGAACTTACTCAAAAAAAAAAAAAACCTAAAAATAAATAATATACAAATAAATTCCAACCTGCAGAATCCAAAGTCATACAAAGAAACAAGCTGTCTGTACTTCCAGTAATTGATCGTATCTCAAGGGTCCACCACCAATACCAATATTTATTAAACACAATTTGCAAAGTTTTCAATGTTATCCATAAAACTATATATAACCGAATCCAGGACAACAAAATAAAGAACTAGACTATACAAACCAGTTCCAACATTCAAATAAAAACATGAGGAGCTTATCTAGGAGGCAGAAGATGACTGTATGGATGGTGCTATCTCTTTCTATGGTTTTTTTAATTTTGAGTTGTGGTAGGTTTGGGGTGTTCTCTTTCATTGCTTTTGTTTATGTGCTTTTTCGGCAGATTTTTTGGGCTGTGTGATCTTTGTGGGTTTTTTTTTTAGGTGTACGGTTGGCGTCTTGTCTTCTCTTAGATCACGGGTGGCTTCTTACCAGTGTGCCTTTAATCTTTTTAAATTTTGTAATCCTTTATAAAGATTAACAAATTCTTTTTGCTTAAAAAAAAAAACCGTCACCACCGGCCCACCATCAACATGATTGTTATTTTACACCATCACCACCCTCTGTGTGTGTCTATATATATATATATATATATATATATATATATTCGGAATTTTGGACGTCGATATTTACCAATAGAGAATAAATTCTTTACACCGCCGGTGTAAACATTTGTTTCCTCCAAATCAATTGTATTGCGCCACGTCGCCATATTTAGCGATATATAAGCTGATATATTGCTAAATATATCGACTATAACACGAATACGAATGCCCTAATTATCGCGAGTGCAATTTTGTTTATCCATCCTGTGTGAGGCCTACACTGAATCTCACTTTGACGATTAGTACCACAAGAAATTTATTAATCTTTGAGAAATTTAAATTAATATTAAATATACCAATGTCACAACAACAAACTTCATCCAAGGCCAAAAGAATGAAAAATTAGGAAGGCAAGACGTCAACTAAAATAACAACAAAGGCCAATTAAAGTAAAAAAGGCCCGAAGCAAATTTCTAAACACCTCCAAACCTCATAACTTAACCAAAAAATGCATTCTACTGCAAAGAAAAGCAAGCCAAAACTGAAGTAAATCAAAGCAACAGAAAAACCTGCAATACAACATAGCCAACACCGACGCTCCTTCTGCAACTGCCCCGAACCAATAAAACAAGAGAAACTTTTATATATCTCAGATATAGGAGAGGGGGTGGTGTCCCCCTCCGTTTCAAAGTGAACATAGCCAATTATCAAAGTGCGCTCGAAATATGGCCTGAAAATTGAAAACGGATCTGAGGAAAACACCACCACCTCACCTAAACCTGGGATATATATAAACGTTTATCAACAACAAATACCAAAACAGAAAATTTAAAAACTGCACCAGTACCGTTCAGTTCATTGGTCTTAATTTTTTTTAGTTAATAAAATCAACTCGATTGGGTATAGGTAAGTGCTTAATTTATGACTAATTCTTAGGAAATTGATTTTCACATCTTTTTTTATATCCACGCTTCCTTTTCGCTTTTTAGCAAAAAAAAAAAAAAATCCATGCATTTTTAACACTGAAAAACAAAAAAGAGAGTGCGCACGGATATCAAAAAATGTAGTGTGAACTGTGAAAATCAATTCCGTAATTCTTATTCTAAAATTTTAAACGAAAACTCTAAAAAAACAAATATTATTTAATAAAATAGTTACCGCTGAGAATTAAGCTGATTTTTTTGTAGGATTGCCTAAAAATCAATAATAACGAAGTGAACAAATCCGATCAATATTGAAGTAGGACTCAGGATAGACTCCATTAAAAGTGAGTAACGATCGTCTTACATATTGGGAGAGGACACAAAATTGCACTCATCTACGTACTGGGAGAGTGAATAAAATTGCACTTACTATATATTACCGCTGGATCGGCACCGCCGGTTGAACCACCAACACCCTCATTCATGTCCATGCAAAGATGCCATAGCCACCACCCCAAGCTTCTGCAAATTCAACTTCACAACAGTATCCACAAACATCTTAGTATCCTCCCCGGTATTCCCCTCCGGTATATCCACAACATAAGACTCCAAAACAACCGTATAAACCTTCCCTCCTTTGTCAAACTCATTGACGGAAGTAACCGACTTGTAGTTATTCAGCCTGTGCTCGCCACCAACCACCCTGAAGCTAAGGATGTGCCTCTCGTCGTCCAGAATCTCCAGCCTCTCCGTGCTAGTCGAAGCCGGGAGCCCCGACACGACGGTGACCTCCCTGACGCTGCCGACGCCTCCGTCGCCAGACGTCATGGTGCAACTCTTGATGAAGTGCTTGTACCTCTGGGGGTTGTCGAAGCGGCGGACGAACGGCCAGATGACGTGAGCCGGGGCGTCGATGCGTTGGGTTATGAGGGAGGTGCATGTGTTTGGACTCCTCTCGAATGTGTGATAGGTTCGAATGAGGGGCTCGAGAGATGTGAATTCCTCCGGGGTTAGGCCATGGGGGATTTGGTTATGGTCCATGGGGAGTGGAAGAGAGAGAGTGGGTTATTTTAGAATGGATTTTTGGGCTTCGAACGGTTAATTTGTTTCAAGTATGGAAGAAGAAGAAGAAGAAGAGGAGGAGGGGGAGGAGGAGGAGGTGGGAGATATATAGAGGACAAAGTTTTGGGTCTTTCTTTGTGTTGAAGAAAAAGGATATATGGGCGACAATCATATGAGCATCTGTGATCATTAAATGTTGAGGGGTTATTATGTTTATTTTTTTATTTATTGGCCCTTGGGTTTTATTTTATGGGCAACTTGTCAATCCTTTTCTTTTATACTCCTTTGTTTTAATTAATTTGTTGGGAATGATCATTCAGTGTTTATGGAGCACCGTCACGTGGGGCTACAGGTTCTTCTACCACTACAAATTTACATAGGATTCATTCACTTTATGAACCCTATAACAATGTGTGATAATAGAAATTTTTGGAGCATCACGTGACGGTGCTTTAGAAGCAAATAATAATTTTTCATTTGTTGGCCCATTTTTAAAAATGGAAAAGGATAATATCCACCGAATTGAGGAAATTGGAGTTATAGTTCACTAAAAAGTAGAATATTTTTGTACATAATTTTTAGAGTATTTTAGATTAGTCAAAAGAATTAATTGAGAATTTTATTTTACGCTGAAAAAATCATTTCAGATAAGCACTTTTTACGTTATGGCACAAGTTTGGAAAAGGATCGAACTAACAATTTGGAATGGAGGAAGCATATTTATAGAATTTATTGCCCAAATAAAAGTGATACGGGGGATGGAACATTGCATTGTTTAACTGCGTCGTTGTACTAGTACTAGTATGTGTTATTGGACTGAATAAATTTTTTCCCGACGTTAATTTAGAATAAAAAATGCTAAGAACACATACATTTGTACACATATCTTGCACATACACTTTTATAGGGCCTGCCTTGGATCCCACCAATATGATCCGAACCGCTCATTATTTTTAAAATAATGTTTTAAGAATTTCTGTAAAAAATCAACCGGGTAGGATATCGGTAAGGGCTTTTTCAGAAATCGCAGTGCGAATCAGACTGTTCACCCTATAATTTTTGAAAAAGTTCTTACCGATATCTTATCGAGTTAATTTTTTATAGGAACTCTTAAAAAATTATTTTAAAAATAATGAGCGGTTCAGATCATATTGGTGATACCCGAGGTGGGCCCCATAAAAGTGTATGCATGTGCAAGATATGTGCAAAAGTGTATGTGCAAGTAGCAAGACTCATTTAGAATAACTAGCAATTAAGCACCTAGTAGTGAATTAATCAAGCAATATTTCCTCATTGTGGGAAGAGAATATTGACAAGGTTTATCCACTAAATGGAATATAAATATTCGAAAGGGGCATGATCATCCGACTGTGTTGTTACTGACAATGAAAATCCTAAATTATTGTTTTAATTGTTTTCGGTCTTTTGGTAGATTCACGTTTAATTTTTTAAATTGGTTATTCATCTCAATAAGAGTAGTCTAAAAAATAAAATTCTACGACTGAAAAAAAAAAGTTTACTAAAGACAAAAATATTTAAGACAATCGTTGTTTGGATTTTTTTTTTCCTGATTTTTCTCAGTTTTTTTTTTTCTCGATTTTCTCATGAGGATGAATGAATGATTGCTCCTCAAATTCTTAATGAAAAACTAAATGACAATTAGTACCGAAAAGTGAATAATAGCGGAAAACTACCCCAACAATAATTTAGGAATTAACATGTTATGTTGTAAGCAAGTCAATCATTTATTATTATTATCTACTAATAATGATAATAGTCGTAAAAAAGCAAGAAGGGGGGACGTAATTGTAAAATGAAGGAAAGACATGGATATTAAAGTAATAAGAAAAGGGGAGCAAAAGAAGGAAAAGGACAAGTGCCCTAAAGGAAGGGCGACGCGTTCGTGTGCATGCAAAACTGGAAAGGCTGTAAGATTCGTGAATCATGTGAATACTCCAACTGACCCGGCCGCGTATTCATCATACCCTCCCCTCTCCGTTCCACGTTAAGAGTCTACTATAAATGTCGTGTCATTTTTTAAATTAAAAAATCAATTACTTTGGTGTATGATTTTTTGAATTTTTTCGTACTAAATTAAAGTACTAATCAATTTTTAAAACTGTACAAAAAAATTCAAAAAATTATACACGAAAAATAGTTGATTTTTTTATTTAAAAATGGCACGAGAGAGATAGAGTATGAGACTCTCAGTATGGAACCAAGGGAGTATGTCCTAAACTAGAAAATTTATGGGTACACCAAAATGGTACACATTAGATTGTTGGGTAGATTTTACATAAATAATTCGAATTGTTTAATTCATTATTTTAAGAATATTCAAAAAAAATCAACTTAATCGAATATCATTAAGAATTTAATTAATTCATATGATTCTTGGTCCTTAAATTCACGGTCGTACACAACTCGGTGTACATCGGAAACTCATTTGGCGTAACCATTGTCAGCCTAAATTCCACTTTGCACCCCAAGGATGACTACCCATCACACCTGACCCCGACCCTGACCCCCACATATATGATGTATGGGTATGGATGAATACAACTTATTCACTTCAACATGCCATACAGATTATTACTCCCTCCGTCCGGATTTAATAGTCATTTTTTGGAGTTCGTGTCATTTTTCAATCGATTATATCTTTCAATTTATAATGTTTTACGTGATTTTGAAAATATTGTATTATAGAACTAATCGAGATCTATCAAACAAGATCCATATTCGATATGAAATTCATTACGGGTTCAAAGATATAACTCATTTTTTAGCCGGTTAGAATAGAACTACGGACAATTAAATCCGGACGGACGGACAATTGATCGCTGGTTGTTTCATGCCAAGATTGTTGTAGATGTAATGGTATGTAATTTATGAGTTGAAGGAATTCATTCCTTAGAGTATCCGGCCACAATGCTATAATCAAAAATTGATAATAAAAAATTGTCAGATCAGCTTTTGATTATTCATTTAAGAGATTGTTAAGGTTAGAATGTAGATGTCTACAATGACATAATTAAAATTGGATAACCAAAACTTGTCACATCGTCTTTTCAAAGTACAAAAAATTAAAAACTGTAAACAATAGAAAATAGTTTTCCTAAAACTAGTTTTGAAACTAATAAAAACTTTATACTAGAAATACAAAATAGTTTTGAAACTTTTTTTAAAAAAAAACTATTTTCAAAAACTGTTTTGGAAATAAAAAAAATTAGTAAAATTTTTATTTTCAAAGATATTGTTCAAAAAGAAAGTGAGAGATGAAAATGGGAGAGAGATAAAATATTTTTGTGTAATGATAGGTGTATTTGATTGAGAATATGTAGGGTCTATTAAATTTGGTTATTGTCAAAAGGTTGCTAGTTTTGGTTATCCAAAGTCCAAAATTTGATTATTTCTAAGGAGGTTGTTAAGTTTGATTATAGTATTGTAAGCCATATTTTGCACAAACATTGTTAACTTTAAAAACATTTTACTTTTGATTATAGCATTGTGAATACTCTTATAGATGTTGTGAGTTCACTACACCTATAGCCCACTTACCGCTAAAATTTAGGAAGTATATTTATCTACAACTTAGGTCTACAGAAAAATTAGGGTATTTTATTAGGGTATTTTTCTTTGTATGCAGTGGTGGAATCAGGATTTTAACTTCAGGGGCCGGGTTAGTAGACATATATTTTTTATCGGAATATATACTTATTATATCATAAAGTTTTGGCTTTTCATTTCATTACATTTGTATATTAAAATGATTCTTTAGTTTACATTAACTATCTCGTGCTTATTTTTTATTTATTAAAGAAACTGAAAAATGAGAATGTAAAATAACCGATTTTTTGTCAACTTGGACCAAAATTATTGGGATTATAAGTAGCTATATATGAATAATTATCAATAATATTCAAAATCAAATATATACAAAATAAAAATTTTAAAACTCGGATGTTTAGGGAGCTGGGGCCGGGAGGCCGGGGCCCCCACATAGCTCTGGCCTTGTTTGTATGTGTCAATTTTTCTTAAAGTTTCTTGATATCGTCCCGACATTAACAACGTCGCGGCATAAAAATGAAGCACGAGTTGCCGCGAGACGAGAACAATTTGGAAAGTGGGTGAGTTGGCATCCTATTATAGAGCGAGTCACCCTAATATTATTAGGATGGTAGATTTTATTGGGATATTCCTAAATTTTATAGAAGGGAATATTACCAATCAAAAAGGCAAAAAAGAAAACAATAAACTTAAAATAAAAATTAACTCAAATCCAACTAAATACAAAAAAAAAAAAAAATTGATATGAACCATCATTAATCCAAAATATGTGGGGACGATTTGGTTATTACCCAATTAAGAGGAGGGTAATTTGGTCTTCCAATATATGCGGTAAACTGAGAACCAAAATAAAGAATGGAAAAGGACAAAAAGTACCTCCGCCCCCGGCCTCTTTTTCACTACTGCTCTCTAAAATTGAACTCATTTTGTTAAAAGTTCTAACATTCGCTGAAAGAGTATAGGAAAACTAGGGTTTGTCCATGCCTAAAGGCATGGCGCAATGTGAGATCTAATTTGTGGCAATTGTATAATTAATATTGTTTGAGAGAGTGAGAGCTGTATAATTTATGAAATAAATCAATGGTTAGGATTTATAAAGAGATAAGATTCAAAAACCGTTCTTCCTTATTATGTAGATAACTAAAAGGTGCATTGATATTTGTGAAAATATATTAAATATTCATAGAATATGCATTGATATCCGAATTTGTTTGAAATTATGTGTGTATTATTCTCCACCAAGTGGACAGAGGTTAGCAAAACTGAATCATCTACAAACTAACCTACTAACACTCTGCTAATATATCATATATACAACTAGAAATTGCTCATGCCCATACCTAAAGGCATGACCCAACACATTTTTGGAAATGACTAAAATGAATTATGGTATTTTACTATTGACCACTCCCGCCAACAAAACTAAGTTTTTCCAAAGAGTCTTTTCCAAATAAAGTTAAGGTAGAATATATCTAGCTTATTATCCATACCTAAACACTTACCTATGATACTCGATTAAAATGTTAACCATAAATGTAACGACTGTTTTGGTGCCTCAATGCATGATGCAACACGTTCTCAACAGAACTATAATGAACTAAGCTCCACTATTTTTAAAGATCCCACCAATAAATTCGACTTCTCTGAAAAGCCATTCTTTTTTAAAAAAAAAAAAAAAGAGTTTCAAGTAAGATCTTTCTAATTAATTTTTAACAAGTGATTTTATGAAAAATACTATCACCAATGATCTTAAAGCTGTCTAATTTGATCTGTTTTCTATTTTTTTATTAGAAATAAGAAAAATGCTTGTTAGTAGGTTCCAAAAGTGCCTTTTAAAGAGGGTCAAATACTACCAATAATTATTTTGTGAACGGAAGAAGCTTATCCATTTAAAAAAGCCATACAACATCTACATATTATTACACGAATACAAATCAGGTCATACGACATTTATAGATTTCCACCCATATACAGAACCTATAGAGACACAGCCGAACCATAAAAATATACAGAAAAAACAAAGAGATGAAACTGATATCTAGCGCCTAAGCAAGAGCCAGTAGAAATGTACAATTAGATGTAGCAACACTCAAACTTTATTTTTGCCGTTGGGAGTGGTTGATCACCGGTGCTCATATCACACCCAGCCCTAGGTAACATATCGCTCACCCAACAACTAACCAAACCAAAAAAATAAAAGAGAAAAAAGTAAAACATAGTGGTGAGGTTCTAGCCCAACCAGAGCATTCTCACTTGAAGCACAAATATTGCGGCCCATCACAATGGAACACTTGAGTACATTTCAATTATTTGCTCCTTCATGAACGAATGAAACACATTTTGCACCATACCAACAAACAAACTCAACTTCTCTTAAAAAATTTATATGAGCTCCAGAAAAAGTTCACGTAACAAATTTAGGAAACAAAGTATAGAATTAAATAATTAACAACCAATCAATCCAAAACTATCTGATAGCAATAGCAAGAAGAAAATGCATAATCAAATGGGATTTCAAATCAATTCCCACTTTTTAATAGAGGCAACCACTGATAGACCAAAAAAGTCGCGGATAGGTTTGCAAACATGGGAGTTGATCAGGAAGATAGAATAAAGTCGCACAGCATCCTGCCCAACAACTTAATCCTACCTCTGGAGGCGGATATGAGAGGAGTGTCTTTCAAGAGAGTTTAGTTGGTTTTTCATTTTCTATTGCACCAAAAAAAAAAAACTGATAAAAAAAAAAAGAAAATACACAACAAAAAAGAAAACAGACACACCAAAAAAATTGAAATTGATCAACTGATAAACAAAAATATAACATCTTTACCCTTTTGTTTAGTTTACAATCTGCCTTTCACTAATTTTACTTTCCATCTTCTCATAACAAAAGAGAGTTGGGATAGGAAAAGTTAGAGAAGATTTTGCCTTGCTACGGGAGAGTGCTAAGGTTTCAAAAACTTCCCTTTCTTATTTCAAAATTCGGCTCTTTTTTTTGGCAATAAAATTTTATTGTTTTCTGTCTTTCCATAACAAAAGAGAGTTGAAATAGAAAAGGAAGATTGAAAATAAGCCTAGAACTCTTCTCAGCTGTAGGATTTATGAGTGATAGGTTTGGACCGTTAGATTTATGTACATAAGATTCAAATACTGAGCTGTTTTATTATATAGTAATTGAAAATTAAATTATTGACGTTCTCTATTTAAATAAGACTCATCCCACGCAGGAATGGAAAATCCTACAGCCCACACAGTAGGATCTGTAAGGCGATTCGGCCGTCTATTTTGACATTAGCGGCTAGGATTTAATTCGAGCTCCTATTAATCTGAACCTTCTATAATTTGGATTAAAATCCGAGTCGTCCATCACTGAAATAGATGGCCTGAAGCTGACCTACAGATCCCTCGGTTCATCCCACATGTCGTGCTCTCTTTGACATTATGCCAACAATGAAAGATCCAAGAAGTTAATAGCCATTGGTGGATAAGATTCGATCAATATTTTTCTGGAAGAACGGATCTTGGCATTTCGATTTGAGTATAGTTCTTATTTAGAATATTGGTTTTCTGGCCCCCAATTGTTTCGCAGGATCGGCACTATAGATTTAGGCTCTGATTGGAACTTAGGGAAAAAGAAAAGAAAAGAAAAGAAAATTAAAATTTTTTTCCTCCTATTGTTTGGTTGAAAGGGAAAGAGCGAAGAAAATAAAGATTTCAAGTTCAGTGAATAGTAAATTCTTCTTACTATTTTCCTTCTCTTTTATTTTCTTTTCCTTTCTTTTCCTTTCTCTAAATTCCAAACAGAGCCTTAGATTTTTACTCGGAAGTGAGAATTAGATAGGAATATAACTCTTTTTTTTTTTTTTTAGGTAAATCGATAGGAATATAACTCATACTTTCCATCTATGGCAATTTTTTTTTTTTTTTGTGATTTATGGAGATTCAGTTGCCTGTTTTTTCCGTTTCCAATTTCGTCTAATTAAGGTTCTTCTGTTATTTAAGGAGTCTTAAATCCTATGACTGAGTGGATGTTTATAATTGATGTGCGCTATGTAGCAAAGATACTTGTAATCTATATTATAAAACAGAGCGGTTTTCTTTAAAAACTGTCTAGGCATACAAACAAAATAGCATTTATAGCCGTTCGATCGTACTTTCTAATAAGGTTATAGCCGTCGGATTAAATGAATACTTCCTATTATATACACCTACGCTAATATAAAAAAAGAATTTACACGTTTCCTTGATAGAGAAATATACACACCCCTTCCTTTTTCAATTGATTTTTCTAAAGTTGATTTTCTTACATTCAATTCAATATTTGCTTTTAAATTGATTCCTTTACAGTTGATTTTCCTACAATAAAAAAAGTAAACAATCATTTATGGATTTATAACGCAAAAAGGAAGCAACCCTTTTTATAAGAAAATACACACAATTCTCCTACGTTGGGAAAGAAAAACTGCACTATGTTGAGTTTTTTTTTTTAATAATATTGATGAGTGAAGGAAGATGCTATGTTGATTTTTTTAGCCTTTGTGTTAAAGAGGTTAGAGGGATATTCAAGAATAATTTTTTGACCATCGATTTAGAGCCATGCCTTTTGGCACGGGCATGCGCTAGTATGTAATAAAATTTAAAAAGTGAAAAACATTTCCAGCTCCTCTCTAATTCATAGAGAATTGGATGATCCTCCAATTCCAATTCAATGATCAAGATTACCTTAGTAACTCAAGCTTCAAAGCTCATATGGTATTTTATGGGCACCAAATTACTCTCCCAATATTTCTCAATTGCATAAGCATCTTTCCTCATTTTTTGAATGGCGAAAAAAATTCATTAATCTTCGAAGTTGCTACAAAAAAATTCATTAATATTTTTTGAACGGCGTCTTTTCTCCCCGTTAAACCTGCCTTTGAAAAAAAAATTATACTCGTGAGGATTTTTTTCAACCGATATCATATAGCTCATGAGGATTTTTTTATTGATATTATATCAGTAATTTTTTTTCTTCCAGCATAGTTTTTTTCGTTGATATTATCTTATTATGTAACTCATAAGATTTTTTTACTGATACAAGTGTATTTTCACGTGTGCTTCACATTGTGTCGTGTACTCATTGATGTAGTTGTTCTTATATGTAAGAAAGTTGAAATTAAGATTCAGCTATGAAAATTAGAAAGAAATCGTAAGAGTAAATAATTGAACGTAAGATAATTTTTACAGAAAAAATATTTTAGAGCAAATGTAAAAGGAGTTTTTTGATTGCCGAGCAAAAAAAAAGTTTTTTTGATTAACCATGTGAATCTGCACACATTATTAAAGTTACGATATGAAATTTTATTAATGTTTGGAATCTGATAAATTGGTGCTTGAAATGTGATAAATGATAATTGGAAAATATTTGGGGAGTAATTGAGTTCGCGTAAAATACCATATGTTTTTTGGGGTTGAAGATTCTAGGGTAATCTTGACCATAGAATTGGAATTGGAGGATCATCAAATTTCTTATGGATTGGAGGGGAGCCGGACTCTTTAATGAGCTATCGACCAAACAAAAATTACATAAAGTTCAGAAATATTGGTGCATAAGGAATGCAAAATCCTCGATCAGAAATATTGATTCAGTTTATTGATTTCAAAGGCGTACCATAATGAGATATACTTATTTTACTAAATACTCTTTGGGAGAGTTCCTCTAGATTTTTGGTGTTTGAGATTTACTTTCCTTACTTGCTTCGAGCGATCATTCTGATCCCTATCCCTGTATCACCCACCAATGCCGTCATTATTTATATATACCACCAAGAACTTAAACTCTCTCTCTCTCTCTCTCTCTCTCTCTCTCTCTCTCTCTCTCAGTTGGCTAACTGTGAATTTGAGTAGTAGTAATTTGTGTCGGTGTAATTTAGAATGGTGATGAGGAAGCGTTCACAATGTGGAAACGCAGGTCATTACTCAAGGACATGCAGCAAAACCGATGGTCAGAAATCAGTAGTTAGCAATAATATTGTTGGTACTGGTGGGGTTTGGCTCTTTGGAGTCCAACTTGTTGATCATCTATCATCTTCTTCTTCACCACCTTCGATTGATTCCATGAACAAGAGTCGCAGCATGGGCTGCCCCTCAACTCCATCGACGACACCAATATCACCATCTTCTTCATCTATTGAGATTCCTCCCATTCGACAGCCCTCGGATAAAAGCCGGCCAACTCGTGACAGGAAGAAAGGTGAGTTCAAATTAAATTCTCTCTCTCTCTTTTTTTTTTTTTTTATGTGCATGTTTGTGATAGCTATGGATACAGATTTTAGACTTTAACTTTAGATTCTGCTGCAAATTTTAGATTCTAAATTTTAGTAGACGTTGAGAAATATGTTGCAGCCGCAAGATTATGAATTTTTTTTTCTTTTTTAAAAATTTGTATTGCAAAATTTCAAAAGTTAGCCAAAATCAGCTTTGAAATTTTGAGAATTTCTTTCCTTTTCAAGTTCTTAGAAGCTGCAGATTTTAAAAATCAGTTCTGTAGAATTTTTGGCAAATATTCGAAAGCCTAAACCGATTTTTTGAAGTTAGAATCTAAAAATTTATCCAAATAATTTTTCGCATACGCCCACTATGTATTATGTATGACACTCTCTCCCTGTGTCTCTTTCTCCATCCTAACTCATTCTAAAGTAGGGTGAGTTTGGCCTAAATTACGTGTTCATGTTCTCTCCGTTTATTTTTCTTTTATGAATTTTTGTAGCATTAATTCTTTTGGAGTAACCATCTGTTTTGATTATGAGAAGAATAGAAAAGTAAAATAAATAAGTTGAAAGATGAAATTTTCAAAAATAAGGCTGTTGTATCTTCTTTTTAATTACTAATCTTTTCTGCATTGTTCTAACCTTGGTTCATCTTATTATTAGTTATCTGATTTTTCTCGTCGAGATAAATACTTAATCCCTAATATCATAATAGAAAACTTATTGAACACGAATAATACCTCGTATTAAGTACATCTTTAATTTATTCAATCACTGAAAGTTTTCTGTTTTGTCTCAAAACATATTTCGACCCTATAGGTTCAAAACTAATTGGGAAAATTTTACGGGACAACCCTTATGATTTTTTCTGGCCCGAGATATGAATTTTGTGGTGGTTCATTTTATATTTCGTAGTTACTTCTACGAATTTTTTGGTCCAACGTATGCGAATTTGATGGTCCAATCTGTGAATTCTGTAGTACTCCCTCCATCCTATATTCTTGGTCCTATTTATTATTTGGAACCTCTAAAAAAATTGGCTATATCTTTTAATTTATAATATTTTTTTATCAAATATGGATCTTATTTGATATATCTCAAAAAATTCTGTTAATCAAAGTTTTTGAAATTGTAAAAAAAATTATAGATTAGGAGATATAGACAATTGTTTGAGTGGCACAAAAAGTGAAACAAGACCAAGAATATGGGACGGAGAAACTTAAAAAAGACAACGCAAAGTTATAAATTTTTGTGGAGTTGTTTTTGAATTTTTGTGGATTTGGTTATGAATTTTTGCCGGACAAGATGTAAAATTATCGGTGTTCAATTATGAGATTTTTTTTGTGAGATGCGAATCTTTCTGGCTCAAAACATAAGATTGTGTACAATACACCCCATTTTTCCTGCTTTGTTTTAATTTTTTTTTTATGTTTAATATCTTTTTTTTTTCCTGAAAAAAAAGAGCAAAAAACATGCGTCATTGTTTACAGGTTTTGGAAATATTTCTTTTCTCCGGGAAATCTTTTGAAAGGGAACAAGTTAAAGAGAATTTTTACACTCTCATTTACATCATTCATACTTAATTTTAATGTGTGTGTGTCCTCATTATTCCCTCTTCATTTGTAAAAAAGTACTCTCAATGGGGAAAAAAGGGTAAACTTAATTGGGTGAACACAAAGAATAGAGTTCAGGTGACTAAAAAAAAGAGTGTGAAAATCACTATTCTAAAAAGAATTGAAACATGGAAAACGTGTTTTTGTTTTTTTAATGTATGGACAGAGTTAACGCAAAGTTTAATTCCTAGGGAACACCACGCTAGCATAGGTGGTTTATTCTTCTCTCTCTCCAGTGGTAACCAAGGTTCGAGTCCCACGGGGTGCAAGTTTGGAGTTCTAAGGGTATGAATATATAGCTTCCGAGCCCTTTGTTGACTAACATATTAACATCCTGCTAATCCCCAGTGATGCATATCGGCTAGCAAACAAAAAAAATGCTAAGTTTCCGAAAACAGATACCAATAGAATGTGATTTTGAAAAGAAAATCAATTTGTTCTGGTTTTTTCTCTCCCCCTGATGATTTCTGGATTTGAACATGCAAGTTTTTCTTTTCTCAAAATCGATCAGGAGTGCCATGGACTACGGAGGAGCACCAGAAATTCTTAGCTGGGCTAGAAAAGCTACAAAAAGGGAATTGGATTGGTATCTCAAAGCGCTTCGTGACCACAAAGACTCCAACTCAAGTAGCCAGTCATGCCCAGAAGTATTTTCTGAGACAGAATCCGCCTCTCAAAAGGAAACTCCGCAGAAGCCTATTCGATCTGGTACGTACGCACATAGCGGGCATTCTCTGTCCCCCATTCTCTCCGTCTTTTGAAAAGAAACTTATGGGGTGGTTCTCAGTTTTGTTCACCCACCTTTGAAAGTGGATGATCATTAGGTACCATGTTCCCCATTCTATTTCGATGATCAGAACGATTCATCTCTTAGAATATATACGATGACATTTAAACTCGCTACACAAAAAATTAGCTCAATCAGATATCAGTAAATGCTTAATGAAATCACTCAATTTTTCAGTTTAGAAGTTTGACAATAATCTGAACTGGAAGGTATATGATTTAAACAAGCAGTTACCGATATCCAATTGCGTTGATTTTTTGAAAGTTTAAAATATTATGATCTAAGGGATAAATTGCTTCGATTATTGAAATAGGACCAGGAACTATGCGGGTAATATCCACCCGAAATATATCATGATACATGAAAAGTGTCCATGGCCTAGAGTCACTCGTATCAACCCTCTATTCATCCACTTTTAAAGGTAAGTAAACAAAATTGAACTTTTGCAATGCCACGTGATACCAACCTCTTCAACGACAACACATTCATGTCAAATCCAACACAAATGGATCGTTTGCATATGGAATATATTTTAGGGACTCAGGGGGGCTGCTGTCCCCAAGGGGAGAGCAGCGTGCTGCTGCCCCATTTTTCGGGTCCATCCCGATCTCGCTCTGATGATCCGAATCGTTCACTTTGTAGAGCTCGTCGAGTAGAACAACTATGCAAAAAATCAGCTTAATTGGATATCATTAAGTGCCTGATCGGAGCCTATATAACTCTTGATCCATGGGTATAGTGGATTTGATCCAGTGTTTCGGATCCATTCTTTTCAAAGTAAAAAGGCTCTAATCAGGCACTTAATGATATCCAATTAAGTTGATTTTTTTCAGAGTTGTTCGGCTCGACGAACTCTATAAAGTGAACGATTCAGATCATCGGAACGAGACCGGAATGGGCCTGGAAAACGGGGCAGCAGCACGCTGCTCTCCCCCTTGGGGACAGCAGCCCCCCTGAGTCCATATTTTAGGGGATACTATAATATATGGGCAAATATGATATAAGAGTAGATATGCTATATATGTACAAGCGGAGATTAGTTATACATGGTTTGTTTTGGTACTAGTACTATATAGAAGGGGGAATATGTATTTGCTTGGTTTGTTTTGTAGTGGATATGAGCACGTAGATAATGAGCAAAAATGGTGTTTTACTAACTTGCCCTCAATAAATTGTTTAAGGCCCAAACTGGATTTTTTCCTTAAAAGAAAAAGATAAATTATGAAAAAACGTTAGAAGAAGGACATATAACACTTTCTTCTCCCACTGTCCCACATTTGGATGATAATCTACAAAGTAATTACCTCCCAATATTTAATAATGGGTTAAGGATATATAATTGTGTTTGGGAGATTTTGGACAAAAACAGAGGACTTGAGCTGGAGTAGAAAGAAGGAAACGTAGGAGAAGAACAATAGCTCTCTTTTCTGGGTGAAATGATATGATTGGGGTTTTTGTTTGTTTTTTGTTTAAGGAATTGAAGAGAGGAGAGGGCAAATAGGCAAAAAGTTTGCCGGATATAATAACGATAGGGGTGGTCTGGAATTATTATATCTAACTCCTCCGCCTATACAATCCGCCCGGCTAACTAGTCCGGCTAAATGCAAATAGTTTGCTTACCAAATAACTTATATATGTGCGTCCATGATATTATATCTGATGGATAGCATATCCGCCTTTCATCTCCCGTCGCCAAATAGGGCGTAAGTGTATAGGCTCCATATGAATGTACATTGTGGAAGGTGTTGGTGGACCACGTGACGCGGGGTATATGGCCACTGAATAATTATCGTGTGTCCCTAAACAATTTCTTTCTGAAATGTTTTGAGTCTAGCTCTCTATCTTGATGGTCGTTATCATTTGTCCACGAATTGTGTTCTTATATTCCAATTCATTAAGAATTGCGCTTACATTTTAGAATCTCCAGTGTCCAAACTAAGGCTATCAACTGTAGAAGCTTACTCGAGCTCAGATGTGATCGGCAAAGTAAAAGTTTGTTCAGATTGGCCCATTATAACAAACCAACCTTGAACGGATACGGAGATGCTGCAAAGCAGCTCCACGTAGAGCATCCTACAGGATGCATCCGGACCGTTCATCTCGGCAATCAATATATGGTCCGGATTGGAAACAAACTCTTCTAGCGAAAAGTTAACTTTTTTCCGGAAGAGTTCGTTTTTAATCTGGACTGTTAAAAACACTTTTGGACGGTCTGGATGCACCCTGCAGCGCTCTACAGAAGTTGCTTTGCAGTATCCCTAGATCCACTCTGAACACATATTGAAACTTGTTAATTTTATGGGCTCTTGCAAAATAGTACTCCGAGCTGACGTACTCTTGATTAACTCGAGTAAAGCTCATGTAGGATAAGCTCGACTATAAAGCAGATGATAAAACTTGAACAAGTTTTTTCAGCTTCTAAAATTTTCAACTTATCAAAAACAAACAATCAACCAAGTCAGTTCAATTGTCTACAACCCTCTACCAAGCATGCATATCTCTATTCATGATGTTGTCGCTACTTATGCATTGGAATAAAGGGGCACACATGTTTTGGAACCGAAAAATTATCTCAATTTAAGGTCTAATTGAGAGGCGGTACAGGGGCAGTTTAGAACAGACGAATAGAGAATTTCGACAAGGGAATTGATTTTTGCCACTCCCCCTTTTTGTTAAAGTCACTCTCCTTCTCTCACGAAACAAATCATCTAATAACACAGACAGAGGAGTGGCATTAACAAAAATGAGAGTGGCAAAATCACTCCCTTTTCGACAACTCTTTTTCTAATCAATAATTTCGGATGGAATAACCTGATTTTTCTCAAAAAGCTCTATTTGGTGTGGTGTGGTTTGGTTTGTTTGAATAATTTGTTTTCTTCCTCAAAAATCCATCCACTTTTTCCCCCATATTTTAGCAGGTGGGAACAGAGAGGAAAAATAGTGATTCCCATTCCAGAGAAGTACAAGTTCGCAAAGCCCATCAGCCTTCAAAACCTGTTGGGTTAATTCAACTCCAGTCCACCATTCCAAGTCCAGCACCTGATCATGATCTAGAGCTCAAGCTTGGGAGCCTAACGCCCATGAATCAAACTAAATCATCTCGTGCCTAAACCAATTAGAATGCAATAAAAATATATATATATATATATATATATATATATATATATATATATATATATATATATAAAATCCAAGGTCGCATGCCTTGGATATAAACTCAAGGCCGGCCGGTCCTGGGCAGAAACCTCAAAATTGCCCTTTTGGGACCTTCAAATGTTTATGGTCTTATATTTTATTGCTTTTTAGGTCTCTTAAATATATAGGGCACAATCGAATTCGTATCGTAAGTTTATTCACTCATTTTTCTTAGGATTCCCAATATTGCATACGTAATAGTAACACCTATTTGGTAATGTTTTTGTTTTTGTTTCGTCAATTGATGGGAGAAATATTTTAAACGTTATGAATGTTATATCGAATGGGTGATCAACGTATACACTCAACTATGTAAACAAAACCACAGTTAACTTTCTTGGGAAAAGTAACAACTAAACAAAGAGCATTCATAATTGGGAAGACGTAATCAACTTTGCATTTGGCAAAGGTTACCCGATAACCTCATGACTAACAAGCCTGACTCAGTTTGCTCATTTCGCGCGCGTACAGTAATCCCACCAAGAAATCACGTTGAAACACATAATAAAGAATGTTCGTTTTATGAGCTTCGCTAAACAAACGTATACAGTATTAAATGCCACATATAAATACTTTTTGAAACTCGATCGTTAGAATTGCATAGCCAATACTCCTACTTTCTACTCAACTGAGCTCGTCTTACACTCTTATAAACTGGATTAGTTTTAATTTATAAGCGCTATTCAATTCGAATCAACAAATTTTATTAATTTACTCATTCATGTGGCACATTTCATTGTTGAAGTCAATCTTATATCAATTGGAAAATGTTATGATATTGATACTTGAAAAGGGTCCATAGTGAATCTTGATTTCCCTTTCATAGATCGTTTTCATGTATCCTATCAACCTCGTCTCAATTTATAAATTTTCACCAATGATTGAGACATCACTATGTAAAATAATGTTCACAGGTTTTGGTAGGTTCTACAACATCTCCTCTATTTTTTAGGAAACAGAGACATACTATTATATAAATATTATAACCATACGTAGCTCTGGCACCTGACCGTCTAATCAATTATTTGGCTGGACTTGAATCCTTCATTTAGTTTAGATGTGTTATTTGTCTCCCTGTATGTAATAGGTCTTCATAATAGTTGTATTAGTTGTACTCGGTAGATTGTACTCATCATTTTAATCAATGAATTTCTAACGTGTTCCCAAAAAAAAAAAATTTTACAACAAAAATGAAACAAAACAAAATAAAAATAACCAATAACGACAAAAGTACAAAGAAAAAGGAAAAAAAAAAAACAGCTTTCGTGTTGGCCCCATTAATCTATTCTTGGGGATAGGTGGAGAGTCCAAGGATGTTGTCTTGACAAGCTTGTTCCCGTTGTTGGATCATCAGATCTGTTGCATGCGCTTTTATCGTTGCTGTCGGAAAGCTCAAAATATGTGGCCAAAATGATAGGATTCAAGAGCCAAAACTCTCCAAATCTGAGTCTCCGTAGTCCAAAAATGATGGGAAAAGTGGAAGAACTGCTCATCCTAAATAGAGCGTCTCAACCATCTTGCAACCATAGAGGTAGGAGGGAGAGAGAGAGAGAGAGAGAGAGAGAGAGAGTGTGGGGAACGGAGAATTTAGAATGAACGAAGAGAGGAAGAATTGGGGGTGGAAAAAAAAGGAATTTGGCGAAGTGAGCATGAGAAAGCTAATATTGATTGTCGTCAATGAGGTCACATGCTCAAATCCTACGAAAGCTAAATATTCCAAACGTTAGGGCCACTAGAGAGTTTTTCTATTCATTAATTTCAGGGCTCTACAATTAGTGTGCCTGCAGACTAACCTAACTTGAATATTCGGTTATAAAAAAATAGATTGATCCTAATATTTTTAAGTGCTACGATACGTCAACGAAGTTTTTACCATTGCTTCGACGATATGTATTATACAGGTTGAAAATATAATCGAAAGAAGACGCACGGATGTATATACTATACCTAGATCCTTCCCAACAATTTCTCTCTTAGCATCTTGGCGACATTTCTCTCTCAGTGCGATGAAAAATTATTACTTCTCCAGCCCTATTTTGTGTGTCTATTTTTGTTCTTTGTGTCGTTCTTTGAATACTTATATGTTCTATTTTATAATATTTTTCATAAGTTCGGAAATTTTGAATTAAAGACCTAATCGACTATTAAACAAGATCTATATTGTATAATTTTTAAATTTATATTGAAAGATATAAGCGATTAAAAATTGACACCAACGTTAAAAACAAAAAATTGAATGAGACAGAGGGAGTACATGTTTCTAGAGCACCAGAGGGTCTGCGATATATTGGTGTGACGACTTTCACCATTTGGTGACCACTGCACCAATGTCTAGGATGGAAAAGTTTTATGGAACATCATGTGACGGTACTATAGAAACGTTGAATATTCACTTGCACGGTGCGACCACTCAAAAATCTTGAAATTGGATGGCTGAAAAGCATCTCCACAGGCATTGATTGAGACGGCTCCTTTCATCCTAACGTGTTGCTCCTATTTTGGTTTCCAAAGAAATTAACTGTGATCATTGATTAAAGCCAAACATGACAAACCAAGCAATACCAAACCAAAAAAAGTTTCATTATTGAATCAAAATTCAAATGACCCTTGTGTCCTTATAAATTGGGGTTAGTTACATGAATTTTATTTTTATTCAGATCTGTCAAAAAAACCCCTGAACTTTGAATCCAATGTCAAATAGGCACCTGAACTTAAATAAACTTCAATTGAACCCTTGAACTTTCACTCCGTTATTCAATTTACCTCCTGCCATCTCAATCCGGGACTCTCCTAACGACAACCGCTGAGCTGGACACTAACAGACAAAACAAAACGTTAGAGGGAGAAATTGGAGGGAAACAACAGTGATCTGACACCTTTTTAAGGCCCTATTCTGCTAAATAAGCCTATTGGCTTATTTTTTGTCTTTATTCAACTTTTTTTTCATATTTGTTAGTTTTTCGTCAATTTTTTGGAGATTATTGCATCATCATAACGAGAGGAATCTAAAAAGTAAAAAACTTATGATCGAAATCCATTTTTTTAAATAAAGACAAAAAAAATTAACTTATTGACTTATTTTTGTCATTATTCAAAAAAATTAGGTTTTGATCGTAATTTGTTACTTTTTAGATTCCTCTTTTCATGACGATGCAATAATCTCCAAAAAAAATGACACCAAATTTTTTTTTGAATAAGGACAAAAAATAAGCCAGTGGACTTATTTAGCCGAACGGGACCTTAAAAAGGTGCCAGATCACTATTGTTTCCCTCCAATTTCTCCCTTTAACGTTTTGTTTTGTCTGTTAGTGTCCAGCTCAGCGGTTTCCATTAGGAAAGTCACGGATTGAGACGGAAGGGGGTAAATTGAATATCGTAGTGAAAGTTCAGGTGTTCAATTGAAGTTTATTTATGTTCAGGTGCCTATTTGACATTGGGTTCAAAGTTCACGAGTTTTTTTGAATTTTTCCCCTTAGATTTAGTATGCCCAAGTCCTTCCATATCATGATATACAAAGTAAGTTTTGGTCTTTCTTTTCCTTTAGCCCGACTATCTACTATTATCTTGTCACTCCCTTCTTGACTACTGCATCTGCAAGTCTACGATAAATATGTCAAAAACTACCTTAATCTACATTCTCTCAACTTATCCCCACCGTTTGATAAATAGTTTTGTTTGTAATTCTCTCACTTCAAGTCTTACTGTACATTCACCTCAAGATCCTCATTTCAGCTACACTAATCTTACTCACTTTGTTGTTTCTCGATAGGCCAACACCTCGCCCCATATAGTATCGCTGGTCGGATAGCAGTTCTGTAAATTTTTCCTTTCAATTTGTTATGTATCCTTCGATCACACAATACACCAGAAGCGGCTCTCCACTTGATCCACCCAACTAGAATCCTATGGGTTACACCGTCTGTAATTCTCTATCCCAACTAAAAATTGAACCTAAATACCTAAAATACTCACTTTTAGATATCCCCCAATCTTGAATCCTCACTTCTTTTGTCTCGGCACTTCTACTGTTGTTAGACTTGCGGTACATAGACTTAGTGTTACCCTACTAATTCTAAATCCTTCGGACTCCAATATTTCTCTCTAAATTTTTAATTCAGCATTAACTCCCTCCTGCAATTTCATCTACTAAGGCTGCGTTCTTATAAACTTAACTTAAATTTGGAAGTTGTCCTTATTTAAATTTTTTTCGCATTTATTAGTTTTGCAGCGAACTTTTATGGGTTATTGATTCGTCTCGATGAGAGGAATCGGAAAAGTAAATTTTTTTTTACTTTTATCCAAGTATTTTGAGAAATAACTACTTTTAGGCCAAAAAGTGATTTCTCAAAATAATTGGATAAAAGTAAAAAAGAAAAATTACTTTCCGATTTATCTCGTTTAGACAAATGAATAACCTAAAAAAATTTGCCACAAAACTAACAAATGCGAAAAAAATTTAGAGAAAATTAAATAGGCATCCTATATGGAGATCTTATTTAGGTGCCCATCCTAGTGAGTTTAAATACTTATGTTCTCATCCTTAAATTGTCATGTTGCCCTATTATACACTTATCTATATCTATATATTAGTAATATATTAATATTAATATATATTTATATGGGATATACCAGAGACTGGAGTCATGGACGTAGGTTTTCACTCCCCAAAATTATAGGGATTATGGATATCCCATTTACAACCGTCTCTCATGCTTCACGAGAAACCATAATTGATTTGGTCTTCTGATAGCACATTACTCTCTCTTCCTCTCTACTCTTTTCTCTCTCAATTCTCACACATTACAACACATACATACATGAATCAAAGCAACCACAGCCATACATAACACACTTGCACCGAACAAAAAACCTTCTCTTGACCCCATCACCACCACCACACGCACATGTACGTTTCAAATCGAAGCCATGGATCTGTGTTTCGGAGATCCACTCTCGTCCGATCACAACCCACCCATATTCGTCTCACTCCGCACCCCCAACGAGCCACCCCCTTTTGACCCACTCTGGATCTGGGTTCTAAGGTTGAGTCACATCACTTCCGTCCTCTTAATCGCTGCCGTTACCGGATTTCGTTGCTGGAATTTCAGTTTCAGGTATTATATTTTTCAATTTTTGTCATGTTTGTGACTTGATGATATTTTGTTCATCTACCTCGATTGAAACCTACACTTCTCAAAACTTGTCATGTTTTCTAATTTTTGTCATGTAGATAAGAACATAGCCTAAGACAATATGGGCAAACAACATACGTTACACCACAGATTAATCATTGAATCCAAAAAAGGACAAAAAGGTTTCATTAAATTGGAAGAAAACAAAAGTTTGACAATTCCTACATATGAATTATTAACTCCAAAACGAAAATGGTTGGCCCAGCGTGTTTCCACTGTCGGACCCAAACTCTCTCTCTCTCTTTTTCTCTCTCTCTCTAAAATATCTCCGCTCCCTCTCTAGGCGACCAAACTTATCGTTTCAGTTTTGGGGAGGGGGCTGCCGCCTCCTCCTCCCTCCCTCCCCCCTCTCTCCTTCACATCTCCTTCTCCTCTCTGTTTGGTGTATCTATTTCCGGTCTGGTTTGGCAAGTGGATTTGAGATCTAGGCGTTCAAGCTTCCGATGCTCGGGCTTCCGGCCGGAGTTCTGTGGGCCTGTTTTCGTCCGGAATCAACCCTTTCCTTTCCGATCCGGTGAATGGTGGCCGGCGTCGAGGTAATAATGGGGTGTTGGGGTTAGGGTTTTTCCGTTTTGGATGGGTTTTGTTTCGGTCCTGTTTTCACCGGCTGTTTCAGTCCGGTTTTGTTTCCGGTCTGGGTTTCCCCCAGATCCGGAGGGTGTGGTGGTGGGCAAATAACTTTGTCTGTTTTTTGTGTCTTGGTTTGGTTGGTCGCTGCCTCTGATCGGTGGTCTGCCCGCCGTGGCCGCGGAGCTGCGTTGATTTTTTCAACGGTTGCCCTTCCACGGCCAGAACTCCGCGTGCCAGCGGGAGTTCGCTCTTTGGAGTGGCGTCCATGCCTGCGAAGGGGAATCACTTTGTGCTTTTGCTTCGTAGTTTGCCGGCGTTGTGGCATTTGGATTGCTGCATCGGGGAAGACAGGTTTCACGGTGCCGCACTGATCACTACGATTAGGGTTTGTTTCTCGTAGGATATTGTTGTCTGGGTTCATACTCCACGTGTCCCGACCCTGCCTTTGAGTAAGTGGCGGTGTGAAGAGGTCCCTGATCTTAGACTACAATTAGTCCTGCCTATTTTCTTGTTGTACCTATTCGTGGTTTTGTTTGAAATCTGTAGATGCCGTATGGCTGATTATGAATGATATTCGAGCGGATCAAAAAAAGACTAACAGCAATCCCACATGGGATATAATTTTAAATTGTTGGACCAATAGATGCACGCGTAATCACCAATCCATAGCCACAAAAATCAGCATCTTCAAATAAGTCCAATTAGAAAACTACACCATTGGAAGCTCATTTGTAGTAATTACAAAAAAATATGGGTAATCATTGGTCTTATTTCCTGAATTAGTCGAGCTGGATGTGTGTGTATATATATATAGTCCGGTTCCCCTAAGGGATCCCGCACGGGCTTACCGTGGGGGACTCTCATTTCCCGACCGAATTGCGACGATCCGAGCTGCTCAAAGTGATCAAAACATGATTTTAATGGTACCCGCGAGAAATCAGAAAAAGAAATGATCGGGAAGGGCTTAATCTGAACAATTTTTTATTGAACGGTTCAGTAAAAAACTGCTCGGATCAAGCCTTTCCCGATCATTTTTTTTGCTGATTTCTCGCAAGTACCCTTAAAATTACGTTCTGAACATATTGAGCGGCTCGGATCATCGCAATTCGATCTGGAAAGAGGAGTCCCGCACGGTAAGCCCGCGCGGGTTCCCTCATTGGATCCTCATTGTGTGTGTGTGTGTGTATATATATATATTGTCAATCGTTAAATCTAATCTATGCTATCTTAGGAGATTTTGGGGAGCAGAATGGAGCTTACTGGGAATTGAACATTGCCTAGGTGCATGAGGCATAAGGCCTCACCACTAACAGTAGCGGCTCTAGAAATTTATAATAGTGTGTTCATAAATTATCCTAACTCTACTATCTGGCATATTGACCAATACTATATGTGCAAAACCTCGTATATTAGTATAAATAGTGGGGGAAAAAAACGAAACCTCTATTCTAAAACAATTAACTACGAGGCAAAATGAGAACTTAAAAATATATACTATATTATTTAACAAAAATTTATTTTTTTTAAGTTGTCGTATTGCATAGTAGACAGTATTGGAGCCGACCTTTTCGAAAATATGTTTTTCGTTTGGATGATATGATGAGATTTTCTATCATACCCTTAAAGTTTAAGGAATATCATTCAAGTTAATGGGATTTTGCAATGTAGTTAAATTTTTTAAAATTTTGTCTGTAATTCTACAAGATAACTAGACAAAAAATAATAAAGTAATTATGTTACGAATGCGAAATTAACACATTTAAACCATCGATAATGGAGATGGATAGAGAACGCAGAGCATAATACTTAAATAACTAGATTCTTCTTTTTTCTTTATTTTTGATAATTTTTTTCCCATTAGGATTGTGATCTTTGTTTGAGGTAATGTGTTAGGTGTTCAAGTATGAATTGCGTGGATTGATGGTTGTATTGTGATTGAGTGTTCAATTGGTTGTTGGGTGTTCAATTGTTTTTAGGTGAGATGTTCAAGATTATTAGAATTGGGTGTTCATTAATATTTGAGTTGGGTGTTCAATACAAGGCTAGCTCATAATTTTTTTATGTATTCGAAGCACTAAAAAAAAAGTTGGGTGTTCATGTGACCATGGAATGGTCCATGTACAGCCACCTTTGACCACTAAGGCAGCCAACCTCTTGCGTCGAGGTGCATATAAATTGGACAGAAATCATTAATTACGCTACAAAGTGTGAAAAAAATCATAAAAACTGTGTAACAATTCATACCCAAAAACATACAAAACAAATAGTGTAAACTTGCAAGCTATTCTCTATCAAAAGTAAAAAAAAAAAAAAAAAATTCTATTCCAATGAAGCTGGATGTGACCGACTACCCGTATTTCTCAACGTCTCAAACATACTTTTCTTTAATATTCTTAAAAATTACCATGAATCTTCAAAAATTCACGGTGGACCCTATATCCTCAGAATATATAGAGCAAATTATTTCTCCAAATAAACTCAACAAACTAAGGGCCCGTTTCAGAGCACCTTTTTAAAAAATATTTTAAGTTCTTATTTTACATTTTCAAACTCAAAAATAATGTAAATGAAAAATAATTTTTTGATTTTTTTGCATCGTATTAAAGATCTCATTGAGATCTTTCAAATAAGAATCATATTCCATATTTTTAGATTTCAATAACCTCATCATTTTTAAACTTGAAATTGCCTTCTTAAAAAATAAATACTTATTTGACGTTCAGAAACAAGTAGGGGTGATTTTTTAAACCGGAAAAACCGGACCGGAGTGAAAAATCGGACCGAACCGGATGCTTTTTCCGGTTTCCAACTTGAACCGGTCCGGTCCGGTTTGTTAAAATGTAAACAAAATTTTCCGGTTCGGTTTCCGGTTTGAAAGACTTAGGAACCGGACAGAACCGGACCGGATTGGATTTATGCTTGTACATAAAAATTTCGATTGGATTTATGCTTGTACATAAAAATTTCCAAGAGGTGAGGCTCGAACTCGAGACCCCATGCGCTTACACAGACTCAGCTTGCCAGTGGGCTGTCTGTTCGTTTGTTGATTATTGGGTCTAATAATTTTATTTATTACATACTTAAATGAAATTCCTATATAAAGATCACAAACCTGAACTCCCACAGATATCCTCTTTACCAGATACTTGCGCAGCCCCTCTTTTTACCCAGATATGCGCAGCCCTCTCTCTCTCTCTCTCTCTGTGGATGAATCCAAACCCTAAAATGACTCCTTCAGCAGCTGGAAGACAACGGTTTCCCCCCTTTTCAGCTTCCACCTGGACTCAAACACGACGACGACGACATCGAATCCGATCCCATTCAATCAAGTTAATCAACCATTTTTGCCTCTGATTTCTACAGCTGCGGAACAGATTGTTCCTTTTTGTTGTTGTACGACGACTTCATCGAAGAAACAGCAAATCAAGCGCGGTTCCAAGTGTTGTAGTTCACAGATCTAAACTTTTTCAGTTGTGTTTTCTACTTTTACCTATGTATTTTTTTCCCATTTGTTCTTTTGGAATTTTTTACGGATCTAAACTCGCTGATCTAAACTCTTTCATAATTTTTGGGATTTGAAATCAATTTTTCGGGTTTGATTTGGGAAGTTTGTGTTTGTTAGGGATTTTTCTCATTTTGGGAGTTGAGGTGAAGATTTTTGCGGGGAAACCGGCCAAACCGGAAAAACCGAACCGGAACCAGCCAAACCGATTGTATTTCAACCGGACCGGTTGTATTTCAACCGGACCGGTTGTATTTCAACCGGACCGGTTGTATTTCAACCGGACCGGTTGTATTTCAACCGGTTCCGGTTTGCATTTTTCCCAAACCGAAAATCCGATTTCGACTGAAAAATAGGCTGAAACCGGTCGAAACCGGACCGGTATCACCCCTAGAAACAAGGCTTAAATCTTTAGAATACTCCACATTTAGCTACTATTACTCACTCTACACTTGAAAAATAAATAAGACCCGGTAGTGTATGCGATACGTCGACATTAAACATTGCTCAAATTAAGAACATACTTAACAAGCGATGATAACAAATCAAACTGAAGTAATCCGAACAAAATGTCAATTGTAGCGTCGTGCCCAGCCCATCTAGGCAGGGACGAATTCAGGGAGGGTCACACGGGGGCACGTGCTCCCACTTGAACACGTGTCCCCACTCGAAATTAAAATATATTTTGTATAAATTAGCATAATTATAAAAATGTGTTAATATATAAACATACACACTTGGATATATCTCGAAATACACATAAAATTAATTTTATGTCTAAGTTTGATCATATGGTGCATTTATATTTGTTGGTTTATGAGCGATTTGTCTATTTAGAGCTATTCTTTCTTGATTCTCTTTATTTTTAAGCGTCTGGGAGAAATATTTTAAAATAAAGTCATTAACAAAACTAGTTCGATCATTATAAAACTTGTCGTTATTCATTTAAAACATATTTTAAAATTTTTGTTTGAGATTTTGTGTTCATTTTTACCTAATTTAACTTAGAGTACACGTTATAAACTTTTTAGTTCGTAATGCATATTTTAATTTTGTATGATCTTACTGTGATTAACTAAAATAAATAAATTTTCGCCATTATGATTAACAGGTGCTGCCACTAGGCTATATTCCTGGATCCGTCATCTAGGTAGCATGTGAAGCAGCACCCAGGTCAAAATCTGTATGCTTCACTTGGGCCGCATACAAAAATTAATACCCTAGATTCCTTATACGGTAATCAATCATACTAATTAACTTTGTGACCCAGTGGGCTTGCTTATATAACAATCCGTTCCATGGCTTTCAGCCTGTGTCACAATACAAAATGTGATAATAACTTAATTAATAAAGTTTAGAGGTCAAATAATTATGAGAGAACCAAAAGAACATTCTTTACTAAGAGAGATACGAATGTATGATACACTACCCGGTACCTCAAACCAAGATCATGGCGGTAGAACATGCAGATTCCACCTCAACTATTGAACTCCAACCAACAAAGATTACACTATTTGCTTCCTTGATCAATGGCCCACCCCAGCCACAACCCACCCCCCCATCATCCCATGCTTATGGTGAATGGGAGGTTCATTTTTCTTTTGATAAAAACATAAAAATAATAGCAATTTCAAATACCGAAAATATGAGTTGTTTACAATATTTATTTATATTCATCTAGGTCAAGGTCCAAGCTCAAACTATTCATCACCGCTAATCTCTTTATTCTCTTAAACCTCTAGCGTATATTGTACGAATTTGTCTCTGGTTCTTTCAGATTATGGGCTATAAGGGTCTTGACTAAATATTACTGTAGCGAGTAATACATAACTCAACTTCTTTTATAATGTATATCCCACATGACCCACAAAATTTCATAATTGTTCCGCTAAGGGTTTTTAAAAAATAAGAACTTATTTACAATTTTCAAGATTAAAAATAATAGACTTATAGAAATAATTTTTTTATGTAATATGGATCTTATTTGATAGTTCTCGATGAGATCGTTTTGAATGGTGCAAAAAGAAATTGAAAAATTATTTTCGTAAATATATTATTTTTAAGTTTAAAAATTTACAAATAAGCTAGTTCTTGTTTTTAAGAACCCTTAACGGAATAGATAAAACTAAATATTTACTTGTCAAAAACCCGAGGGCTGATCTATTGGTTAAGGCTTTTAACATGTTCTTCCTCTTAAGGTTTTATGCTTGAGAATTTTTTTTCGAGGTGATATCAATCTTAATAGTTGGTTCATAAGTAGATTTTCCCAGCCTTAGTTGAGAATACTCTGAGTTATACTTAAAATGATAATGTCAAAATAGTTTGGAAAATGATATTGGCACTCCAAAAATTGATACAGGCACTCCAAAATCAGTTTAATTCCAAAGTCTTTTTTGTTTTTGTTTTTTAGAGTGCTTGCATCAATTTTTAGAGTGTCAATATCATTTCCCAATAGTTTTTGGACTAGAAAATCTACGTACAGGTGATTTACTTCTTGCGGTCTAGTCCCGATATCGTAATTGTCAACTTTCGAACTCAAGACGTCTAGGTTTACAGCTCATCCAGATTACCACCTAAATTGTCCGTGGGGTTTATGCCCTAAATATTTTGACATTTACAAAAACAAAAAAAAAAATTTATCCTAAAAATAGAAAGGTTAATTCTTCGGTAGTTTTCTCCATTAAGTTATCGGGGGGACGGTGCATGTAATACGCCAGTAATTAAGTGTCATTCCATTTTCTTTTTAAACATTATTTTTCAAAAAGAATGTAATTTCAAGCTTAAATATAATAAAAATAAAAAATAATTTTTTAGTTTTTTTTGCACTGTTTAAAAGATCTCAATGAGATCAATCAAGTAAGATCCATATTGGTAGGAAAATTATTTGCATAAACCCATGATTTTTGAGCTTGAAATTACCTTATTCTTTTTTAAAAGTTTCCTTTTTCAAAAACCGGAACACCCAGTTAGTAATAAAATATGTAAAGAGTCTGGATTAGAGTCCATTCAGTGTAAAAACCAACAACTACTCAGATAAAGGTTTTTTTTTTTTTAAAAATGAAAAGATTGTATTGATAAATGCCCAGCCACACTTACAAAATGGAGATCATTACAAAGAATTTGGACAAAACCAAACTAATCGTCTAATAAATAGATTGTATTGATAAACGCTCAACCACACTTACAAAACGAAGATCATTACAAAGAATATGGATAAAGCCAAATTAATCGTCTAACAAATAAAAATCAGTAAATCACAAGGCAATCGATATCTTTTATCATAACTCAGACATGACTTGATGCAACAACGAAACTTTTAAATTGCCTAATATCTAATTAGGAGTCTCAAATGAGAAAAACTACAAAGTTAAGGATAAATACACCAAATTTTCAGACGATCAGATGCACTCCAACCAAGGATAAAGCACCAATAAACTTTCAAGAACTATAGATCTGCCAAGCCGCCACGAGTTACCCCACCAAAGACATCGTGTAGAGATAGAACGTTGAAGCACAAATATCGTTGTGAAATAACTTCGATTGAAAGAACCTGATCTGTAGACAAAATTCATCCAAAGAGAAAACTAACAATTCTCGTAAAACGAGAGACAAAATTCTCACGGATCAGACGACTAAAAGGAAAAAACAAAAAAAGTGAGTCGGAATTGACGCAGGGCGTAACTATGAATCGAAGAACCAACGTGCAATAAGGACAATTACAAAAGAGATAGATATAGAGAAACTCTCTCTAAATACTTTGTCAATCAATAATAATAAAAAAACCGTCCAGATCTATGGCTTACAACTCTTTAAATACGAAGCAAACCCCAACCCTACTAGGAAAAGGAAAAAAATACCAATTTCGGAAAATTCTGAAATTAATACATATTCTGAAAATATAAGAAAAATTAAGACTTCTCCAACAAGAACTCACCTTATTGGACATTCCTACAAAAAGTTATAAGCAAAAAAATTATTTTCTAAAACGGAAAATTTAGCCTTTCGAAGCCCTAAATAGCCGAAAACGGCTAAAAAACACACGACACATGGCCAAAGGCCATTTTGGCCATGTGTCTTGACCGTTGGGCTGTTTCGGTTCGAACCTAGGTAGGCCTGACTCCTAATTTCACTGTTGCGCCATCACTTATTTACGATTATGCCACTCGATGCTTTAAATGGTATTCCTCCTCTATGCGCACCGCATCATCCTCCCTTTCTAGAAAGAAATTCACCCTCGAATTTGCATCCTCATCAGAAGAACTATCACCCCAGAATGGAACTAGATGCTTGACGTTAAACACATCGGTGGTACGAACATGGCTGGGAAGCTTCAAACGGCAGGCATTCGGATTGTCTTCTCGATAACCTCCACAGGACCAATCTTGCGTGCCTTCAGCTTGTTACACTCCCCTTCTAGAAATCAGTCCTTTGTAAGGACAGCATAAAAACAAAATCACCAACCTCAAACTCCACAACCCTGCGCTTCTTGTCTGCGGCCTCTTTGTATTTCATAGTAACACCATGCAAACGCTGCTCAGTATCCTTATGAATTTGCTGCAGATCCTTCATAAACTCCTCAGTTTTCCCATTGGCTCTTTTCAAGTTGGGAACAGAAGCCAAATCAATCGAGGCGCGTGAATTGAAACCATAAAAAATCTGAAATTGGGAAAGACCTGTGCTCCAATTGACAGAATGGTTAAAAGCATACTCAGCTTGGCATAATTTCTGATCTCAACTCCCACGATGGTCCGCATACAAGCTATGGAGTAAATTGCCCAGAGAATGATTTACCACCTCAGTCTAGCCATTTGTTTGAGGGTGATAAGCTGTGCGAAAAGTCAGATTGGTGTTTGCCATCCTCCACAATCAACGCCAAAAATATCTCAGAAATCGCGTGTCGCAGTCAGAAACAATGGACAGGGGCAGTCCATGCAAGCGATAAACCTCCAAAAAATGTAATTGGGCCACCTTGATCGCATCGGTCATTTTCTTACAAGCTATAAAGTGAGCCATCTTGGAAAATCAGTCCACCACCATAAAGACAGAATCATTGTCTCGCTATGACCTCGGCAACCCCAAAATGAAGTCCATGCGGGCATCGGCCCAAGGTTGTGATGGAATGGGCAATGGCATATATAAACCCGCATTAATAGTCGTACCTTTGGAGACTTGGTAAGTGTGGAAGCTCCCCACAAATTTGTAAACATCCTTCCGTAAAGTTGGCCAGAAATAAGAAGCGGACACCAACGTGATGGTCTTGTCATGCCCCACATGCCCCTCATCGTGCAGCTCCTTAATAATTTTTAGACGAAGGCTACCCTACGGAACACACAACGCGTTCCCTGTAAACAGAAAACCTCCATGCTCATGAAAGTCAGACTGATCACCACCTGTGATCTTCCTAAGCACAGTAGAGAAATATGGGTCAGCCAACAACAACTCACGAAAAGAATCAAATCCGATTACCTTGCTACACATAACTGTGAACATGTTGCTGCAGTGACTAAGGGCATCGACAACCTTATTCAAAGCACCAGACTTGTGCTTGATAGAAAAGAGAACTACTGCACATAAGCAACCCATTTAGCATGCCGTCTGGAAAGCTTATCCTGTGAGTTGAGATGCTTCAACGCCTCACGATTAGAATATAAAACGAAGTCGGTATGTATGAGATAATGATACCAATGCTTCAACGACTAAACCAAGGTATAGAACTCCACATCATAAGTGCTACAGTTCAGCTTTCTCCCATTCAGCTTTTCGCTAAAATAAGCCACAGGCTTTGAACTTTGGTTAAGGACAGCCCCAATTCAACCTTGGACGCATCACAATGCAACTCAAAAGACTGTGAAAAGTCTGGTAACACTAGAACGGGGGCATAAGTTAACTTCTACTTGATCAACTAAAATGCCCTGGTGGCTACTTCATTCCATGAGAACTTTCCACTCTTCATACAATCCTTGATAGGAGCCATAATAGTGCTAAAGTGCGAAATAAAACAACGGTAAAAAGAAGTCAACCCATGAAAACTGTGAATATCAAACAAAGTCCGAGGTTGTGGCCAGTCTCGAATTGCCCCAACCTAGACTCATCTACTGATATCCCATTCTTGGACACAACATAACCAAGAATGAGCACGGAACCTGTCATAAACACACACTTTTTAATAACCCATACAAATTTTCAGTACGCAAAACAGTAAGAACCTCGCGTAAATGTTGCAAGTGTAACACAGGAGTGGCACTGTATATCAAAATATCATCAAAGTAAACGACAACAAATTTACCGATGAAAGGCCGTAGCGTTTGGTTCATCACTCACATGAAAGTGCTCGGCGCATTGGATAAACTGAACGACATAACTAGCCATTCGTAAAGCTCCTCTCTAGTCTTAAACGCTGTCTTCCATTCATGCCCCGGTTTGATACAAAGTTGATGGTAACCACTTTTCAAATCTAGCATGGTAAAAACCTGAGCACCCCCCAACTGATCCAATAAATCATCCAACCTCAGCAGCAGAAAATGATACTTCACTGTGATCTTGTTAATTGCCCTGTTGTCCATACACATCCTCCACGACCCATCTTTCTTGGGAAGCAACAATGCTGGAACTGCACAAGGGATAAGACTCTCCCAGATAAAACCCTTGGACAATAACGTTTCCACTTGTTTTCACAACTCCTCGTGCTCCTTTGGACTCATCCGATAATGGGGTCGATTGGGCAAACTAGAACTCGGCACCAAATCAATCTGGTGCTGCATATCTCGTAACGGAGACAACCCATCGGGTAACTCAGTCGGGAACACATCCGCAAACTTAGCAAGAAGGGGCTGAATCTTAACTGACTCTTTCTGCTTAAAAATCGATGGTGAACTCTCCTTTGCCACGACAATAAACAGAACTTTTGTGGCCGAGATCTCTCCTTCGAACTGCACCTTTGTTAGAAGGTTAGTAGCCTCTCCCTTTGTGGTTTGGATATAACCTCCGTAGAAGGTAGCAACTTAATCGTCGTACCCCCGGATTTAAGGGTATACGTGTTAGAACCCCCGTTATGCATCTCCTTACGATCAAACTGCCACAGTCTTCCCAACAAGAGATGACACACATCCATTCCCACAACATCACACTAAATCTGATCCTTATACTTAGAACCAACAGAAAATGAAACCAAACATCGCTTGGTTACCTTAACTTCGTTACCCTTCTTTAGCCACGCCATCTTGTACGGGTTGGGGTATGGCTCTGTCTTCAACCCGAGTTTCTGCACCACCTCTTCGAACACCACGCTTTCATAGCTACCCGAATCTACCACAAATGACACACCTTTCCACCTATTGTGCAGGTGGACTGAAAGACATTACCACGAAGCCAAGAATCACCCTCAACCTCTCGAGGAGCATAGCAGGACCTTCGAACCACTAATAATGGCCCGACATCCCCAACAACTTCTTCCCCATCTCCATCCGGCGAGTCTGGTGATGGTTGGGATTCGTCATACATCGCTTCCTGCTCATAATGTTCGCTAACATTCCCATCTGCATCCACAAACAAAGCCTTACCTAGTCTATCCCCCTTCTGACACTCAACAACAAGATGACTGGGCTCTCCACACTTGAAGCACTTAGATCCTGAAGCACCCACTCTATTGGCCTGTGGAACAACAGGTACTGAATTGCCCGTTGGCCTAACCGAATCCGACTGAACCGAGGCTGGACAAACTGGCGCTGGGTTGAGCGTTGTCCGAGCAGCGACACCCCAGGCAAGCGCAGCAGAGCTGCAGTTTGCTTACTCCTCCAACTGCAAGGCCCTCTGATGGGCCTCCAAAATAGAATACAGATCGTACATATTCAACGTAAATTGGAATTGCTCACGCAGACCTCCAACGTACCTCAAAACCAATTGCTCCTCCATTTCAGCGATATCATTCCGGACCACCAATTGATGAAACTCCATAGTATAATCATCCACTGAACAAGAACCTTGATTGAGATTTTGCAATCGCTAATACATTAAACGAGAATAGTTATGGGGAAGAAAAGCCACCCGCATATTTTTCTTCAGTTTTTTCCACGAACTAATTTTCTCCTTACCCTGCCTCGACCTGGACAGCTTCAACTGCTGCCACCAAGCCGCAGCCCTACCTTGAAACCTAGTAGCAACCAACTCAACTCGTCTGTCCTCCAAGACTCGCTTGAAGGCCAAGATCTCTTCGATAGTTGCAACCCAATCAAGGAACTCCTTCGGTGCCAAACCCCCTGAAACTCAAAAAGATCAACCTTCAACCCCGATTCCCACTGCCGAGAATCGCGGTCCACCATGAACCCACGACCGCTTTCCTTCCGTTGATAGAAGCCGCCGCCACCGGGCGCTCTGACCGCAAAAGGGTTGTTGGCCTCTTCATCACTCGTAGCCTCCTCCTCATACAGAGGATTTCGGTTGATCGAGCGACGACGAGGCTGGTTTGCAACAACAAGGGCAGTAGCCTAATCAGCGACCTGTTGAATCCCCATCTTTGTTCGTGCTTCTCGTGCGACGTCATCCCGTTCATAAATGTTGTCCACAAAAGTTGTACGATCACCCCGTCCCTCTCGACCTTCAATAACGCGTCTTGCGGCCATAGTCATTTTGGAACCTGGCTCTGATATCAACTGATGCAGGGCGTAACTATGAATCGAAGAACAAATGTGCAACAAAGACAATCACAAACGAGATAGATATAGAAAAACTCTCTCTAGACACTTTGTCAATCAATAATAATCAAAAACTGTCCAGTCCTAAGGCTTACAACTCCTTAAATACGAAGCAAACTCTAATCTTACTAGGAAAAGGAAAAAATGCCAATTTCGAAAAGTTCCAAAATTAATACATATTTTGAAAATATAAGAAAAAAATAGAATTTCTCCAACAAGAATGAACTTTATTGGACTTTCCTACCAAAAGTTATAAGCAAAAAGATTACTCCCTCCTTCCGGATTTAATTGTCCCTAATTCTATTCTAACCGGCTAAAAAACGGGTTATATCTTAGAATCCATAGTGAATTTCATATCTAATATGGATCTTGTTTGATAGATCTTGATTAGTTCTATAATACAATATATTCAAAATCATGTAAAACATTATAAATTGGAAGATATAATCGATTGAAAAATGACACGAACTCCCAAAAATGACTATTAAATCCGGACGGAAGGAGGATTTTCTAAAACGACAAATTTGGCCTTTTGGAGCCCTAAACAGCCGAGAATGGCTAAAAAACACATGGCATTTGGCCATGTATTCTGACCGTTGGGCCATTTCGATTCGAACCTAGGTTTGCCCGACTCCTAATTCCATCATTGTGCCACCACCTATTTACGATTATGCCACTCGATGCTTTAAATGGTATTCCTCCTCTATGTGCACCGCATCAGGAATAGTACCATAGCCTTTTCCTCTCGCTGCTGCACACGGATATGGAACCCATTGAGGAGAAGAGAAGAAAGAAGAGGAGTTATGGTGACTAGGGTTGAAAGAGAGGGAGAGATAGATAGGTTTGACAAAATTTTCAAGATGGAATTGATTGCAAACTTATTACTATATAATTAAAATACTTGACTGCTCAGATAAGGTTGCTTTTTCACGATGGAATTGATTGCAAAACCTTAGTCTAATTACAACATAATTAAAATGTACTGTATTTGACTACTCAGATAAGGTTACTTTGGACGCAACATTGTGCCGACTTGAGTTGAATTTTGTTCACCCTCCATTTAAAAGGGTGAACATTACCTTCTTTTTTATTGGTTGAAATGATATAGACTCACCATAAAGTGATGTCATACTTACCAAAATGTGTATTGCATAATAAATATGACATCACTTTGTGGTGGGGTTCACACCATTTTAATCAATCAGAGAGAGGTAATGTTCCTTATCTCGAGAGTGAACAAAATTGCACTCTACCGACCTGGACCATCGTCCTACTTTTCTCTCTCTTCCCCTCCCGCACTTTTAGACGGTCCAAATTTTAAAAAAAAAGTTTCCAAAGAAGAATTTAATTTTTTTCCGAATTCTTTTTATTAAAAATGTAGACTTTTGATTGTCGAATTGAACTGTGGATGAAGCAACTTGCCACGCTTTTTGCTCACTGCAGGGTCGTGAGGTCTCCTTCCCTCCTCTTTCAATCTTTCATATCAATCCACATCTCCGTGGAGAGAGAGGGAGAGAATTTCTATATTTTTTTAGAGATGCTATGTACACTACCATCCAACCATTATACCATTCACTATATTCTTTATAGGGCCCTCTTCGGGTCCCAAAAAAATACAGAAAAATGTCCATAAATTTTAAAATAATATATTATGGGACCCTGTAAAAAATCAGCTTCAACGGATATCGGTAAGTATTATTTCTTGATTCGTATGGACGAAACTGTTTAACTGCACAGTTTCGCATCTATGAATCTAGAAATAATACTTACCGATATTTGTTGGAGCTGATTTTTTACAGGGCCCCATAATATATTATTTTAAAATTTATGGACATTTTTCTGTATTTTTTTGGAACCCGGGGTAAGCCCTACAAAAAAATAGTGGATGGTGTAGTGGTTGGATGTAGCGTACCTCAGACTTAATTGATATTTTTTTCCTAGACAGAAATGTGACGATTCGTAGCTCCCCCACCAATGGATCCAAGAAGCAACTCATCGGTACTCCAATAATTCCACCCTTTGTCCCTGCAGATGCATAAAATATTCATCTATGTATTTATATATATATATATCTTCAATTTTGTTTTTATGTGTTTGGATCTGAATTTTACTATGTTTTCGATGAAGTCTCGTGATCTGTTGTGTTGATTTTGATTTTCCTTTGATTTATTAGGTTTCGAGTTCCCTGACTATAGGCGAGCGAATCTGCGCTGCATTCATCCCGATAATTGCCATAGTCGAGATTCTGATTTACGCCGTCTCCGGTTGCTTCGAATGCCAACAGACCACCAAGAGAAGTCGGTACGGCTACATGGAGCTATCTCGACTCGCTGAGGAAAGTCGATGTAAATAATTTTCCTTAAATAATTCCATTTGTCTCTCAATTTTCCCTTCTGATTTTCAGATAGAGCTATCAGCCTGCTTAACAAACCAAACTACTCGAGCTCTGTTTGTGCTCAGGTCGTTAAAAAATTATTTTAATGATAAAAAGAAAATTGCACACACACTTTTGTAAGCTCATTAGCTTGAACCAGCTCGTTAAGCTTGAAAGAATCAAGTTACTCGAGCTCGGCAGTCGGCTCCATTAAAATCGTTTGAGTTTGGGCTATATGTTAAATGAGTCCAGCTCGAACTCATGTTTGAAACTTGAACAACCCATTGCAACCTTAGTTTCTGTTTTTCGTTTGCAGTTACGGTTAATGAAGTCGAGGCATTATATGAATTGTTCAAGAAGCTAAGTTGTTCAATCATTGATGACGGTTTAATTCACAAGGTATAGCTTGTGTTTCACTATTTGATAGCAACTAGTTGTTTCCTTCTTTCATTGATTGCAATTAGTTATTTCCTTCTTTTTCAAGGGAGGGGTTTTAGATTTTGCAGTTTTTATGCTACTTTGGTTAAGACATAGTGGGACTTATCTGTCTGTATTTTTAGATTTTATGCTACTTTGGGTAAGACATAGTGGGACTTTTCTTTCTGCGTTTTTTTTTGTGTGTGCAATAATAACGTGTATAGTAATAACTTGTTGATGAGGCAACTCCATACAGGCAGCTGGTGACATTTTATTGCAATTCCATTCACAGTTGAGATAAGGCCAAATCATAATCTGAGGTTAAGGACAATTACAATCAATTATAGACGTATCAACAAGAATGGAAAATTTGTCATTATGCTATACATTCATACTGGCTTTCAAGTCATTTGTTTTTGGTGTATTTGTAGTTTAGGATTTAGTTTACCTTCACGTGAACCTGCTAATTCAGCTGTGACTGGTTGATGGGCTGCTTAGGTACTATCCAAAACAGTAACTCAGGCCTGTTAGGGTCGTAGGACCATGTAAAGTGGAAAGATGAGACTGAACTTTTCACCCTGACACGATGGACCAGGAGGCCAAATCTTATTTGATACTAGTTACCAGGATCTTCCTCTCTATAGAACTAAGATCTGATCTAACCGTGCTTGAATGAAAAAGCGACCAAACCTCGGGTTTGGCATCCTCTTTGACAAGCAAAAGGAGAATAATTATAATAAGCACCTGAAGATGGTTGAACTTTATTAAGGGAAGTACAATGACATTCACCTCAGCAGAATGATCGCGTGACATTGCAAGATGTCAATGAATTGCCTCTTGTGCGCAAAGCATTGGTGAGTCAAAATTTTCTTAAATGGTAAAGTTTTCAGAGTTTTTTTGCAACTCTTTCCGTTAGGTGGCACGGATCATGAGACAAATTGATTCCCTGTCAATTAATGAGGTGGGAGAGGAGAAAAGGTAGATAAACTAGTATTTGGAATTGGGAATGGGGTATGCCAAATCTGACCTTGCCCCGCACCATTGCCACCCTGGTAACTCCAGTTCCTTTCTTCTTTTTTGGTGAATTTAGTTCCTAGGATGTCGGAAATGAGTTTAGGAAATCTTGGCTCTTCTATAAAATTATGAGCATCCATTTTATTTCTGAGGTACTAGAAATTTTGGATTGTGGGTTTCATGTTGAGTAGGAAGAGCTTCCGTATCAAGCAGATGACTTAGCAAAAATTGAAACTTCTCCGTCCTTGATCATGTTGGCACCATTGCAATATTATTTCATGTCTTCTTTTCATTAGAGAAATGAATTTTATTATTGAATCACATCTTTGTTGGGCAAATTAATCTCATGAAGCAAGCTTAGTGTATTAGAATGTTAACTTTCTTCGTGATGTAGTATATAGTATATACTGCACCCTCATATCTTTGGTAGTAAATGTGTTGCTGATACGGGGAGCCGATTTCAGGTTGTAACTTATAATTTGAAAGCTGGCTTTTACTAGCCGAGCATCCTAGAAAGCTACAGAAAAGATAAAATGTATTCGATTAGGCAATTATTGTTAGTTACAATACCTCTAGTTTGTGTTTATTTTAATTTTATCTATAGACTATCGACACCTATCCAATCATATAATCTGATCAAATTTGTGATAATTTGTTGTTGCCACCTATCCAATCCTAATCTGATCAAATTTGTGATAATTTGTTGCATCATACCTATACTTATTTTTCAACATTTACCGAAGGCTGAAGGGTAATGTTAAGTTTTTGGTTGTATTTTATTACTTTACAGGAAGAACTTCAGTTGGCATTGTTCAGATCTCCATATGGCGAAAATCTTTTTCTAGATCGGGTAAAAGAAACAACTTATTCTTGATCCCTTTATCTTTGATATACAAATCTCCTGTTCGTTTGCATGGATGAAAAACATGGTTTGACTACCACATGGATTTTTCCCATATGCCAAGTTGTTCAAGTTTCACTTTTGGAAAAAGTATGGGACTCTTGCTAAGAAGGATCAAATTTCTTAACATAATAAAAGAAGAAGATGACCCACTGCGCCCATCACATTTAATTTCATATTGTGGACAGAGCTATCCCTTCCCTAGGTGATTTAAACCCTCGCCTAAGGTTCCAAGTTTCCCAAGGCCCTATTTTTACCCTCATTGATCCTTTGTCAACAGGGCTCACAAAAGGGGATAAACCCCCTTGTCTAAAGGGAAAGGCTCAATGAAATCCTCATCCTTTTTTCAGGAATAGGGGAAGGAAATCATCCGTATCTGTTACATTGGATTTTTAGTTTTTACATTGAAATAGAAAGTGTGAAATAAGTTGCTGCAATTATATAAAGTGATGTAGGATAAGTTAGGAAACTTTCACCTACTACTGCTTCCCACAATTGAATTTTGGGATTGTTTTGGAAAAGGGCTAGGGCGAGGGTTGTGTATGGCAGAAAAAGACTTACATGGTCTTTAAATGGTACTGAGTAAAAGATAAGTTTCAGGGCTGCTTTTTTGAAATTTTGCCGTCACAAGATATTCTGGAGTTATTGCTGGAATTTTTTGACATGAATGAAGTATGTGCTTTATTTATGCATTGTTGGTTATTTGAAAGCAAGGTCAAGTAGATGTTAGTTGAATATATTCATTATTCATACAATTGATCTTTTGAATTTTCCTAGGTTTTCGATCTATTTGATGAAAAGAAAAATGGTGTCATTGAATTTGATGAGTTTGTCCATGCACTCAGTGTCTTCCATCCGTATGCGCCCAAGGAAGACAAAATAGACTGTAAGCGATCAGATGCTATCTTTTGTTTCTTGTAACCAAATGCATCAACACGAATTTAACCTCTTGGTGGTACCTTTATGTTGTCTTGCAGTTGCTTTTAGGCTTTATGACTTGAGGAAAACTGGGTTTATAGAGCGAGAAGAAGTAAGTATACGGTATACCGCACCGTGATTTAGCAATTTTGACAAAACCAATGTCGAAAACAAGTATATGCTCCAAGAAACACAGACTGTTTGAAGGCTTTTGAAACCTTTGAATTCAATATTAAGGCTTTGCAAGTTGTTTGAATGAGATTGCTGAATTGATTATTTCAACCACCTGGGAACACTTTCATTTATAACTACATTTGTCTCTTAACGTTCATGTATTATCTGTATTATGTGAGAGAGACAGAGAGAGCAGAAATAGGATCAGAAAAAAGAAAAAGAAGAATAAAGAATGGAGTCAATTGTGAATAATTGAAGGGCCTTCCTTAGACCTGTATTTTTTATTTTTGATCGGCCCTTAGACCTGTTTGTTCCACTGAAGTTCCTATATTTGGTTCTGTCATTATAATATATCTAAATTGTCCAGAGGTTGTAAAATTATCAGAATCCAAGATTATTTGAAGAAGATGTCCTTTTTACATTTCATTATTTGCTTAAATTCAATGATCTTTTACCTTTTTTGTCGTATTAACTATGTTCAATCCTCGAGACAATCTTGAAATTACAAGCAAATTGCAATTTTTTTTCAGGTGAAGCAAATGGTGATTGCAATCATGATGGAATCTGACATGAAGCTATCTGATGATCTTCTTGAGGCTATTATTGACAAGGTGAGGGTTTGTCAAATGTTGAACTCCTTTCCTTTGAATTATTGCTTCCATTAAGGAACATATATGATAATTATTGGATCATTCCTCGCACAGACATTTGCTGATGCTGATGCTGACAGCGACGGTAAAATCAACAAAGATGAATGGAAAGCCTTTGTTCTTCGACATCCCAAACTCTTAAAGAACATGACTCTTCCTTATTTGAAGTAAGCACTTGCTCGCATGTGTTCTTGCTCTGTTCTTTTATTTCTTTCTTTCAAAATTTTTGAGATGAGAATAAATTCAGAATTCTCTCTCTCTGAAAAAAATTGGTAAAAGGAAAAACTGTCAAACAATGTTAGCTTTGTCACTATTCATCACCGAAGTCCATAATTTGGATGTCAATCTTGGTTTGAAACTCTGCTTGCTTAATTGGAGCATCTGCTTGTTCTAGTATCTATTTGACTGGATGGATTGTGACTGTCTCCTGGACATTGAACTTAATTGAGCCACCTTTATTTGTGATTTTCAACTCCAGGGACATCACTACAGCATTTCCAAGTTTTGTATTCAACACCGAGGTTGAAGACTGAGATTTCAAGGTCCTTCAAGCATATGGAATGAAATCCTTACATAAAAAAGATTGGAGGCTTTTGAGCTTAAAGCATTGCCGCATTTAGCTCCCAAAAAGGCTTCGATCCTTGTCCTTATTTCGTACATTATTGCTGGAAATGGTGAAGATGCTGTGTTTCCAAGACGAGTCTCCAAACTGCAGCATGACTCAATTATATGACACTCATTCATTTTGCAGAATCCAGAAAAATTGTATTTGTACAGTATTCAAACAGAAAAAAACTTCAAAAACATTTGGTGTGATTATTTTCTGTACAGCTTTGACTTGGATCGATGGAGTTATGCGTTTTTGAGAGTTGTAAAATAGATATAACTAGGGGTCATTTAGTGATTGCTGCCACAAAAACTTGTATGAGACCAGTTCGAAATATGAAGAAGGTTGTATACATTCTGGGATTTTAAACTAATTTTCAACGACCTTTGTGTTTAGAGTAGCACTGGCTCCCTGAAGAGAATAATTGCTTAGGAACGAAACACCCATGGATGGTAAGTCGTTCAATTTTAGCATTTGGACCAGGGATGAAAAACAGCCCGGCTCGGCCCAAAAGGTTCGGGATCGAACTTGAGCCCGGGCTATAGGGCTTGATTTTTTGCACTTTCTTTCTTAAAAGAAAAATACTACAGTAATAGTTTTAATTTTTTAATATGAGTTTTACTTAATTAAAAGTTAGATAGTTTTTTGCAACTGTATTAATCACATATTATCGAGTTTAATAATTCAAAGCTGAAAAAAACACAGCGCAAGTAATATCGTTATGTGGTAAGATATGATTCAATAAAAATCATTCTTTCTGTTTACCAATGTGTGTGTGTGTGTGTATATATACACACACACACACACACACACACATATACACATATACATACACATACATACACACACACACAACTTATTATAAGGGCGCTCTTACCGTATTAAAGTGAGGACGAGCTTCCATTAAGAGATTCCTTAACTTGCTAAGTTAAGGGCCTCATGAGTTTGACATTATTCTCAATTAAATTTTAATGATCTGAACCGTTTAATGTGTTTAAAACGTAATTTCAAGGGTACTCACGTGAAATCAGCAATAAATATGGCTGGAAATGGTTTGATCCAAGCAGTTTTTTGTAAAAATGCTATAAATACATTTTTATGAAAAACTGTTCAGATCAAACCCTACCTGGTCATATTTTTTGATGATTTTTAGCGGGACCTTTAAAATCACGTTCTGATCACATTGAGCGGTTCAGATTATCAAAATTTGATCGGGAAAGAGGAGGTCCTTAACTCAATAAGGGATCACTTATTGGGAGGGGACTCTATATATGTACCCAAATTATCCAGTTAGGAATTCCCCTTTTTCGAGAAAATTTTGATGATTCGAGTCGCTCAAAGTGTGCAGAATGTGATTTTAAGAGTACCCGCGAGAAATCATAAAAAAAAAAAGAACAGAAAGGGCTTGATTTGAGCAGTTTTTTATTGAACCGTTCAATGAAAACTACTCCGATCAAGCCCTTCTAGGTCTTTTTTTGCTGTCTTCTTGCGAGTACCCTTAAAATCACGTTTTGATCACTTTGAGCTGCTCGGATTATCGAAATTCGATCGGAAATGTGAGGTCCGCACCATAAAACTGTCCGGGATCCATTAGGGGATCCGGACTGGATATATATATATATATATCATTCTTTCTTGTAGACACCCCTATTTTGATTATTTTTATTTTCTAAGCTGAATTCTAGGTATTCCCAATGATGATAATGAAATGACACCCACAATGGAATATCTGAATTCTTGATGCATAATAAATCAGTTAAAGAAACATGTCCAAACCCAAAAGAACACAAAGAAGCCTAGCTTGAAGCCCTTTTTTGGCCTAGTAGTCATCGTTTTACTATATCAAAAATAATTAATAAAACGAAACTATTACTACTATTCAAACAAATAGTGGTAAATTAATATTACCAAAAGTTTTTTTTATGAATCATTGACTAGCATAGGGTATCGCCACCTAACACGAACCGTTTTACTAATAAAATTCGTCTTTATGGCACAGACTGTCAAAAAGCACGGTGCGTGATAGAAGGGTTGATATAAACGTAATTGTAAAAGAGAGAGTGTATGGGTTCCCTGACCGGTGCGCTCAAGAGTCGCCACTCGAATTTTTGAGATGAATGATCCAAGAAACTGAGGGTTTGATTTGAAAAGAAGACTTTTGGCCTAGCAAAAATATTAAGATTTTGGGTTCGGGAGCCATGTTACTAATGGAGAAAATTTTGTTAACATGTTCGGGGGGGGGGGGGGTTATCTTTTAATATCGTTTGGAAGATTTAACTCTTAGAAAACAAATACGAAAAATGGACATGGAATTGAATATATCACTTTGGCGTGCCCGTGGTGCTTACAGTATAGTAGATGACAAATGAATAATGTGCAGAAATGAAATGACAGTAAAACAACAGTTTGCCTCAATTACAAACAACACCGCATGATGTACCAAGGTACCTCACAAGTTTTCTGGCACACCGCACGGTGTACCTTCTCACCGTCAGTCCGCTACTATTACTTAGAACATCGCCTTGTATATCTTACTACATCGTATGTTGTTTTTCGAAACATTGTACGGTGTAGCTTCTGTCATATTTCAGAACAGCTACGTATTTTCAAGATAAAACAAACCATTAATCTAAACAACTTTCTTCATGTTATTTTTATTGATTTTTCCATGAAACAGTTTGCAAACCCTTTTTGATACACTTGATCATTGAGAATGACCATAAAAACCCCTTTTAGAAGACAAAAGACATGATTTTTAGACGATTCTTCATTCTGAAATACACCTACAACGATCTCTCAATAACATTAGCACAGCCAACAGTGGATAGATATGATCAAGATGAACAAAACAAACAAATGATGAACAACATAATACCGCACGTTGGATCCCACTACTCTCTCTCTCTCTGTAGATACCCCAATCCGGACCTCGAAGGTTCTTCAAAAATTCTCCGATGATGAAATAAAGGAACGATACCTTTGAGAGCTTGAATGTGGACGTACTACCATAGCCTAAAGAGCCAGGAAAGCCTAAAGAGCCAAAAAAAAAGGCTTCAGAAACTCACCAAAGCCCATAACTAGACCTGGACACCGCATAGTACTGCCTTCTCAACCGTACAATGTAGTTTCCTTACTACACTGCACGCGGTCTTGAGGTATGCCGCATGGTGTTTCGAAAAAAAGTTCTGACAGATTCAGAAAGTTGTCGGCCACGCTTGTTGGAGCCATAACTAAAAAATGGCTTGGCAGAGAATAAAATTCTTAGCCAGCCTGGAAGTCATCTCTCCCATTTGCATTGATATTCCTTGGCTCTTGCCAATAAATACATACACCCCGTCCCTTTAGTTGAAAGGCACCCTTCCAAATCTTGAAAAAGTTACTCTTGACATTCTTTCTCTTTCTACAAAATTTCATTCTTCTTCCCCTCCAAAGCTTAGTACACTAGTAGTTTTGGAACTCCACAACTCTAAAGCTCCAAACTTACACTCATCCATCTTCATCCAAGCTCAAAGCCGAAGGTATAAAAGCAAATTTCCTTGGGCTAAGCCTAGTCTTAGCCTTGAGGGGAACTTTTTGCAGTCACACTTAACCTGTTCGTGTTAAATGTTGACTTAAAAACTATTTTCAAAAGCAAAATAAAACAAAAATCAGTGACTGTACTGAAACACTACACCGTGTGGTGTTGTGATACCACTGCACGATGGAGAGAGAGAGGGGAGGAAGATGTAAAACAAAATGGAGAAATATGGTATTCAAGTAATGGAATTGTTGCAGGGAGCTCTCGAAAAGCTATGATATATAGGATATACCGTATGTCTAAATTATGACAATTTGTGATTTTCATTATGCCGATTTTTGATTTTCTAATGCATATTTATGATTCTAGTTACGACTTGTACTTTAAAATTTACCTGTTGAATAGGTCATTAGTAGGTTACCAATAATTAAAAAAATATTGTTATTATGTAACCATAATTATTCGTACCAGAAGTCATAATACATGTACCTAACCAAATGTATGTTACAATATCAAAAATTAAATAATGCTACCCACAAATGTTATAACAACACCATAAATTGGCATTATCTTACCACGATTAGTCGCATAAAAAATTCTCTGACTCGCATGATATTCCGTAATAAAATCAAAATATGTCATACCAGAATTAACAATTGTTACACCCAAGCCAAAAGTATTTGTAAAATGCCAAAATTTTTATAAAATAACCACAATTGTTATGACAACACTTAAAATTGTCATTTTTTTACCATAACATGTCGTATCAAAAGAAAATATATGTAAATACAACAAATTATATAACAACCCACAATTGTTACGACAATACCATAAATTGACGTTTTATTACCACAATGTGTCATACCAAAGGAAATTGATTAAAATATTTCCTAATAAGACATGTCTAAAATACCACAAATTCAGTAATAGAACCAAATTATTATGACAATACCATAAATTGACGTTTTAATACCCACAACGTGTCATATAAAAAAATTCAATCAAAAAATTCAGTTAACAATACTTATAATTGATAAAACACCATACCATAATTAAATAATATAACCACAATTCTTATAGTAAAATCATAAAGTGGCGTTATCTTACGACAACCTGTCGTTTTTTTTTTTTGTGTGATGATATATTCCATAACAATCCATAAAAAAATGAAAATATGTCGTAAAAAATCCACAATAGTTATACCGAAGCAAAATATATATGCAAATTAAATACCACATATTGAATAAAATAATTACAAATATTATAACAATGTCATAGATTGTTGTTACCTTAGCAGAATGTGTTGTACGAAACTTAACCTAATTATTTTCAATTCCCGCCACATAATTTTTTCAAATTTTAAAATTTCCACCATGCAAGTGTAAAATATTAGAAATTAAATAATATAACAATATAACCACAATTGTTATAAAAAAAATTATAAAGAAACGTTACCTGTTCACAACGTGCCATACAAATTTTCTCAAATTCTTAGCCCAAAAATGCGACCCCACCCACACCCCCACCCATACGATGGAGTATTATATAATTAATTGCCTTTAAAGTACAAATTCTCAATTGTGTACCTGCGGTAAGGTGTTGGAGTTATGACATTTGCCTACAAGATCAGTGATTCAAGTCTCGTGCCGTTCATTTACTTCTTTTTTTTTTAAATACCTCATCATAAAATTTCACCTATTGAGATTCAAACCCAGCTAAAAAATAAGTTTTGATGGCATGTGTACTACTTTTCACACAAATACAGATGTATATTTTATTCCATCCATTTCGTAAATATTTTACCCTATGTTTCATTTAAGATTTTTTACAATATTTGATTAGCTAAAACTAACAAGAATTATAGTAGAAAAACTTCGTATAGCTTGTACGCTTAGGGCTTCCAAAAGTATAGGGTTGACTCTATACATATAATAGGCTCCTAATATTGTATTTGTCAAATAAAATATACTCCCTCCGTCCCACTTTGTTTCGCTCTTATTCTTTTTTGGGATGTCCCAAAAGGATATGCTTATTTCAAAACTTTCTATTTTTGAATGTCAATTTTACAATTTTACCCTCATTTTCTTTTACACTTAAAGAGAAATTTTCTCCCTCCCAAATTTGAAATTTAAACATGGTTTAAAAGGAATGGAGTACAGGACGGCAAGAAATTGATTTGGCCCCAGACATGACAGGGAAGTACGTATAGATTTGTTGGGTTCAATTATTTTTTTTAAACAAAATTTTAGTATTCCAATACTATTTTCTAAAAGAGTAAAATGGAAAATTGATCAAAAGTCAATCAAATTGTAGTGTTTTCTTAAATTTCGTGCAAGTCAAATTAGGCGTAACAAAGTGGGACGGAGGGAGTATTTCATTAAAATGTTAAACGAGAAAGATATGGCTTGGTAGTGTGTGTGTCTTTGTTTGATGTGTAATATGTCTCTAATTTGATCGTTTGTCTTTGTTTATTTCTATTTTTTTATAGATTTTTTTAGTGTAAAAATTACATAGTTAGTAATTGAAGTTTCATACTTTGGCAAATTCAATTGTTCAAGTCCAATACAATATTAAAATATATTAATGCACCATTCGAGTCCCACCTAAGGTATCTTTTTAATTAGAACCATCTATCTTTTACACAATATCTATTAGATTATTCGTACCAAGAACAAATTTGATTGCTTATAGCTAGACACTTAATCGGATGAAAAATATCATTCTATTATTAAATTTGAGTGCCAATAATGGAGCTTCCAAAACTTGATCGAGCAAAAAATTTACTTAAATTATTTAATCAACAAGTATAACGAAATCAATGATTTTGATCGTTATTATTGTGTCGCGTTCACAAGTCTATCGTACATTCAGCTACAACAAAGAAATTAGTTTCATATAAAGTATATTGAATGTACTAATTCTAAATATTATTTTTTAAAGGAAAAATTTTAAATATTGTTACCGAGTATATTTATAAAATGATCGATCAGAACTATTAGAATGTGAAGTCTTACAATATTCAATATTGTCACCAAAATTAGAATCATGGAATAGCGACAAATATGTAACCAAATGACATTTAACGTGTCTGAATGCATTAAAGTCTATCGTTAATTGTGGTACAACATATTTTAGTCTTGCTATAGAATATTTGGATTAATTTCTTTTGGTACGACACATTGTGGTTGTAACTACCCTGACCCACTCTAGTAGGTCTTAGCTGTAACAAAGCGCCGGTGAAACCATCACCAAGGCCATATTAACCCTACTACATCTCATAATCATAAAATTAAAAGGAATCAACAAGAGTGTGAAATCAATAGAGGCATGACCTGTGCAGCCTAGTATAATGAGAACTTACATTTACAAAAGACTATAAACCCCAATACACACCTCAGAGCTGTGCTTAGACATAAAGTTTAGCAAGTAACTCACAAGTAACTACAGAGTTCAAACGAATAACACGAAAGTACATTTCATAACCACAAATTATCCCCCACGTCTCGAATCCACAAACAAGTGTCACGACGTCTTACTTCTTATGTCCTGAAAGGTGGGACATTTACATAAGTTGAAGCTCGTATGAATGATTAATACGCAATTCACATGCTTTCCATGGACAATGATTAAACCATTTAAAAGGAATCTCATTTCATAGCAACATAGCATAGTAACGCACATCCTCTATTCATTTCAAGTCTACCAGGCGTCCCCGGTAGTGGATAAGTTAAGACGGCTTTCATTATCCGATATAATAGCCATGTCTTGCGAGCCTTTTTAGCACGTGTCCCCTAGCAAGCTGGGACGTGGGAGGATGCCATTAATAGATATAAAATATGTCCACCTTTCATTGATATTCCATAGAGTTCATATCAAAGTATACAACATCATTGAAGCGAAAAGCTTATAACAAACCGTGTGTTTTGGGTATTAATCACTCACCTCGGTCCGAGCTTCTAAACCACATTCCCTACATAAGCATATAAGGTAATTATAATTTAGATTCAATTAAACACATTTAGACATCTAAATACTTTCATTAGATCTCCCTAGTAGCTCACATAGGTCTAAGGTTAAGGTCCCAATCTAAGCAAACGCGAAACCTAACAAAACTACAAAATCAGTATGGAGTCCAAAAACCAGCCTCTTTATTTTGGCTATAGAATTTGATAGAATTGGAATTAGATGCTAGACCACCTCCATTGGAAAGCAGACTTTCGGGGAATCAACTTTGACATAAATTTTGTCCTAATCGGAGTCCGAATGACAAAGATATGCTTATCCGAAGATCAGACTATCAATCTGTCTTGTTCAGCAACTCTTTCCACATATTCGAAATTAAAATTCACCAAATCTCTTAAAATTAATCCCAACTTCACCAACTAATAATCTCCAAAGGTAAGAATAACAATTAAGACTCATGATTCAACTAGATTTTAGAACATTGACAGGAAATCAGGACTAGATTTTTAAAGATTCCATGAGAGTTTATATCAAGAACTCTATTAAAACCTTCATGAATAAGGATGTCTAACTCTAAGGTCCAAAAGTCAGAAGTTAATCTGCTATTTCGCGCAATTTGAACTTGTAAAATATGAAATCTCAGGATGAAGGATTGCAACACTTACCAGGTAAGGCTTCAATTTTACTCCAAGTAGGTTTCCCCCCAATTCTTCTTCTTCCTCCTCTAGATTTCTCTAGGGTTCTTTGTCTACATCTCCCTCTTTTTTTCTCTGCCGATCTCTCTCTCTCTCTCTCTCTCTCTCTCTCTCTAATATGTAGAAACGGTGGAAACGATAAGAATGACAGGGAACGTCGATTTTTCCCCCTTCTGTTTTGTTAGGCTCTAAGAAAATTATACAGTGTGTGCATGTCCACATGTTGCTATGTACCTCTCTTTTATAAAACAAGTCTTTTAAAGGTTATTCAAACACAAATAATGCAGTTTAACTAAAATACAAAGTTTAAACCATAACTAGGGCCTGGGGTATTACAGTGATCAGCAAATGCCAATTTTTTGTGTCCTCATAAAAGTTATGGTTATGTTATATAGTTTGTGGTCATTTTTTGGAGAAGGAGAGAGAGAGAGAGGGAGGAGAAACAACCGGTTACCTGCTCATTTTTTTTATTTTACTAATTGATTTATTAAATGGATGGTTCAGATCATTCATTTTAAAATTCGAGGGTTTAAAATCACGATGTGTACGATATACCCCTTAATAAAGGGTGTATACCATTGGACTTCCCCTCGTACTAACTCATTACAAACAACTCAATGAATGCCTTCACTCCTCTCATCTCCTTTCTTTATAACAAAAAACTACCTAACTGCGGATACCCCCGCTTTTTGCGTGACACCCGTTGGGCGTTGTGGTGTGTCTTTGTTTTAGAAGTGCCCATTTTTGCAGCACTTTATTGTTTGAGAGTCGCCACTTAGTTTTAGAGAAAACTACCCTACCCCAGGGACGGAACCAGGATTTTGTACACGCGGGAGCTGAATTATGAACAACAAAATTTTAAAATTTCAAGGTTCGGGAATCTAAAGGATTCAAACGTCTAAATAACACCAAATACAAAACACAATATCTAACAAACAAAAAACAACTATTTTTGTGAAAATATAAAAGTTTCTCAATGCGTTACCTTAACCATGTATCAGAATGGAATGCAATTTCATAGCAATTTCCTTTTTGATGACTTTAGATCCTCAAAGTCATCGATGATTGAATCGAAACTGAATTTCGTAGCAATTTCCTTCTCGATGAATAAAACCAGAGCATCGATGAGAAACTCATCCTCCATGTTGTTGCGAAGCCTCGTTTTGACAATATTCATAGCTGAAAATGCCATTTCTATAGTTGCCGTAGAAACTGGAAGAGTAATCAAAAGTACCACCACTCGGTAGACAAGAAAGTAGGTTTCTGATTTTCGAGTCTCAACCAACCATTGACATAGCCTAGAAATACTTCCCAATTATTTGAATTCCGGATGCCGAATGACATTATGCTCAAAATGCTTAAACTCCATTCTTATCAATAATTTTTTGTGATCACTAAAATCTTTCGGCTAATACTTCTCCACCAAACGACAAATATCATCAATTCTAAAAAAATATATGTGCATCTCGAGGATTCAAAGCTGAGGCTAAACGAAGCAATTCCATGGCATGCTCACTAAATCGGCGATTTAACTCTTGCACTTGATAATCTATCGTAGCATTGAAAATATCTATTTGATAATGATGTTCAATAGTAAAATCATCTTGTTGATAGCGAGCTCGACCGCCTTTCTCAATATAACGATTATTCATGTCAGGCACATCAATATTTTGTGCCTCGTAAAATAATATCACATTGGAATTTAAAGCATCTCATCCATCATCTCTAAGTTTTTAAAGAAGTTCTTTGGTAGACGAAACAAGATTCATGGCATTTAAAATGTCTTGAGACTTACATTGTAAAGCTTAACAATGAGAATCTGCTATCAACATAATCTCTTTCATTAAGCATAGCATAAAGACGAAGTCAAATGTGGTGATTTCCTTATACGCCAATTTCGCTTCTCCTCTTTGAGAACTATTTCCTTCAGCCTGGACTTTAAGCAAAACAACACATGTGGGACTAAACAACTTTATGAAGCTAGAAATTGATCTCAAGTGAGAACTCTAACGAGTATCGACAGGTTGTCGTAAAGTGCTAATCTGATTAAGTCTGCTTCCACTCTCAAGCTCATTAATGGCTAACAAATGTTCAATGTCACTTGCATGAGCCAATTTCAATTCCTCAAAACGTTTGCACGAAGTATTGACTATAGTGACAATCGGAGGCAATTTTGTAAAAAACAATAAACAACACCAACTTCTTTCGATGCTGCCACTAGTGCCAATTGCAATCTATGCACAAAACAATGAATATAATAAGCATATGGACAATCCTTCGAAACCAAAGCTTGCATTGCAAGCCATTCCATCCACCCCTCATATTACTCGCACCATCATATCTTTGTCCTCGCATATTTTGAATATTGTGACTATGATGAGACAGTATAGAATAGATCTCATTCTTTAAGGTTAATGAGGTAGTGTCAGGGACGTGGACAACCCCAAAAAAACGTTCTCGCACAAAACCACATTTGTCAATAAATCTTAAAACTATAGTCATTTGCTCTTTCATTGATTCATCACAGGCTTCATCAAGAATCAAACAAAACTTTGCATCACCAATTTCTTCCCGAATTTCCTTCTGCACTTGGTTGAACAAACATGTAGAATTTTTTTTTGGATTTGTAGGGATGTGTAAGTTGCATTCTTGGGAGCATTCTTTATCAAGTCAACCATTTTCTCACTGAAAGATGCACCATAATGTAATACTTCAAGAAAATTTCCACGATTCATTGAACTAGCAATTTCATCTCTCCCTCTAAAAGCAATACCTTGATGTGTGAGCAATCTTACCGTATCAATTGAGGCCTTCAACCGTAGTCTATTGTTTACAATTTACTCTGAAGTGAAATTATTTAGCACCTTTTGTATGTGTTGCGATTGATTCATCAAATCCTCGCATGATCTTTGGGCAATTTTGTGAAAAAGCTCGGATCTTTTTCCACATGATTAAAAAACCTCTTCCTGTGGACTTATTGAAAAGAAAGCACGGATGACAAAAAGCTGCATCTTTCTCAATTGAATATTCAAGCCATGAAGGAAATGCCTTGACCCAAGCACGTTGAAAACTACGTAGGTGCTTTTCTTTTCCAGATTTTGGATAATTGGGAAGTATAGGTTGGCAAGGACCTAGCTTAATATAAGCTCATCGAATTTCATCTTGTTGGTTAACATTATAGTCACATATCTACTTACGTAATCCAGGATCACGCTTCAACAAACTCACATTAATTTTTCTAACTTCAATTCTTTGATACTTTGTAAGTGAATTTTTGAATATTAGTGTATATCAGTACTAGTAGTAGAAGCTGGCAATGAAGTCTCACCAGCATTTTCCTCTGGTATGTCAATTTTTTTGATTATTGGTATATCAGTAGTTGTAGAAGCCGACAATGAGATCTCACTAGTATTAAATAATACGTAAAACACCCTTAATCATGACAAATATAGGAATTATAGCAAAGTTATTCGGAATCATGACAAAACCATCCGGGATGTAAAACTAGCATAAAAAGTTAGTTTAAGGTTCTAAAATTCTTTACTACATACTATATAGGTGAAGAAATTCGGGATGTAAAACGAATTTCTTCACCTATATAGTAAAGAATTTTAGGACCTTAAACTAACTTTGTAAGTTAGTTTTACATCTTGAATTTCTTTACCTACATAGTAAAGAATTTTAGGATCTTAAACTAACTTTTTATGTTAGTTTTGCATCCCTGATGATGTTGATGTGATTCCGGATGATTTTGTCATAATTACTGCTGTGCGGACCAAATTAAATAAGGTGGTGTTCCACTTTTGAAAAAAAGTATTTTTTTTCAAACGAAGATAATTTCAAACTCAAATATAATGAAAATGAAAAATATTTTTTCTATTTTTTTTGCACCATTTAAGAGATCTTAATGAGATCTATCAAATAAGATCCATATTGGTAAGAAAATTATTTACGTAAACACATAATTTTTGAGCTTGAAATTATCTTCCTTTTCTAAAAGTTCTTTTTTAAGAAATCGGAACACCCCTTAAGGGATATTGACTTTGTCAAAACATGACAAAGTCAATATCCGTTATTTAATTTAGTCCGCGCAACGACTCTATTAAAATGTAAAAAATTATTAAGGGCTAAATGGGTATTATTTAAATTTCAGGATGAAACATAAGTTTTCAAACCTACAAGGATTAGGACTTAAATATCAATGTAGGATAAGACCTCTATTTAAGTTTACGAATTTTTTTTTTCAAAAATTATTAATACAAAAAACTTTTCCCCAATTTGTTTTGTAATAAAATTGTTTCCCAAAATTGTTTCTTTTTCAAAACTTTTTTTATTTGAAAAATGTTTTTAAGAAACTTTTTAAAGAAATATTATTTCTTATCCCATAAGTAATCTACACGAATCAAATGTGGGATTGGGTGAAATTAGGATTGAAATTAATCCTGGACAAATAGTCCATGGACTATTAATTTTAGGACTGTTAATTTCATCTTTTTGAGTTCACGAATCAAACAAGGCCGTAGCTTATTATGCTAAGAATCATATTCTCTCACTCTGCCATGAGTCCGATTTTTCTCCAATCCATAGTAACTCTAGTCCTAAAGCTCATCTGGTATTCTATAGGCACCCAATCACTCTCCATATATTCCCTAATTAAACTTGCCTCTTAAGGACAACCAACCCCAACAACATCCTAAACATATATACACAATCCAGACACCAATTTATCAAAGGATAGTGATACTGCACTGTATTGATACACAAAACAACGTCGTTTTGGAGCCCCTCCATCAATTTTTAAAATGCTAAAATCAATTTCCTTTATCAAATTCCAAACATTACTAACCTTTCATATCGTAACTTTAATAAAATATTTTAAAATATCAGATTCCATAGGGTTAATCAATGAATTCTTTTTTGCATTGCTTATAAAAAAAAAATTTTGAAATTATCTTTTGTTCAGTTACTTATTCTTACGATTTCTTTCTTTCCATAACTAAATCTAAATTTCAACTTTGTTACATACAAGATCAACTATACTAATGGGGGACCGGAGGAACGTGTTATGCAGCCTCGTGCTGCACAGCGTGCTATGCACGGCAAATTACCGCCCGTCTGGTCTCGCTTCGATGATCAAAATCGTTCAATTCGTAGAGTTCGTCGTGTAGAGTAAGTATATAGAAAATTAGCTCGATCGGATATCATTAAGTGTCTCATCCAAACGTTATTATCTTGAAACGAATGGATCCAAAACACTAGATAAAATCCACCAATTTTTTTGGTACACTTAATACTTTCAAGATTATAATGTTCGGATAAGACACTTAATGTTATCCGATCAATCTAATTTTTTAAACACTTATTCTACACGACAAGTTCTACGAAATGAACAATTTCAATCATAGGGGCGAGACCGGAGCAACGGCGATTTGCCGTGTACAGCACGCAACACGGAGTTGCAGAGCACGATCCTCCAGTCCACTAATGAGCACGTGACACATGGAAACACTAAGTACCAGTAAAAAAAATCAAAAAATTACTGATATAATATCAATATAAAAATTCTCATGAGCTATATATAATATCGGTGGAAAAAAAAATTCTCATGAGCGATATAAAAATAATCATAGGCAGGTTTAATGGATAGAAAAGACGATTATGTAATTAAAGAATATTTGAGAAGTAATTGAGTGTTCGTAGAATACCCGATAAACTTTAGAGCTGAAGAATATTTGGGAAGTAATTCGATACTCTGGAATACCATGTGAACTTTGGACTGGAGTTACTGGGTAAACCTGAGCATTGAATTGGAATTCCAATTCCCTATGAATTGGTGTGGACCCGGATTCCCTCTTTTCACACCCCCCTGACACACACCCCCCCTCCCGGCCCCACCACCTTACCCCCTGCCCCTCCTCCCCGTCCTTTTCGGTTTTTTTTTCTTTTTACTTTGACTAGTTTTTTTTTTGTTTTACTTTTAAAAGTAGATAATTACTTCTTTTTTTTGTACTTTTACTAGTTTTTTTTATACTTTTAAAAGACTTTAATTACTGTTTTAGTTTTTTTTAACTTTTATTAGTTTTTTTTTTTTGCTTTTAAAAGACTTTTATTACTATTTTTTTTAACTTTTACTAGTTTTTTTTGTTTTACTTTTAGTAGTTTTTTGTTTTACTTTTAAAAGACTTTTTACTATAATTTTAATTAATAAATGAACAATTAAAACATAACTTATACTAACATAACTTGTACTAATTTCATCGAAGAATGAAAATACATGAAAAATCAATTTCTAATCAATGTTTCCACCAAATTCTGCTCCTGTCCCTCTTGGTCTTGTATCCATTATTTCTTTCCACAAACTAATTCATATTGCATAACGAGCAGCCCATCTTTTAGCTTGGTTTGATGCATTGTTCCACCACCATGTTGGGAATGGTGGTACAGGGTAATGAAGCTGCAAAAAAAGTTGCACAAAGTGATTGTTCCCAACACGGGCAATAGCTATTTCAATGCGCTCTTGGACTAGAATTGGAGGGGATCTCAATGGGAAGTGAGTAAAACAACCTGAAGGAAGCTCATCAAATGTATGCAGAATAAGGTTGTACGCCGAAGCAATGACAACTTCCAAACTCATAGCGTCAGTCCAATGCGCCTCCCAGTGTTCTTGTGCGAGGATTGCCCTTCAACTGCATTTCGTGCCGATCTATACTTTCCACTTCTTTCACAATTAAGAATGCATTTTGGCAGCTTGCTACTAATTAAACTAGCAAATTTCTTAATAACAACAACAATACCATTTTCTCTACCGACTCTCCGCACCCAAGCTACCATGTCGTATCTAATTTGAAAAATCTATCAACAAAAAAAAGAAAGAACATGTATAAGTGCAACATGATCCAGTCTAATATGCATAATTTTTGTACTTTTAAATTAAATAATTAATATGTATAAGAATAAGAATAACGGTAATAACTAACCTCGTCAGTTATAAATTCGGGTGTATAATCACGAAAATTGTGGGAGACGCCCTTCCCACTAGGAACATCATTCTCAACAGACCAACTATCTAAAAATGAGAAGTTGTAGTTATTCATAATGTTTTTCTACGTTTTACGAAACCGGTGTGAAAAATGAGGGAGGAGCAATGACAGAGGAAGAGGGAGAGAGAGATAGATGATGGAAAGATGGTGATATTGGAGGGATAAGTAGGGAGAAGGTGGTGATGGGAAAAAGATGGTGATTTTGGAAGAATAATGCTGATATATAAGGATAAGTGGTGATGGATGAATAGTTATAGTTAAAGATAAGAAGATAAAAAAATCTGAATGTGTGGTTGTAATTGAAGATAAAAAGAAAATCTAAATGAGTGGTTATAGTTGAAGATAAGAAAATAAAAGGAAATTTGAATAAGTAATTAGAAATAAAATCGGTAAAAGATATAAATAAATATAAAAATAATAAATTCAATAACATAAAAGAATTATAAAATTTTAATAAGAGTAAAAAAATAAGAGTAATATTATTTACTCACGTATACAATATTAAATAATTTAAAAATACATATAAATAGTAAAAAAATAAGTGTTCCGATTTTTAATTCGTTTGAACCGTTGCGAAAATCTTATTTTTCTTATCATTTCATTCTAAATGGCCATAGTGAATTTTTAGCTCTAAGGCCTTTCAATGAGCACCCTAAAAGAGATCTAAAACTAAATAAAGAGTCTTAGGGTACTTGTTGAAAAGTCTTCGAGCCAAAAATTCATTATGACCATTGAAGATAAAATGAGAAAAAAAATCCTTGAACTGATTCAACCGGATTGAAAATTGGAACAGTTAAATAATATTAAATAAATAAAAGTGAAAAAGATATAAAAGTTATTAAGTAAATAAATGAAAAATAAGAAAATGGGTTGAATTATTGCCGTGGGTTAACTTATTGCCGGGGTATTTTGGTGGGGGGTGGGGTTTGTTACCTTGGGGCGGGTGTCAGGGAGGCGCGCAAAGAGTTTTACCTCCGTAATCTCTCTCTCTCTCTCTCTGGTGGGTTTGTAGCAAGAGAAATCAATGGCGGACAAGCCGAGCAGAGGATTAGTGGTGTACGGAGATGGGTTGGCTCGTTACATCAATGAATCGCATACCCAACTCCACTCCCTCGCATCTCGAGCTTCCTGTGGTTTCTTGTCCCTCCCCAATTCCCCTCCTTCAGGTTCGATCATCCCTCTCTCTCTCTCTCTCTCTCTCTCTCTCTCTCCACTGTATTGGATGAGTGTACAAATACCACAGGTGATACACACATACACATAACCACAGGGATATGATATGATTAATCCATTACTGTTACTCCGATGGGCTTTATATATCCAACGGGGTTAATCCTTCGCAATTAGTCCCGTCTAATAAACGGGCTCCATTATTATAAAAATTTCTGTATTTTGGGCTTTAAATTTTCATGTTTGGTAGATGTAGGAGTAATTGGATTATCTCCATTCATTCACCAAATGTTTACAAACCGTGAATTCTTTGGAGAAAAGAAGGCAAAGAAGGTTTTGGGGATAAGCGTTGGGTTGTTTAAGAATATTTGATGAGTTGTTTCAAGGGTGAGGATTGGAGCATTCATTTTCTTTCATCGAATGATAAGGATTTGGGATTTATAAAAAGAAAAAAAGATTAGATGGAAAACCTTGCGACTGTTTTATATGGAATCTGATGAATTATTTGAAGAGTGAGGATTGGAGTGTGCAATTATTTCATAAGAAAGGAGTTTAATATGGATTGTAGGCGAAGTTGGGAAACTTTTAGAAATGAAGTGATCAAAACCGTTTGAACTGCGAAATATAAGATCAAGCTTTGAACCCAATTTTCAGTGTAATTGCATTTCAAAAAAGAATAAGAAAAAAGAGAGAGTATCAATTGGAGAGGGACTTATGTATCCATTTTCCAAACTTCGCATCAAGTCTCAGACTTGTCGTAGGCTCGTCGCTATTCTGTGCAGATACGCAAACAATGTAGATATGAGTTTTGTGCTGTCGTATGTGATTGAAACTTCTATTCAAATTTCAAGCTTTTGTCTCTGACTGTGCCAAGGTTTAAATGGCGGGTTCAATCCTAGTCCTAGAATAACTACTTATGACAACAAACAAATTCTGATTTTGTTTAAAAGAAGAAGAAGATGCAAGTATAGAACTAGAATCAAGGTACTTGTTCGTTCTAGAATTATGAATGTCATTTATCCTCTCAAGGGTTAAGCATAACGCATTCTTAACTTCTGAGGTACTTAGATTGCTGAGGCTTGGACAATTTGGCTGTTGATGAAATTTTCCTTTCTGGACTTCTGTGCCTTGTGCAAGTCTCTCTCTCTCTCTCTCTCTCTCTCTCTCTCTCTCTCTCGGTTTTTTTAATCTTTGTTGATACATCACTGTATCTTTTGGGAATCATGCTACAACGTTTGAAGCGAATTGGTTGCTCAAAAGTAAATGAGAAGCTTTGGCCTCTCCCCCTTCCAATCAATACCTGAAAATAATCTTGTTCGCTCTCGTCTCATATGTCAATTTTGGAATTTTTACTTGATTGCAGAAAGTGAGGATGCAAGGATAGTTAGAGAGTTTGCAGAGCTACTGGATGCTTCTGAAGCTTATCACAACACAGTGAGATCACACTTATTCAGGGCTTTATATAGAAATATGTTTTCTTCCCAAGTAAAAAATGACAGTTGTAATTTGTTTTCTTCAGAGTGGGGTAGATACTGCTGAAATTCGATATCAGAAGTATGTGGTGCCTAGCATTTCAGACAGGTTACCCGAGTTCCTTCATGCCACTTTAAAATGATTTCTACATATGATGTAGTAGGATCAGTTTGTTTAATTACTTAACATCAGGTTCATGGGAATGAGATCCGCTATAATCACAAACAACTCTAGTTTGATAACTTTTGGAGGCAAACTAGGCTTCACAATGTTGCAATGGAGTGACATAATTGACAACAGTCATCCCAATTATGAGTCACCACCTGATGTTGTGGCCTCTAAGGTGCTGAAGTTACTTGGATTTCAACAAGGGAAGACTTCGGAAAAAAGCCCATTTGATTTAGTGTTTATTCACATTGGAGAAGGTGATAAGAATGGTCAGAAAAGCGCAGGCAATCTGAATGGTTTGGTTGGTCAAATCATGCACATTGAGGAACAAGAACATGAAATCAGTTCCCGTTTGCACCTGTCCCTTGTGATGAGTTATGGTCCTGTATCAGAGGGTGATGTTCCTAATTATTCTGTTGTGGGTAAAGATGAGAACAACTCTAATCTTTCCTTACTATTCCCTCGCCAAAGTTACACAGTGAAAGGGAGGAATCTACGGGACAATGTTAGGTAAAGATGGAAGCTTGATAGTTTGCGTCCAGAACTTTTATGTGCCTCCTTACTCCAGCTGATTTGTTTTTTAACAGGCACTATTGTCCAATGTTAACTGCACAATGGCAGAATGCTGTAACCCGCAAAGATTCGGTAGAGACGTTTTCGTTTGCAGATTTTAAAGAGGTACCAATTGAAATGCATTAGTACTACAAAACTGTGATTGCTTTGAGTGAACCTTTACATTTCTGATATTACATGCTGCCATAGATGTTATGTACTGTGATTGCTTTGAGTGAACCTTTACGTTTCTGATATTACATGCTGCCATAGATGTTATGTTACATGGACTCGAATACGGGTGGTGTAAATGTCTATAGTGTCTGGTTCACCAAATTCTTGTGTCCAATGACAAGTGGACACATTTTGGTTAATGTGATGGTAAAATGGCATTTACACGGGGCAATAGAGCATTTAATGCATACGATTAAAGTTTTGTTCATTGGGATTTAGTGAATTGGATTACCACCTATGCTTATTGGGTGGGATGTCCAAGAACTTATGTTTGTCTTTTTTTATACGCTTACTTTGAGTGTTGTGCATGGGTAGTTAAGAGTTTTTTAGCATAGGTAATGTTTTAAGCATTTCATTCTTTGCTTTGACCAATATCTGCCATAATTACTTAAGTTGTCTACTACGCAATTTAGATTTTTGTCTTTCTCTTTTGTTTATTCAATTTAGATTTCTCTCAAATGAAATGAAAGGAGTAATTACTCAAGTTGTCTACTACGCAATTAGATTTTTGTCTTTCTTTTTTGTTTATTCAATTCAGATTTCTCTCAAATGAAATGAAAGGAGGGATAGAGAAGGTTAAGTGATCAAAAATTTAAGAGAGCTCAATCCGTATTTAGATTTCTCTATATTCATGTTTGAATTTTGGTTTCGATTAGGATGCCCTTACTCGAGATGAGGAACATGGGATACTCTCTACCATGTTAGTAAAAAGGGATGTTTAAATGATGAACATGCGTGACAATATAGTGTGGCCAAATCTACTGTTCACATGGGTAGGAATGTAGGATTAAAAAGATCGGAGAGGGGGATCGAATGACATATCGTTTTCCTAAAACATATTATGGTTGGGCTTTAATGTGTAAGAAATAGCTAAATCAGCATCCTTTTAAATTTAAATTCGAGTGCCTTTTTTTGGAGGATTCCAAACTCTCATCCCCATTTGAGATCAGCCTACAAAGGGGTCAACATCACTTGCCTTAAGCAATGACATGGTATATTCTCAAATTCTACTCATCTTTATTATTTTATCTTGCGGAACATATTAATTTGAGTTTTTGGCTGTCAATTAGGGCTGACTTGTTGCTTATATGCAGTAATAACACTCTTACTCTACGGGAGTACCCTTCAAAAGAGCGCCTGAAGGACGAACTACTTTTTACCATTCGAGAAGGCAGTGAAGGATTTCAAATCTACTGATCTTTCAAAGGTGCGGTTAAAATGGAAAACATCTTTCCTGGTTTGTTAGTTCTTTGGACACAACCAGGAAAGCTGTTTTCATCTTAACCGCACCTTTGAAAGATCAGTAGATTTGAAATCCTTCGCTGGCTTCTTGAATGGTAAAAAGTAGTTTGTCCTTCAGGCGCTCTTTTGAAGGGTACTCTGGTAGAGTAAGAGTGTTATTATTGCAAATAAGCAACGAGAACCAGCCCTCGTTGACCATCAATAACTCAAATTAATAGGGCAAGAGAAAATAACAAAGATGGGTAGAATTTGAGAATATACCATGTGATTGTTTTAGGCAAGTGATGTTGACCTCCATACAGGTTGATCTCAAACGGGGGATAAGAGTTTGGAATCCTCCAAAAGGCACCTGAATTTAAAAGGATGCTAATTTAGCTATTTCTTACACATCAATGGCCAACCATAATATGTTTTAGGAAAACGATATGTACTCCGATCCCCCTCTCCGATCTTTTTAATCTTATATATTCCTACCCATGTGGACAACAGATTTGGCCACAATGTATTGTCACGTATGTTCATCATTTAAATTTCCCTTTTACGAACATATTCTATCTAGGGAGAGTATCCCATGTTCCTCATCTCGAGTAAGGGCATCCTAATCGAAACCAAAATTCAAACATGAAGATAGAGAATTCTAAATACGGATTGAGCTCACTTAAATTTTTGACCACTTAACCTTCTCTCTCCCTCCTTTCATTTTCATTTGAGAGAAATCTGAATTGAAAAAACAAAAAAAGAAAGACAAAAATCTAAATCCCTGTCTAAACATTTCATTTCATAGGTATTGTTTTAAGCATTTCCTTTGTTTGCCCAATTCTTGTAGTTCAAGAAATGTTAGTATGATTGTAGTACATGCACAAAAATATCCTACCCGGTCCAAACGCCAATTGTTTGTTATACATACTTCAATTTGTTTGACCACACCATATATAATTCGACTTTTCACTTTATATTACCAAGTATTTTCCTTTTCCATGCAGCATGGTGGATTGCTTACAATACCGGCTGATAGGTTTCTACATGAAATTGCATTTAAGCTCTGGAAGGCCCCCAAATATGGAGCATGAGGTAGAATACTAGAAAACCTAGATGCATGACCAGATCACTGACTTCTAACTTAAAGCAAAGTTATGAGGTGGAACGAGGAGCCTCCCTGGTGGTCAAAAACATTTGTGACTGCTTAAAATGTTTTGCTTGAGGTTGGTATTTTGAAAGCAGTTGTAATAATAATTGCTCTTCGCGTGATATGTACTTTCATTAATCCGTGTTGACTAGTCACCATGTGATACTGTGCTTTATATTCCGAAGTACCAAAAAATAAATAAATGTGATACTGTGCTTTTATCTTGTCGTTGGATTTCGATAATTAACTTTCGTATTTATTCATTGAAGCCTTCTGAAGTATAATCAAGTAATGTTTTCACCCCATTTCCTAGGGGTGAGCATGGTCCGGTTTGGTTCGGTTTTATAGTAAACCAAGAACCAAACCAATACTTACGGATTATAAATTTTGAAAACCAAACCAACCCACAAAACGCATAGAACCAAACCAATCCAATCCATTAGACTACGGTTCGGTTTCGGTTTTAACCACGATTTGCCTTGAACTAAGCTATCATCTCCAAAAAAAAATATTTGAAGTACTTAAAATTACGAAGATAAATTAAAAAAAAAACTTATATTAAAATTAATTTCATTCAAATTCTTAAAACATACTAACATTAACCAATTAATTTAAGAGTAGAATACCAATAATTGCCTCAAACAAATAAAACGAAATATCGTTAAGTCACTAAAATGAACCAACTAAGAATACCACTTATTAAACATCTTAAGATAGTTTAACCAAATAAAAGGGCAAAGAGATGGATGCTACGTTAGTACATTAGGTTTATATAGTATAGGGATAGGTTTTCTTATATAGAAAGTTAGGGTAATTAGTCTTGGTAATGGTAGTAGAGAAATTATAGGAATAGGAATTGGAAAACTAAATATTGGTGAATATAATATTATCAATAAATTAGGAAAGTAGGCTTCTATATTTATTTGGTGAATCATAATTAAAATATATATAACTATACATATTATATATATATATATATTATACGGTTCGGATTGGTTTGGAACCATAACCGTGAACATGAATCCACAAACCAAACCTTATAATGCGGTTTCTAATTTTTTTAAACAATGACCAAACCATACTACTAAAAAACCAAACCAAATCTTTCGGTTTGGATTGGTTTGGACTGGATTCACGGTTTGACGGATATTTTACTCACGCGGTACATTTCCTTGTGTTTTGGAGGATGAAAAGCATTGGCTTTGTTTGGTTCTCTGTTTACGCTGGCCATTGAACAGTGGCACCATATCTTTTTCTTCCCAGCATTTTCGTTAGTAAAACAACATTCCATTGACCACCATCAGGGCAGTTCTCACGATTTTGATATTCAGGACTGCGCAATGTCTGCATGTGAATGCTTTTCTGATATTTTCCAATTGACCCCCTGATAGAATCATTATAGAGCTCGTATAAAGAGGCCAAGATAGCAGAAAGTAAAGAGTCACAAATAACATCAAGTCAATTGCGGGAAGGTTATGAATCGCGAAATGTATGCAACTATGCATTACATCACACGTGGCACTCTTTAGTGTCACACTTGGTACACGAACAAGATCTTATTGCGATGTCTTTTATTGCTGAAAATGGAACCACTGGGAAAGTTCACAACAAGCAGCAACCTAAAACTGGTGGTTCATTATGATTGATGAATGCTGAGTCACTGCATAAATGTTTACTTGATATTTTCTACTCATTTATAATAAAACTTTCAAGTGTTGTTCCGGTGAGACTTTTTCATGGATTCACTTTAGTTTGTGAGCTTTGATAGTTAATTGAAACACTCTCTTCGCACAACATTGTCTAGGTTGCTTGGGCAAAGTGGGTTTGGGTCTATGAAGTTTATGGTGTCAATTTCTTGATTTTTGCCTCGGGTTGTTTGCAAGGATAAGGATATGTGAACCTTTGCTTCGGGGCCTGGTAGAAGTGCTACCTTGAATTCTCCGAGTAGGTCTTTCGAGTCACCTTTGCAATAGGGGTCCCTGAGATTGTGGTTTGACTTCGTGTCTTTTAGGGCATTATGGTTTACTGTTCATGGCATGGTTTGCTTCTTGAATCATGTTTTGGAGCATGTTGATATCGTTTATCGCACACTTAACCGAGATAGGTTTCACTTGCTAGCAATGAATTTTCACAAGTTCTTGTTTGAGTGAAGTCGATCTTGTGGTTCCGCAAGCTTTGTACTCCTGCCTTGTCAATTTTTAGCGGAGATTTTGTGATCATAATGGCAGTATTGCCCCGCACCCTTTTGTTTGTGTTTTGACTAGTACAGTGGTTAATTTGTTTACGAGATTGGTTTTGCCCTTTGCCCATTCCTGCCAGAAAGGGTAGGAGACGAGTAGCTTGATAGAGTATGCCAAGCTATGTGAGTTCAACTCAAATCGGGTGAGGGTACATATTTAAGTGTAAAGGTTCGTTTTTTATTCTCAGGATACATTAATGCAAAAAAAAAATTACTATATTAATATTTTGTAGGGTGAGGGTACATCGGGTCAAAAACAAGGGTGAGAGCACGAATTTATACATATCATCACTCGAACTGCCAAGTATGTTCTGCTACATATGTTGGACGCATCCTATGTCCTTTGTGCAATTTCCGACAGATATTTATTTTTTTTGGAAGCGTAAAAAACTTCATTGATGGCAAGAAAAGTACAACTGTGTTATTGCCACAAGATAAAGAGTGCCGGCGGCTGGCGAAGACCAACAAAGGTCTAAGGGATAGAACACAAAATACTTGATAGGATTGGTGCTATGGATTGAACAAGAAATAAGAACAATGGAGAAGAAAGAAAGAGTTTATTAATAGATCTGGGATTGAGAGCTCTCGTCTCAATTGCTTTTGGTTAACACTTTTCAACATGCCCTTCACGGCTACTTCTTCCCCTCTTATACACAAAACAAAAATAAGGAAAAACTAACTCAATTAATCCACCACAACTGACCCAGCTCAACTAATCCCACATTTGAGAAACCACGCTTGGTGGGTTGGTTATCTCTTTTCCCCCCTCAGTGGAGGCTGGAGTTCGAGCACAACAAGGGCGGGTTTGGGGTTCAGGTCTATGGACAACCTCTGAACTCTCTGTTGACTAACATTTTAACACCCCGCTAACCCCGCAAATGTATACAATATTGGCAAAAACAAAAGAAAAAAAAACACTAATCCCTCACTTTACTTAACTAATTAAATTAATATAATTATGAACTCAACAGCCCAAGCTTTACTCAGTGCGATGCACATTTTCTCCCACAGTCCAATTAAGGCCCAAGACAGAGGTTGAGGGCTTTGCCAAATTCAGTCCAGCAAAGCCACCTCTATTCGGTGGTGTATCAGTACTGATCTACAAAACACCACGGAAATTATTCTATCGCCAGAAGATATAAGGGCGTCGATGATGAGCGAAGGCCGACAAAAGGCCTAAGGAAAAGAGGACATATAGAATGTGTGTATATTGTGTGTGCGACACAACAAAAACAATAAAACTAAACGATGTGCATCTTTAAGAGCCGCAACTGTTTGAACCATCATCTGACATCAAACAAGCCAAGAGAACCGATCTGTTGTAAACGTACGCCGCTGGGAGCGAGTAACGCATAACAGATGTGAGCCAGACAAACTTGCATTAGGTCAAGACTCTTGATTGTATGCGTTTAACTTCCTCAACTGTTAATTGGAGAAAAGATAATCTAATGAGAACATTAGAAGCATACCACGAAAGGATTCATGAAAAACTTTTGAGACTTATCTAACCTTTTTGGCTTCTTTCGAAAACATCCTTTAATCATATATTATACGTCTTCTTGTTTAATGATGAATGTTGAAGTTTGAAATAATTTTACTGCATCTGATTGTTAATTTTTCTTTAAACATAACCAATTCTTGGATCCGCCACTTTGTGTGTTATGTTTAGTTGCGGAAAAGGCCAAAGCGAAAGTTTGTTAATGCCATGACATTGTAATCCTCCCTCTCTCTCTCTCTCTCTCTCTCTCTCATTGCAAGTTGAAACACGGAGTTGGCCTAGAGAGAATTCCAGAAGCCAACAACGCTTGAAGTTGGATCAAGCCATACCCTACTACATACACACATGAAATGTTGGGGGTGGTGACACAGGTCATGTTTAATAGGGTCTTCGTTTTCTTTTTTTAGTTGAAATGGAATATTTTCATCGTGTGAAAAACCAGTGGAAGAAGTGCAGAGTTTGTTTCATACTTCTGTGCACTTGGAGCTACTCGATCTTTCGTTCATCATAATAATAGGGTTTTATGTAGCCTTTCGTTTTTTTTTTAACCCAGGTGAGGGTAAATATGGTTATGTATGGAAGCCAAATGTTCTTTTTTTCTTTTTCTTTTTTGCTAAGTAGAAGCTAATATTGTTGTTCACCAGCAAATCCACTTTAGTCTTTTCCCCATCCTAGCTCATCATTGTCTGAGCAACTTAATTTTGTAGCAAATCCACTTTTCCCCGTCATTATCAATGTCCAAGTTCTAGACTCCATGCTTCAAGCTCTAAAAGCAAGCAGTTCGAATCACATTTGGAGACTTAGGACGATGCCCATTTAGTTGAGCCTACTGACCTAAGGCACACTGGGCTCTATACGTCCACACTCGACGAAGTAAACAATTCAGTTTACATTCCTGAGTCACTTCGAACTGAATCAGGACGCTGCCCACTCAGCAGCCTACTATGCCCTAAGCTACAAGAGGCCCCTTGGCAAGGATGGGACCAGGAGGTCTAGTGGCGGCAACCACCACGATAAAAATTTTAAAAAATACAATTATGATATGTAAAAAAAAATATATATATATATATATGCCCAAGTAAGCCCAACTTACATATAGTTTCGCCATCACTAGAATTTTTTAGTATACATTTCGCCACTGCTAGAGTAAAATTCTGATTCTGGAAGATGCTTCATTTGAAAATTTAACAAAAAAGAAGATTATTCTAACCCCCATCTGGTTATAAAATCCTCATCAAAGAGTTACAATCTTATACTCCAGTAAAAAAAAAAGAGTTACCATCTTATACGGACACCAAATTACAGAGCACATGCAGATTCATGCAGCACAAAAGCAAACATATTAGCTGCATTTGTGGAGTCTTGTGAAACAATTTCTCATGCATGAGCTGCTCTTTCTGCTTACCAACCTATATATTTTGCAGAATACGGGAAACAGATGTAAATATATCATTCAAATTCTGTTAATTTTTTTTTAACAGATCCTTGCGGAGACCAAATGTTTACAATAAAGAAACTACTTACACTTGTAACCTGAAGCTACATAACACAAACGTTTGTTTTCCCGTTTGGCATTCCCTTATAAATTGTTTCAATTTCTTTTCTTCTCTCTCTCTATCTTTCTTTCTTTTTCATTTATTTTTTTCTTTTTTTGGGTATTGCCTTGAACTGTTCACATAATAAATTACCTACTTTCATCACCAAATGGTATCCTCCACTGCACCTTGTTCGGAGGATTGTCCATTCTGTTCCGAATTGGCTGTGCTGACCCCCTCTCTTTGATTGAACCAACACTTCCCAATCCGACACATTCTCTACTGCAACTAAACCTTCCATAGATGGAGGCTCTTCGAGCCCACAAAGAAGCTCAAGGGATATTTTACACGTCTCTTTTATTGTACAAGTGAATGAGTTTGAGATCTCTGAACAGCTGAAATCTGGAGACCCTGAAGACACCTAAGACGGGAAATGAGCTGACCAAAAGAGGGCCGCAATTGTGGATTGCTGCGGGAAGAGACAAAATCGGCGGTTATGAATATGGAAAACAATAAATCATCGCCACCTGCAAATTAAGTAAGAGTGCCTCCATTTTCTCTTCCCAAAGCCATTATTTGGCAAAAAATGACCTCCAATGGATTGCATAGTCAACCAAAAAAACATTCTGGCCCTTTCTTCAAACAAAGCTGGCACAAATATGACAAAGCCAATTATTGTTTACACCAACATTTAGGTGTTCTATGTTTTACGGTTCCACATCTCAATGGATTCGTTCCAAATGATCCAACTGTTGTAATGGATTAAGCTTAACAAAAAATGGTTTTGGTTCCGCTAGAGAAATTTTGCCAAAATTTTGCGAAACTGTACGAAGCCAAAAATATATGGCTTTGGCCTGAAAAAAGTGGATTCAACCATTGGAGATGCTCAAGAGCATTGTCAAGGTGCTAAAAGCATGTCATATTAACTTAAGAGTTTCATACAATTGTCATTAATGTTGGGTAGCCTTGTAGACCAATATACCAAGGAAAGAATGAATTATGTTAGGGTAGAGGATTTCAGGATTAGAGTCAAACATACCACAAATAGAACAGATAAATACAAGGTTGAAAAAGTAAACTTACGGATGCCAACAGTCCAATATTATCTGCGCAGCTGTTGGATTGATCTCCTCTGTAATCTCAAGATGTCTATTCTGGAAGCCAACAGCTCCCACAACCTGCATTGAGTTCATCCCAGTCCATGGCACTCGCAAAGTTGCTAACTCCCACAATATCACACCGAAGCTATACACGTCGGACCTGGGAACCGGCTCACACCATATTAGAGCCAGACATCAATGACTGAGACATTCAATAATGAGTTACATGCTCTTCATGGCTTTTAAGTCGCATAAAAAACTTCACTTACTTCTCATTGGATGGCTCATTTCTCAGAACCTCGGGTGCCATCCATTCAGGCTGCAATTCAAGGACACAGATTCCTCACAATGAGTGCAATATTTTCACATTCTAACTAAACCACTCTCTCCGTTTGTTTGCTTGTGTCTGTGCGCACATTTGTCAGTCTCAGTTTTCCATTTATTTTGGGAGAGTCAATAAAAACGAGATTAAAACAGGGAACAAAGAATTGAATAGAGTGCTTAATCTATCTTGAATCCGTTACCGTTCCAGCAATAGACTTTGAAGATAGAAATGTATGGTGCTGCATGCGTGACAAGCCAAAATCGCAAACCTGTAGATACAAACAGTATGTTGGACAGTTTACGAAGGACACCATAAGCATTAAAAAGTGCAGATCACAGTAAAAGTGACACTGTCCACAGTGAGTCAGAACAAGGTTGGCCATGCAAAAGCAAACCTTAACAACCCAGTTTTTGTCAACAAGAAGGTTTGGAGTTTTCAGATCTCGATGCACAATAGTAGGATGGCTCGTGTGCAAATAATTCATTCCCTTAGCCTACAAGAAGTTAAAAGCAACTAGCAAGTTTAGTGACAAGAAACTGAACCAGAGTGCAGAAACAAGAGGGCAACAAAATACTACAGCTCATACCACATCAAGAGCCATTCGAACTCGCCTCTTTTCATCAAGTTGATTATTTGGACGATGCAGTAGCTTGTATAAACTTCCCCTGCATAGAGTAAACATGATTGAGAAACACCACATAGCAATGCGATAAATAGATCAGTTATGGAGTCTGCATTGAGTTCCATGTTCCTGCATGGTCAACGATTCAATGATACCCTACCCCCCCTACAGGCTACACCATTAGGAATATAAAGGTAAACCTCTAATAAACAGGCAATAAAATAGCCTCTTTTTAATTAGTAATACTTATCCAAATAAGCAGAAGACATCTACCTCGGCAGATACTCTGTCAGTATAGAAAGATTTGGTGGATGCGTGACTGCTCCCATGAAAAGAACAACATTAGGATGTCTCAACCTCAGCATGATTTCAGCCTGCTCAAAACAACCACCAGTTGTCCTTTCATTCAGAGAAAGGAAATAATTTAGATCATTAACAATGATGAAAGAAATGAACTAGACACCTCGCTTCTGAACTGAGCAAGTGCATCGCCTGATATATCTTGGTCCATGAACTTCTTCACAGCAACTTCCTGCCATGGAATAAGGTCATCATGAAAATAGCAAAATGAGGTCCTAAACCACATGAACCGTTCGGACATCATTACAGTTCCTGCAACAAAATATTGGGTTCACTAGGGTATACAGATGAAAACTTACAGTGCCATTCCAATCTGCACGGTAAACCTCACCATATGAACCTGCAAGGTGGTAATAGCAGCCAATCAAAATTCAAGCAAATATACGCAATCCATAGATCAACTTTTATACAGGTCAAATAAGAAGAAACCAATAAATAAATCTGTCTACACTAGAAGAGCAGATACATCACGACTTAGTCAAAGTAAGCACACTAAAACGCTGCTTTTCGTAGTGCCTGGAATCTGCGTTTGGAGGGCAACAGTGACCAGTAGGATAAAGTTGAATTCAGTACGGATGCCTGAATTAAGCCAGAGGTAACTTACCAATTCCAATTCGTTCTCCAATCTGAAGATCTTCCCAAGGAATTTCCCAGTCTGAAACATCCCCCAGCTCTGGGTTAATCCTCTCAACATGAGTACTGCAAGCGACAGTCAGACCACTACTGGCTGTTTCTGTCAATCTCACAACAAATTCTCTCTCTCTCTCAAAGTTATTGAGAACCCTTCCCACTTTATCCCCAACATACCGTCCACCATCACCAGAGAAGACCACTTTAGATTGTCCTTCGAAACAGTCGGTTGCAGAGGGCATCGACGATTCCTGAGATTGAACCCCATGCAAAGCTCTTACAAATATACCAGGTGAATCAACAGGAAAAAGACCTAAACTCACATCACCAGTCTGATTCACTTCATTAGTTCCACAGTTAACAAGCACAAATCCCTCACTTGTGGTGGTATCAGAAGGAAATGATTGTCCAAAGTTAGCAGCATTAGAAGCCAATTCAAGTTTTTCTGGTACATCCGCACAATTTTGAGCCCCATCAGCCACTTTTTCGCAGTTTAACAGATGGATTTCTTCTGGCATTTGCGCATCTCTCAGCTCATGAAACTTCTTATCCAAAATCAAACGTGGAGATGTCACTTTCTCTGATAAAACTGAATGCGGAGGTGGTGATGGGATATTCTCTAACAAAACTGCATGAAGTTTCTGAGCAAAATCTGGATTTTTAGATGCACTGATAACATACTTAGAAACATCTTTAACTTTCATTTTTTGTGCATCGGACGCTTTACCACAAGTACCAGACAAGCCTTCATTTGATCTACGTAGGGATGGAAGAAGTTTACCAAACTCATTCTCAAACTTCTCGGTTCGATTTTTCTCTTCAACATTTTTTCCATTGCCTTTTGTCTGAATGCCCGAAAAAGATGCTTCCACTAAATCAGAACTGCCATCTTTTGCAACTTGGCCAACATTGGGTGAAAATGTCACTGGCTCAATTTGTTTTTCAAGTACCGGACACAAAATTTTGACAGTTTCAGCATAATCTGAACCGCTTCTTCTATCTAAACCTGAATTTTGAAGATGATCACTGGGTAACTCAGCAGGAATTAACGTGCCCGGAGCACCCATGAGATCTATAATGTATTCACTGCATCAAACCAACAATCAGCTATGTCATTACAAATCGTTGTCAGAAATTTCTAGAAATCCTACAAGTATAAATGTTCTTTTGTGGCAAGTGAGTGAAGACAATTTAAGGCAAGGTGGAAAAGATACATCATTTTCCACGAAGATTGACTACACTTGTTTAACAAAGGAAGATTGTGAATGTTACCACTTACCAGGGAACGCTTATACCCTAGTGAATTACGTTTTGATACGCACGTTCCAAAACATTGAACAAACCCATTCCAAAAGGGTAAATTTAGTGATCCAAAGTGATCACCAAAAGTTTCGGAAAAATCAACTTGTTAAGGTAAGAATCTAGAGAACGTGGAATTTTGGTAAAGAAAATGTAAAAAAGTTGGTCATTATGCTCCTAGAAATGTTTTTGGATAAAGAATTAAAAGAACAATACTCAGTTTTACTAAATGTTTATCACTTGGACGAGTAAGTTATAATTCTGTTATCAATAGAAGTCTACCCCCAGCGTACCACAATTTATGATGGCATACCACGTTGATGTTCCCATTCCTCATACAGGTACGATCTGCATACTAGGTAACATAGAAACATACAAATACAGCAATTTAAGTGATGCAGTCCTTTAGAGCTTTATTTCAATTTATGTCTGCAAGAGTTAGTAGGGTCCTTGACTCTATAAATAGGTGTCTGCATCTCTTGATATTAAAGAAATGATATTATAGCTTAGGCACTTTGTATTCCCTTAATCTATCTCTTGATATGGTTGCCTACTTAAGAACAAAATATGAACAAGAAGTTCATTCACAATCCTATGATTTCTGCCATGCAAGAACAAGAAGAAGCTCGTGGAAGAAATTACTATCATTTGAAAATCTGTGACAGGTTGAGCAGCAACAGAAACTGTGAAATGCTTTCAGGTATAGCTTGTGTTCTTGAGGGAAAAAATTATCAACTGTTAACAATGGAAATACTTACGAGTAGAAATAATATTCTTCCATATGAAAATCATGCGGAAAGCTACTAGGTTCGGAAAATAATTGTCTCAGTGATAAGGCTGAGTTTTTTGCACGGATAGAGTTAGGGGGGACTTAATATCAGATTACAACTTTGCCAGTACATTCAATCCTAAGACTATCATCTCTTTCAATCTGATGTTATCCGATTTTCGTAGGGACAGGATTAAATACGGGATCAAGTGGGTGCCCCACATTTATTTCACAGGACTTTATGCCAGCCTTACCCCTCCCTCTATCCATCTTAATGAAGTTTTTCCCGCCTATATGGCACAGATTGTTCAAAACAGAGTGCCAATCCCATCAGGTTTCTGCAACTCCAGAAATAGATATTGTTGGTTGAGGATTCCAACAGACACTTTATCCCGTGAAACAAACGTAGCCTAGAAGTATCTGAAGGTAAGAGCCATTTCTCTATCAAAACTTAAAGAGAGGGAGATGGGTACAAAAACATACACCAAATCCCAAAATATGACCGGTGAAACAAATTTTCTGAAGCGTTTCTTTTAGTATGCTTAAAAAGACTGAGTTGGATTTACTACCTTCCACTATCAAATTTGATCAGGTTAACAGCTCCTTCATCAGTGCCAGTATAGTAGCTTCCTTTGACCAGCATACATGGAAGGCTAATCGTATCCGCAAGGACCTAGCACCCGAACAATGAAATAATTAAATCTCTCATTTAAGATTCAAGGATGGGGCAAAACATATGAGTAAAGGTAGGGGACAATATGCCAGGATGTAAAAGGAAAACACAGCAATTGTTTCACCACTAAAATGAGTAGGAATTCTGTAGTTATTGAACAATCAATAACCTATTTTGAGTTTTAGCCATTCTATTCTTTTTAACCATGGTAGAAATCTATAGAGAACTAGACAAGAAGATTTTGATCAGAGGAAGAAAACAGAAGGAAGCCTAACAACCCCAAGATAATTTGGATCATTCAAAAGCCGTTTTGAAGGGGTGAAGAGCAATACGTGTGTAACTGGGCAAGCTTTTAATTCTTTAACATCAATAGCAAATTTTGCTTTGCTTAATTAAATTTCCAGGAATTTGAGAAATACAAAACTACAGCGTCAATTCGAAACAATGTACCGATAGATTAATTCTAGGAATACTCAGCTTCAATGCATAGATGTTTAATCAAGTTAATGAAGTGCATTTATCAACATAAAAAGTTAATGAAGTGTAAACCATGATGCTCAAAAACAAGTACAGATATAGATCATTCCCCTGATCATGCTAAGCCCCAGTTGAAATTCCTCCTCTGTGGATGATAAAAAAGAAGAAAATATTTTAAGCCACACATTCTGCCTGTACAAAGCAACCTATAAGGTATGAGACTTGGAGCAAAACACAAGAAAACTAGGGTAAACATAACCAAACCAATTGGGAGAACAAATGACTCAGTTATATTGGCAGAGTACTGTACTGAAAATTTGCATGTTATGAATATTAACACAATGGCTAAAAGTGAGAGCAATTTTTTTTCACCCTCGTTTTGGTCACCCTAGCGACGGTATGCTCATTCCGTGTCATACTACGATAATCGAAACCGCTCATTTTATTTGGATTCATTTGTTAGGAGACTATACAAAAATTCAGCTTAATTGGATATTGGCAAGTGCTCGATCAAGAATTCAATTTTTCAGTCAAGAACTTGAATGAAAATAAACAAACTCCAAGATGAAGCACTTACAGATATTCGATTGAGCTGAATTTTAACATGATCTCCTAACAAATGAATCTGGAAAAACTGAATGGTTTTGATCAGCAAATTGGGATACATAATGAGCAAACCCTTACCGAGGGTGAACAAAATCGCTCTTGCTAAAAGTAGCATTGTACTGCTGGGTTTTTCCAGCTCATGCGCGTTAAAAATCAAACATACGAAGGGTATGGAAGAATATTGGACCCCATTCAACTTAGGCAAACTCTACTAACTTTGAGCGTGATTCTGATTAGGATACTGCATTTCCAAAGAAAAGCCGAGTAAAGAGAAACAATAAGTGGTACAGTCACAAAGAAGGCATCAATCAAAGAACTCATAACATTTCTGAAGCTTAAGTACCAATGTGGTGGAACAATTTCAACATCCAACTAATAAAAACTGCATTAATATCTGCGTGAATGCTGTTAACTTCATTGACGAATTTTCCTTCCATCTTATGCTGTGTTTGTTGAGAAATACAGGCAAACTAGAAGAGAGAAAAAAAGAGAAGAAAGAAGTCCAGATATCATCCTCCATTAGGTTCTGTGAAGGATATTGTTAAAGATCCAACAAAATCTACTAATTTTGGTGAAGGGTAAGAAAGAAAATTGGTGGCCCTGAAAAGAAACTTGTTGCAATATTTTCTTCCCAATTTTCCTTTCATTTCTTCTCACTTTGATAACCAATAAGGCAAATGAAAGAAAGAAACGAAATAAATTCTCCCTTCTTCTCTCTTCCTTGTCCCGAGAACACGTAAGAAACAAAGTACAACCAATTGGCTACTTGTATTCGGAACAAGTACAAGAACATACAGCAGTAGTATTCACTATTCAAGGACTAAAGCTACAAGACGGGTAAAAAATCCTCTTCAAGCCTCTCTTTCTAATACAATTCCTTATTAGAATATAACAACTTTGGCATGGAAACTTGAATTCAACACTCAGACAAGTAGCATAAGAGTTTGAGCACACCAAACTTATCTGCATGGTAGTCTGTTCTATAGCATTTGATAGTAGGAAGTACACCAGACAAGGGCACGACACAGACAGAGACACTTGGATACGTTATTCTTTAAAATGTAGGAAATGGACACGAAGAGGATATGTTCAATTCCATATACATAAATATATTGTTATCAATATACATCACTACAAGTACATGCCCCAAACTATATAGGAGATAAGATACGATAAGTTATGAAGAATCTAGTTGACATGAGACTTAAGAAATCCTTAAAAAAAAAATAACATGGGCACAGTCAGGAATCTTCAAGAAATCCTTAACAAATTCCATTTGGAATTTAATATGATAAATTGCAAGAATTGCTGCTTTTTCAACTTTCTATATCAATGTGATATGTCAAATTTTGAAAAAATATATATTTTCACATATTATTTTTTTATTACACCAAATTAAAGTACTCATTGAATACTTTAATTTAGTGTAAGAAAATAAAAAATAATAATATGAAGAAATATGTTTTTTTTTTTTAGTTCAAAATTGCACGAATTTTTGTAGGAAGCATTTAAATTGGGACAGAGAGAGTATTCCATTTATTTCTTCTTAATGTTCTTCACTATCTATTGTTTGATCAAGGCTATGATTGAGAGGTGACCCATCTGTATACAATTCCTGGATCGGCCACTAGACATGTGTCCGACACGGACACGCCACCTTATTTTAAGTGTCTGGGCTCTTTCGGTCGAAACCGATGCTTTTCACCAATGGACAACCCTTTGTCTCTTATCGTACTTCAATTAAACTAAAAACCCCTTGTCTCTTGCTATAAAATGTGCTAGCAAAGTTCAGAAAATAGGAAACAAGTCCTAAACTACATCTTTTCTATGAAATCAACAGCTTTGTCTCCCTAGCAAGGCAAAATATGCAAAACTAACTAGTTAAATTCACTTTAACATCTATGCGAAAAAACAGAAGAAAGTCATACAGTCCCAGTAACATAAAGTGCAACTATCATGCAACACTACAATGGTGTATGAAGTAAGGAAATATCTTACAACCTTAAAGAGCAATGCCCGGTGGCGTGAAAGTCCAACATCAAGGCAGCCAAGGGGAAGAATGATACTTTTCAGTGATTTACGCAATTCATAGCCTCTGAGAGTCCATCTTCTTAGCATTTCGTCAGCATCACTAACCTGACCTCCCATCCTATCAACAACAAGATCAGCAATTCTTTGGATCAAGCCACTAATACAACCCTGTTCCGAATCCCGCTGTTCAACAGAAATAGCATATACTCTTTCCTCGAGCTCGCGCAGGGCAGGATCAATGGCACGGTTCACTAGAATAACTTCGCAATCAACTTTATCTGAAACAGTAATTGCTTGGAGATCTAGAAGGAGTGGCATATTCCCTTGCACGCCTGAATTTGAAGAAATGCCATATACATCGTAAAACCCATCCATCACTTTCTCATCATAGTTCACAAAATTAAAACTCTGCACAAACCAAATACATGGTTACCCCATTCAGTCATATGCCCATAAGAAAACTGAAATTCCTCAAAAAGAAAATAACTTTCGAGTCAAAATAAACACAAACACAAAACAAGTAATTGCATCTAACAGTTATTCTAATGGTTAACAAAAGCAGTGAATACATAGAGCGCTGTCTTATATCACTTATTCATATCACCAATTTATTTTACTGCACATGTGGTGGGACAGGATTCGTTTAGATTCTTTGGCCATATAATCGTTCATAACCCTAGAACCAATAATAGGAGCATCCAACTAAGCGGTGATAAGGAAAACTACGGAACATCTAGCATCTATTACATGTAACTTGGATACTGTGGAATCAGAAAGAACTGAACCCTAATTGCAAAACAAAAAAAATGTGCGAAAACGGATGATTTAGATCAGAGCTATGAATAGTGAACCAATTAGGTCAAATTCATAATAATATGCGAGAGATTGAAAGGGCATCATACCCAGTAGCGAAGGGAAAGGGACTCGACGAGGGTTTCGGAAGGCGCACAGCCCAGGCTTATCTGCTTGGCGGCCTTGATCTGCGCTGTCTCCGGATCGTCACGCGAATCAGGGTCGGAGACGCTGATCGCCAGGGCGAGCTGGACCTGGAACTCCTCCTCGAAGAAGTTGAAATCGGCGGGATTCTCCGCCGCCGCCGGTTCCCTAGTCCTCGCCGTCAATGCCGAATCCGAAGGCGACGACGAGGACGCCGCCGAAGACGGCGGGAGGGGCGGCGGCGGAGGAGGAGGATCCACCCTGTGGTGGTGGTGGATGTGAAGCTTTCGCAGCAGATGCTTCATCTTTGACATCGCCGATCGATTCGCATAGAGACCGACGCACAATCGCACACACGCGCGCTCTCTCTTTCTCTCTTTCTCTAATGGGGTTAACGTGCGCACAGATGGACGGAAAGGGAGAGATTCGATTCAGATTATAAACTGCGGACACCTTCTTCGTCAAGCTCTCGTTCGTTCGTTCGTTCGTTCGTTCGTTCCGCCACTGGGAATTACTACTAGTACCGTTCTGGACCTTCCCTCCAATCCACTGCTAGTTGTCGGTAGCGAGAAAATGTACGCAGCACTTTATTTTATTTTATTGCTGAAAAGTCAAGGCGAGGTGTACTGGACTCTGGGGGTTTGCGGCCGCAGCGAGTTAGTGGACCTCATGTAATCTACACCGTTTGATCCCAACTCGTGTGCTTTGACGCTAGTCTCGTCGTAATGTGCGTGCGTGCGTGCGTGAAGGAGGGTGTATTTTTTTTTACTAAGGCTGCGTTCTTGTGACCTCATGCAGTAACTTTTTTTTTTTCTTTCTAAAAAGAGATTGTTTCTCAAAATATTTGGATAAAAGTAAAAAAAAAAATTTATTTTTCCGATTTCTCTCGTCAAGATGAATCAATAATCCACAAAATTTTAACGCAAAACTAGAAAATGCGAAAAAAATTCAAATAAGGACAAAACAATCAGGTTTAAGTTTTTTTTTTTTTTTTGAAAATGTCAATTTCATTTCAGAGCCCGAAAGCCATACAGATTTCATTAAAAGGTACAGGAAAGAAACAAAACTACCAAGACTTTAACACAGGCACCCCCTGCAAGCAGTACCGACAAAACGCCTAGATTAGAAACCAATCTAGGTCCAGGTAATAGAGAATCCTAACGGACCCCAAGCTCAAACCCACAGAAAACAAAGCACAACTGAAATCTGAAAAAGCAACAACAGCTAAGAAACAACAAAAGTGAAAAACAACTCTCCTGCCGGAGCAAAACCAACAGTTGATTCACCCATGGCACTTGAAGATCTGCACGCTCCTCTGTTGGATCGAGTCGCCAAAGTTGAACACACCACGAACTTATTCCACTGCCGCACACCGCGCGAATCTGAGGAAGCCTCGGACCTACAGTGCTTCGAGGAGACCAAACCTGGCAATGTTATTCACTCACCTCCTCTACCCTCCAGATTCGGGGAAAACCCGAACTGGAACACAACCGAACTGAGGAAACCAGTCGGAGAAGAACCGGATACTCTGGAAGAACAGAAAAGAAAAAAAAACCCCAAACCCCATAACACCTTATTATCGACCCACAACCACCACCCGCACATGGCTAGTGGTTGGGGAGGACAAGATCTTGTTGAAAAGATCTTAGATTTCACTTAATTTAATGAATAGTAAGAAGGAGATGATGTGTTAAGTTTCTGCAAAAAAAAATGAAATTCATGAAAGGATAAATGTGACTGTGTATTGTTATTATTATATAATTTTGTGTTATTTTCGTTGAAACTGCATATTGTGGTATGGGGTTTTAGGATTTCTACTTGGTGAATTATCACTCATGATACGTTTGTATCCTGACAAATCGTTTGCTTCGGCGATTAATTTGCCAGAGCATGCAAGATTTCACAATGGAGTAGTTGATACAAGTGGGACCCCTAGAACGGAGTTTGGGCCAATGTTGCTTGAAATTCGTGTCAAAACTAGAGTCGCTCTAGAGTTACTTTTGTTAAAAAAATATACATAGATTTTTGTATTATTTTTGTGTAAGGATAAATAGGGGCCTAGAAATTTGTAAAATTCAACAATTTTTAAGAGTAATGCGCCCGAAATTCCTTGAAAAATCAGGGCGTTGCATGCCATGACCTTTATTCTTTGTGTTATTGCTCATTTCTTTTTTTTCTTTCTTTCTTTCTTTCTTTTTTTTTATTTTTTTATTTCTCTCGTCAACATGTTTTTAACTTTCTTTATTTGTCTTGAGAAATAACGAAAAGGAAATAAAGTTTGAAAAAAGTATAGAAAATGATAAAAAGAACAACAGAAAATGTGTTGGTTTAATTATTTATTCTTACAATATCCATCATGTCAAGATGAATTAGAAACTAAAAAAATTGACTCACAATTATCAAAAAAATTCAAATAAGCCAAAATAATAAATTAGGGAAAAAATTCTCTCGTAGTTGTCTGATATGCAAGTCCTATGTTCCCGACATTCGCATTTGATCAACGAGTTTGTTTGTTAAATACTGACGAATAGGTCCAAAATGATCTGAGCCGAGCTAAATGATAAGTATTGGAATTCGTCTTAAAAATTGATCTTAAAAACAGTCAAAGTCGTTTAATATAATTTTTTAATAGAGTCACGTGGTCTGACTTCTGATGCTGATGATAAAAAACTTTCAGGCCTCGTTTGATAACAGTGATAGATGGATAGGATTTGTAAGGAGATGGGATTAGGATTGGGATTCGTAAGGAGATGGGATTAGTAATGAGAAGGGATTGATAATGAGTATGTTTGTTTGGGATGGGATTAGATGATGAGATTATTAATATCATGTTTGTTTGAGATGGGATTAGATGATGGGATTGGATTGATAGAAGAAATGAGTAATGAGAAGGGTTGGGTTCGGACTATGAATACCAAGTCCCACGGGGTATTGATAATACCCCCTAATCCCCGGATTTGTTATCCCAACGGACTACGAATCCGAACCTATTTTGGAAACCAAACGAAGTATTGTTTATCCTATCGGCTTACTAATGCAATCCTAACTCCTAAGAGCTTTAACAAACGGGGCCTCAAACAAAATTAGGGGGTTTGGTCTAACTTTATTAGTACTATAACATAATTGTAAAAGAAAAAAATTCAGTCTTATATTTTTGTTAGTTTTAACTTTAGCGTCAAACTTTTGTTAATTGGTACATCTCGAGGGGAGAAATATAAAATGTACAAAATTGTCATAACAAATTTTTAAAAAGTCCACTTAAAACAAAAATAATCCACATTTAGTGAATAACACTTCAAAATTCGTTTTGGGAGTATCTTTAGGGGTCCTCTTTTACAAAGACTTTTGTTTATTCACCGTTGAGGTATTATTTAGGCCTTCAATCTCTATAAATTCAACAATATCTTTACTATCTACCAGATTTGAGCAAGTAAAAATAATTGGTACTATCTTTTATTTCTTATATGAGGTAATTTCAATCTTGTTCCTTGTATCTTGTTTAATCTCCTGTCCTCTCCTCTCCTCTCTCTCTCTCTCTCTCTCTCTCTCTCTCTATTTTACTATTTTTACTAGGTTCGAACAAGTCAAAAAAATTGAATACATTATTTCCTATATTCGCATTTTAAATATTTTTTCCTGTCTCTTTTCTAGTATTCTCTCTCATGTCTGTGTGATTCTGTGGAGATCTAGGTTGGCGAATGAAATATGCTCAGTACAACGAACTCCATCCGGTTCTGTTATCGGCTTTTCTCTTCTTTTTTCTAGTTCTTTTCTTTGGTGTCCCCTATGTTGGATTTCTCCTCATTTGTGGGGGCTTCTATCAGCCTTGTGTGAGTGTTTTTGGTTATTTTTTGCAGTGCTCTGTCTGTTTGGAGTGATGGATTTAGTTGGAGTTGAGTGTCGTCTTTGAACTGAACCCCTTCCCCTTTGGTTTCTTGATCTAGGTAATTTGTTTTTTAGTATGCCTTGTTATGTATAATTTTTACACTAAAAAATAAGTTTTGGAATGTCATCATAAAAAAAGTTGAGTGCGAAAATCATATTCAAGCAAAATTGTATTCAGCTTTGATCCATTTTGTGTCGGTGGTAGTTCTATGGACATCCATCCACATTGTTTTTCTATCTATATATCTACTAAATAAAAGAAGAGAACAGAATGCGTTGAGAGTGGCGTCAAGCCGATTTTAATTTGTGTGGCAGTAGTTTAAAATTTAAAAAAAAAGAAGCATAAATGATAAATGGGATAAGCAAGAGAAATGAGTTGCCTGCAATATATTAAAAAAAAGAGAGCAAGCACACTTGCTCATCGACGTAGTGGTTCTGTTGCTTGGAGTATTGAAACAGAGTGCTTCAAGATAATTTTGAGAAACGCAATGAGCGTCGTTTCGGAGGGACAACACACATGTTGACCCCAGGTCAGCAAGTCCCTCGCCCCGTGCACCTTAGTGTTGGTTTCACTAGTTGTACATGTCTTCCGTTTTTGTGCTTAGAATTTTAAAAATATCAGTCCCTGTAGTGTGACTGGGATTGCTCCGTCTTTGATAATCGTATTACTCTCGTTTATTTAGAATAACAAGAACTTCAATACATAAAAAATAAACTGCAACAAAAACACAAAAAAGAAAACAAGATCAAAAGATCAAAAGATAAAACTACAAACAAAGAACAAAAGTCAACGGAAAAGATGTTCCGGTGTTAAAAATATCATACCTTTCATGGAAGTGGCGTTGGAAAACCCGGCATGATCATTGCGTCGCCGCCTCCTCCTTTGCCGAAGAAATCAAAACCCGCACAGTGAGATCCAATCCAGCACAGATTGATGGTGGTAATCCTATTACGTGGAACTCTGATTTCACTTTGTGGGGTTCTCGGGTTTGCCGTTTTGATTGTAGGCCGATTTGGCCACTAGCCTCTTCTATAATTTAACTTCTTTACTTTCGATGTAAAAACGGTAGATGCTATTGAATCTAATAACAAAAAAAAAAAACTATAACATATATATTGTCTACAAGATTATGTCATGATATTACTAGATGAAAACACATGTAATCATTATCAAACAACCAACTGACGTCGTTATTTTTATATAATCTCCACGGGTTGCCTTCATTATTGACATCAAACAACCAACTGACGTTGCTATTTTATATAATCTCCACGGGTCGCCTTCATTTTTGACAACTAAGAGAACAATAGATGTGTATGTAGTTGTTTTAAATATATCTTCGGGCATCACTTTCGATCACGACATCTTTCTTTCGGACAAGCTATGACTGCTATAAATAAAAAATTCGAAGACAGCAAACGAAAGAAACACTGACGATTACAACATTTGAGCTGCAATTAGCAACAACTGTTACTGGAGCAGCTGATTATCAACATAGTAATAGTACGAAATATCAGCTGCCATAAATAAACGTATGGATATGGAAATTGTTTTGCTTTTATATACACACGAGGTTGGAAAAGAGCAAAGAGTCTTCTGCGTTTGAGAAGGAACCTTGAGTTCAGCAGCGCAGTACTGAGCCTTAAGCAGTAGCAGCTGCTGCTTGTTCTTCGACCACCTGTGAGGCTGGGAGAAGGGTGCAGACGAGGTTGCGGTCGCCATACACATTATCAACACGCCCTGGTTGTTACAATCACAGCATCAGAAAAAGTAGGGCAGCATTCCACACAAATAAAATCATGAAAAGACATCGCACTAAGAAAATGGGACCCCCTAGCCCCAGTTCAGCGTTTGTTTTCGAGACTAATTTCCCCTCTAGACTGTTAATAGCACATTTTGAAGGGGATAAGTCTCTTCCCTGGTAGGAGATAAACAATCTCTTCTAGTATTATCCTCGCTCTTGCGTCCAGTGGAAATCATAGTCTTCAAAAGATTAACCATTCTTTATTCCACCCAAACCAAACTTGTTTCGATTGATCCCATGGGATACACTATCATGGTATTACTAATCCCGTGGAACCAAAGAGACCTTGGTAAGCCCTTGGTAATGTATCAGCAAATGGTTTGATTTCAAAGGGAAAAGTAGGATATTGTTGACCATATAAAATGACAATTTGTTCTCATTTAGGTATATGTTTCAATTCAAGTTTTGAAAAAGCTATTTATTTGAGCTACTGGGCTCACAGTATGGTTTTATTACAAGGATACTCAGAGGAGTTTGTCAAATTGCTTCTTCATAATGTAGAAGGATCTGTGCGTGTGTATGTAGGGAACAGGGATACAAGGATGCAAAGTAAGAGGTGGCGAGACAAAAAATATAAAACATGGTGGGGTTAGTTTGGGAGGAAAAGGGGTGACCAGATAAGGGATTCACACCTGTAGTCGGCCAGAACTTCGATGACCGGAGCCAGGAAGCAGGGAAGGCAGCATATTCCCGAGTGTATGGTTTTGTCCATGCATCTGCCATGAGCAGTGATGGCGGATGCGGAGCTCCCTGAAATTAGACTAAAAAAGTTAGTTCCTCTGATTGTTTTCCATTAATCCAAATCATAGTTGCAAACATTACAAAAAAAACGAAAACAATGTATGATTGGAAAATTTGTACGAGACTGCAATTGTGAAATGTAGTTACAGGAAAGTTGGAAACATAGTTCAGAATTTTGTGAGAGACCATCACATAAGACATAAGACATTTTGTACGAGAAAGGAATTATAAAATCTCGTTGACTCTAGTTATCTAACGGAGAACATGAAAACAAAAAAGAAAAGACCTAACAACCATGATTAGAATCAATACCTTGAGTACGTTGTTGTTAATATCAGCTTTTCCTTTCTCAATATGTGCAATTTCTTCTCTAATTGAAATCAGAGCATCACAAAACCTGTCTAGCTCTGCCTGTACGAGGAAATAAAGCATTTTTCAGATCTCAAGAAATCGGAAAAGGATTGAGTAGAAATTTACTCCTTGACCAGTTTGTACCTTGCTCTCGCTCTCGGTAGGTTCAATCATGAGTGTGCCTGGAACAGGCCATGACATTGTTGGTCCATGAAATCCGTAGTCCATAAGACGTTTAGCAACATCTTCTGGCTCTATTCCAGCAGTATTCTACATGGGCAATAGCTTTAAATGAATCCAAGGATAAAGAATAAGAAAAAAGGGTGATCTATGCACGTAAAAGTTACCTTGAAACCCCTCAAATCAACAATGAATTCATGGGCGACTGTTCCATTGACACCTCGGAAAAGAATGGGGAAGTCATTCTGTATCCATAAGAAAAGAAGTTAATGTTTGTAGGCAGTTAAAGAAACAATACACCGACTTACTCTCAACAGAGTAATATCTCAAGCAGAGTTCATAGGATTTGTTCAAGGAGATTTTATAGCAGCATGTCACCTAATGTGACGACTTGAATTGTAAAGATCAAAACTTTCCTTTTTCTGTATTTCAAAACGAAGGGTTATTACCAGTCCATCGCACACATATTTTCATGGCTCATGGTCTTTAAAGATTAAATTGCAAAAACAATCAAGGGAGAAGCAGGGACCTCCAACCGCTTGGCCATGTAGTTTGCATTCAAGATTGCTATCTTTGATGCTTCTGTGAGCCCCTTTGACCCCATCATGGCAATGTAGGTGTATGATATTGGGAGAATAAGTGCGGAGCCCCAAGGCGCAGCAGAAATGGTACCTAGTGGCTGAGTCTTGTCAGGGCATGGTATACCTCCTGTTGGTACCTTCAATTATGAAGAAGAGAATTACTAATAGAACAGAGACTTGTATAATTTGATGACCATGATTTAGAAATGATATTCAAAGTGCAACAGAAACAGTGCTGCTACATCTGCAAAACCCATTCAAATGTTCAAAATTCATGGAATGAGCCATTCATGCCAATGAGCCAAACTGACTCTAAGTTACTTATCCATATTTTTCTTGTTTATTATAGCCACAAGAGAAACTACCAATGGAGGAAATATACGATTGATTGACTTCCATAATTCCACCTTCCAACAGTTTATTTATGTATCCAATTGTACGACAAACTTCGAAGCAGACGACAGTTCTTGGGAAAATTCAAAACAGAAAACAGGCATTGAATAAAAGGAAAAAATTTCTCCCAGAAGCATTCAGAGTGAGGTTACCAACAATGACATAAAATGATAACGGCATTCCTTCAGCAGGATAGGCAAGATTGATTTTCTATAGAAAATAATGGTGATCACTGATTTATAACCCATACCACAGGATGTGATGGCAGGAAAGGTGCCAAGTGTTTCTTCACACCAATCGGGCCCATGCCAGGACCACCTCCACCATGTGGAATACAGAAAGTTTTGTGGAGATTGAGATGGCAAACATCAGCACCAATCCATCCAGGGCTAGTCAAACCAACCTGTAAGGACAGAAAACAAGTTAAAGCATGCGACTGGTACACAACAAGAAGAAAAACCATCATGTCGTTGGAAAGTAAGTAACAATTGAAATGAAAACGTCCCCAATAGTAGAAGAAAAACAACCATGTACTACGAAATGGAAAACTGGAAAGAATAAGAAGTCACCAGTGCCAAACAAATATTTTGCCAAGCCCGGCTGCTGAGAATGTTTTACAGCAGCAAAAACGATGTCCAGATTCACAGAATCATAGTGGGGATCTAAACATTAATTTTGACTCTTGAAAATGCTGCAGTTTTCATTGATCAATGGGGAACTCCTAGAGGCACTAAGAGTCTTATTTGATCCGAAATTTATGTGAGTGCAAAAATTGCAACTTCACCAGAAGCACTAAAACAGAAAAAAGAACCGAAGGGATGGCTATATTGAGCGCCCACATAATCAAGTGCCAAAAGGAGAGATAAAAAGTTTCAAATAATAACGTAATGTGATATCACTGATATGGTTAGCAATAAAAATGGAGAGTGGCTTATTTGTCGTTCTATGCTAGTGCTTGGGTTGTGTTGGTAATTTTACACTTTGGGGTTTTGATGTGTCTATAAGTAGAACTTGAGTCTCACATTTGAGGTGACGCAGAGGGCAAAAAAGATGTGAGAGACCCTAAGTTGGTTGGAGGCATGCAACCCTTCCCCCTTATTTCTTTTTGTTTGAGTCTGTTTGAGTCTGTTTTTGGGTCTCTATCTCACCGTCTCCGGCCAGAGGTTTCTTGGCTCCTCCGGTATGCCTAGCGGCGTCGGGTGGCTTGGTTGTTGTGGCGGCTGTTGGGCGGTGGTGTGGGGTGGAGGTTTAGGCGTGGATCTGGTGTGAAGGCGGTTGAAGTTGTTGTGTTTTGTCTGTTAATTTTTGTTTTGCAGGTTTGTAGATTTTCAAAATTGGATCGGTGATTGTGGTAATCTGGTTCGGTGATGGTCTTGTCCCGTGCCGGTGAGGTGGTGGCGGCTCCCATGGTTGTTTGCTTTGGTCGTTTTGTGTGCCGAAGTCTGGTCGGCGGCCATTCAAGCTCTCAATCGGGCGTGGGGCCGGCAGTTCGTTGCTATGGGGCGGTACTATTGCTGTTGAAGATTATTGCCACTGGGGTTTGTTTTGGTTTTTTGCAGATGGAGGTGGTGGTCACGGCGGTGTAGGCGGTTGGGACATGGTCTGGGTGTTTGGTTGTGGCGGCAGCGGCGTTCCTGGGGCTGTCTGAGTTTAGGGGCGTTAGGGTTTGTTTGGTCCTTCTGGGCCAGGCTTTGGGTTTGGGCTGGATTGCTAATCTAGGCTTTTGGCTTTTTGGGTTTTGAGCTTTTTTGTTTAATCTGGACATCGTGAGGTCCATAAGGTGTTTTGGGCTTTGTCCCAATAGGTGTTTTCTTTCAACTTTTTGTTGGATTCCCCCTCCCCTCTCTCAACTTGATGTACCCTTTGTCAAGTTTCTTAATAAAACTTTTTGCGTATCAAAAAAAAAAAAAAAAAGTTACATCATAATGTCACTCTATTAATCCCATCATCTCATCTTGTCTAGCCTTATTTTTCCACTGCTAATGAGTTAGCAACAAATCTTTAGCCAGATAGAAATTAGTTGCTGATGTCAGAACTGCTAGTATTTTGGTGTTGAGTTGTACTCTTCACGAAAAAGTCCTTTCTTTTTATCTGTTTCTCCGTGTTTTACATGTTTGAACGGTACAGAACAAGAGATAAAATTCAAAACATGAAGACAAGAAAGAAGACTAAAAAACTGATCACAAACAATTGCTTGTGCAAGCATTGTGGTTGGCATGAATTTATTTGCTTAGGTTGTTGCCAACAGTAACTGTAGTAAAAATATGAGAAGAAACAGTCGGTCAGAAAATAGAGAGCATAAACAAACCTGTGCATTCATGTTGGCCCCATCCATGTAAACTTGACCACCATTATCATGTATGATCGTACATATTTCATCAATGCCTTCTTCGTAAACCCCATGTGTTGAAGGATATGTAACCTGAAAGTCCAAACTAGAACAGATAAGCTGAAAACAATAACCTAAACAACCAGACCCCATTGTGATCTACAATACCATAAGGGCAGACAGGTTATCCTTATTTGCTTCAGCAGCCTTTTTTAACTCTGGAATGTTGATGTTTCCCTTGGCGTCAGTCCCAACAGCAACAATTTTCATTCCGCACATAGCCGCACTCGCAGGATTAGTGCCATGTGCAGAGACAGGAATAATGCAAACATTCCGGTGATGGTCACCTCTTGCCTACAGAGTCAGTTAACTAGGGATTAGCATCGTCATTTAAAAGACAAGGTTTTTAGATCATCAGAGGAATTCTAGAAAATGCAGCGACTTAAGGTTGTATCTCCCTATGAGACCGTGTCCCACACTGATTAGTTATTAGATATAAAAGTAGTACAAGAGAATGGGGAGCTTCTCCACTTATTGACAATTGGTTTTGTGTTTGATGCTTTAAAATGCTATCAGAGCTAGGTTTTCAAAGGCTTTTGGAAAAGACTTTTTCAATTTATTGCCTGTAGTTTTGTGCCTTGAGTGCACCTTTTTTTTTTTTTGTGATTCCTATGCTGTGGATGGTTTGTTTATCTATCCACGTGCGAGCCAGGGGTCGCACATGTGCGAGAGTATTAGAGTTTGTCCCACATTGATTAATTCGTACCTCCAAAAGGACCAAAACTAGTATATGAACATGGACAGTGTTGGCGCAAATTCATCGAAGCCGATGAAAGAGGATAAACACGGAGTGGACTGAAGAGCTGCTTCAAGTCGCGTTACATTGTTGCTGTCCTTAAGATGATATTCACCCCCACCAATTCGAGAGAATTTGGAGTGCACCAGGTTACAGCGAAGCCGTCTCCAAGATAAAATGAAGTCCAATCTTAAGACTATTGTCTAACTGCGTCATGCACCAACGAAGAGAGACCCAAATACCTTCGGATTTTGCGAGCCCGCCAAGAATAAATGTAGGAGATAATTCTAGAGAGGAAGAACAATCAGAATTGTTCTGATTATCTAACTCTGAATTGGTAGAACCCCTTGCCTTTATATAGGCATGGATCACAACTCTAAGCCAAAGATCGCATCTCTTTGATTAATCTCAATAGCCATGTCTATTCATTTGACCCTAATCTATGTAGCACGGACACGGATATGGATACGGATACGGATACGGACATGGACACGGATACAGACACGGGACGCGGCAATTCTAAAAAACTGGGGACACTGACACGGCGGGGGACACGCCACGTGTATAAATAAATAAATAAATAAATATATAAATACATATATACTTATATATTTCTTTTCTTCCATTGTTGATGAAGACATGTCGTATGTGAATGTATAAGATTACCATGGTCCAAATAAAGGAATAATTACAGTTTTAACCCAAATATTTTTGAATAATTTCATATTAACCCCTCAAAATTAAAAATTTATATTACATTTTGACCCTCAGCCGTGTCCCCAGCGTGTCCCCAGCCGTGTCCCCCATCAAAAATAATAAAAATTATTGGACACGGCACGTGGTGTGTCCAATACGTATTTGGGCGTGTCCCCGTGTCCAATACGTGGACACGTCGCCCTTTTGGAGTGTCGGTGCTACATAGACCCTAAATCCTAATAGTCATACCTTCTAATTTGATCACGTCTATTCATTTAGCCTAAATAGACACACCTTTTGTGCTTAAATCTAATGTTCACGTCTATTCATTTAACCTGAATAGACACGTCCCTTGGATTAGAACCATTCACCAATAAGTACATTTAATATTCATTAAATATTTTGGAAATGCCCCGACAGGTGGCTTCTCCACTTGCCAATTGGTTTTGAGTCAGTGATGCTTCTAGGCTCCTCTAGATGTGCAAAGCATAATACCCGTGAGAGGTAAATGTCATTTGTAAATACACTATCTGGGTTGAATCATCAAATATCTTGAGACCCTCTATTACTATTCAATTGGACAGAAGTCAGTTAATCAGATAATTGACTGCAATTTCTACTTCAAATATGCTTGATATAGCATATAGAATCAACACAGTTTGTTATGAAGGCTCATATAGGAAGTTATTATTTCAGCCTTTGTTTACTTAAAAAGTGTTCATGACCCGCACATCTTATTTGTTTATGAAGGCTCATAAAGCAACCTGGAAAAGTTCAGGTGAAATGAAAACTTTGACGCAAGTGTCACAACAACTGGTATCGAAAAACTCTGCCTTCAAAACATCAATTTTTAGGTGCTCTTTTGGAGCTCCGCTAAAGGTGAACCTCAAGAAGCAGCAAAACAAGCATTCTGTTACGATTTACAACTACATCAAATTACCAATCCAATGCTTCCAGAAAACAGTCTACAATGCAGTTGAAGTTACCAAACCTGATGATATGCACGGATGACCATGAGACCAGCATACTCCCCAGCAGCACCAGCATTGGGTTGCAAAGAAAAAGAATCAAATCCAGTAATGGTACACAATAATTCTCCCAAATCTTTGAACATTTCCTGATAAATAGGATGTTATGGTTCACCGTTATATATCTTAAGGGTGTTGTGCTTGGTTATACATGAGAAAATACAGTCAAAGGTTTGAATTGAAAAAAATTAAAAAAATTAAGTGATTGTAATACCTGATAACCTTCAGCCTGCTTGGTAGGGGCAAAAGGGTGCATGTCACTAAAGCTAGGCCATGTCACAGGCATCATCTCTGTTGTTGCATTCAACTTCATTGTACAAGAACCCAGGGGAATCATGCTATGGCATAAGGAAAGATCTTTTGATTGTAAGTGATGAATGTATCTAAGCAGCTCATGCTCCGTGTGGTATCTAAACATACAAAAGAAAGTTAGATTGGTTTTAAACTTGAAAAGGATGGCAGAATAGGTTCAGCCGAAGGTACATACGAGTTGAAGATTCGGTGTGTCAGGTATGGGCTCTGCCTTACAAGGCCTGCAGGGATCGTACTCTGAACCTCGGGTGCAAGAGATGCAGCAGTAAAAGTAACCTGATAATTGACACAGATGTTTACTAGGGATGCAGTGAAAATAATCCCTCTGTCCCTTTTTGTTAGTCCACTGTGCATTTTAATGAATCAATGACTCATAAAAGATACATGTCCCCTATAAGGAGTTGGATTTGATTTCCAACATTGCCCCAAAATTCCAATTTGTAACACTACTTTTAATAATTTATGAAGGTAAGTTTTGAAAATCTAAACACTTCAATTTTGACTTTCCACAGAGAACTATTATTATATGATTTTGACATTTCAAAGAGGACTAATACTATGAAGTTCCAAAATGGAATGCAGGACTAACTATAAGGGGACGGAGAGAGCAATAATTTGCAACTGATGTCCCATAGAGTCGTTGACAGAACAAACTGGCAAAAAAGGATTCATGAAGCTAACCCCAATTGATTGGGACACAACTCACAAGTCAAGGTTTGTTACGACTGCTAGTACATCATGCGAAAAGAAAAGCAATACTTACTGGCTTGCCACATCCAAAAACTTTGAAAAGCTTATCCACATCCTCTAAGGTGGTTGTTTCATCGAAAGCAACAGTGACCTGAAAGACAATGACACTCCAATTAGCTTGTATCAGAGAGTCGTCAATTACATATCAAAGTGAATACTTCAAATTTGACTTACAGTATTTTGGTCCACAATCCTAAGATTCATCTCACTCTTGTAAGCAGCATCTGCAATTGCCTTAGAATCAGGACATTTGACCTTCACAGTGTCAAAGAAGGGGTGCCCCTGAACTTCCACTGTCCCGAGTTTCTTCAGTCCTGCAGCAAATGTCGCAGCAAGACCATGCACCCTCTGGGCGATGGTTTTAAGGCCTTCTGGACCATGGTACACAGCATACATAGCAGCCATGTTTGCAAGCAACGCCTACAATAACAAAACAATGCCCATTCAATCAGAATCAAAGAAACAACTAAATAAAATCATCAAATATAATAAGCAGCTCTCAGGGGATAGCTGACATTCCAGGTAGAAATCTGCAACGATAAGATAAAATTTTCTTTTTCTTTTTTCTCTTCTACAGACATGCTGCAATTAGATAACTTGTAATGTTCAATCACGTTCAAATCTACTGGATCAGAGTTCCAAAGTCTACAAAGAGAAAGAGAAATGGATAAGATGGACAAGAATCCCAACCTGAGCAGTACAGATATTGCTGGTAGCCTTGTCCCTACGAATATGTTGCTCCCTTGTCTGCATTGCCATACGCAAAGCAGGTTTTCCTGAAGAATCAACGCTCACACCAATAATTCTCCCTGGCATCATCCTCTTGTACTCTTGGGAAGTGGCCAGGAAAGCTGCATGAGGACCTCCATACCCCATTGGAACCCCGAACCTCTGAGCAGAGCCAACAACAATATCGGCTCCAAATTCACCAGGAGGCTTTAACATTGTCAATGCCAACAGATCACTTGCCATCACAACCTTAACCCCTTTTGCATGCGCATTCTTTATGAACTCCCCATAGTCCAAAAGTTCACCCTCAGTACCCGGATACTGAACCAGTACACCGCAAACATCCCCCGATTTGTAATCAAAGTCTTTGAGATCAGCAACAACTATCTTAAGATCAAAACCATCTGCTCTAGTCTTACAAATATCGATAGTTTGTGGGTGACAGTTACTGGCAATAATGAAAGTTTTCTTCGTTCCCTTCTGAATATTATTACACATAGCCATTGCCTCAGCCGCAGCAGTTCCCTCGTCTAGTAAGGAAGCATTCGACATGGGGAGACCAGTGAGATCCGTAATCACGGTCTGATAATTAAGCAGGGACTCCAGACGACCCTGCGAAATCTCAGCTTGGTACGGAGTGTACTGGGTATACCAACCCGGATTCTCCATAATGTTCCTCAAAATAACAGGTGGAACAGAGGTGTTATAGTAACCCATCCCAATGAAAGACTTAAAGACCTTATTTTTAGAAGCCAACTTTTTCATGTGCTCTAACATTTGGTTCTCAGTTAACCCTTCATCAAACTTAGAGAACTCCATTTTCTCAATTCGAATCGACTTGGGCACCGTGGCATCTATCAACGAATCAAGGCTGGGAAAGCCACAAACTTCAGCCATTTTTGTTTGGTCCTCGGGGGTGGCAGAGTTATGGCGGCGGGGGAAAGTGTCACTCGGTTTCAGAGCTTCCACCGAAACCGATCGAACTTGAGACCCGATACCAAAACCAACATTATGCAACATGGTCCTCCCTAACATTACATCTGCCTTACTAATAATGCTCCCATTGATTACAGATGGAGACAACGAGGAAACATACCTCAAAGGCGAATACAAAGCGGGCGAAGATGAGCCCGTAAGAGCTTCATTCGGACGGGACTGCTTGGAGTCTGAAAGCAGGCGCCTGAGAATTGCCCGGTTAGCGAGCCGCCGAGCACGTTCCATCGTTCAAAAGTTGGGATTCAACAACGAAGTTGAACTTAAAACAACCCCACCCCACCTCCAAATAAACTACGCACCAAAGGTTTGATTGCTTTTTTCTACAACAAGAACCAGGAAATGGGTGGGGGTGGTGGGTTACTGATAACACACAGTCTTTATATATATGCATACATTGTGTGTGTATAAATGAATGAAGATAAAAACTACGATTATCTATCGATTTCAAGGTCTGGTGGTGGAGGGTGGAGGGGAGAGGGGTGCGTAGGTTAAAGATCCCCAAGTCCACATAAACAACTCTCGACCACAATTCCGGACACAACTGCGTTCAGAGCCGTTCGATGCATGTAAATCCATGAGCAAATCTCGGAATTGGAGATCCTCTGAGGAATCTCGAACCGTTGAATTGCGTGGGAATTCTTTTGTTTTTTGTATGCAATTTGACGGTCCGAGATTCCTGGGTCCGAGATTCCTGGGTACAGAGAATTCTCGGTACAGAGGATCAGTGTTTCTAGAGTTGTGGTTGAGAGTTGTGTGCGTAACATCTGGGTTAAAGATAGGCTTGCGCACGTATGAACGAAGAAAAAGACAGGATGGGCTTACGTGGAAATCTCGACGGGAACTGCTAGCCAATTGTTTTACAGCGAGGAGTACACATAAGAAAACATACTCCTATGTACAGAATTCCGTTGTCGTTCACAGAAAATACTCACAAATTGAATGGAAATGGAATGTATGGAAGGCATTGAATCGAGATTAGATTGAATTTCAATGGATCAAATTGCGTTTCACAACGAACTAATCGGACTAAATCCGAGAGTTTGGAATATTGGTAAATTTTCCTCGTGAGGATACATTGTTGGCAGATTCTCTTTCACATTTGGCTTATCGCTATCTCTCACCTCACAAAATTTCAAACATATCGTCATCTACACACGCATATGACACATGCATTATACCGCATACATACATACACACACCCTCCCATCCACACACATGTTATCTATATATTCAGTACACAGGCATGTACGATGAAATCTAGGGTTTGAGTTTGAAGGAAAGAGACTCACTTATATCTGGATTGATAGTGCTTTGCACAAGAGAATGTGATTTCTCATTGAACTATCAATCTCTGCAAATTATAACTAATATACACAGATTACAGATACATGCAGCTTTCTGGATTCGGTCAATGAGCACCTTAGATTACCGGCTGGTATGGGCAAAATTGACGGTGGAATTTTGCACGATGTAATTGGTGATTGAAATTCTATGTTGGTTTTCCGACCAAAGTCTTTACCCTATTGGTAAGTAATTGCCATGGGCCACAGATTCAGTCATAGACAACCGTTGCTGAATCAATATTCGGTACTCCCATGTTCCAAGCAAAATGCTCTCAGAATCTCGCGGGTTTTGCTTGGCCGGCATTTTCCCTCCTCGGGACCGAGTTTTTGGCCGAAATGGCCAAAATTTGTAAACAAATTGAAAGAATACCCATCTTTCGAAACATTTTGTAAAAATAGGTCATTGCTCTTTTTCAAAAGGAGTTATAACGGTTAGGTGTCATGTGGCTACCATGTAGATAGCGCCTTTTGAAGAGGAGTGATAATTTAACCCTAACAGCTCCTTTTGAAAATGAGCTATATTTCTTATCCTAATAGCTCCTTCTGAAAATGAGCTATATTTCTTAGCGTTTTTAACCCTAATAGCTCGTTTTGAAAATGAGCTATTATTTCTAACCCTAATAGCGCCTTTTGAAAAGGAGCTATATAAAGATATTAAATTAACTAGCCATAAAGATATTAACTTACTGAACAAATTCAGTTTTGTTCAGTAAGTTAATATGAGTGACATTTTGTAAGGAGCTATTATTTCTACAAGAGTGACATTTTGTTGTAGTATGATTGTTTGTGAGTACTATTAATTCTCTCTTCCACGATCACCAAGTGAATGAATTTGATTTCTTTTAAACTTCACCTAAGTACTTAACTTACTGAACAAATTCAACTAGTGAAATATGTCCGGATAAATAATTGATTAACATAAAAGACTTGTTGAGTACGAACTTTTCATATAAAAACATCATTTCACCTGACATGTAATTTGAATTTCATTTTCCGCATCTTCTCTTGTTGTAACCTTGTTGACCACACTTTGAGCACGTCTGTGGCAGTTGATGCTCAATCAAATCATCCATCTCATTTCGGATTCGATTCACTTTTGGGCGGCCTTTGCCTCGGAAACGTTCTTTGTCTGGAAGAATTCTTGGCCCATCGTACAGCGTCCAGTAAGCTTGGTCAGGCAATGGCTAGAATGAGAGAGATCCATACATGGCAATTGTTGTGTCGACTGTCCAATATTTGCCGAAGTAATCAAGAGGGTCAATATGCATTTTGTTGCAAATCGCAATAACGTGCGAACATGGTATTTTCCACAACTGAATCTTATTGCAAGTGCACGTCTTGGGTCGGCATTGGTATACTGGGGTCGATAATGTTTGTACATGGCGGCTTGTGTGTTGGAATTGTGTTTCCTTGTCCATCGATGTAGTTGTCCTCAAAGCCGTCGGCCTCGAAGGCCGCATCGACATCCTCCAACGAACTCTCAGATCCCTCGTCCGAACCCTCACTCTCTTCGTTTATGAGTTCGTCATGTAGTTGTGAAGTGGTTCCACGAAAAGTTGTATCGTGAAACGGAAATTCTGCAGAACTTTGGCCGTGCAAGGATGTTGTGTCGTAATTGTAACGATATTGAGAACATTGACTTGGAAAATCTCTTGCACAGTAATTTAAACCATTTAAACCATTAACACCCATTTCGTACAGTATATATAGTTGGGTATAATAATGAAAAATGTTAACCTTACCAAATGTTGTTTTGTTATCATAATGATGCGATTGAGAACTTTCACCCAGTAATTGTTCTTGTACGATACCGGGGTTTGCTGGAACGTTCATAGATTTAACGAACAAAATGGGAATGTAACTGGGAATTTCACCGTGAACATGAAATATTAAATCTATTAGGGTTAGAAATATTAATATCTTTATATAGCTCATTTTCAAAAGGCGCTATTAGGGTTAGAAATAATAGCTCCTTTTGAAAAGGAGCTATTAGGGTTAAAAACGCTAAGAAATATAGCTTCTTTTCAGAAGAAGCTATTACGATAAGAAATATAGCTCCTTTTCAAAAGGAGCTGTTAGGTTTAAAATTATCTCCTCTTCAAAAGGCACTACCTACGTGGCGGCCACATGACACCTGACCGCTATAACTCTTTTTGAAAAGGAGCGATGGCTTATTTTGACAAAATGTTTCGAAAGATGGGTATTCTTCCAATTGTTTACAAATTTTGGCCATTTCGGCCAAAAACTCCCTCGGGACCAGAGCTCGTCGTGTCGGCGGGGCTTGTCGCGGAGGAAAAACTTTTACGTATACGGGGGATATTAAGGTGTTGGTATTCCCTCTGATCCGTTTCTAACTTTTCGGCTATTTTCTGATCACATTTAGATAATCAGCTTCGTTTATTTTGTAGAGTTCGGCAAAAATCGTAACCATGCCAAAAACCTGTTCATCAGACTTTAATAGATACACGTAAAAATTGAAGAAATTCAAAACTGGGTAAAAAAACACACTGAATTGGAACCCAATTTTGTTATTATTTTTTTTTGCAATTTTTACATGTGCTGATCATGTACCTACTAAAGTTCGGTGAACACAATTTTTGGTATGATTAAGGTTCTTGCTAAACTCTACAAAATGAACGGAGCCGATTATCTAAATGTGATCGAAAAATGGCCAAAAAATTAGAAATGGACCGGAGGGGATACCAACACCCTTCGTATATATCCCGGTATACATAAAAGTTTCTCGGAGTGGCATCCTTTGCTCGTGGCTGTGAGGACTAGCTGACTTAGTTAGAGATTTCTCGCTCCAAGAGCCAATCAGTGATGTGCTTTGCGAAATCAGATCTGTGGGTCTTGAAGATTGCATCGATGCTTCATGCCTATCGGTTTGAGCTGGGTTCTTATTGGGTTCTCTACTACCAAGTCGATGATGGACCCTATACCAGCTCCTCATGCTAGTCTGTCTCGGCAGTACGCGTCGTAGAGCCTGTTGGCTTAAGTGCTATTGTACAGTCGCTCATGTCTTAGATTTTGGTGGGTTTGGTTTAGTCCTGCTTTTGTGATGTAATCTTTGCATTCGGGCATTTGCAACATAATGAAATTTGCCGTTGATAAAAAAAGAAGAAGAAGAAGAAGTCCTGACAGATGTACGTGGATCGTCCATTATTGCAATTAATAGTTCACATTTGATCAGAGATTCTTATATAGCAAATTTGAACGATTATATGCTAATGTATAATTTAAATTTGAACTGTCTTGTCCAATCAAAAGCTTGAATAAAAGAAAATCCAAACCGTTTTTGTTTTTTGATCGCCGAATTATTCATAGTTGTTCAATACGCAAGAGTTTTTCCTACATCATGTAGGACCCTTCTGCACTACTCTACTAACAATGTAGGATAATGAGGAAAATTGGCTCACTTGATGGATGAAATGGGGGAATGAAAATCAATAAGGCTTCGTTCCGCAAAAGAAAATAAATATTTATTTGGAAAAATTAAAAGTGATGTATTATGAGAAATGATCTGTCTCGTAAAATAAAAAATAAATACTTAAAATTAAGAATTTTAGCGGAACAAGGTGTACACAAAAGTGATAGTCCTACTATTTTACGGAAAGAAGTAGAAGTAATAGTTTCTAGGGAAATTAAAACTCAAGATCAAGTACCACGACTAAGAAAAAAAAAAGATACTACCTAATAGCGAAAACTTATTCAATGCGGCCACACATTGTGTTGTGACCTTAGACAAAGTGTACGAATCTCATAACAATGTGCGATGAAAAATTGTTGGGGCACCGACCTAGGGGGACCCGGATTATCTTCCAAATTTGTAGCAATCATTATATACTTCAAGAAGTTGACCGAGTGATACTTAAGGCGGCCTTGACTTTTTAGGTGTCTAAAGCAAAAATCAAAGTTGAGACCCCTAATGGCACCAAGTGCACGATGCATATGGTATGGTCTTGCGAAGGCGAAATGAGTTCTTTTTTGTAATACGTAGAAGAATATGTGGACGGATATTTCTCTCAACAGTGTTGAGTCAACACATCCAAAAAGAAAATACAAAATATCAAAACAAAAAACAAAGATTCTCTCCATTAAACGGCGTCGTTGACTTGTGGGCCCCAAACCCAAACCCAAATTCTAGTTTTGTTCTTTATATTTATCTAGTCTTTCATGTGCTCAAGAAGGATTAGGAATATTGAAGACAAAAAAGAAAAAGAAAAAAAGAAGGATTAGGAATGGATGGAGGAAATCAAGTGAGGACTAGTGATGTTGTATGTGTAGCCATGAACCACAGTGGAAATGGATGGTGTTTGTCTGCACTGCAGTGGTACAATATTGTACGGTGTAATGGACTGTGGGCCTAGCTCATACTATTATTATCAAATTTATATTAATGTCTATTAAGAAAATTATTTTTGTACGTCGAATGTCGATAGCCACAAGATTGAATCTTATTTCCTGATTATGAAAATTAGACTTTCAATCGTACAAAGAAAATTTTAATTTGATTACGTGATTTCAAAAGTATAATTAATTTCAGATAATTTAGGAGCGTGCAGAGTTTAAAAAATGGATTGCAAGAAAAAATATTTGATGCTCTGGAAATGGAAGGTGGATGACCCAGTAATTATATAAGTATGTTTGTTGAAGTGGGAGTTGGGATGGATTGGGGTTTCTTGTAGTGAACAATCGTAGTACACCCGTCTTTTATTGCTGATATGAATAGTCGAATCGGTCGCACAATAGAACTGTGAGGCAGATTGTCTTACAGTATCTCCAAGTCCGAGTTGGGACACACAATTACCATGCCCGGAACTCAAGTGGTTTGAGGAGCATTTAAGAGGGAATCTTGAGGGGATTCTGAAAGATTAGAAGTGAAGGGTATAGATTTGCATGGGAGCTTCTTCTCAGTTCTGTCCTTAATATTCCCAAAATTGCATTAATTGCTTCCTCATATCAAAGAGACAGAGACTATGACAGCCCTGTTAATACTCCCCACCCTTTTGCTATCATCCCATCTCTTTTCTAGTTTTCATACTCCTCTTTCATTCCCCAGCCAAGCAGCTCTCTCTCTCTCTCTCTCTCTCTCTTGCGTGTGTTGACCAAAACCACATACTGCACTTGAGTGAGAGTGCAAACTTAAAAATGTCTTCTGAAAATATCTCAAGTTACTAAAATGCACGAGACAAAGTCTTGATCATAAGCTAAATTATTTTTACAAGAGCTAAAACATGTGGTTAAGAAAACCCTGGCTTTACAAACTAATTTCAAATGCGACATTGCCCTCCCGACAAATGAGAATTCGCGACATATACCTTTGTCTCTTACTTATCTAACAAAAATGTTATGATACTCTAGAATATGCGACATTGCCCTCCCGACAAATGAGAAATCGTGACATATACCTTTGTCTCTCACTTATCTAACAAAAATGTTATGATACTCTAGAATATAATTAGATGGATAATTACCCTCGATACATCTTATATTCAATAATGAATGACATTAAATAACCTTTATAAAGTTTTTATGTCGTAATCTGGTGGTGTTATGAGTTGAAATGTCGTGAAAGCCGTTAATCAAATTGGCGTTTGATTATGAACGATTTGTGATACTTTGAAATACTCCGTTTTAATTATGAAGCGTTGGTTATGAACCACAGTGGTGGCTTTGTTATGTAACCAAGGTACTGTGGTCTTTGATTGTGTCCCAATTAGTACCAATTGCTGTTAATTAGAACAAAATAAAGATTTCGCGCGTACTTTATTTTTTCAAATCTAACAGCTGAAATGCGAGTTCCAATAATGAGGTGTAAAGAAATTGAACTCATAAAATAGAGATGTCATGCTGAATTTAAGGGAAGTTTTAGAGTTTAGTCTAGAAAATAGGCCATAGCTTTTGGACTTCTTAAGGCATGGATTTGTGGAGGGGGAAAATTAATGGGAAATTCGTTAAATAAAAAGGAGAAAAAGTTAGTTACAAGAGAGAGAGAGAAGATTTCGCTTCATTTCTCCTTTATCTTCTCATTTTCGTCCACAAATTCATGATTCAAACATAACCTACGAGTTCTTCTCCTGTCAGGCTTCATCAAGGGGCCTTTGCTAAATCATGGATACAATAGTTATACTGTTCTACGAAGGGGCCTTTGCCAATTAAAACAGAATGTGTAGTTAAACATAGTCAGTCATTGATTAGGTGTAAATTAAATATTGGAACCCATTTTCAGTACCAAAATCCAGTGTACAGTAGTGGGACTCGCAGTATCCTCTCTACATTTTACTCTATCGTCATCTTACATACAACAAGATTTTACATTAAAACGAGTGTTCTATGGGTAAAAGTAAGAATGTAGTACTAGAATGCAACAGTTTTCTTTTGTTTTTTATTTTGGGTAAGTCTAGAATGCAACAGTTGTGTAGCCAAAAAAAAAAAATCAATTGGGTTGACAAATATGGTGACAGTGCCTCGACTGAGTGGGGAGCTCTCTACACAACCTATACGCATTTCCAAACTTAACGAGCCATTCCCCGAAACTGATACTACCTAGTATACTACTTTAACAGCTAACTTTAGTCAATTCAAATTTTAAAAAAAAAAGTCACAATACCTAAGCAAGCCATCGGGATCGAGGGGAGACAAGTACTCCTCAACGCCGCCACGTCGGTCACCGGAATCGAACCCGGTCTAAATCCGAACGAACCCTAGGACCTCGGGCCGGTCTACGCCACTGCCTTCGCTGCGGCGTTTGGTGTTAGGCGAAGAGTAAAATCCCCAGAAAGTGTGGTGAATGCAGCAGCAGCGGTAGACATGCAGGGAGGGGCTTAGGGCAGAGGATGGTGAAGAGAGAGAACTCATGGGTGGACCCAGAATAGGGCAAGCGGGGTCACTTGACCCCACTGAGTTCCAAAATATCCCTAGAGCAAGTGTAGTTTTGAGGAGTACTTTATAATTTTGCCCCAAAAGGATCACATTCTTGCCCTAAAGATCCCACGAAATTTATAATTCTTGTCTTCTTTAATTGTGACGTTATGCAAAGAACTCAATATTTTTCTCTCTCTCTCTACAAAGTCTACGAGTCTATAGACTCTTATTTTATTGTCTGTTCTTGTATCTCTCTCTAAAGACAAAAGCAAGCATAGGCTTCCATGAAGGCAAAAACAAGAAGTCTTTCTAAATGAAAGATAGGTTAGACAATTACCAATTAATGTAAAAAAAGCTTGGGTATGGTAGTTTCTATTCTTTGTTTTTTTTTGTTTTCATATTTAATTCAATTTCTTATATATCCAATTTTTACATACAAAAAATAAATTACATATGTTATAGATTTTTGACTCCACTGCAACTAAATTCTGAGTCCGCTCTTGGAGAGGAGACGATACAGCGATGCCGACGAGTAGGCAGAAGGGGGAGAAGAGGAGAAGGGGATGGGGAGGGTTTTTTTTGGTCTTTTCGGATTTGGAGTAGTTGGTGGAGAAGATAGTGAGAGTCCGTTGCATATTTTTTTTGTTCAGTTAACCGTGGTTGGATCGTGGGTTGTGAGGTGGCTGGCTGTGTAATGGAGTGGCGGTGGTCATGGTTTAGGCAGGATCCTCTTTCCTCTGTGTTGAAGGTTTTCGGTCATTAAACTTAAAACATAATAAAAAAACATTTACATATTTCAATAAGGAAATTGAATTCTACACTCCTTTTTTGACATCTACATTCTTTCATTCATTTTTTTTAAGCAAAAAAATTACTCCGTGCGTACACTTTCAACACTAAAATCCAAAAAAAAAGTGTAGATGTCAAAAAAAGAAAGTGTAAAATTCAATTTCCAATTTCAACAATCAGAAAACTCCTCAGCACATACACAAATTATAGGTTTAGTGGGAATCTGGAGAGTGTCTGAGAGTCGGTCTGAACTGTTAGGACTTAGGACCACGGGCCACAGTCTCTCTGTTGGCAAATTCCAAGACAAAACACACATTTATTTGTATCCATTTACATAGAAAATCTTTAAACGTAAAGGATCTAGGGTTTTCATGAACCTTAACATGTATTTTTGCCTTGTACTATTGTATCGCTGTATTCATACCTTTATTACATGCATATAAATTATAATGGGACCCAGGGGGCCTCCTGTGACCAGGGGAACAGCCTATATGCTCTCCTTCTGTGTCTCTTTCCGAGTTCGAAAACATGATTCAAACCATTTGTGTTGTAGAGCTAGAGGTGATAAAAAATTAAGTTATTATCAATAGATTACTAATCGAATCATCTCTACTACTTTGCTTTGCACTTTTTAAAGTGTTTTTGTACGTCATGTAACAAATAAAAACGTGAATATTTTATTGAGTTTTACGATATGTCCGATTGACTTGATTCGTTACCCAACTTTTGTTTCGCGTCGAAATCTCAAACGAAGGGTGTGGATTATATTTTCGAACTCGAGATGGGACACAACCGTAGGGCAAAGCAAGCCCCTGGTCCCTGGTTTCTATTTAGTTAGTTAATACTTGGGAGGACTTTGCTGCCCATAGACACTGACAGTGAATAATATGCCCGTAATAAGAGTTAAAATTTCAATTCCTAATTCATGGATATTTATACACTGTCGCGGCAGTGGTTAGCATTTTTCCAAGCACTCCATGGAATAGTAAATGTTAGGAATACGCATATTACGAATAACTTTATGAAGGTGTAATTTAGATTAAATTAACTTATTAAAAGATACTAATTTATTAGCTCTTAGTGATCTTTTCAGTTTTCGGAAAAAATAGAAATTATGTTTAACAAATAAAAAAATAACGATATAAAATTTTCAGAAAAGGGTTTCAAAAAATATCGATATACAGTAAAAATTTTAGCGATACGTTTTTACTTTCTTTTTTTTTTTTAAATTCGTCTTGTAAAGAAAAAATTCGATACATGAGTAAAGGTTTTTGAAAACAAAATAGAAGCTGAAAAGACAATAAGTAAAAATTCAATAAAAAACAATTAAGGTTTTGAAACAAAAAAATGGAAGCCGAAAAGATTATGTAGTCTAAACGTCGTCTATAGCACAAAAAATTTAGTATTGAATTTCATTCTCTTAATATTAAAAAGGGTTACTAAATACGGCTACCATATAATACGAAAAGGTGTACCATATGCAAATTATGAATCCTAATGGTACAAGTCATGAATTGAAATGGTGTCAATTATGAAGTAAGGTTATGAATCAGAATACCAAAAATCATGTCTTTTATCTCCACATATTGAAAGTAGTAGTAGTAGTTATTTATAAGACATCTTCAAGATCAAGTTCGATTCCCCTGACCGTCTAAACAGATTCAAGCTGCGTTCTTGTCTATCGTCGTTAGTCTGAAATTCACCCTCAAAATAGCTCTCTCAAAATGGACCATAACTTGCAAAATAAAGAAGGGGCAATAGATTTGCAGAAAATTAGTGTAACTTTTAACCTTTTCACGGTCATGAAATACAAGCAAAATTTAATTCACGACTCATAGCTTGAAGCAGTTTCCTTTTTCCCTTTCCTCATAACCAGGTGTTTAGGCTAGCTTACAAATACCTCAACTAATCGAATATATGGGCTATATTTCCCATATCCCTTTCAGCTACTCTGGGTAAGAAAATTTATGATAGAGGAAGGTACCCAAGGACCTTAAAGCCAGGGAAAACAGATGAGTAAAAAGAATTGACATTTTCATTCATTTGTTACGCCCAAAAAAAAGAAAAAAGAACATGAATTAATAGAAGAATCAAGCCCAGATTGCAAGTGAAGACATCAATCCAGCCCCTAGAAAGAGTGCAAAATAAGAAGCTACTTGGAGCCTTAAATTGCATCTCATCCTCTTACTCAAGAAATCAGCCGCAATTAAGTCCACCAAAGCCATGTACACTAAAATTCCAGCAGATATAGAATCCAACGTCCCTTCAATGATTAGCGCTCTTGGGCTATCGGGGTTGTAGAAGGAACAAATGCCGGTTCCAATCGCGATTCCCATTGGGGTTGTGAAAGCAAAAAAGCAAGCCATTATTGTGGCGTGGAGGGTCCCGAATTTGGCCTGCGAGATGCATCCTCCGAGTGCAAATCCTTCGAAGAACTGATGGAAGGATAGTGCGGCAATTAGGGGACGTATCGTACATGGGCTTTGCGAGACTCCGAGTGAAAGCCCGATGATAATAGAATGTGACACAATCCCCAGTTCAAGGACCTGAAAAAGAAAAAGTAAAAGGATCAATACAACGTATAGAAGCCGGGTCTTTTAGCAACAGACCAAAAAGTTGTATTGCTGTTGTGTACGAGGAAAGGAGAAATGATAGCTGAAACAGAACATGCAATAAGACTATAACCATAGTCCATAACGGAACTCACTACAGAAAGAAGTTTTGAATACAATAAGCATAGCTTTGAGCCTCCAATATTGGAGGCCACAAACAAGACAGAAGAAGAAAGATAAATTGACTATTTTTGCTTCAGACCAAGATAGGTTGATATATATGCTGAGGCCAGGCCAACTGAGCATCTGAACACCCACTCTTTTCTTGTCTCGAGGGGAACTTATCCATCACAGATTTAAGTCTGAACCGGGGCTAAATCATTTGCTGCGAGTTATGGGAATGAAATGGATTTGTTTGATATTGGAGTTCGTAAATAAGGGAAAACAAAATGATTATCAAGAACCTGGGGAGGGGATGGTTATATACCATCAGCTTTAGCTTAAAATAAGCTACATGACACCACTAAATGGTTGGGTAGACATATCCATACAAGTCCTGGTTAATCAGAAGACCCAATTTAATGCCGACAAAAGCACATCAATTCCTATTGCCAATTTCAATTCAAAGAATGGTATACAAGGTGATAAATGGCAATGCTTGTAGTTACTGGTGATTTCTTGGGACTTAACATTCCTTTCCCCCTCTTAATGGTACAATTGGTTCCTCAAAAAAGAATGAACTGAAGAAGAGAACACAAGAAAACTCAAAAGAATCAGGAGGCAGCTAATTGTTTGTCCTGTCAATATCAAGGTCAGACAACCTCGACGCAAACAAATTCGGAAAATCCACAACACCCCAGAAATATTGACTGCTTGACACATGAAGTCAAGCAATACTGGAATGGTCTACAAAATACTTAACTACTTACTTTTCTCCGATACAAACTGCAAAAGTGAATAACAAATTGTCCGAATCAAAAGAAGTAAAAGTTCATGCCCAGCATATGTTTTAGTCACTCTTTTTGATCGGAAGTCTTTTTTTCTGAAGTCAATCAACAAAAGATGCAACCTAAGGCCAATTCCGTGCGACTAACTCGGTGAAGTTTGAACCCTAACTTGTAGCAGAAGGCAAAACTCTGGATGCCACCTACGACCACATGCCTATGGAAGTAACCTACGCCAAAAGGATGATTTTGCAATGAGTAAAACCAGCAACTCATCTTGACAAGTTACAGATTCTCCATTCGTCAATAAGACATAACTTTGTCACGACCCCAGCCTGTCCCTGAAGGTGTTAGTCACAACAAAGCGCCAGCGATCCTTATGTAAAGACATCTGGTTTTTGTTGTTATGTAATAAAATGGGGTTTTGCTTCCACTATTCGTACTTGTGTCCCTTTTAGTCAATTGTTAATGAGATGTTTAACTTTGACAAAGAGTTGCTTAGGGAAGGCATAATAATGACAGTCATTAACGCATTAAGCAAAACGATTAGACTAATGTGCTACGACAACGTGTCTTACTCACGTAGCACGTACCACCTCCACGGATCCACCCTCTACAAGAAAGCCCATTTCAATTACCAAAAAAATGGTATGTAGGACAACCATATGAAGTATTACTCGTATGAAAACCAGAAGATGTGAACACACGATGTTAGTGCTATCAAAATCTGATAAAATAAACCTTGACGTTCATAAATCAAAGAGGTGCTGTATGAACAAAAATTACTGTCAATGAAAAGCATAACAACTTAAATGGACGCCCCTCCAAAAATATAGTTTGATTAATGAGACATCAAATTTCACATTACCTGCGAAACGACAACATGCCGTACACCGCCCTCCTCTTCCCCATCGCCGAACCCGTGCGAATGCCCATGTGATCCGTGAGAGTGCTGCGTCATGTGCCCCTCACACGCATCCTTCCCATGGGAATGATTATGGCTATGGTGCGCAGCATGCGCATGTATCCCAACAATGTGCATTCCACCCCCTTCCTCTTCCCCAAACACCTTGCCCCCATTACTATCCTTCACCTCCACAACCCCTGACTCGACTGATGATACCGAGTCAACCGAGTCAACCCGGGTGAGTTGACCAGCCCTCTGCTGCTTCTCCTGCTTCCTCTCGTAGTACTGAGTCCCCACAAAATCCACAAGCAAAGTAGCCAAAGCCGACATCATTGTGAAAAACCCTGAAAATGGGAACTTTGACCACGGGTATTCCGGTAAACACGAGTCTGTTAATGCTGATGTGGCATCCGGGAACATGTGGACGAAGCCTGTGGCGAGGATGACGCCGGCAGCGAAGGCCTTGGCAGCGAAGAAGGTGTTAGAGTCTGTGCGCAGGAAGCGGCGGTTCTTGCCTAATAAGGGAATGGCTACGCCTGCAACCCCGGCGGCAAGGATGGCGGCAATTGCCACCATTTTGAGGAGGAATGCGGTGGACTCATCACGGCACGCTTCTAACTCAGCTCTACCGTCACTGCTGTGACAACTAGTGGTGGACATGGATAGAGAAAGATTCTGCAAAAAGGAATCTTTTGAGGACCCCACAAAAAGAAAATTCCAAATGTTAGGACCCATGAATTTTTTTTGGCAATTACTCTCTGGGAAGAAACTGGACACTTTGTAAAAGACAAATTTTCTTCGGTAACTCCAAATGCCAAGTCTTGTTTCCAAATCATCTGGTTAGATCCCTCCCATTGTAAACACTTACCATTTGTCAGGCTCCCCCAAAATTTAAAACTTCGTCAGCCTAATTATGAATTAAGATCACAAAATCAGAGCTCTTTTGATCTACTAAGAGCAAGTCCAACATGAGTCATTTAGGCGGCAAAGCCACAACGTGGAAACTTTGCAGAGACTTCCGTTATAATGGATGGCTTCGCAATTTCTTATGCTGTGCCAAAAAATGGCGAAGCCATCATTGGCACCAACTTTGGCTTAGTCCAATCTCCCACCATGACCACATCATCCAAGCCAACTTATTGGCATTGAAAACGAGATGGGTGTAATCTAATGCTCCGGGTTTCAGATTGCGTCAAAATGGCATCAAACCGGCTCAACAACATTGCAATTTTTTGTCAAAGGCTTTATGATACCATAGAATACCCAAAAAAAAAAAAAAAGAGAGAAAAGAGAGAGACTTTGGTGGACTTGCTCTAATTAGGTTAAATCCACAACAAATTCCTCGAGTCCTAGTGTTTATGTGCTTAATCTGGGGCAACAAGAACCAAAAAGGACCAAAAAAGGGAGTCTTTCTCAGGACCCAAAAAGTCCAATGTTTTAGAACCCATGAAAATTCTGCAATTATACTCTGCATGTGTGATCAGAAAACGTGGTGAAAGTAAATGGAAGGTCCTATGAACAATTCCTCACTTGCCCTTTTATTCCACTACTCTTTCCATGCAACAGAGAAATATAATTTCCAAACACTGAAACTCCATTTTTTTTTCCGACCCACCAATAGCATTCAATTGCAAAATGAGCCCTATGCTCAACCAAGAAAAAAAAATCACCCCAAACAAAGAAGTCATTCCAAAAGAACAATAAATGTTTTTTGAAATTAATAGAATACTACATCAAGATCACAAAAATGAAAGCTCTTGTAATCTCACTATATTCAATTCCACACCAGAAATTTTGCTGACACAGAGAGTTAAATTTTTCCCCCATTCGAATCCTCAGAGTTCTTTTAACCCATTTCGAAAAAGGCCAATTGAACGTTTCAAGCACCAAAATTGTATTCAATTCCTCAAATTTTCATCCAAATCCTAAATTTTTTTTTTTACTTTGAGTCTTACCTGAGAAAAATCGAGTCTTTTTTCCAATTCCCCAAGAGCACAGCAGCGCCCAGATATCCTGAAAAATAAAAACAAAAACTCCTCAACAACGACTATATATATACAAGGAGAGAGAGAGAGAGAGAGAGAGCGGGGGGGGGGGGGGGGGGGGGGGGGGGGGGGGGGGGGGGCGGTTTGTGGTGTGTGTGTTGGGAGATGGGTATGGGGAATTGAACCTCAATGAATGACATGAAGGGGTTTGGTTAATCTGAGAAATCTCGATATAGTGGGTGATTGGTTGATCTGCGATGGGGATTGAGTGAATTCTACAGAGATTGCGTCAATACCGTAGAAGCGGTGGTGACATATATATGTGTACATGCAGTCGTTGGTGTCTGTAGGAGACACGCCAACGCCAGGGGATTGAGAGAGAGAGAGAGAGAGAGAGAGAGAGACAGAGAGAGAAGATGGGAGGGAAGAAAATGTCGACATATTTGATTACTGGAGGGTATCGATGAAAAACCAGCGACTTTTTGCAAGGCGTATGAGTGATAGTGACGACATATATACTTTTTAATTCGCTTCTCTCTCTCTCTCTCTCGTTCTGTTCATACAAGGATTGTGTCTGACTTCATTTTAGAATTCTATTCCCGTACCATCTGGACTGGACCGAGTCGACCGACCATCAAGTAAGGCTGTACAAACAAAAATACTAACAGCAGAGACAATCTGCAGAGATCCACGCAGACATAAATGCGTTTTCATGATTCTTCATGGAAACAAAAATAGGGTGACTTAGGATTGAAAAACAACTTTTTTAAAAAAAAAATCATGAATTTCAATCAAAATTTTATATTTTTTTGATTTCTCTTGCCGAAACGAATTAATAAATCATAAAAACTTGATGCAAAACTAACAAATATGAATTTTTTTAATAAAAAAATAAGTTACTATTTGACTTTTAAAGCCAAATCCACAAACAATTTCAATGCATCTTGATCAATTAATTCCTTGTTAGTAAAAAAAATTTATCCGGGTTTAGATTTTGATTCCTGATGTGGTCCTTTATGTGTTTCAACGTGAAGACTTTGTAGAGTTTTATGGACGATCGGATTCGTTAATTTTACGGGTCTCAATGTGCTCATTTTTCATGCAAAAAATAAAGTGGGATTTCTCACTTGGAAGAAGGTTTATCAATGTTCACAATTTTACCATCAATTTTTCAGGTGATAAATATACTCAATCGGATGGATACATTGTCCCAAACTTGTTTTTTTATTTTTTTATTTTATGGATGATAAGTACATTAATACTAACAAAATGAAGGGCTCGAATCATGCAAAAGGACTGAGGTAAATCTCATTTTATGTCATATGAGACTGCATGAGAAAATCTTGATTCATAAAGTTGGAAACATGTTTCTTAGGAATTTACAGGTCGGGTTCTAACTAACTAGCCGAATAGCTTCTAAGACGTTCGAGTTGCTATCTTCCATGAAGCAGGGGCCCGATGAGCCAATCAGGGACTACGCGAAGAAGTAATGGGAGGCCTTTAATGAAATTGAGAATTGCAATGAGGAGTATGCGTTGACAACTTTTAAAACTAGTTTGCTTGTGCGAGGAAAACTACGCGAAAACTTGAACATGTATCCAGTCGATACACTGTCGAAGTTTTTTGGAGCAGATTGAGCAGAGCATGCCAGGGTTGAAGATGAGATGCTCCGAGAAGAGGGCAAGCTGCTGGTTGAGCAGTCAAAAAGCCCCGCGAATAAGGTTGCTCAGTTCGAGCAAGTCCGATAAGGAAAAGGAGTATGGGCAGAATAAAAGGGAGAACAAACCACCACCAGATCCAACGTCCTTCTTTGCTATGAATACAACCTTTAAGGATCCAATCTACAGGATTCTTTTCCGAATAAAGAATTGTATGTGGTTTCGATGGCAGATCAAGATGGAGACCCCAAAGTTAGGGAGGATCAGACCAATGAGCGTTGCTATGATCACAAAGATTGGGGGCACATGACCAAAAATTGTGAGGCTTATAAGAGGTTCCTCGAGGAGAAGGTGGTGGAGGTTCACCTCGAGGACTTAATCTTAAAGGCGCCAAAAGGCCAAAGGGTGGCCATGGAGTTGGATTACGATCAAGGCCTAAAGGGATGATTCAGATGATACATAAGTTGGTGACCCATATACCTGGAACAAAGTAAGGCTCTTGAGGAGACAAGCCAGACCAGACATGAGAAGCATGTCATGCAGCTCGACAAGAAGAGGGCAAGGATGGACAGTGCGTCAGACGGCCCGATCAGTTTTATGAACGAGGATCTAGATGGGGTGCAGCTCCCACACAATGACGTGTTGGTCGTCATCATACGTGTGAGAGACTATGACGTGAAAAAGATCTTAGTGGAAGCTGTACAAAGGTGATGTATTAGAAGGCTTTTAATTAAGCATATGAGACTGACACAAGTCGAGCTTGCGGAATCCTCACTTTATTTGCATATGAAATGACAATAATACAAAGTTGAGACTAACAAGGTAAAAAATTCAAATTATCAAAAAGAGGAACGTGTGTATCTATTGTCTTTTGGCATCAATCAATTACCTTACCTTACAACAGTAAGCTTTCCACATGATTGAAGTGACGACACCCTACCAAACATACGATGTGGCAACCCGTAAGGAATGTCGACATTTTGGGGATATATATACGGCATTTTTTGCGTTACTTTGATTTGTACAAATTGAACTCTTGGGGAGTTAGCTAGCTATATTAGAGAGCAGGGGTAAATTGACAGACTAGCAAGAATACACTTACATCCCCTGTCAATGGTAACTATTGGTAAGAAAGGGTCATGTGACTGGAAAAAACAAAAAAGGAAGGTAAATTATAATAACCCTTACTTGTAGGCTATGTTTGGATAATCGGAATCTTAGGAATGGGAACATGATTACTAGGAATCAAACTCCTTGAAATTTTCTTGAGTAGGGATATGATTATGATTACTAGGAAATAAATTCTTACAAATATACTAACACTTGAGTAATTTCATTATGGTGTTTGAATTCTTTTATAGGAACCAATTATTTTAGATTTTTTTTATAGGCAAAAGCAAATTTAATTAATCAATGTTGATGGGATACAAATACAAAGATTGAAAGGAGAAAGAAACTAGGCATCACAATCTAAACCATACTTTTCAACTATGTTGGCACCTATGGAGAGAACAATCATATGCCGCTCAAAACCCCAAAAGAAGCGGGAGAGGATAGCAAAGAGCCAACCTCCAGCCCAATACAACACAAGGAAAAGACCCTCCAATTCCAGTATTACAATCTGAAAATTTTCACCAAAGCAGAACTAAAAAATAAACACCAAGAAACTCCAAGCAGCTCCACCTATTGAATTACAATAGAAAATTAAGGACCATAGCAGTTTGAGCCAATATCACTTCGAGCAGAATCAACAATCAAAGCAAAAACATCCAAGCAACTTCGTTTAGATCTCCGAATCCAGCAGCATCGGGACTTTGATAACATGAAAGCAGGAGCAATTCTTCAAGTTGGTATACCAGGAACAACACCAACAAGTGTGGGAGTCCAGAATATCAGCATCATTGAGGCTAATGATGCAGCGTCCCCGCATATGAGTTTTCCAGGCCATCTGTTTAGAATTCAGCAGTACAAGTTAACAAAATAGCTTGGCATGGTGAAAGTTGTTGCAGCAAAACAAGTATCCAGTAGCACAACACCTAGACTAGGACACCACAATGAACAGAAAACAAAAAAAAAACCCCATAGAAACTGAAAAAAGATACAAGACACCAAAAAGAGACCCACACCAGTAAAGACCCCAACTATGTAGCAGACTAAAGTCCCAAAACATATGTGACAGACCAAAGGATCCCTCCCGTACCCCATTGTAATCTTAGATTCCTGGTGCAATCAATAAAAAAAAAGAAGGAAATGTTGACTTTGATAAATTTCTATAATTATATATCAGATTTTCACATAATTTGGGGATGTGATTCCTAGTTGGATGTATATATCATAGGAATCACACTTTTATCATGTCATTTCCAAACATCGAAATCATGGAAGTATGTCATCACATTCCCAATTCTTCTAAGAAATTCTAGCCATCCGAACTGAGCCAAATGACTAAAAGAAGGGAGGAATATTGACAAGAAAAAAAAGATACGAAAACAAAAGATGGATTTTCATTGATTTGTTTTTGTATCCCCCAAATCTCACCATGGTAAGAAATTTCAATCTTTGCTTTTCTCTTCCTTTCTCACAATATATCCAAAGTCTATGTGAAGAGTTTAACAAAGAAAAGCAAAATAAAAAAAGTAACTAGTAAAAAAAGCTAAATTCATTTCTTTGAATATAGTGAGTGTATGTGTATATATATACACACACACCATTTCAATCGGCAATTATTTATGATACAATTAAGTCAATCCAGCAAAATTAATGTATTGATTTGTGTATATGGTTACTACAAGTAGTGTCATCCGAGGTGGTAGAATAGTACTCATTGATCTCCACTACATGATTTAGCAATAACATAGTGAGTCCACTAGCGCATGTGAGATCCACCCCACGCTAGCTACCACACTCTCCTTCTCCACATGCTCAAACTCAGGCTCAATAAATTGTTAAGCAACAGAATTAACGGCAAAAATACCTCTTTATTTGAACGCGGTAAAATGGAACAACCTGTGTAAATACAACTAAAGAGACAATTGTATAAACAACTTTAAAGTCTACGACACAAAACAAAAAGAATGCTAATAAAAATAAGATTTGAAAAACAAGGCAAAAACTAATTAAAGACCACACTAGAATTTCTTCCCACTCACTGAATCTTTATGTCCTTGAGCTAAATGAACCTTGGAATTAATGGTGAGAGAGAAGAGGGAAGCAGCACCTTTTAGATCATCTCCTTGCTTTTGTTGGACAGTGTCAACATCCTCTTCCATCAGTATTTTGTCCCTGCAATTTAACTCATAATAAAATTTTCTTGTAGTTTTAACAAGAAAATGAAAGCTATGTAACAATGCTTAAATGAGTCATACAAGAAAAATTACTTTCAAGCACTTTCTATCGTTTCTATGCTACCAAACACCAAAAAAATGTCCCTCTCCCTCTCCCTCTCCCTCCCTCTCTCTCTCTCTCTCTCTCTCTCTCTCTCTCTCTCTCTCCCTCCCTAATCAAATGGACCCCCCAAAGTTGGAATCTTCTTCTTTGGTAAAAATTCTAAATTCTCTCTCTCTCTCTCTCTCTCTCTCTCTCTCTCACTATCACTATCACTATCACTATCACTATCACTCTCACTCTCACTCTCACTCTAATCAAATGGACCCCCAAAGTTGGAATCTTCTTCTTTAGTAAAAATTCTAAATTTCAAACCCCCTCAACAATTGCAATAAATTTGTAGCTTCTAGAATGAAATAAAAAGATTTCTATAATTGATTAAATGCAAACCTTAGACTCGATTAATTCTTTCGAATCGAATGCAATCGCGTGCTGCTTTTCATTGTATATTCCGACGATTGGCTTCATATCTTCTGTTTCATCGACGTAAACTTGCTTAGGATCATTAACCGCCATTGTCAACGAAGGAGAAGCTTCCATATCTACCTTAACCCCAACGTTATCATAACATCCAAGATCCATATACAAGGGATCTTGGCCTTGAAATCTCCCATCATAATCAACTGCTTGAACATGCATAGGATTATAAACACACAAAGCATCAACATCAACAAACCCGCTATCTCCACCCGCCAAACTAGGGTTTCCCATTTTGCGTGCCCTTTCAGCCCGGGCATGGTACATGGCCAACTGCCCAAGCACCAGTTCAAACTCGGCTTTGCACTGCTCGATCTGACGTTCGAGTTCACGAATGATCTGGTAGCACCCGCCCACCGGTTCATTGGCCCGTACGTTGGCCTGAACGACCATCGATTTCGCTGCGGCATGTTGCTGCGAAGGCTGCACCATCCGGAGCAACTTCAAGAAGTTACAAACCCCAAACAACTTCTGGACGTTGCGGAAATTTTTCGGTTGGGTGGGTGGGAAGTGTGGGGCCATAGGGCAGTCCGGTGCACATCTTCTCCGTTGGTATTTGCATGCGGCACAAGCTTGTGGTGCAGAAGAACTACTGCTCCCTGGACTAATAACCCTAGTTGTATTGGTATTGGTATTGGTATTGGTATTGGGAATGGTGGGGTTTGTATTTATGGGTGTGCTTGTATTTGTGTTGCTCATTTTTAGGGATTTTGGCAGTGAGAGAATCTTGCCCTTAAAAGTGCCGACTAATTTTCCTATGTTTTCTCTCAACAGGGAGCTTGCATTTATACAGAGGAGACACAGAATGAATTGCACTTGGTATGTGGTGAGAGAAACGTGGGACGTGGGTTTGGTATGGGTCTAAATGATTGTGTGGGGACTGGGAAGTTTCGTTCTTGCTTGAGTAATTATCCAGCGATTCCCGAGTATCACGTGGTGTTGTCTATGCAGTACCCTCAACTTTTTATGTAGCAACAAATTATCATTCACTTTTGTTGGAGAAATTTTTCGGTGCCTGGTGGGTATATCTCATGTGGTACCCGCTCATTACATCCAGGCCATCCAATACACTTTTGGATGGCTCGGATTGAAACCCACTCTCTCCTCTTACCCCAACACTTTCTCTCTCTAAATCCGAACCGTCAAAAAACGCAATGGATTATTCGGATGCGCTTAGTGGGCACCACGTGGCACCCACCCGGCATTGAAAATTTCCCCTTTTGTTAGGTAGTTGGTAGACAAAGAGTGATGACCCACAATGTGTGATGATGACCTTTGATTTGCGGATAGTACTAGATAGCAACGGCAAATGGTACTCCGGGGAGTACCGAATAATTTTACCTTTCTTTTAGTGGAAGTTTCTTTCCATTTTTGAAGGGAAAATAAAAATGTCATTTATCAAGGCGTGGGATAATTGTCATTAGTTGGATTGTGAATGTGTTGGGACGAGGAGTCTTGAAAAGTTATAACCGTCAATCGTACTATGTCATCATGTGTTAAAAGGTTGATGTTGTCTTTTGACCTTCTATGATTTTTTAGGAATACAGGCATCAGATTATATAACAATTTTAAGAAGGTTTGAAAAATCTGATGAGATAAGTATTGACTTTTTTTCCCCCAAGGGAGATAAGTATAATGTTTGTTAAGGGAAATGCATGGAAGACACAAGTCTGCTAGGTCTATGAAAAAAGAAAATTGTGATAAAAAATGTGATATGCCTCTCCAATGATGGACCAAGTGGCAGATGAGATCAAGCGACTGTCCTACTTAAGTCTTAAAATTTCTTTAGAATCATAGGTATTTTTTGTTCTACAAATGTTAAAATTATATATGTTCGTTCGCCCAATATTTTAAAAGAAAATCTAACATCCGTCCATTTAGGATTTTTTTTTTTTCCAAAAGTTTCATAAGCGTTCTCTTAAAATTGTATGCATCTAGGAGTATAAAAAAAAATATTAATATTAGGTTTAATATTTTATCTTTTGAAATAGCTATGGGGTACAATATTATAACAGTCCTGCTATCAGCAGGGACACTCCGCAGGGACAATCCGCAGGGACAACGCGTTTGGCCTCATTTTGGATCCCGAAAAAATCTAGAAAAATATCCATAAATTTTTGAATATTATTTTATGGGGCCCTGTAAAAAATCAGCTCCAGCGGATATCGGTAAGTAGTACTTTTGGATAAGTAGGAGTGAAATGACAGTTTCGCCCATACTTATCCAAAAGTGATACTTACCGATATCCGCTGGAGCTGATTTTTTACAGGGCCCCATAAAATAATATTCAAAAATTTATGGATATTTTTCTAGATTTTTTCAGGATCCAAAATGGGGCCAAACACGCTGTTCCTGCGGATTGTCCCTGCGAATTGTCCCTGCTCTTAGAATTTTTGAATATTAAGCATCTACTATTACATGTGTCTACGTTTTTATGATTTCATAGCTCGATTGAAAGTATCTATGATAATTTTTAGTATATTTTTGTAATATGTACCTCTTATTGAGAGTAAACATTTGATTCTCCATAGATCTAGAATCATCCATAATAGTCCTTAGCTTAACTTAGGATTTGTGTCATCATTTCTTGTCCTTTTAATCTTTGTAACAATTTCAATAATTAATAAAAAAAATTCCTTTCAAAAAAAAAAGAATAGAGAATCCTAAAGAAGTACTTCAGAAGGTTATAAAGTATTGTAGAACAAAGGTCTCTAGAAGAATGCAGAATAATTTATATTATAAAGCAAAGTGGTTTCGGTTGAAAATGTTTAGGCATATAAATGAGAGCAATCTCTACAACTGTTCGATCACTTCATGTTTGTCACGCCCTCGATTTTCAACATAAATAATAACAATTTTAGATAATTGAAATCCTTACAATAATATAGATAATACCCCAAAAGACATTACAATTCCCAAATTCTGATAAACCTGTTTAACAGTTACAACATTCTAAAAATAAACGATACAGTGCAGTATGGTTTATTTTACAATGATACTAGGATAACTTCTGAAAATAGCTTTTGATAGTGATATCTGCATGCACTCCAAATACTCCAGGCCTGTGCCCCTGTGTTGTACCTAAAATAATGAAGGGTTGAGCAAACCATATGCCCTGTAGAGAAATTTATACTCAAGTTATATGAAAATACAATGAGTTATGCTTATAGAGTGAGCGAGTAACGACAGATAAGCCCAAGTACACAAGACTGTCAACAACAAAAACACACTATGATCAAGGATTCTAGACATCCTATATGAAGGATCTATCTACTCATACGTCAAACAAGGACCATTAATATTCCTACATCATTCCAAGTAAATCAACTACGGCTTTAGTATGGTTTCATCATATCTCATACAATTTCACAATCTTTTACATTTCTTATTTCATCACCAAATCCCTTTTCTCATTATCATCAGTCATCAAAATCTCTTTTGTTTCTAAATAGATGTAATGTATAGAAATACGTGATCTATAATAGTTAAGATCTGTTGATTTAAGCTTGAATAGCCGAAGTCCGTTGATTCTCTACACGGATACTGAAAACCGTTGATTCGCTCTAGAATAGCTAGAGGATTTTTAATAGAAAAATCCTTTTCCCTTTAAACAAATCACTTTGGTAAAAAAAAAAAAACCAATCTTTCTTTCTTTTCTCAAGATCTCATATCTCATCCATCAAAGTTTTTGCATGTATCACGCATGCTCCAGGATATATCACATAATAAGTGACACCCATTTATATGCTCCGGGACCGATCACATATAAGTGATATACAATTATATGCTCCGTGACTTATCACATATAAGTGATACCCATTTATACGCATTGTAGCGTTACTCCTCTTTTAACCTCGCCGAATGTCCATGGCGGAATCAACAGTGTCCATGCGTTCGTGTCAAGTTCTCATTAACAACATATCACAAGTTCTTGTTGTGTCTGTTTGTTATTCACATTTATTCCATGTGTCCATTTCACAAACATCAAGTCATTCAATCAAGTCCAAAGCCATTTAATCAGTCACATGATATTATGAAACCAACATTCTACCGTAACGCATATAAGCGAATACACACATCCTCACCGTACCTCTAAGTACACCCCCGTACCTTCACATACCACATATCAACTCACGACTAGACTCTACAATGCCCGATCTTCTAGTTTCTACATTTGGAGTCCGTAAAGCGTATGCTAGAGGAATCTAAAGGATTCTATGAGTCGAGAGGATATGAATCACAATATTACCCATCGAATCACTAGACAAGCTCATGTCTACCCATTACATTCATCACATTACCCCATATAGCCCACGATACTCAGATCAATCTTACAATACGTTTTCTGTTTATAACGACACTAGGATTTCATTAAATGACCACCTGAGGTATGGTATCAATCAACGAGTCTTTAGGACACCAACAATCTTGTTTAAGAGTGATTTAGACATGTTCTGTTTGTATTGGAAGTCAAAACGACGGAACGAGAGTAATCTTTGAATTCTTAAGGAGACGGGAACAATCTGTCATGCAATTCGATGCGGCCAAGCGTCAAAATAAGCGGCCAAGAGTAATACGATGCGGCCAGGTGTCAAAACAAGTGACCAAAAGTAATACGATGTGGCCAGGTTAGGTGCGCGCGTGAGTTGAGGATTGGCGCGCGCGAGTTAAGGATGCGCTAGCCGGTCATATCTAGGAACGAACGGAAACTTCTACAGACTTTCTTAGGAATCCAAAACTCAGCTCAAACAATGAAACAAAGTACGATCTAGATACATAATCATCACATAAGCGCATAACAAAGGTAAGAAATCCCTATCTCAATTCAAGGATCGAAACCCATGGGATTTGAACAAGCACTATCTCTCCAAATTTCAAAATCAACCGAATACTCCTTCTCCAAGAAAGACCCACGATATTCATGGTTGGAATCACGTATAGAAGACAAATTGAAGGTGGGTTTGTATAGATTTCAAGTGATTTTGGTGGGTTTTTGGATGAGAGGATGAGAGAGTGAGAGAGAGCTGAAGGGAGAGTGAGAGAATTAGAGAGAGAGACAGAGTGAAAGAATTAGAGAGAGAGACAGCCGAGAGAAATGAGAGAGGAAAGTTCCTCTCCTAGGCATAATTGAGAAGGGAATGGAAAAGATTATCCCATGCTCCCGCACCACAAACACACACATGCACCTCTCGCACAATCACCCTTATACTCTCTCACTAGTTCGTGTTTAATCTCAAAATAAACAACTACGACATTCTCTCACGTGCAATCCGTATTCTAACATTTCATAAAATCTTGGAATAATTTAAAAAAAATACGGGTCTCTACAATGTTACACATAAGCCATCGGATTATTTCTTTTTTAAAAGAAACAGAGAATATTTTCCTAATAATTCTATCTTTTTTTATGGCCTCAATTTTTAGCCAATGTATCTCTATGTAAAATAATGTTCTTTTATATCTCTATGTAAAATAATGTTGCCTTATATATCAAATAGGAAAATATTTCGAAATAGTAACAAACGCTTAGTGGAGATTACAATAATCCTGAGAGCAGTCGGGTAATATGGGCAATTTATTTAAGTTGATATTATGATACATTTCGACGTGTTGGCATCTGCTTGTCTAAATTATTTTAGGACGGTTTTAAAATGTTGAAGACTGTTATATATCTTTTGGAAGGTTCTAGAAGGAAGTTAGACAGTTGCAGAAAATTCTAAAGAACTATTTTAGGACGGTTTTAAAATGTTGAAGAATGTTATATATCTTTTGGAAGGTTCTAGAAGGAAGTTAGACAGTTGCAGAAAATTCTAAAGAATCCTGGAATGTTCTACAAGATTGTAGAAAATTCTATTATATATGCTAGACTTGTGTGCAGAGTTTTGAAATATTGTTAAGATGTGAAGAATGAAAGATATTTTCTTGGAGGATTCTAAAAGAAGAGTATAGACCGTTGGATGAAAATAATCATAGCCTTTCTTGGAGGATTCTAAAAGGAGAATGTAGACCGCTGGATGAAAATAATCATAGCCGTTTATTTAAGAGGTGGATACATGGTTATAAAAAAATGTGCTCCTTTATGAGTGTGTGCAAACTATTGTACAACGGTTGTTGGACCAATAAAAGAATAATATTTTTAATGTATCTAAACTCAACACTTATGAGTGTGTGCAAACTATTGTACAACGGTTGTTGGACCAATAAAAGAATAATATTTTTAATGTATCTAAACTCAACACTTTTCAACCCTCGCCCATAAAAACTACTCCCTCCGTCCCTTTTTAATAGTCCAGTATTCCATTTTGGGCTGTCCCTTAATAAGTGTCCATTTTGTAAAGTTAGTGGGTAAAAGTTGGTGTATTGTCTATTTTGTCCCTAAAAGTAAATTCCTTTTTGAAAAGTTAGTGAGGAAAAGTGTAATGATGATGGGTAAGTAGGGAAAGTGGAGGAAAAAATTGATGTGAAAGGTATAATGATGATGTCTTTTTAATAAGTTGGAATTACGAAGTATGACAATTAAAAAGGGACGGAGGGGGTACTTTTCATAAGAATAGTATTTCTATGATAACGTTGGGGTTATGGTGGATATGAAAGCTTCTTCTTTGTCGACGATAGTTGTTAATCATGATCCTAAGCAAATTTTCGTCGATGAATCAGATGATATCAAGCCACTCGTTGGAATATACTATGAAAAGCAGTAGGCTCGCATTTGATTCGAAAGAATTAATCGAGTCAAGGTTTGCATTATTCTCCCTAATTTTTTTTAATGTTTTTAAGATGCACAAAAATGGGTTGGAAGTTTTCCGTGTGAGATCAATTATAGAAAACTTTTTATTCCATTCTAGGATAATGGGATGGTAACTACAAATTCATTGCAATGTTAAGGCCCTAATTACACATTTTAACAGTTTTGATATTTTGAAGGGTGTTTAAAATTTCAAATTTTTACTAAAGAATTCAATAATTTTTATATGATATAAGAAACAAAAGCTGGTGTAATGTATTGTTATTAAGTTTGCTAGACTGAACTTTGACCCATTGAAGTTACAAATATCAAAGAAATGGAAACTATATTACATCCAAAAAAAAAAAAAATCGTTGTTATGCTTTGTATTTTCTAATACTGCTATTTCCACGTTCCAATATTTCATTTAGTGTATTTCGGTAACTACCATATATTATTAAAATTCTAGTTTTCATGCAAATATTCAAAACATTCACTAATTTTGTTGATTAACAAGATTAATCACACACATTAGTGCTGGTGTTGGTGACCTTCATATTCATATTCCTTTTTACTCACAAAAGTGACAAAATTTTGAACTGTTGTTGGTCACTTTCAATACTTCGAGAAAGATGTTATGTTGCATCTCTATTCTAAGATGCAATTTGATAAGTTTAATGTTGTAGATCCTACATTATTTAATTAATTATATGTTAACCAAACACGATTGGTCCTGATATTGTTATACAAATTTAATACTCCTATTGGATTATAAGTTGATGCAATCTTACCTAGCTCACCTTGGCGCCTAGCCTTGTTCTCGTAAGCCTTATTGGCTTTTGGGCGTTTTGCCCTTATTTGAACCAAGATTTTCTCCTAGGAAGTCGAACGATCATTCAATATGATAAGTATCATAAAACATCTGCATCTGCGTAGCCTAACAAGAAGGCATGCCACCTCTAGACCAAAACAGTCCCCTCTTTGGCTAACAGTCAAAAAATGGATCTCGGTAACCCTAATCTTGACCAAACAACCAGCATATACTTCGAAACCTCCAAACTAAGATCGGCACCAACATATGTACTCATTTCATCACTTCTAAATGACCTGCTAAGATTTGTTGCAATCCGAGAACGTTTTATCGTTGGATCATCATCAGGCTTCTGTCGGTTACCGATAAATTGCCCGATTTGAACTCATAAGTTATTGCTTATTCTAGTGGGAACTTGTAGTAAAAAGGGGGTTCTATTTTTCAATTTCGCGTACATAGTGTTCATGGCCTCACTCCCTAGAAGCAATTATACTCCAAAAAGCAGATTCTCTATTTAGAGGAGTGCCGAAAGAATCGATTTATGCAGATTGAATGATTCCTGGTACAAAGTTTGTTTCACTGAGAGTCCAACATGATGAAACAAGACCGATCACAATGACAGTACAAGTATGATATCTAATTTTAGTACCCATTTCCTTCATTCGGGTGGTGGGCTCTTCATTTCAGCCAACTCTGGTGAGAATCAGAATCGTGAATGAAATTTTTTCTCTCTAGTGCACGATGCAAACTGCATAGGCATGTCTTTGTCCTCATGCGGATTAACTGCTAGGAAGTTGAGCACTATAGAAGCTAACTCATCTTGATGTTTAGTGTATTCATGATCTGCTCCGTCTATGATGTGTAATTTGGTGTTAGATATGTACTTGGTGAATTCCTTGGCATCTTCGACTGGTACCATTTCATCCATAGAACCGTGAACAGTCAAAACCCTGTAAGTAATAACTGAAGCATCAAAAAATATACAAATTTTTAAACAAATATTCTTTGACAAGCCAAAACAGGCAATCAAAAGTGTAATCTCTTTGAAGTCCTTGCATCAAAAGCTACTGGGAGAGAGGAAAAGGGGATAACAGAAGGAACTAATAAAAGATAAGGATATTATAAATTACAATACTAACCTGCAAGAATGTGGTATTGATAGACATGCTGCATGTGTATCAGTTGTTAGGCGATCCATCAAACTTTCTTCAGTCACACAATACTCCACCTTCCCTAGCAAAACAGGCCAAATGAGAAATAAACTAAATTGAGAATCTAATTCTTCGAAGTTGGTAATTATTTAAATGAGGCCTCAATTAGAAATACGGAAGTACAACAGAACAATCAATATTTCCAACATAAATTTATCAGAAACGCAAGGTAAAAGAGTGTAGACCAGCAGCCGTACAATACCAGAATAATCACAAAGTTAAGGACAAAACATATAGATTGATGACTTATTACATTTGAAAGCTCACCCCTTCTATTCTTAACATCAATGGATCCATGTTGCTTGATTCGCTCTAGAAAGTCTTTACCCAACCGACCTTCTATGCCTCTCTTCAAATCAAAGCGGCCAGAAATATTAACAACGTTGCAAACATCATTATACATCGAAGCATACAAGAGCACCACATTTCCTCCTGCAAAAAATTGATTCGTTTCAGCAAGATTTTGTCATCCACAAATGATTAAAAAGGACAATTCTTTATTTGCTTGAAGCAATCATGTAATTATCCAGAATTTAATGCCACTGAGAAATACATAAAGCACCAAAGGTTTTATGAATGGATGCATCCTGCAGAATTCCCGGTCACAGAATTAACTGCATGTGTCCTCATAAGAGACACAAATTCGAGATGTTATCGGGAAGATTGACTTCTCGGGAAAAACAAAAGCAAAAAAACTGTCACAGGCAAGATTGAAGTTTTTACATGAAATTTTTTTAGTCCTTCTAACCAAAAGCAGAGCATCAATAAAGTTAAGCGATTGTTCCATGAAAGTTCTTCACTTAGAATTTGGACAGACCTTAATACTAACCATTCTCAGAATCTTTTCATGAGGTCTATGGTTCCACAACAAAAGAAACATAATTCTGTAAAATAGGATTGGCCTAGTGGTCAAGGCTTGAGACTTAGGAGTTTGCTCCCTCCTAGCTCTCAAGGTCGAAACCTCCTGGGTGCTATCAACTCTTATGGAGCCAATCCATATAGGGCTTTGCCCCAGCTTTAATCGGACTCCTCGCTAGTGGACAGTGGGGATTGGATCCCTAGTTTTAGTTGAGGTGTGCGTAAGTTGGGCTGGACATCCCAAGTTATATAAAAAAAGAAGTCTTTTTTTAACTCATTAAGTACATTCAATCTTAGAATCACGATAACATGATGGAAAGCAGGGTTAGCCACTTTGTCTATTGGCATTTTCAACAGTATTAGAGATATTACTGCTACTATAAATTACTACCAATGTCAGAACCATAATGATAATCAGCCGGTACAGTATTATAGTCGCAACACATACAAACTACGTAAAGCAGCAGCAGCATACCTTTACTATGACCAATGATTGCAGCTATTGAACGTTTCTCCCCCAAAAAGTATTGGACTACAGCACGTAAATCATCAGTTTCTCTGTGGTAGCTTCCATACCGAAACACACCTTCACTTTCTCTGATGGTAAGAAAAAACAAAAACATAAATTCTAGTTGAATTAGTAACAAATTTCTTTTTCCGAACTTTACTTCCAACAACTTACCCATTGCCAGCAAAGTCAAAGCGGAAGGCACTGATACCTTCTTTTTCTAGAGCAACAGCAAGATTTGTCATAGGAATGCGGTCCTGAAAATATGAGATGAAAAGGTCCATGAAATTAATTCGACCCTAATTTCTGAAAAGATGTTATGGCACTGAGTCAGCAGATTCATATATGGGAAATGCCAACTAAAGGAAGTAAGATATCACAAACTTGTACAGATATTTGTCAAATCGCAGATTTATACCAAGTGATATAAGCTGTGTTAAGATCCAAAAGCCTAGATACTTCCATTCATCTTAAAAGAACTCACGCCAATTGAACTGAGCTTGCTCGGGAAGCAGCATGAGAATCTTAAGCTTTTTCTATGCTTTAATACTTTTACAACTTTGAAACCTTTGGCTTTTCACATTAAGGCTAAATGGCTAATCTTTTGGGAATGAGATGAGAAATTTAATTCATGTCAACTCCCAAGAAAAAAAGGGTATGCAATTCGGCTACATAAAAGGTGTCCAAAACAATCATAATTGAGCATACTACAGTCAGTTCCTACCTTATTTTACCTTCCCAATGTAGAGAGAGAATTGCATTAGGTTGCTAAGGAGTATTCAAGGACTGGAGTATGATTTGGAAAGACTTATATATAGATCGTAATTCTTATTTTTCTTCTTGATAATCATATGTTGATTTCCAATTTTTTTTAATTATGTGTAAAGCAAGCAAATGCAACTTCAACTTATGCAGATATTCGAAAGTAGAGGGTTCGAGAGTTGTGCCAGCAAGTTGGCTCCAGTAAAATCAATTGAACAATAAAGGGCCACATGAGCAAGAATGCTGTAAGAATATACATGCAGATACACGGATACATTCTTACACGCATACATGCAAACATTAAAATACCCACAAAGATACACGCTGCTGATATATGAAGACCTCTAGGCTCTACGTATATGCCAGTACATGTCTCCATAACTTTTGAAGAAAAATAAGTATAGACAGCTGAATTCATGTTCTCTGTATCTTCTTCTTTTTTTTCATTTTTTCTTTTACCAGAGAACTTTCATATTAGTTCAGTTCATGCAACATCATTTAATTCAAAAAAAAGATTGTTCTGTCTCACAATATACATGTATCCTACAAAATCAAGGAAACCAAATGAAGTGGTTCCCACTCATTTTTGCATATTTGAAGTAAACAAAAGTAAACATCTCCAACATTGCTATCTGGAAAATCAAGACACACCCCAGATAACTGTTTCCAACCTTTGAGGATCGAAATCCATGGCACACAATTACGATCTCTGTAGAGCCTGTTTCATGCATTATCCCCACAAGCTTTTCACCATGATGGTTCTGTATTGTAACCCTCTGCTGTTGAACCACTGTTAGCGACCCAAAAAAAATAGGATGTAAACAGTTACGTAAGAAAATAGATTACTGGTGGAAACACTTACAAAGATCCTTGAAAAAAGGACATATAATCTACAAAATATGCACATAGCCAAGACAGATAGCAAGTGATTCCAAACGGATTTTGTCAGAGAGCAGAATCAAGCAAAAACTAAACCTTCTCGCTCATAAACTAAATGACATTATATGACACCCTTCAACGAACACTGCCTTTGACCATTCTATCCTACACAAACCTTCTGCACATGGGCGGAGCTAGCCATGGGCAAACGAGGTCAATTGACCCCAGTCAAGTGTTGGAAATATATCCTACATATGGTTCTCAAATGTTTTTAGAATTGTCTTGTACTGGAACTTCAAAAATAATATCTTCACATACAATCTCCAGTATATCTGTCAATATGGCCCATTATTTTTTCTTCATAAAAGTTATATTTCTATATTTAGATATAATTTTTCCAATTTGCCCCTTACGATTTATATTTGCTTCTTTAGGTAGTTCTTCTCCAGACATGTGTACTATGTACATCTTTTATTTTTATTTTTCTATTTCGAAGATTTTCTGCATGAGAACACACATAAGAGGAAAGAGGAAACAAGAAATAAAGGATAAAGAGAGAGGAGCCATAAATTTGAGGGTAGAAAAGAGAGGAGTTAGAGAAGAGTCGAAGAGTAGTGACTTATTCCCCCACTAAACTAGAATCCTAGCTCCATCCCTGCTCATGTGACCATTCAGCTCTATCTAGAGCTTTGTCCTCGGTCATGTTGCAGACTGTCATGTTTTTTTAGTGCCTTGCCATCAACATTTCTCCCTCTTCCTCTTGTTCATCACGCTATACACTAGATATCTTGTGCCTTGAAACTATTGCACTCAAACCTCTTTGTGTACCCAAATTGAGATTACCTCTGATATCACATGTACTTCCTCTATCCTTGGGCATTAATAATTTTTGTATAATGATTGGTATATTTGATTGAGAATATATAGGGTTTATTAAATTTAGTTATTGTCAAAAGGTTGTTATTTTTGATTATCCAAAGCCCAAAATTTGATTATTTGTAAGGAGATTGTTAAGTTTGATTATAGGATTGTGAGTCATATTTTTCACCAACATTGTTAACTTTAAAAACCTTTTACTTTTAATTATAGTATTGTGGATACTCTAACAGCATCTCAAATAAATACCCTTTTTTCTACCCAAATTCAAGATTTGAGTAAAATCACTAAAAATTCATTTATAAAGCATATAGTTTTGCCTACCATTTTCTTATTTTTACCCTATTTTCTAAGGGTGCTCGCGGTCCGGTTCGGTTTGGATTTCTAGGAATCCGAGGACCGAACCGCTAGTCATGGTTTTTACAAAATGAAATCCATGTCCGGACCAAAAGTCCTAAGGTTCGGTTCCAATCCAATCCGTAACTCACGGATCGGTTACGGTTTTATCCACGGATTTTAGTAAAAATAAAGCTCAAACTTATATCCCACACTAAAAGTGAAGAAGGCTACATTCAGAATTAAGTTTAACACCGGCCACCAGAAAGTACTTGTTACTTTGAAGAAACGGAGAGAGAGAGAGAGAGGGGAAGGAGGAAGAGGTGAAGAAGTAAGAACGGTGCGGTGGCGACTTGAACAAGAAATGGAAATTAGGAAAACTTGAAAAGAAACGAACTAGTGAAACTAAATTGGGATTACCCATAACTTATATAAAAAAAAACTACGATTTACCCCATATATTTTATACATCTACACTATATCCTATTATTAAGATAAAATACTAAAATCGGTAGAAAAAAATTTTAACATTACTAACAATTAATTATATAAATACACATATATTTATATATATATTTATTATTTATTATTTAATAAAATAAATATCTCACGGTCCGGTTCGGTTAATCCACGGTTTTGTAATGAAAATCCGTGGACCGAACCGCGAGTCACGGTTTTCTAATTTTTCAATCCGTATCCGGACCATTAATCCATGAACAAAATCCAAAAGGTACAGATAGGTTCGGTCCGGACCGGTTTCACGGTTCACCGGATTTTTTGAGCAGCCCTACTATTTTCTTACCCAAATGAGAAAGATTAACTCAAATTCAAACCCATTTTCCTCTAACACCTCTCTGAACTTTATTATTTACAAATGTGAAATTTGGACAAAAAAAAAAATTGGAGAAAAGCATTAAAAACAATAAATTTGGATAAAAAAATAAAGGTTTGGCACCAGAGAATGCATACCCAAATGGAGTTTTGACCCAAATTTAAGTAAAAAAAAGTGGGTCAAGGTAGGGCTGAAGATTCTCTAAATTATCCTTCTTTAGCTCTTTTGATTATCTTTTTCTTTGTAGTGAACTCTTTTTTCAACGGTTCTACATAAATAAATAATAAACCTCTTTTTTACGATTCTTATATTTTTATTATTTCCAGCCCTCTACTTAAAGATGAATCCAATTATTTTCTCATCCAACCGATGTTTGTTTGGAACATGGGGAAACAAAGGGGAAAAAAGGAAAACTTTTCCATTGTTTGATTTTAGAGAAAGACTAGGAGAAATGAAAAAAGAGAGTGTTGAGCACAAAAGAAGTTATCCTTCATTTTTCTCGCATATTCGTTCTTAATTATTTTCTCTTCTCTCCTTTTCCAAGTTCCAAACAAAATAATCAGTCTAATAAATATTTGGTGTAGGCAACTTTTTAAAAGAAGATGTGTTTTAGACATTCCAAATACAACCTGAGAAAGCATCAAACCTAAAACTTCTCTACAAAATGGTGGATAAGGTTGTAAATGAGTATATTCATAACAAGTAAGTAAATGGAGTATTTTAGATTGCTTTGATAATTTCAGGAGTCTCGGAAACATGGTTAAATTTGATTTGTTTACCAATTAAATATCAGCCAAATACAAAAAATGTGCTTGAGATTTTTTTCATATAGTATAAAATTATCAAGCCGGCTTAAAAAAATCAAAACATCCTTCAAAATGTATTCAATTAATTCTGCATGTATACCTGTTAACAAGTTAATCACAAACAAACTCTCAACTAGGTCAAATGCTAACAAACCATAGACTACACATGGTGTGTGAAGCATGGTTCCAAAAGCACTCAATAACCTCTCCCAAATTAGAAAATCCTTTCACTCAACAAATACAACACATTTTAGTCGGCACGTAGCATGTGCGGCTCTGACACGTGACTGTCTAATCAATTTATCGCTAGACTTGAATCCTTCATTTGATTTGGATGTGTAATCTGTCTAATAGGTCTTTGTAACAGTTGTATTAGTTGAACACGGTAGGTTGTAATCATCGTATTCAGTCATTAATGCATTTCTAACGTGTTCCAAAAAAAAAACACGTTTTAGTTGGCACGCCGCATGCTAGTGGATGACCCCACAACCTCCAACTTTGTAGGACCCACAACATTTAATTCAATATATTATATGTCTAAGAAATATTAATCCCATAAAATTCAATTTCATGGAGATCGTAGATAACTCGAAAAGCGACCAAGTCTCATAATTAAGGAAGTTAAAATTACCAAAACATGTGTAGTCTTGTGGGATCCAACATTAAAATATAGTGTCCGAGACGTGCACAATCTGACCTGAAACACTGCATTACTTAAAACAAAATCTAAAGCTTCATAAAGTGGTAGGGGTGACTAACAATGAAGAAAATAAGAACACTTAAATGTGTCACGCCCTAGTCGACCAATCCTGCTTTAGAAGTTCACCAAAATTTGTATACTTAACCAAATCACTTGATTCCAACTTCAATCCCTTCTTAACTTAAATATGCAGCTTCTGTAAAAGACCCAAAGCGACCAAATTGTACATCATGCCCAGAAAATTAAAAGAAGACAGCCACGCACAGATTCGCGCATCCAGGAAACAGCCGGTATTCAAAAATTCATAACTAATTGTGTGATTATCCGTTTTCCATGATCTTGGTACCGAAATCTTCGTATTGAAACGTACTTTAACTGTTATGAAGACACCAAAAATTCATTTCTAGCAGAAGGGCCCCAAAAGACAGATTACCCGAACCCACGAAATTTTCAGCATTCACTAGATTTGTTCAAGACTCAAAATAGATTATCAAGCTTGATTCTTGTATATTAAACCAACACATAAACATATAAAGAAGGCAATAGATCCCTACCTCGAAGGTTAGAAGCAAGCCCGAACATGGAGGAAACCTCAAAGTGCTCCGATCATGATTCTTCTTGGATCGATAGAAAGATCTCGTCGCGTAGAACAACTTTAGTACTTGGATTTTTCCGAAATCTCATTCTAAGGCGATGAAATCGAAGAGAGAAGTTTGGAGGAGAGGTGAGAGGGAGAGAGAGAGTGTCGGCCTGGAGAGTAGAGAGAGAGAGAGAAAAACAATTTTACTTCTCTACGCACCACCCCACCTATTTATATTAGCACCAACACCAATCACACTCACACCCCTCCACTAACAACCTTACCACATTGACCCTAAATCTCATATTCACATCATATTTCACATTTAATTGTATAATCTCGCATTAAAATTATTAAAATAAAATACGGCTCTCTACAAAATGTTTGTCAGGTTTATGAGAAACAAAAAGAGTGACAAATAGGACAGAGTCCGATGGCACGAATGGATCAAAACTTCTACAATGCTCCCAAATTATATGGGAGGGTGGGGCGGTTTTTTCCCCTCCAGTCGGAGGGTTCTTGTTCCCTCCGGGATCCTAGCGGTGTTGGGTGGTTCGATGTGCTGTCGGAGGTGCAGGGGTGGCGATGGCGGCAATCTGGTGATGGGTGTGATTTGGTGGTGGGTGGTGGTGTGGCGGTGTTGGGGTTGTTCCCTAGGCTGTTTTTCTTTTAATTTCGTTTTGCAAGTTGCTCTTATTCAAAAATCGATCGGTAAAGTTGCGGTGTTGATCGGTGATGGCTTGTTCCGGTGGTGATGAGGTGGTTGTGGCTCCCATGATTGTTCTGCTTAGGTCGCTTTGTGTGTCGAAGTCCAGTCGGTGGCCATTCCGAGTGCTCAATTGGGTGAGGGGTCAGCAGTTCGTCGTTTCCGGGTCTTCTGTTGCAAATTAAGATCGTTGATTATGGGGTTTTTTGCAGGGGCTTGTACTGGTGGTGGTGGTGTGTTCCTTTCAACCCTGGTTACTTTGGTGCTCATTTCCGTAGGCCGGTATTTGTCGCCGGTCTCTACATCTGGGAGAGGCTGGCTCGCTTAACGGCGAGGTTGGGCTCTGGTGGTTTGTGCGGAGGTGGGCGTTGAAGTTAATTAGGGTTTGAGGTTTTGGTTTGGGAGGGCCGGTCCATGGTTTGGACCGGATCTAGGTGTTTTAAGCTGTATTTGCTTCTTATCTGGGTTTAGGGTCGGGGCTGTTTTGCTGATTTTTTGACCCTTTTGACCTTTGGGTGTTCGGGCTTTGCCCTAATGGTGTTTTGTCCAACTCTTTGTTGGGTCTCCTTTCCCCTTCCCCCTTTTTTAATAAAATTTAATTTTGCCGATCAAAAAAAAAATTATATGGGAGTATGATGCTTCCATTAAATCTAGACCCTTAGATTGAAAAGTAGGTGAATTATAGCCTTTAGATTAAAACCACTCACAAAAGGTAGGATAGATTTGCTAAAAACGAGATGGTTTTAAGAATTTTTTTTACCAAAAAACATAGTATTACTTACCACAAAAACAAGTTTTATATAACATTCCTTAAAGCAACACTTACTATATTTGTTGACAACACTTACTATATTACTGACAACACTTACCATAGAATAAGGAAAAAATAACTTGGGAGCATGATACTCCTAAACCACTCGGGAGCATCATAGACGGAGGATTTACCTTATTCATAAATAATAATAAAAATAGTGATAATTTCTCAACAAATTAAAGTGGAACGCAGTATTTGCATTGAAATAAAAAATAAAAACTAAGAAAGTCTATTAACACAATATTTTGCACAACAAAATGAGAACATGTGGTGTGGCACTACATTAATTGTTGCAATTTGTAAAGCAACATCTCATTTAATTATCAGTCAGTAAAACTGTACCACAACAGCATATTGCACACAATATTGTTATGCAGAATATGGTTTTAATGTCCCTCCGTCCCTTATTTACAGTCCAGTATTTCATTTTGGGTTGTCCCTTAATAAGTGTCTATTTTGTAAAGTTAGTAGGTAAAAGTTTGTGCATTGTCTATTTTGTCCGTAATAGTAAATTCTATTTTGAAAAGTTAGTAAGTAAAAGTGTAATGATGATGGGTAAGTAAGAAAAGTAGAGGAAAAAGCTGATGTGAAAGGTATAATAATGTTATCTTTTTAATAAGTTGGAATTATGAAGCAAGACACTTGAAAAGAGACGGAGGGAGTAGCATACACGAGTATAATTTTGATAAGATACGGGGGAGACAGGTAGGTATGCAGACATTGTTATGAAAAATAATATACAGAAAGTCTAAGCATCTATACAAAAAAATATTGGAGTGTTTGGATCAGTCACCTACACACATCGGATGCCGTTGATTCCCGTGAAAACCCACTCGGTTTTTTTTTTTTTAGAATTTTTTGTTGGCTCCGATCAGCCGTCCGATGGCCGGAGTGGGCCCGCGCGACGTTAGGATTTCGGTCGGGAGTCCCCGATCGGGAACTGTAGCCTTGCTCAATACTATATTGTTAGTAGCATCTCTAATAATTTCATAAGATACGGAGATCGTAATTGAGCACGTGCTTACCAGTATTTTATTTTATTTTTTAGTATCTAATAGTGCTCGATGCATTCATGGACTAGGATCTCTATCCGGAAGGACGGATACATCAAAAACTCCCTCTCAAATTCTGCAATCCACCCATGCCAGTGCTTAATCTTATTTTTTAAATGTGATTTTGGCACATCACTTTTAATTAGTGGTATTCCACTTTTTGTTTTGTAATTTCATATGATTAAGACACAACGTGAAATGTTAGTGGCTAAAACTGAATTGTCAAAATCAATTTCCAAAAAAAATTTGGTGAAGTACACTAATTCTTGTCAATTGCTTACATTGTTTATGGGATTTAGAGAGCAAACACTCAGCAAAGTTGGAATAACCATTGTAAAACAACGGTTTCTTCAACAACAACAAAAAGAGGTGGCACATTCAACGAGACCTGCCCCTGCTATACTCAAGATCGGCTCGTGTTTGGCTTCATCAAAACTCATTATGATCGGCTCGTGTTTGACTTGATCAAAGCTCATTTTAGATCGGCTCGTCTCACAAACAAGCTAAGCTAAAGCATATTTTTGAAGCTCATTAAATTTTCAAACGAAGCATGATCAACCCTTGCTCGGCTCGTTTATCACCCCTTTACCCGTAATCCATCCAACAATGGAAAACAGCACACCAAAGAATCAGAAATCTTTTAGAGCATCTGCAATAGGATTTGATATAATTGTGTGTTAAAATATTTGTTAAAAGGTGTATTAGAATAAAAATAAGTCACACAAGTATGTATTAGACATAATATAAAAGTACGTTAGAACATCCACAATGCATTTGATAAATTTGTGTGTTAAAATGTTTGTTAGGATAAAAATGGGTCCACAAGTGTGTATTAAAAGTAGTGAATATTTAAATTCCGTTTGACCAAAAAAAAAAAGAAATACTGGACATTAATATTTTATGGTTGAAATTTAAATTATAGAGGTGGGACCCACTTATTGTTTGTTAGCATTTTTGCCAAATTTGGCACACATGCTAACACACTACTAGATTTAATACGCTCTAGCATACAGGAATTGTGGCACAAAAAATACATTTTTGTTTGCTAAGTCTAAGCACACACTAGTTAATAAACTCATTACGGATGCTATTACTTTTATTACCCATATTGCACCCACACCAACCTTAATTCCTCAAGACATGGTAGAAACTGAACAGAACAGCCACAAGAGCCCAAGTTCACACTTCACAGCAAATAAGCGCAACTCTCTGATAACGAAACTATTTCCATGTAATTTGTTGCGACTACCTTTTCCATCAGACCCCATGGAAAACAAAAGTTCAAAGTAATTACTACAACAGATAAGGAGACTCGAACCTCTTTATTAGAAAATTTACAACTCATTTGACAAGAGCAAAAGAGTAAGCAAAACCGCAGAACAATAATACAAAATGTCAGCAAATTAAAAATAAAAATTAAGTCAACTCTATTGCCGGACAAAAATAAAAACGGACCGTTAAATATAATCCTCTGGACTTATACATGACTGCTACACTTGCACTTGACTTCCAAGCTACATAAATAGTAACAGCACTGGGAGCGTCAACCTACAGTGCTTCTAAAAAACAGACAATGGCTTCTGCATGTAAAATAAGTATATGCACATTGATATTTTAAGAAAGCCACTTGACATGAATCTTACCAGCATCGTCTGGCTAAGACCCCACCGGAGCAACTCCTTGTGCCTTGGCTGCTGCAGTTGCAGCCGCGGCAGCCGCTGCCGCTGCAGCCGCAGCAGAAGCTGCTGCATTGGGCGTTGAAGGTGGCACAGGGTTGGATTGCGAAGTATTCTGTGGTACAACCGCTTGATGCTGCTGTTGTGGTTGCTCAGAGTTCACCTGAGCGAGCAAAGCCTTGATTTGACTTCCTGTCAATGTCTCCTGCTCGAGCAAAGCATTAGCCAGAGCATGGTGCTCCTTGCTATGAGTAATGAGAATGTTTTTCGCATTATTATAAGCCCTTTCCAAGAGTTCTCTCACTTCCTTCTCTATAAGAAGCCTAGTCTCCGTGCTCATGCTCTTTCCATTATCGTCGTAATTGTGTGTCACAACCCCAACTTGTTTGCTCATGCCGTATTTTGTAACCATAGCTCTAGCTAGACTAGTTGCTTGCTGAAGATCAGAAGATGCACCAGAAGTAACCTCATTTTCTCCAAAGATGAGCTCTTCTGCAACTCTACCCCCCATGCAAACATCAAGACGAGCCAGCATTTGCTTACGGGAAATACTCGTTTCATCCTTATCGGGTAATTGGGCAACCATGCCCAGAGCCATGCCACGGGGCACAATGGTTGCCTTGTGCACCGGAAGGGCCCCATCGGTATGGATAGCAACTAGGGCATGGCCACCTTCATGGAAGGCCGTCAGCTTACGTGACTCATCTGATATGACAGCCGATTTGCGCTCGCTTCCCATCATGATCTTGTCCTTTGCGTATTCTAGATCGGCCATGCTCACAGCTTTAGCACCGTCCATTGCAGCCTTGAGAGCTGCAATGTTGACCAAGTTTGCGAGGTCAGCACCTGAGAATCCAGGAGTTCCCCTGGCAATGATCATCATGTCAACATCATCGCCCTTCAAAACCTGTCAAAAATTATTTGAATATCGGGTCATAAACTAGAGCTAAAGCTTGCATTAGAAATTAGTACATTAGTAGTGCGTATGTTAACTGTTGCTCAAATCAAAACAGATTCCACAGCAGCTAAAGAAATGAGTGCTTAATCTTTTAACTAACAATGGCAATAAGGCATACTTAATAACATGTAACACGCATGCATGCATTTTTATCAGAAAGGTCTGATAGATTTTATTAGTCTTAGTAAAATTGTGATGTGAATACGTAGATGTGAGGTTATATAATCAGATGAACTACAATCAAGGAAGACAGCGTCACATGTATATTCACACCAAACTTTGGAGATCCAACTTCAATCCCTTCAGGCCCATCAACACTCTCAGCCACAAAGCTACCCCAAGTGGCAAGTGATGAGCCAGGATCGTATCAAAGTGACAGCCCATGGATCACCGTAATCATCCAGGTTGGTTCAGATTGTACAAGACATCTAAACCTACATCACTTCTTTCTTTCCATATATGAGCCCTGAACATACTCTTTTTTCTCGCCTTTCTCTAGATCTAGTATATTTTAAATTGAGTGTGACAGAAAGTTGTTTACCCAAAGGCGGCACAAGAACAAGATCATATCAGAGTTAAAATACAACCACCAATTGGCAAATAATAAAACAAAGAACCCAAGCCAAATGTAGAAAGACAATATCTGGCCCAGAACGACACAAGAACAAGACTACATAGAAGATCAACAATGTTTTTTTGTATTTTGGTAAATGACAATCGTCCCTTTCCATACTTTGGACTAGTCTTCTAAGTTCTAAGCGAACAAAACAATATCTTCTGAACGAGGAACAATACCTTCGACATATGGGATTCTAAAATCTGTCTTCGCCCTTCAACATCCGGATTTGGGACAACGATGTTACGATCAAACCGTCCAGGTCTCACCAGCGCTTTATCCAACGACTCAGGGAAATTAGTTGCAGCAATCACAATGATCCCATCATTTTGTTTGAAGCCATCAAGCTCAACGAGCAACTGATTCAAGGTCATCTTCATATACTGCTGGTCCTTTGGGTTACGGCTTCCCCCTATAGCATCTATCTCATCAAGAAATATAATACATGGTGACCGCTTCTTTGCAGCAGCAAAGAGATCTCTAACCCTTCGGGCTCCAACACCCACAAACATTTCCTCAAACTCACTGCCACTGCACGAGAAAAAAGGCACTCCAGCTTCTCCAGCTATAGCCCTTGCTAACATTGTCTTGCCAGTGCCAGGTGGACCAACAAGCAAAACACCTTTTGGAAGCTTGCCACCAAGACGGGTGAAGCGCTGCAAAATGCAAAGGTTAACATAAGGGATTTCACTTTTTCATATAGTTAAGGAAAATTTCATACATATTAACACGGGAAAATATGCTTCGAAAATCTTATAGTACCATTTACAGACGGTTTGGCATTCTCCCAAAAAGGGTACTGCACAAAGAAATAATTTAGCAAATTCGAGAGGAAAAAAGGAGTGGAAGCTACCATGGACGGGCATGTTGTGCAATGTTCTACTTCACCATCTTAGACGGGGAAGTAAAAAAAAAAAAAAAAGAACAAAGGGAGAGGGGTCCAAAGTAAAAACTAGTACAGATAATTTCTTAGAAGGGACACAGGTAATTAGCTGAAAACCAGGACAGCCAAGCAAAAAAGAGGTACGCACACCACAAGCAACCTACTCTATTACCTTGGGGTCTCGAAGATAGTGAACAATTTCTTCTAGCTCAGCTTTTGCCTCATCAACACCTTTGACGTCACTAAATTTTGTGTTAGACTCCATGCTGGGTTGCACCTCCTCATTCAGACCAAGTCCTGTATAATCAGCAACAGAAAAGAAAAGAAGAGAGGAAACTTATCACATAAGAATACATGTATTGGAACCAGATTGCTAAAGCACTTGTAACATTAGAACATAGTTGTACCTTTACTAATTCCTCTGTCCTCAATGAGTGCTCCTACACCAGAAATCAATAGAAAGGCCATACCCAGGGTTCGGAATGTCCGCCACAATTGTTCCTTGAAATGCCCTCCTTCTGTAGTTACCATATGTAAAGGTGCACTGGCGGTTCCAAGAACACCATCTTTTGTAGATTTTCCCATGTTCCTAAAAGCTGAAAGACCACCTATGCTTTCTTCCCCAGCTTGCGAGTTAGCAGCGCCTGCAATGCCTGCATTCTCTTGCTTAATTGGTAAAAATTGAAGAGGGAAAACAAAAGGAAGCAAAAAAGTGGTGAAATGATAAAATATTATTGGTACAAAGTGGTTGCCTAGCTATATCCACCTCTCTGCAACGTCCTGACTAACTCACTTTCATCCAGCCTGTCAACTCTGACCAATGCTTTAACATATTCAGCAAGTGCTGATGGGTTAGAGTGCAATGAAGGTTGACTTTCAAATAGCCTGATCACAGCCTCGGGATCATTTCGGTGACCAAGCTCTTTAAGGTACTCACTTTCATCCACCCTGTCAACTCTGACCAATGCTTTAACATATTCAGCAAGTGCTGATGGGTTAGAGTGCAATGAAGGTTGACTTTCAAATAGCCTGATCACAGCCTCGGGATCATTTCGGTGACCAAGCTCTTTAAGGTATGCAATGTCACTTGATCCATTTGCATCACGTACTCTCCGAGCTAAACTGCCAACGTAGCTAGACTGAAACCTTTCTTGAGCACCTGAAAGTCTATTCCCTGCAGAGAGGTCAAACGAACAATTGGTGTCCTCATCAGGATAAAGAAGTGGGTAAGTACACTGGGTTTAGAATCATCAATTAAAATCCTACATTTGCCAATAGAGTTTAGAACTATATTTGTTGCAATAGGGCTGTGAATTGGAAGATTTTGAGACAGTTGTAAAATGAATAGAAGAGACAATGCCATATGCTGGAATCTGTATAAGTCAATATACATGAAATGAAAAGACACGTGCATATGCTGGCATCTGGATAGACCGCTATATATAATATAACTGGGTCAATTTCCTAAACGTTCTGTAGCAAAACCAACCGATGGCATTTGATAAGCTTCGAGACAATCGGTTATCACCGTTATCTAACATGGTATCATACCTATGATTTTGACAGGTATTTGGTCCTAGTCTACGCATTTGCTTTCTATATGCATTCTACTTACCAGCATGTATGGATTTTTAGTCCTTACATTTCGCCTGCAAGATAGGGCTGCACATAAGGAAGGATGTTGAATAGTTTGTTTTTCAATGAAGACTCCCCTAATCCGTAATTATGTTTTTGACATTAAAGCAAGTGTTGAAACTTGAGATAAAAAACTGGAGATATAGTCCATTAGATACAAAAACATAGTAGAATCGAAATCTCGTACCAAGAGAGAGAACCTCTTTGTTATTAACAAGATAGGCAAATACTAGATATAAAAAGACAAGTGATAAGAACCCGTACCACAGGAAAACTTGTACTTCTTTAATTACTAGATAATGCTTTCCGTGGTTAAAAAAAGAAGAAGAAGAAAATTACTAGATAATGTATCAACACAGCCATATATTTACAAAGACAAAGCAACAACATGCAGACATAGAAAGATTTTAAAGTCCATCGGCTAAGAAAAGGGAAAAGAACGACATAATTGGTCCTTGCCCTACTTTTTTCATTATACTAGGAGTAGAGACCAGTGCTTATTCTTGAACCTACAACATGCAAAAAATATATATATAATAAAATAGCTTCCAATATTCAAGAGTATTGGATACCAAGAACTAGGATGCAGAGAAAGTGTTTAAATGATGATCAGAACTCCAGTTTAATATGAAGGTAGTACCTTGGAGGAAACGTCAACACATAAAAGAACATACGTTTTTCAATTTTTTAATGAGAATCTCATGTCTATGTTCCCCTCGCCACACACATAGACCATGCAAAGTGAAGACCCGCGAACAGAACAGAAATTTGACCCAAAATAAATGTTTAGCCCTGACCTTAAAGATAACCAAGCAACAGACCAACCTTAGTATGGAGTTTATAAGCCATTTTAAGCATAAAGTCTGAACAAAAACATAGTTACCATTCTAAGGTCATATTAACAGAAAGGAGGGGGAGTAAAAATGACAAGACACGGCTCTAGACAAGGAGTATTCCAAGACAAGCGGAAAGTCTTGTTTGCAGGCTATTTCCAGTTCAGTGTGCAGCAGGTGCGACACATAGGATAGGATTTGCATATAATATGTTTTCTAATTAATATCATCTATTGGATGCATAGGGACACGGTTCAGAAGTGCATGTCCTGACTCCCGAATTCTAAGGGCTTATTACAACAATGCAACTCGTATATTTGCATTGCGTTCTAAACTAAGTAATAGGATGGTGAGGCCAGTGAGTTTGTGTGTTGCGCTTCTTCGTTGCATTACTCACTCAATGGTTGCTCCTGCCTCTAGTCTGAATTGAATGATCTTTAAAATTAAGCATCAAAAGGTTGTTTTCCTGTCGATTAAGTAATAACTTTTCTAAATTGTGTAGTTATATTATTGTCCAAAACCATTGAGAGTAAATAATATCTTTTATAGCATCCTTGTTGCTTCTGTTTCTCGCTATATCATACACCATTCTGTTCTGTTCTGTTCTGTGTTGAGTCCGTATCCATGCCGTCTCACATGTCTGCTTCTCTGATGACAGTAAGTTAATTATAAGTTCATAACTATTTTCAGCATTCACAGTATCCAGCTAGAATAGTTACCATTACCTCTCTCAGTAGTGAATATGACAATTTGAAGATCATAGTAGCAAAAGGGGGCTAAATTGTTGAAACTAACGAATAGCAACGACCTTGTCAATCTATGTAGTCTAAATGGTAAGAAAGGACAAGACCCTGCGATATGCATTAAACACCATAATTCTAATTTTAATCTCAATACTAAGAGAAATCAACTACACATCATTAGTCAACAACAACAAATATATCTGGCTTAGTGAACTGAATACATCCATTTATGTGCCATCATAAATAGAGAAATGAACAGTAAAGCAAATGAATAAAAGGCCAACAGGAATCGAGGAAGCCAACAAATCACACACCTCCAAACCTCTGGGAAATGAGATAAGATCTTGCAAGCAGACTGTTAAATGGCTGCTTTGAAACCTGTGCCAACGTCAACATAGAGATTAACGAAAAATAACAAAGAAGCGAACAAAAATAAAACTTCTGAACTAGAGACTTGTGCCCTTCAGTGGAAGCATTAGATAAAAGCATCCAAACAACTGAAAAATAAATTTTCTGCAGTCAAACTCAACAACCCTAGACCTCATAACTCCAAAAACTGAAAATAGAGCAAAAACAACCGTGAGAGAGCTACGAAAGCTGATTAGTTCCATAAAAAAGCAATTTTTTTTTTAACAAAAACCCTCAGATTCGCACTAGAAACACATCACCATATCCAATCAGCTACACCAAAAGTGCAATATTTCCGCCCTCAAAAAAATTCCAGATTTATGGTAAAAACTCCAGCTTTAAAATAATAGGGGGGAAAACGTGAGCAAATAGCCGAAAACATCTCAATCAACTCGTGGGTTATTGTCTGAAAACCCTAGAGAACGATAAGATTAGGGTTTTCTAGGGATAATCATACAGAGTTTATAGAATCAATAATACAGTATCTATTTACCACAAAAAATAATACAGTCTCTATATAATCTATGATTTGCGATTGCAAATGAAGATTAAACTGACCTGCGTGAAAAGGCGCCTCAAAGCCATCTATTCCTCCCTAGGGCTAGCAAAAGTCCGATCTTTCTCACTCTGCCCCCCTCTCTGTCTCTCTCTCTCTCTCTCTGGAACTCTATCTAAATGGATATGTAAAGAAGTCGTAAAAAATGAAGAGAGATGAGAGAGAGATGGGTTTTGTTTCAGGAATCGGTCTTCATCCCCCAATAAAGAGAGTGAATTGGGAATTTTGGTGAAGCGGGGGGTCATATTAAGATGCGCACCATGGGTAAATGCGCACCTCAGTTTTTTCTGTTTAAGGAATCTAATGTCAAAGATTTTAGCTGAAATACCATTATTACCCCTTGTTTTCTGAGCACTGTTATCTACACAGACAAAACATGCACCAATTGTGCACAGATTTTGTTGCAAGACCCACCACGGGTCCCACAAATATGATCCTAGCCGTTCATAAATGTAAAATATTTTTTCGAGGGTACCCACAAAAATTCAACTCAATTAAATACCTATAAGTGTTAGATCCAATCATCTAACTTTTCATTCAGATTTCAAGATAACGAAAAGTTTGATGAATTGGATCGAGCACTTATAGGTGTCGAATTGAGCCTTTTTTTCATGGGGACCCTCGAAAAAATATTTTTCATTTATTAATTAATGGCTCGAATTGTTCATTTAGAATCCATGATGGGCTTCACAACAAAAAATGTGAACAATTTGTGTATGTTTGGTCTGTGTAAACAGACTTTCTGTTGTTTTTTCGTGTCGCAAACTTGCAATGTGTGTATTTTGGTCTTTCAGACCAAACAATGTATTTTTTTTTAGCCAGCCAAATAAATTTTTGAAACCCCAGAACTGAGGCCATGTTTTCACTAATAATTTTAGGCAACCAAGTTATGGCATTTTAGTATCATTAGTTATTGAAAATTGCACCTTAATTTTGATTAAGGTGTAACATTCTTTTTAATTACCACTAAGTCTAGGTATGTGCTAAGAATGTCAAAGAAACAAATTACCATTAAGTTTAGGGTTGTGTTGAGAATGTTCTCAGTGTGTCTGAAAATGTTCTCCCTTCGCACTGAGAATGTTTTCAGAACTGAGAACATCTGAGAATGAATTACCTCTAAATCTAGGCATGTGCTGAGAATGTTCTCAGTATTAAGATGAGAATGTTCTGAAAACTGAGAATGTCTGAGAATGAATTACCGTCTAGGCGTGTACTGAGAACGTTCTCAGAATTAAAAATGTGTTCAGCTTTGAAATATTCAAAATTGAGAATAGAATTGTGTTGAGATATTGTGTGCAGAGAATGCTATGAGAACGTTCTCAACTTTGAAATATCTAAAGCTGTTAGTATTACCATTAAGTCTAGGCGTGTGTTGAGAATGTTCTCAAAGCTCAGAGCGTATGAGAATATTCTCAACAATCATCAATAGTGGTGGTGGAGTATTTTTAGTATAAAATTGACTTACTTTAAGGGTGTGTTTAATGATTTGGGCCTAACCCGGTGGAAATTATTTTGGATTTTCTGTACCTACATTTAAATGGCCCCAACAAGAAGTGATCCTTCTATTATTATCTAAGGAGAAAACACCCCTGAGTGTATCGGACAGGGAGCAAAACTTATGGGACGCCAAGAATTAGATGGTCTAGGGCCATATGCATGTGATGAGCTTGAAGCGACTGAAACAGGTCTGAACCTAAAGGGTAAAATGAAAATCTAATTCGATTTCTGTGATTCACTAATCATATATCATTCCTTGAACCTTTGTCCCAAAAATTCATGGTTTAGACCTTTATATATACATTACTGAATACTAGTAAATTTCTAACCATGAATACACATTTTCTTATGTTCCCGATCTCCGCATCTCCCAACATTTCTAAAAGAAGATCCTTCTGATGTGAGGAAACCATTTCAAACATACTAGTTTACCAACTTAATTCAACCAAATGCATGCACCTTCACATGCAAATTCTGCTGCATCATGCTCAGCTTGCTTTCGAAGTGGGTACGCTTGATTTGTGGAAAAAAATTCAAATTTTTAACGACAAAATTACATCTTTCTAGATAATTAGGTTTGCAGTCCGGACATTTATTTAAGAACAGGTAAAGTAGAATATTGAAATTTGTAATGCAAAAAGTAATAAAAATATGCTACATATATTAGAAAAAAGGTCAACATCAAACACACGTTTTAATATGTTATCCGCCCCCATTTTTGCCACGAGTACAGTTGCCAAAAATGGGGCGCCATCAAATTTACCCAAAATAATGTAACTAGGCCCAGTACCCCGCACACTGAGTTCAATGCCCATGAATTTTGAAGGGGTTACGTTAGGCCTCGATGTCCATTTTCTCAATTTTGGGCCTATGCTTTATTGACTTGGGCCTGTGCCATATTGATCTGCTTTCTGTTAGATTGAGGACGTTATTGGGTTGATTTTTTGAGGTTGCATTAGGCATACTATTTTTCGCATACTTCCCACCTAAGTCACATAAGTCGCATGCGGGTACGTGAGCGTAAAAGTGTCTTTGAATCACATCTCAATCTACTAAAATCTGCGAGAATGAGAATCGAGAGCGCGAGTGCCATGCAACGATTGAGAATGGGAGCGGGGGGTATTTTGAAGGATTATGTGACTAAGCTTCCCACATTGAGGATTGCAATCTTTAAGATTTATTTGAGATCATTGGATCCAAATTATAATCTGGGTGGATAAATATGTGTTTCTTTTTCAGTGGATGAAAACCAGCTAAATTACTATTATATTTTTGGACTGGCATAGCTAAACTACTTCTACTTCTTTTTTTTATCATCCCTTTTTGTTCGAAAACACAGCACTCTCACATACGTACTGTTGGCCAAACGGGGATTTATAGAATCGGGCTGGAGAATTTGTTTATTGCCTGAAAAAGCGGAAATGGGGGACCCAGCTTGGAGACAACATGGATGTCAGCCCCATCCGGTCCGTCTATACTCAGCAATGGACGACTCAGATTTTATCTCAGCCGTCCAACCAAGGTAAAATCTGGGTTGTCCATTGCCGAGCATGGACGGCCCAGATGGGACTAACACCCATGTTGTTCCCTAGCAGGGTCCCCTGCACTTGAAAAAGTGACACTTCGGTGTGATGCTAATCCCCGAACCCATTCCCTAGCATGCTATTTGTTAGTAGAACATATAAGCAGTGCCGGCCCCGACATTTGGGTTGCCCAAGCCCAGCCTTATGCTTTGTTGCCCATCTAATATTAAGTCATACAAAATTTAAATATATATATATATATATATATATATATATATATAAGTACCAAAAAAAACATCAAAGTTACATGTTGTTCCTTTAGCTTGAATAATATCATAAAAATCAACATCAAATGTAACCCCGGTTAACCCCGGTTATTGTGCTTTATAATTAACATGATCCGATTAAAAAAAATAACTTCCCTTTGTATTTTTTAAAGCAAATTTCTCAATTAAGTCATCATATTTTACTTATACATGAACTCGGGTCCATTCCACTAAGTTTTGGTTATTCGGCTTTTTGTGCTTTTTAGTTGATATATGTGACAAGAATGACCTGTCTTAAAAAGTGTAAAAAGTTACAAAAAAAAAAAAGAAGAAGTCCTTAAATGCTCTTAATGGAATGATTCATCATTTTCAATTGAGATCATAACCAATCTATTTAATCTCTCTTGCGAAATGATAGTTCGAAGGTAAAAACAAAAAGGAAACTGATATTGGCACTTTAAAAATTGATGGAGGCACTCCAATATATCAGTGCAATTCCAAAACCACTTTCCTTTATTTTTTAGAGTGCTTTCATCAATTTTTAGAGTGTTAATATCAATTTCCAAACAGAAACTATGTTAGCTCGCTTAATTTTATTTTAACTATGACTTTTTTTAATCAAATGTAAGAATATATCTACATTACTCTACTATTGTGTTTGTTAAGTCAGAAAATTTCCAAAAAAATAATTTAGGATTTTTTTTTTTTTTGTAATATTGTGGGTTGGGAGGAAAACAAAAAGTGATAGAACAAAAATGGAAAAATAAATTGTGGATTGAGAGGAAAACAAAAAGACGTAGAATTAAAAAACAAAAGAGGTGAAAACAGGGAAATGAGGCTCCAGGATTCGAACCTGGATGCTCATGAACTTTGTCTATATGCGTCGGCCACAATGCCCAGCTGATGCCTTTTGGCAAATATGGGAAGCTTGTTTATATTTATATCTAACCTAAATTTTTTTTTTTGGGATGCCCCAGGCCGGGGGGTTGCCCAAGCCCGAGGGCTTGCGGGGCTTACCCCGGGGCCGGCCCTGCATATAAGAGGCTAAAATACATTGAAAAGACGCATTGTGCTATACATTTCTAGTTTTCAAACATGGATGGTGAGAGCGGAGGAGGTTGCCAACAATAGAGGAGATGAATAGAGTGAAAGGTATATGGGAAGGGAAATGTTATAAATCTTGATATCACAGAACGATATGATGTAATGATTTTGAAGTTATCCGGACACTGCACACTACACATTGGTGTGAGTTTCACTTTTGTTTCTCTGCCATTGTTAACTCGTGATGATTTCGACCTATTTTAAGACAATTGGCTTAAAAAAGGACACACCACAATGCCTATTATTAAAAATAAAAAAGGTTTATTATTCATCAATAGTTGAGTATTTTGCATAAAAAAATATATGGGATTATATCATTTGTCATCATAATTTAAAGTAAAACCCTCGTGAAGAAGCCATAAGGAAACATGCACGACTTCACCTCTAAAAATAAAATAAACTAAAAGAATGAAGACAAATTACTTAAAATGGCTTTGGGGGAACTTTAGACTATGCGACAAAGTGTAAACCAAATTACATACCGTTAAGGAACCTAAATTGGGTCACATCATACATGTTTTGCCCATTCTCTCTCTCTCTCTCTCTCTCTCTCTGACCCATCATACATGTTTTGCCCATTCTCTCTCTCTCTCTCTAATAAAAAGAAACCATATATAAGGGACTATGCAAGTCACTACCCACTTCGTAAGGTCAGAATGTGCTTCTGTTAAGTGCCTTTTTGATAGATTCATTTGTTGATTCTTAAAGGTGCCTAGGCTACATCATAGATTCTATGTGGGGCACATATAGAAAGTTTGCATCAAAATATTGGATGGGAGACACGTATTACGTCAATAAAGGCAATGCACAGTTAGTGTCGTAATGGGCCGGGGATCATTCTAGTTCAATTATGATCACCAAAATTTTCATTTGTCTAGTAGACTAATATTTTTGAAGACCTTGCAAAAATTCAGCATAATCAAATATTCGTAATGGTAAGATAAATTGGATTCAGCTCATCGGGGTATGAGATAAGAAAAGGAGATATTTTGTTATTTATGGATGGATCAACCCCTATAACGTAGTAATTCGTAAAAGGTGAGAACTCCATCAATGAAATTGGTAAAATACGATTAGCAGTTCAATAAGGTAACGAAGAACAATCATATTTAAAGATCTCCCAGAGACGCTTTTGCTTTTGTTAGAAACTTCGGGAGAGAGAGTTAGGGTATGGCCGTTTAAATATGAAATGACATATGGAAAATTGTTTAAATAGAAAAACAAAGACTAGAGAAAGAATATTTTTAGAGAATATAATTAAAGTAGAAAGTCTAGTGCAATATGAATTTCAAAGACTGATTGGTTAAAGTAGAAAAATGACTTTCTAAGTATTTGATTGATTTTTTTTGATTGAGGTAGCATGAATGCTCTAGAGGTAGTTATTGTTGTTCTCTTTGGGACCAGATGGTTGGGAGAAGGGGTTCCAATTTACCTTCCATTTCGACTGGTTCTCCAGTTAATTGAGGGGTCCCTACACTAGTTCAATCTAGCTCATCCTTTTCTCCTTAGACCGTGGGGTAAATCGCTTCCCATCACATCGGGCTCTTTTCTTTAATCATCGGTATGTGCTGAAGAAGTTCTATGGTATAGCGCTTTCTTCGATTGAGTATTCTCGGATGGTGGCTAGGTTGGTGATTCCTTAGTGTGGTGAGGACCTGCACACTTAGCACCCGCATTAGTACCAAACTCGGATCGTGGGGAGTCCGAGATAGGCACTCCGACGGTCAAGTTAGAAAGAGGGAAGGGAAGCTTTTGAAGTGTATTTAGGGTTTTGGAGAGAGAATGCATTACCTTATTATGAAGGTAGAACGCTCCTTTTATAGGCAAAGATAACTTGGAGCCCAAACCATGCGTATACACCACGCGCTAGGTGATTGGCGCCAACTTGATTCACTAAGGTAGGCCTGCAGTCAAAAGCCTATTATGAGCTTTGCACTCCGTTCGTTCGATAGGAGGAACGGTGTCACGCCACCTTCCAACCACCTGTTGGTCCCCACTGTCACGCCACCTGCCCCACCTACCCTACTCTACCTGACTTCCTCTCCAAGTCAGGGGGGCAAGGGTGGCTCGGTGGTTGACAGCTCTGTCGATCGATATAGCCTGTCTATATTCGGGCTTCTCTCTAGTTACCGATTGGTCCAGCGGGACGTCGCCGAATAGAAAGATATAACTGAGAACGGCTAACCCACGCCTTAGTCCCTGGTTCTCACCTGTGCTGGATGAGCTCGGCCTGACGGAGGTACAACGAGCATTGTGCACCGTCTCTGTCCATCCAACCCTTAAGACCATGGGTTTGACTAGTCACTAGCGTGACGTGGCCATCCCCTGGGTTACTTCACCGAGCCCGCTCACCACAAGTTCCAGGAGCACCAAATAATCACTCGCCACATAATGGCTTGTATCCTTCTCCACTTAATGGGGTAGATCGGTAAAAGGTCGGTAAGTAAAAAGTGGGTTTGGTGACTTTGGTTTGGCATGTAGTGGACCTATATAATATCCGCAATTTTGTATACATGAAGCCGTACCGTATTTGGTAAACCTCTCCCAAGGGATTGGATTAGTAAGTCGTATGGACCCAATTTTTTGTTTTTTGTTTTTGTTTTGATAACGTAGATTGTCTCCAGACCAGCTTGTGTGTATAATGGGACTAAATTTCTATGACCCCCACTAGCCTTTGCAAGCCCAAAATTTTTTACGCATGAGTGGTCCCAAGGTTTTTTTTGCAGTACAATACAGTCGAACCTGAGATCTCGGAATGATAAATCCCTCCGTTCTAGCCGATCACCAACTGCACTATCCGTTAGGGTTGTATGGACCCAAATTACCCAATTTTTTTGGTTTGACAAGCAAATACCGGATTATGAACCCCATCTGTTCCGAGTCTCCGACAATGAATTTCCACATTACGGTAGATTGGTTGACGCACGGAACCAAGTACTGGTAATCCCATCTATACCTCCGTTCTTTTTCTAACTAGTTGTCGGGCCAACTTTCGTGCACTCTGACTAAATTCAGAGACCTTAATGATCGAGCAAATTTTTAGTTGCCCCAAAGTTTCGAACATTTGACTTTCGTGAAACTCGATCTTGCGATCTTTGGGGGGACAAGCTCTTTATTTGCTATCACACAAGTCATTCCACTCGGATTTGGAAAAAAAAAAAAAAAAAGAAGCCTCCTTTATTTCCTTGATTGATCAACCCTCTCTTCTGTTACCTTTTTCTTTCAATATAAAATGTGCGACCACGGCTCCACAACCCGTCTCGTTCCCCCTCGTCTCTCTCAAAATACTCGATCAGGATCGAATTTCAATTCTACAAGGGGTTTGGATTGGCAATTACATTTATGGTGCAGACAATTATACCATAGGCTTCTCCAAAAAAATTTACTACTAAGAACCAAACACAAGTGGTCCATTTAAATGCTAGAGCAGGTACCACAGTTAAAAAAAAAAAAAGGCACCACACTTGTACTTTTGCGTACTTTATCTAGTACACTTATAAATTCAATTGAGCTCTACCTTAATTTAACACATATTTTTAGACAATTCATTGATGCACTCAGATTCTCATGGTATTGGTAACCTCGTAGCGATATGCAGTATCCAGAAATCAAGGCCATTCATAGCTATATGGCTTCCTTACACTCTTTATTTATTATATATATAACTTAGTGTTTACTTAATTTACGTACACCTCAAATATACTACTACTGTATTTTAAAAAATCAATTTCGTCGGGACTGATTAAATCCGAGGCAGAATTGATCATCACCAAAAAAGTTAATAGCTCCTCAACAATTTCAATTCATCCTCCACACCGTTCACAGTAAATAACATGCACCCAATCCATAATTATTATACCAACCAACATCAACAACATACAAATATACAGCAGGAATCCGGCCACTGCAGGGCCGTTTATCTCAATAATAAACAGTTCAAACTTGTTTAAGTATCTTATGGGCAAGATACTATTAACAAATCTCTAAATCATTAAGAACACCTTGAAATGGTTGCAATCACTTGAACTGCCCACCAGTCCAACGCACACAAGCCATATTCTTATGTTATTTTGCCTAATTTTTTTGCTAATCACAATTACATACGTGTTGTACATAGATACACTTGAAATCCACACTAAATTACAGTACCATTAAGGCACCGACTTCGGCGAGCTTGGGCACGAGGTGACCGCCGAGGTGGAGCGCAACCAGGCTCTCCAGGCCGCCGACGCGAGTCCCGCCGATGAACACCGCCGGAGCGCCACCTGCGGATCCGTCGGCGGAGGGCGGGAGGGCGGGGATCTCGTCCTCGTCCAATTCGATGGCGGTGGGGTGGACGCCGATGGCGGAGAGGAGGCTCTTCATGACGTGGCACATGCAGCAGGAGGATCGGCTGAAGACCACGACGGGGTTCTCCGATATCAGCCGCCGGATCCGAGTCTCCGCCGTCTCCGACACGTCGATGGCCAGCGGAGAATTGGTGGTTGGCGTTAGCTCCAGGCGCACGCTGCCGTCTCGGAGCCCCTGCATCGCCGGTGCTGAATTGGAGAGAGAGAGAGAGAGAGAGAGAGAGAGAGAGAGAGAGGCGTTTGTACGTCAACGGGGTGAAGGCGATGCAAGTGGGTGTGGGGCGTTTCTGGGGTATTTTTAGGCTGTGTGATTGTTTAATTTTTTGTTGTTTATTTTAAAGTGGTGACGAATTAAGTAGTGAGAACGTAAGTCGTGTGCGTCTGAGCACGAGTCTGAGCGCAATTAAGCACAAACAATAAAAGGGGAGCCCGACATATGGGTAATCAAATCCACAATGCGTTGTTTGGGATTTATCTTGAGATTTCATACAAATGCACGTTTAATTTGTTTAAAGTATCTTTTCAAGTATTTTTGTAAAATGAGCTCGGTGTAACATCGATAAGAGCTTGATTGTTTCACTAACAAAAAATTGAGCGAAGAATTAATCAAATCCTTACCAATATTTGATTGAATTAATTTTTTACAAAAATACTTAAAAAGCTATTCTAAACAAATTGAGCATCTTCGATCATTTGTATGAAAGTCACAAGATAAATCACTTGTGCATTTGATATACACCAAATGCTATGCCCTTTACGGCCATAAATGGGTATTTCGGAAATAGTTTATAGGAAGGCAACATGTTATTCATTAGGCTAAGTTCCACTAAGATTTTTGAGCCTTTTTTTTAATTCAAATTTTTTTTCGCATTTGTTAATTTTGTACCTAACTTTTATGTATTATTGATTCATCTCGTTAAAACGAATTGAAAAAGAAAAAAATTATGACAACTACCTAAATAGCTTTGGAAATATCTAAGATAAAACCAAAAAATGATCTTCACACTCAATACTTGCTCTGTGCTCGCGCTCTCAATACTTGCATTCTCAAAAATCCTAATTGGTTGGGAGCTTTCTTAAAGATACTTTAATGCTAACACTTGCGTTTTTGCACTGCACCCGTACACGCATTATAACTCCATTTGTTTGCCCGTCAAATATTCTTGCCAAAATATTTTTGGAAATGATTTTGCTACTCTTTTTTTTTTTGTTAACGTCACTCTCCTACAAGTGTATTTTTGCACTAAAAATACACTTGCAGAAAAGTGACGTTAACAGAAAAAGGAATGACAAAATCAGCGGCCAATATTTTACATGATTTTCGATGTTTGATTTGTTGAAAAGCCCCGTTTACCTCTTTAAATGATTTACAGTCCAACGGCCTGTAAGTTAGTTCTCTATTTTCCAATGCATACCCATTCGATTGCCCATTCCACAACCACCTCAGTCAGATTAGTTGGAAGAATTTCGTCTCAATCCAACGGTGCCACTGCCACGTGAACACATACGGTATAAAGGACAGTGCGCTACGGTATAAAGGAGAGTGCCCTCTCTCTCTCTCTCTCTCTCTCTCAATTAAAAGCTAGACAAGGCTGAGCAAAATTTCTTTCATCTCTGTCCTAGAATTTCTCTTGTTTCCAAGATTTAAACTATAAAAAATTAGTCTTAAATCCACTATAAGGAACTTGAAAAGTCTTTAGTCCACCTCCTAAGTTCATAAAGTCTCTAATCTATTTTTAACATTTTATAGTAGGTTCAGTCCACTCTATTTCAATTTAATATTACCCTCTCACCACATCGCCGGGAAGTTGACCGGCACCGAAAAGGTCGTCGTAAAATTGGCTGAAAAGTTCGCCGGAAAATTGGCAGGTGCCTGGAAGTTCGCCGAAAAATTGGCCGGCACCGAAAATTCGCTGAAAAATTTAGGCACTTTCATATGGTTTTAGGGGGCACTTAGTTTCATAGGACTTTAGTGGTTTAAGCACTTTCATTAGATTTAGGATTTTAGGCACTTTCATTGGGTTTAAGATTTTAGGCACTTTCATAGGGTTTTAGGGTGCACTTAGTTTCATAGGGTTTTAGTTATTTATAGGTACTTTTTTAAGATTTTGATGGTTTAAGCACTTTCATATGGTTTTAGTGAATTAGCCACTTAGTTTCTTAGGGTTTTAGTTGTTTAGGCACTCCGACAAACATTTCGGTGGTGATGTGGGGGGAGGGGTGGTGGTGGTGGAGGTGGACTTATTAAGCAAGTGGACTAGGGACCCTACAAATTATTGAGGTGGACTAGAAACTCTACAAGTTTTTCGTAGTGGACTTATCACTAAATCTCCTATGAGATTGGTTTGGAAAAACTAAAATTGGACTTCAACCAAACACAGGAAAGAATTTAGAAAATACATTTTTATGTAAAATCTTTTACAAGAAAAATTATCATCCAATTGTAAAATATTTTACATCCAAACTCCGTTTGTTTGGACGTAAAATATGTTTGAACCCATCTTTTGTTGTTTGGCTAGAAAAAGAAGCGGAAAAAATCTTTTCAAGGTAAATTTTTTTTATACCAATAGGGTGAATATGTTTTCCTCTAATTTTGACTATAAGTCATTTTTGCATTTCAGTCTTAATGGTCCAACATTTTCCAAAAACTGCGTATTATATTCTCTTCTTTTCTCAAATTACTTCCTCCGTTCGGATTTAACGGTCCTTTTTTGGAGTTCGTACCATTTTTCAATCGATTATATCTTTCAATGTATAATATTTTACGTGATTTTGAAAACATCGAATTAAAGAATTAATCAAGATCTATCAAATAAGATCTATATTCGATATGAAATTTCTTACGGATTTAAAGATATAACCCATTTTTTAGCCGGTTAAAATAGAACTAGGGACAATTAAATCCGGACGGAGGGAGTATATTAGATCCAAAATGAAAGAGAGAGAGAGAGAAAGCTTACTACTTGACTAAAGTATTTCAGAACCTACCATCTACCACGGAGCCTGACTAAACGGAGGGTGGGACTGTCACGCAGCGCGCGTATGGGAAGTTTTCATGGAGGGGTAAAAATGGCTTGGGTGGACCACGTGGAGTGACGATTCATTTATAGAAAATGACGTCATCATTGATTTAGACGTGGACGGTGGAAAATAATTCGGTAGGGACCGTAGACCACTGGGGCAAAAAATGTGACGTAATTAAACCAATGAACTATAGAGAGAAGGGAGAGATACTCCATTAAAGAGCGAGAGAGATGACGTGTACCAAATGCCTATGGGCCCCAAATTTCACAACTGGACGTAATGGTCGGAGCCTTGATGCTGCAGTCCTACCCCATTTTTTACACTTTCGTTAGTCGTCGTCACGACGTTCGATGACTGACAAGTGGATAGCGTTTCGGGCTTCTCCCTCGGACACGGAAATGGTGGATTTTTTAAAAAGTTAAAGCGTGGAGTAAATTTCAGTGACGCCCCCAATGTTTTTTCTTAATGATAGATACATCTTTCCATATGAGAAACAACTATAAATTCTTTCTATCATTTTTCCCAAAAAATAAAAAAACCATAAATTCTTTAGAATTTCAGTGTTCATTTTTCTATCACCCAATCGACAATTGTTTGATTAAACACGTGATTAAATTAGTCAAAAGTGGCTTATATTGACAAATATATCATTTGTGATGATAACAAAACAAATGACAAAAAACTTCTCAATTCTCAAATTTTTGTACACAAATTTAATGAATTTGTCCTTTTATTGAATAAGTTTTTTCAACGAGTAAAAAACAAAGGGCTATTAAAAATAAGAGCTGTGCTACGTGCACATCAGCTTGTACACAGCAACTGTGCACAGATCCCATTTTCTCCCGGCTCGGGTCTCAAAAAGATGATCGGAGCCGCTCATTTTGTTCTAAATATGTCGTTTAAGGTCTCTGTAAAAAATGAGCTTCGTTCGATATCGTTAGAGGCGTTAACAAAACACCCAAAATCACTTCAGAATTTAGGCCAGCACAACTGCTATGTACAAGCTGCTGTTTTCTGTAAAAATAAACATATTTTTGTCCTTGTGGGTCGGGTGCTATGCTGGAATCAGATATGCTCGGATCTCAAGGCTCCATATCTTTCACAAAAGACGAGCTAAACAGTTTTGACATAGTTCTGGAGAAGCTCGGATTCTCTTGGCAGGAAGCGGCTAAGATAATAGTAGGCTCCTTAGGAACAAATGGCTGCGAAACCTCACGGGTAAATATCAACTCTGCCCCACCGAAGAGAAAAAGGCAAGCGCCCAGGAAGATCAAAATGTTTGATAAGGTAACAGGTTTGGGCATCCCGACTTGTCTTCCGAATGGAAAGATTCCCATAGATTTTGGGGGTTCTTGGCATTCTTCCTTCCTCAAGGACATGGTATCATCCTTCAGTTTATGCCAAGAGTTCGGTCGAAGTTAAGGGGTAAAATTTAAAGGGCGATGGCATGCGGTACCCCAAGTTTCACCCGTCAGTTCTTGATGAGGAGTGGTTTTGACCATTTCCTGAAGATAGAATCATTCACCAATAAAAGAACCCTGGAGCATGCGTTATTTGAGCGCTGATTTTCTAAGACTAAAACCTTACATTTACCAGGCTTTGAGTTGAGTCCGACTCCTTTAGATTGGTTCATGATCAAGGGATTGAGATTTGGAAGTATTCCAGTAGCGCGATATACGAGGACTAAAAAGCAAGCAATGAAGATATGCGATTTTGAGGATAAAGATTTCTTCAAAGGCAAGATAAAGGGAAGTTGTTTATGTCCGAACAAAACTTTCTACTCCAAACTATCGGATGTAGATGAGGTTTTTCACCAGAGGTGCCACTGCATGGTGATTCATTTACTCACCTGCTTTTAGCGAATAGAGAATGGTTGCTTCTCATGCAACTGGGTGAGCATTGTGGAGAACTACAAGGATTTAAGAAGCAATGACTGGGGCAGTTTCACTTTTCCTTCTTTTCTTCAGGCTATGAGAATTCGGGTATCCCGTCCGATTGGAACTTTTCTGGGTTGCTTTCAGTTTTTGGCTTGCTGTTTCTTGGAGTATGACTAATCCTGTCTGTTTCCCTAGGGCCTCTCTGTGGGGGCGTGAAAATCCGACCTTGACGTTCTCCGATGATTTGATCCATAGCATAGCTCCTTTTTAATCCCATCGTTGGAACAGTACATCATACCTGCAAACCGAAGGGGGGTTCCTCCGGGTAGAGCCTCCGACGAGCTAGTTAGTACCCGGGGAAGATAAAATGAAGCATAAAGCAAGGAATATTAGCCGTTTATGTGGGATAGGAGAGTTGTGTACCTTAGGTGAGGAGGTGAGCCTTGCCTTTATAGAGAAAAGTGGGTGAAACTTAATGGCTAAGTAAAGGCTATTAGTAGAAAGTTTCTATAAATGGAAAGTTAGGAGACTTAAGGAGTAAGTTAGGTAAAAAGTGCAAAGGAAGCTTCTAGAAACTTCTAGAAGGTCACAACTTGCCGCGTCCACGTACCGAGTAATATCAGTACGTTCCGAGCAATAGCGAGTGACCGTATATTTTACCGAACGATAAAGATGTCTGTTGAGCTGGTGAAGTACTCCGAGCAACATAAAGAACCTTCGAGCGGTCAAAGAGCTGCCGAGCGATAAGAAGAATTGCCGAACGACAATAATAAGAATGGCCGAACGATAATAAGAATGGCCGAGCGATACAAAGAGCCCCCGAATGTACTTAAGACAAATGTTCGGCAATACTTGTGGGAGAATACTTTACTTGTTTGAAATCGTTCGGCTATAATGATGTGGTTTTTGGCAAGATAATAAATAAAAGTCCCAAAAATAAGTACAAAGATAACACCTTATGGTCCTTCCGAGATATGATGGTACCCCACTTGGACCATATGAATTGAGGGAAATTTCGGCCCCCTACAATAGCCCCTCAACTTCTTCTTTATCGCTTAGATGAAGGAGGAATTGAACCCAGGTGTGGCCGAATGACCGAAGTAAATTCCTTGCAAGATACAAAATAGACCATAATTGCGTTTCGAATAGACTTAGCATAATAACCCAAGCCGGGGTGATGAAGCCGAGCCCCAGAATGCTAATAGAAGTCCTGTCCTCGGCTGGATTCAGCCGGAATGAGAGAGCTCCACGGCCAGATTCAGCCGGAGTAAGAGAAAGCCCCACGGCCAGATTCGGCCGGAGTGAGAGGAAGCCCCATGGCCAGATTCGGCCGGATTGTCCAAAGGTAATGAAATCCGAATGCGATAATAATATGAAATTTCGAACGCTCCTAAAACCTGAATTTTTATGAGAAGATGCATATGAAATGACAAGTATGAAATGATGAGTATGAAATGAACTGAGAGTGAACAACTGAGGATACACGCTACTCGGTATCCCCAAGAATTGAACACTCGGGCAAAAAATGCAAAAGGTATGCATTGGGTTTTGTGCCAAGCAACCAAGATAGTGACCGAAGGAGTATCCGAGATGGTACCAAATCCAAGCTGTCTTCGTCGTCTTCGTCGCCCGAACGCTGGAGGCCTACAACCCGTAGGGAGGGTTTAGTCCAGTCGTGAGAATCCTTCGACCCGCAGGGAAGTCTCAACCGGACACGAGAGACCTCGATCCGCAGGGAAGGCTCAAATGAACGTAGGAGACCTGCGACCTAGAGGGAGGGCTTAGTCCGAACGTAAGGATTCTTCATAGACCTTGGTGCGGCTGCATGACTCTTCACCTCAGACCCGCAGGGAAAGCTCAAATGCACATAGGAAGGCCTTCAATCAGGAGGGACGGGCTAAGGCTGGAGTGCTAAATCTTCAATCTTCGGTTGATCTTGTGGCTTTTCACCTCAGACCCGTGGAAGAGGCCCAACCGAACGAGGAAGGCCTCCAACCAGGAGGGACGGGCTGAGGTTGGAGCGTTGAGTCTTCATTGCTCGGCGAATTTGGGCCATCTGCAACTTGTGAACCTTTACTTCGGACTGGAAGAGTCGGTGGTAGAAAGTAAGACCATCTAGATGTGAGACTAGGAGTGAGCCCCAATGCTCGATGGAAGAGTCTGCTGTCTGGAGTGAATACGTCACCGAATGAAGGAGTTGCATAGATCGGCAGAAGCGTCCGCCGCTTGAGAGTGAATGCCTCACCGAACGGCGGAGTTGCATAGAAAGAGCTTGCCATTCTGAAAGTGTTTTTAGATGTCCGAACGAGTAGATTTCCGAGGGCTACCAGGATTTCGCCCGAGCGATTAGATTTCCGAGGGCTACCAGGATTTCGCCCGAACAATTAGATTGCCAGGGGCTACAAGGATTTCGCCGGAACAATTAGATTGCCAAGGTAAACTTTACGGAAGCAAATGAAATGAAAAATAAGTTGAGCCCTTATCCGAACAGTTGGGCAAAATGTCACATAGTTGTAGAATATAAATCGCAATTTTAAAGAGTCTATCACTTTAACTTGCTATTTACAAAATGAAAAGGATAAAAAACCTGTTCCACGAAAGAGAAGAACGGAGGATCCTAGATGAGGAACCCAAAAGCAGATAGTGAAGGAAGTATTGCCGCCATATGATCAGAACTTGAGACGCTCGAAGTCAGATCAGGATGAGCCCACCAATATATGTCATGTTTCCTTCCCCAGCAGAGTCGCCAATTGTGGGGGCATGAAAATCCGACCTCGACGTTCTCCGATGATTTGATCCATAGCATAGCTCCTTTTTAATCCCATCGTTGGAACTAAGCCTCATCATTTGGCCCGAAGGCCCACGGCCCGCCCTTAGCCCGCCCGGCCCATCGGGCTTTTACCCGGCCCGAGCCCGAGAAACGGGCGGGCTAGCCCAGCCCGTAGTTTGTAATGGGCGGGCTCGGGCCTATGAATTTTTAGGCAGCCCGCCCGTAGGCCAGGCCCGTGAGCCCGCCCACAAGCCCGCCCGATAGCCCGCCCATAAGCCCGTGGTACGTTTTTCAGTTTTTGGTTCTGCCGAGGCCCAACTGTAGCCGACAAGCCCGTTGGAAACTCCAACGGCTATTTTTGGTCCAATGCTGGTGTAACTTGGGCTGCAACACACAGGATTAAAACCTAATCCAACCCTAGTTATAAATGGTCTTTTTCTTAGCACGCAGCACACTCAAAACAGATCTGAGATCTGCAATCCCTTGCCTCTCGATCTCTCTGCACTCCGCTCCGCTCATCTGCTCTCAGCTCTCTAGTCTCTAGCCTCTCAATCTCTCCACTCATCTACAATCTCTGGGCCTCCACTGTCCTCTCTGGCTCTCCTCTTCCTCTCATTCTCTCACAGTCACAGACTCACATCGTCACACGCAAACAACAAACAACGAACGACCATCTCTCCGATCTCCGTCACAGTCCGACGACGAGAGCGACCATCTCGGCGATCTCCGCCTCTCCACGGCCCTGTCCGACGACCTCCGCCTCTCCGCCCCTCCGCCCCCTCCGCCGCCCTGTCCGATCTCAACCACTGTAACAGACTGACATATTTCTTTTTCTTTCAATTTTATTTTCATTTTGGTACTTATTAGTTGTTATTTAGTTGTTATTTACTTGTTATTTAGTCTTTTTTATTTAGTATGGCTAGTCATCAAATTCCCGTGAACCTAGAGGAAGAAAATGAGATACTTGAAATTGAATCTATAGGATCACCAACATCTCCCACTTTTTCTACTCTACCCGGTTCACCTTCTGCAAATCCTAAAGAAAAATCTGAAATGTGGAAGTTTTTTAAAAAAGAAAAAATTGTTGTTGATGGTGTTACATTGGAGAAAGCCAAACATTATTTATGTGGTAAATTGTTTGCTGGTAGTGCAAATGATGGAACTACTCATTTGAAAAGGCACCATATGTCTTGTCTTAAAAAATTTGGAAATCAAGTAGACATTAGAACACAAATGCAATTAGGTAAAGACACTGAAGGAAAATTGGCATGTTTTAATTTTGACCAGTCAGTTGCTCGTCGGGAAGTTGTAGATTACATGGTTAGAGCAGAATTTCCTTTTACTTTTGTTGAAAACCATGATTTTACTGGAATGGTACAAAGAGGTTTAAATCCGCAATATTGTGGTTTTTCTGCATCAACTGCTAAAAGAGATGTTATGAAACATTTTAAGCAAAATCGTGATAATTTGTTATCTTATTTTAAAAATTATAATGGAAAAATCTGTTTAACTTCTGATTTGTGGACTTCAAGATCTCATATGGGATTTTTATGCTTAACTGCACACTTTATTGATGAGCAATGGAGGTTGAACAAAAAAATAATATCTTTCAAAATGATTGAGACACCACACACTGGTCTTACTATTGCAAATGTTATTCATGAAGAATTGATTGCATGGGGTATTTCTAAAAAGATATTTTCAATAACTTTAGAAAACGCCACAAATAATGATGTAGCTGAAAAATCTTTAAAAGGATTGCTTGATGTTCCTGTTGGTTCAGTTTTATATGATGTCTTTCATGTGCGTTGTTGTGCTCATATTTTAAATTTGGTTGTACAAGATGGTTTAAGCTTGCTAGCTTTTTCTGTTGAAAAAATAAAAAACATCGTGTGCAATATTAATTCTTCTGTTCACAGGTATGAACTTTATTTGAAGTGCTTAAAACATTATGGATTTAGAAAAAAGAATATTAATTTGGATATGCCTATTAGGTGGAATTCAACTTATGAACTTTTAAAACTTGTTGTTACGTACAAAAAAGCTTTACATTACTATACTTTGCAAATTCAAGGTGCTGCAAGAATTGAAACACCCACTGAACATGATTGGCTTGTTGCTGAAATTGTAAGAGATTTCTTTGAAGTTTTTGATAGTTCTACTAGAGTTTTTTGTTGTGTTTATACTCCTACGGTACTTCGTGTTATTATTCAATTAGTTAACATTTGTCTAACTTTTCAAAAATTTTCTGCACTTGATCAATTTAAAGATGTATTAACTGTAATGAGATCAAAATTTGATAAGTATTTTAAAACTTTACCACTTATTTTTTGTTTTGCTATAGTCCTAGATCCTCGTTTGAAAATGGATGCATTGGAACAATGGTTGAGAGTACTTAATGACAATGAATCGGAAGTACTAGATACAATGATTTTGGCAAGGACTAAATTAGTTAATTTATTTGAGCACTACAAAACACAAGTGGGAGTTGTAGATAGAACACCAACAGTCCAAACCACGAGCCCAGCCACTTCGGCAATTGGAGGGGGGGCAATGTCATTGCTTAAAATTAGAAGAATGTCTCATACTTCTTCTGTCAGTGGTGTTGAGTCCGAATTAACACGTTATCTTAACCTACCAGCTTTGGAAACTGATGATGATGATCCATTTGATTTATTATCTTGGTGGAAATCACAAGAGTCTAGGAACCCCATACTAACTGTTATGGCTCGTGATATACTAACGGTTCCGGTTTCTACTGTTGCATCCGAAGCTGTTTTTAGTGCAGGTGGTCGAGTAATTTCTGAAAAGAGGGCCAGTTTAAGCCCAGACACCGTGGAAGCATTGATTTGCTTGAAAGATTGGCAATTAGCTAAGTGGAGATTGCAACAAGCTGAACAAGAAAGAGAACTTGCAGATTTGATGAGAGATCTCAAGATATCAATACCGTCATTTATTGAAGAAAGCGATACCGAATCACTGGATTGACTGGTATGGTTTTCTGAAAATCCTTTTATTTCCCCAGTCAGTTGGTTGGTTGCCTGGTTGCTGTGTTGTGCTTTTCTGGATTGACTGGTTGTTGTGTTGTTTTGTTGGCTTTGGATTCTAGTTGTAAAGAAGCTGTGGTTATTAACATTGATGTCCACTATGGATCTGTTGAGCTTGGTGGTGTTGAGCTTGGTGGTGAGCTGACCAATAGACCAACATGAACTAGCGAAAGCTGTTGAGGAAATACTCTGGGCTGCTTTGGAGATTTTTTTTTTGTTATGCCTACTTGACTACTTCTGTATTTATAGACTTTTGGATTGTGTTTCTCGACTTTGGTATGTCTGGACATTGAACTAGCAAAAGCTGTTGAGGAAATACTCCGGGCTGCTTCGGAGATTGAGTTTTTTTTTTTGTTTATGCCTACTTCTGTATTTATGGACTTTAGGATTGTGTTTCTCGACTTTGGTATGTCTGGACATTGGACTTTTGTATTTAAGGACTTTTGAATTGTATTTCTGTTGTAGAAGATTTTATTCAACTTTGGATTTTTTATTTCTGTTGTATTTAAGGACATTGGAATTTTTATTTTTGATTAATAAAGCAGCAAAGTTGTATTCCTTTCCAGGCTTCAAGGCTGGAAGTTCCAGCAGCCCAACAAAATTTATTCCAGCCCGTTGGCCCGCCCGGGAAAAGTTGTATTTCAGCTCGCCCGGTGGCCTGCCCGGCGGCCCGCCCGGCTTTTGGCCCGTCAGCCCGCCAATCGGGCTGGGCCTGGGCTTCAACTTTTGGTAGGTAGCCCGGCCCGCCAAAAAGGAAAAGCCCGAGCGGCCCGGCCCGTGGGCGGGCTTGGGCGGTGACCTAGCGGGCTGGGCCGGCCCGGCCCGATGCCGACCCTTAGTTGGAACAGTACATCATACCTGCAAACCGGAGGGGGGTTCCTCCGGGTAGAGCCTCCGACGAGCTAGTTAGTACCTGGGGAAGATAAAACGAAACATAAAGTAAGGAATATTAGCCGTTTATGTGGGATAGGAGAGTTGCGTACCTTAGGTGAGGAGGTGAGCCTTGCCTTTATAGAGAAAAGTGGGTGAAACTTAATGACTAAGTAAAGGCTATTAGTAGAAAGTTTCTATAAATGGAAAGTTAGGAGACTTAAGGAATAAGTTAGGTAAAAAGTGCAAAGGAAGCTTCTAGAAACTTCTAAAAGGTCACAACTTGCCGCGTCCACGTACCGAGTAATAGCAGTACGTTCCGAGCAATAGCGAGCGACCGTATATTTTACCGAACGATAAAGATGTCTGTTGAGCTGGTGAAGTACTCCGAGCAACATAAAGAATCTTCGAGCGGTCAAAGAGCTGCTGAGCAATAAGAAGAATTGCCCAATGACAATAATAAGAATGGCCGAGCAATACAAAGAGCCCCCGAATGTACTTAAGACAAATGTTCAGCAATACTTGTGGGAGAATACTTTACTTGTTTGAAATCGTTCGGCTGTAATGATGTGGTTTTTGGCAAGATAATAAATAAAAGTCCCAAAAATAAGTACAAAGATAACATCTTATGGTCCTTCCGAGATATGATGGTACCCCACTTGGACCTTATGAACTGAGGGAAATTTCGGCCCCCTACACTCTCGCTGGGCGAGGGCAACAGCTAGCCAAGGTAGCATTTCCTCCCATAGGGCAAGTTTAGACAAGCTCTCAGCTTCCAATATCATATGGAGACCGTATGACATTTCTAAAGTATCCCTTTAATCAGGCCGAAGAGTTTTTAAAGTCAAGATGTTGTTTTGTCAGATTCTCCACTTGGGAGGCCTTCTTGGGGAAAGATGCGTCAAACAGCTGTCAAGCTCATTTTTAGTGCCTGAACCTCCTCCAAAGATTTTTTTCGGTAAGCTAAGCTATTTGAATGATCCTTCGCTATAATATCCGCCTTGTGAGAATGTTCTGAAGTTCTCTTGGTCCAATGAAGAGTATTTCCCTTGGCACAAGAGAATATCGATCGAAAAATTGTCCATGGTCCAGAATAAGGACGGCTAGACTGAAGATGCTCAGCTAGCCATGATTAAATAGGAGAACGATGAGATTCAGGTTGAATGGGACAATGCTTTATCGCATGCCGCCAATATGCAGCAACAGGCTGCTTGGATGCACTAGCACGCCACCGCGGATGGAGCAGCATGCCACCCAGATTCTCATGCCCTCGAATTTAAATATAATTATTAATAACTTGTCATAAAGAAAATCCTCGCAATATTGTACATAATTCCAACAAAAGATTTTCCAAACTCATTTCACCAAATCATGAACAGTTCAAGATATTACAATACAGAGACTCCAGCCCAAAGTTTTTAGATTTTAGTTATAGATACACCTTCCAACCAAAAAAAAAAAAAAATTACTATGATGCTTAGACAACTTTCCTTCAACCTAACTTTCAACAAATGTCTGACCCTGCACCAAAGTGCTCCAAGCTACTACTGCCTCTCGTCCGTATCTGAAAATAAAGGGTTGAGCACACACTTGCCCAGTAGAAAAAAGTCTAACTAACTTTATGTGTTAATGGGAGGATATGCGCCAATAAAATATTTTAGCAAGAGCAAAAATGTTTTTAATTGAAGGTAGAACTTACAATGCAGTCCTTACTTTGGAAAACATAGAACTCTTCTTCACTCACATCAACAATCTCACCTACACACACGTACACACCCATTTCTATCTTAAGTAAACTCAGATTGTCATTACCGAACTCAAAACATATTATTACGTTTTAATTTTAGTGACTTAGAGACAACCCTGAATTCGTTAATCAACCAATTTCTCTTTCGTCCCCCACTTTGTTGGCCACACTCGCATCTAAGTCGACACACTACACATAAGGAAGTGAAATATAATGTGCGCAAGGACATTTCAGACGAGACCTCAATGTGTCACCAAAGAACTCGCACGTCCACCTAATTTAATCGTTTCAAACTTAAGTTAAGTTTGATCTTGTCCTCCCTCTTATCCCTTTTTATTTTGTCTTATTCTTTTTTTTTGGTTTTTCCCTCGTCGTCAACATGTATGAGTTATCCACGTACACACACATACATACCGTCCAATCAAATCTCCAATTTGTCATTATAAGTTTAAACTACAATAACAATGTAACTTTTTCACAATAGATATAGATATTATCACATCTACGATATTAAACAAGTCTCCATACCAAACATATTACCACACAAATCTCAGTACATCAAGCCACTATAGTTTAGGAAGTCTATACGAAAAGAAGAAAGCAAGTATCGACACTTCAGACCATCCAAGACACCAACTCAAGGTAAAAGTTCATAGTTTCTCACATGAGTGCTCTGTTTTTTCTAAACTCCACATTTTAAAATCAAAATCAATACTCGCAACATTCTGTATTACCACCCCTTGCGTTGCAATAACTCCGAGATGCCAATTTCTCAATTAAATCCATTTAGTCTCATTAATCAAACAACCTCATCATCAAACACACACATTCCCATTTTAATATGATACTAAACAATAACAAGATTCTCCGTTTTCGTTTTGTTACGTGTTTCGATTTTATTTTCCGGGTGTTTGGGACCCCGTGCACCCCCTTTTCCTTTTTCTTTTCATTTTTTGGGTGTTTAGAACCCCGTCCGCCCCCTTTTCTTCCTTTCCAGCATCTCACCAATTGGTGAATCCGTTCAATTCCAGGTGTTTGAGACCCCATGCATGCAATTTCGGACATCTCACCTTGGGGTGGATCCGTGGTAGTCATTATGCCATTCAATTATTCCCATTTCCATTTAATCAAATACTAAACAAGACTCCACCATGTACTACCTCTTGTGCATTCCTAATCATATCTCATCATCTAAGATCAATCTATAATGTCATAACTCCCAATATACTAAGTGTACTCATTATAACCCTTAAGTGAAATCGTGTCATAAGTTTTTTGTAAGTTTCTTATGTACTTCAATTGAGATGCCAACATTATTCATCATCACCTAAATGTATGCGTTATGTCCATTGTGCCTTTAAAGGTTTAATCCCACAAATGTAATTAAAAGAATCCAATCCTAAAAGAATCTTTCTTCTCACCACACCTATTCTTATTTCATCACGAGACTCATCCTCAATCAATTCATCGGGCCACTATATATACCAAATAATCCTTTCGAGAATTTCCCACTTCAGCTCAAGTATCATTTCACTAGTTCTTACCAGCCAACTAAACATGTCATCAAACTCCACACAATCAACTAAACACACACACATTGATTTTATGCCATTTACATTATTTTCAATACTTAGATTCCACATTACGAGAGCCGAAAGGAATAAGGATAATCAATAAGTCATAGGGACACGAAAAATCATACTAGGAAGTGATTTGGTGGTGGCAAGAAGGTGTTAAAAGTGATCGGAATTTGAAACAACCAAGTTAAGAACAACATGACTCAAGCTGTCTAGAAACAGGAAGGGGTATCGATACCCTTATGTTGGGTATAAATACTGAAGCACCAAGAGTCCAGAGAGCATGATTGGTATCGTTATCCCAAAGGTGGGTATCGATACCTAGTGGATTTTCTTGGCATGATTTTCAGCCTTTCTCAAGAACGAACACCCAATAACAATAATAATCTAAAACACGAAATCAACTCATAAGCACATAGAGAAGGCGAGAAATTCCTACGTCAAGGATTTTGAGCAAAACCCAAAGATTAACCGAAACCCTAACTCTCCAATCTTGAAATCAACTAAAACACTCCTCCTCCGAGCTAAGCCACGCAATCCACGTGCCTATGGTGCTATAATATGATGGAGTTAGATTGGGTTTTCATGGATTAAATGTGTATTTGCTAGGTTTTTGAGTGGGTGATAGAATGAGAGGCAAGAGAGAAAACTAGAGCGAGAGAGACGGTGGAAAAGGAAAAAAAAAAAAAGGGATAAAGAGAGAAAATGAATCTCCTGGTCTTGATTTTTTTTTGTCATATAGGGTAAATCACACCCTTCAACTTCTAAAGTATCACATTAACTCCCACATTTGCATGTAAGTACACTCTGATCCCCCAGCACATTATTCACACTACAAGTTCCATCACATAATGTACAAAAACAAATAAGAAATTTAAATTAAATTACGGTTCTTTACACAGATGAGCAGCATGCCGCCCAGATGCAGTGGGGATCTTGCCCTAGCAATGGTAGCTCAAAATAAGGCTGAGATGGATACAAGACGATGATGGAACTTGCCTTTCTGTTCCTCGGATTTTTCGCTCGGCTTTCCTGCACTTGTTAGTGACTGAGGATTTCTAGTCTTTTGAAATAACAGCATTAGCTCAATAATCATGTAAAATAGCTTTCTTTTTCAATAAGACTTTCGTATTCTCGTATCTTGTATCGTATCATACATAACTAAGGTATTGTCAAGAATTTCTGGTGAGATTGTGGATCATCTTTCAACATGTAACAGGGTCATGTGAATTCAAAAATTCATATTGCCAAGATGTGGATATATATGACTTTACGAATTTGAATATTTGAACGATGCTTCGATCATACCTGAATATTTTGCTAATACCTTTGCTTGCATGATTTCTTTCTAGGAGAGCAATGCTTACTGAAAGTGAGCGCAACCTTCTGTTGGGTTGCTTTGAGAGCTTTTCTGTTGAGGAGAAGGAAAACTTCGCAGCTTCTTATGGTGTGCTACATCAGCTTCTCCAGGTCCGAGTTCCACAGGATTTCCTGGTTGTGATCAGCCAGTTCTGGCTTCATCGATCATTGCTGTCTTTTTCGGTTGAATGATGTGGAGGTGACTCCTATTCTAGAGGAGTACCAGGGTCTGCTGCAGCCCAGGGGTTCTTTAGACAAGATTACTTCACCGATGCTACCTCTGAATGGGAAAGACGGGTTATTGTCCTTCTTAGGTCTTAAGAGAGGGGTACCGGCCTCTTTTGGTGACGAAATGTTCTAAGATTTTCAGTTCGTCCTTGACAGTGTTCGTGGTGCATCATCATCGAATAGCACCTCTGCACGGAAAGTAGTTGCTGTTCCATCCAGGGTCAGACTGGACGCCTTTGCTTTGTTAGTATTGGGACGAGTGGCTTTCCCTCGAAGGGATAGGAAAATAGATGGTCGGCTATACTTCGTTTGTGAGAGCTAGAAAAAGGGCAAGTCCATCATCCAATGGTCTTAGCCAATACACAACATGAACTGTCCTCCCTCTTTTTCCATCCGCAGACTTACTTCGAGGGTTATTAAACTCATGAATATTGTTTGATGGGTGTTGTGGCGGCCAAGCTTCATGTTACCCCTAGCAAGAGAGTTCATGGATAATCAGATATTGTAGGATGGGTGTCGCGGGTCTCACTCCTCCGCCTCCATTTCCATCCGCAGACTTACTTTGAGGGTTGTTCTGAGTTGCTTTTTCCTCTGGGTGCTCGTGCACTGGTTTGGATCTCAGAGATCAGCTTGGTTTTCTAAACCAACAATAAGCTCTTTGCTGAGAGATTTTTCAATGGTGGATCCCTTTCTTGAAAGGGAGGCTTGGGCAGCCAAGCTTAGTGCAACTGCATGCCTCTGCTTCGTTTCCTTGGTTCTTGAATCTGTTTGAGTTGGAGGCCGTCAAATGGACTGCTGAGGGTTTCTCATTTGTTCCCTTGGTTGGATGGGGCTGTGTGGCCCCTTGTTTTATTAGCAGGGTTCAGAGATAGCTTGGTCGGTTCCAGGTTGCTCCCTTTTTAGTCTCACGGGAGGTTATCATTTCCTGTTCGGCATTGACTGACGGCAGCGCTTTTTGGGAATCTTTGGCACTATGGAAGACAAGGGTGAAGCTAGCAAATAATTTTTCTGGCGTCCACTTCTCTATTGCTGACGACTATAATGAATGGATGAAGGGAGACATGGAGGAAGATCTTGCTAGAATTGAGGTCATTCCTCCCGTTCAAGGGTTGATAAGTCCAGATAGGTGCTCAGAGTAAATTTCCATCCTTATAGCATGGACAACGAATGTTTCGAACGAGCTATCCATGCGTCGTTCTTCATATAGGAATAAAGAGCTCGCTATAGCGGAGCTGAAGATTGAAGTTGGAGAGGGAAAAATTCGGATTAACTCCCTTCAGGAGAAGATTGCAAAGAGGAAAAGAGAGGCTTTTCGCTTGAAGCAGATCATCACAGCTTTGAAGAAAGCACTTCGGGAGAAAGAAGGATGATTGTCGCGGAGGACTGTAGTTCTTGCAACTTTGCAATTTTTGCACATGTTCTATGTATGACAGTTATGCTTATGTTCAGTAAGAAAAATATGCGAGTAGGAATAAGAGTAAATTATGTAAGCACGTTAATCCACATGCAGTAATAAAATTCTCTCTTTGGGTTGGTAAAAGTAAGTAATGATAGAAATGCATGGTGATAACTATCCCCATGATATCAATTATCTAGTCCTCCTCTTTGAACGATTGTTGATCGAAACTTTTTGCCTTGCGCTGAGCCAGAGTTGGGACTGAGCAGAAACCTGCAATAAGATGGGATTTTTTTTTTTTTTTTTTGCTCGGCAATAAGATGGGATTTTTTTTTGATAAACCAATATTGCCACCACTGCCCTTTCAGGTCCTCACCGATGCCGGTTTTCTCGTCATTGTTGCGCTATAGTGCCCTTTCAGATTTTCATTATGCCGACGGTTTTGTATCTTGCCATAGTCCTACGCTCTTACCCACAACGCCTTTTACGGTTTTCGTTGCGTCTTCAGACCATGCTATTTTTTTTTTTAGAAATCTCTCCATGTTCACTCTCTTCAAGTAGGGAAGTTTGGTATATGGATATCGACCCTATGAGTATTACAACCTATCATGTGAACGATAGAATGATGAGAGTCGCTTAGTGCATGGAAAGCCTTGATTTAATGGATGTCGGATCCTGGAACTTTTGACTGGGTCTATGCACTCCTTTTTTTTTTTTTCTTTTGATTTATTTTGCTTGGATAGACGAACCCATTCTCTTTTTATGCTTTTATTTTTTCAAAACCCCGTGTCCGGAGACCTCGACGCTGAGATAAGGGGCTTTCCGCGATGGTAGTCTTTGATCGTGTGAAAGACTTTTGTCGATATGGTGCGAATTTCATCGTTTCATTGCTCACATGCTAAGTAATTTTACACATAGAAGATTTTGACGGAGTCAGAATTAATGAGGCTAGGAAATTCCTCACTATCCATCTCTGTTAAAAGTAAAGCTCCCCCAGAAAGCACCTTCTTGTCCTTGATTGTTTGGGGCGAACTTCCCGCGGGCCTCGCCTTGGACAGAGTAAATCTTCTTTAGGACTAAGTCCCCTTCTTTGAATGGTCGAACCTTAACATGTTTGGTAAAAGATTGAGTGATTCTCTTCTGATAGCTGTGGGAGTGGTAGATAGCTGCCCACTCGTTTCTTATCAAGCAATGCCTGTTAAATCATCCAACTCCAAGCCAATTAGCAAAGAATGGAGAGGCCGCCCAGGCTCATATATTAGTTTACCAATGTGGGACAAATCCCAATACTCTCCCGCACGTGCGATCCCTGATTCGCACGTGGAGAGGTAAACAAAGGATTCATAACACACGGATCACAATGAAACAAAGTGCAATTATGATACAAATAAAGGGGAAAAGACTCCCGAAAATCTAGTTTTGATACCATGTTAAAGCATCCAACTCCAAGCCAATTGGCAAAGAGTGGAGAGGCCGCCCAGACTCATATATTAATTTTAGAGGTGATAATTAACCAATGTGGGACAAATCCCAATAATGCCAGCTGGTCATGATGACTCCGGATCCACTCAGAATCATCCAAATCAGATTCTATTAAGATCCGTAACGACAGGATTTCAACCTCCGTTGGTAAGACTGCCTTATTGCCGTATACTAGAGAGAAAGGTGTTGCATCGGTAGATGTCCGGGCGGTTGTACGATAAGCCATGAGGGCAAGATAGTGTTTGTCATGCCATCCTTTATGGGTTTCAGTCATCTTCCGTATGATCTTGATATTTTTATTGGCCGCCTCAACCACCCCATTCATCTGCGGGCGGTAGGCAGTTAAATTTTGGTGCTGGATCTTGTAGTCTGAACACATTTCCTCGATCAGCGTGTTGTTTAGATTCTTTGCGTTATCCGTGATCAACACCTCTGGAGTCCCATACTGGCAAAGAGTGTTATTTTGTATAAATCTAGCCACCACTCTTTTTTTTTTGATAGGCTCTAGCCACCACTCTCTTAGTGACACTAGTGAAGGATTCCGCCTCGACCCATTTGGTGAAGTAGTCGGTGGCCACCAAGATGAAGCGGTGACCGTTAGAAGCCTTCAGCGTGATCTCACCAATTACATCCAGTCCCATGAAGAGAACAGCTAAAGGGAAGTTAAAACTTGCAACTCCCTGGGAGGTGCGCACAACATGTTTCCCTGAATCTGACATTTGTGGCAGCGTTATACATACTTTGCACAGTCTGACTCCATGGTTGCCAATTAATATCCGGTATGGATAATCTTCCTTCATAGAGCATGATTATTCATATGCGGACCGCAGGTCCCTTCATGAAGTTCTTCCACGATTTTTGTCGCTTTTTCGGCCTCCAAGCAGTGAAAAGGTCCATTTATTGTTCTCTTAAACAAAATTTCTCCGACCAAGAAGAACTGAGTTGCTAAACGGTGAAAAGTCTTGCGGCTATTGTCGGTGGATCCTTTTGGGAAGTACCTGGTTTACATGTAGAGGCGAACATCGTGGTACCAATGGCAAACCGTCAGGCTCGGGCGTTACCACCATGCAATGGGTGAAGGTCCATCTTTGCTCGATAACGATCGGGGGTATGTCCTCCCCTTCGTGGAACTGAATGGCTAAGGCCAGAGTTGCCAAGGCATCAGCAAAGGTGTTGTCGGATTGAGGAATGTGCTTGAAGTTGATTTCTGTGAACATCCTTTGCAGCTTTACTACCAGTTCATGAGATGGCAAGAGCTTCGGGTCTCTCGTTCTATAGACCTCGTTGGTCTGTTGAATGATTAAGTCTGAATCTTCATGAGATGGCAAGAGCTTCGGGTCTCTGGTTCTATAGACCTCGTTGGTCTGTTGAATTATTAAGTCGGAATCTCCAAAGACCGTGAGCTCAGTGATACCGTATTCCAAGGCCATCTTAAGCCGTAGGATGCACGCCTCATATTCATCCATATTGTTCGTGCATCCTTCAAATATGAGTTTAGTTGCCGTAGGATAATGAGTGCCGCTCTAAGTGATCACTACTGCACTGATACCTGCTCCTTTCTTGTTTACAGCCCCATCGAAGAATTTCTCCACCCTAGGGACTCAGATTTTGTGGGGGAAACTTCTTCAGACTGCATTAGCTCCTCATCGGGAAAAATGGGATTCATGTGTTGATCGTCACCCACAAGATTTTCTTCTAGATATTCAGCGATCACGCTGCCTTTATAGATTTCTGAGTGGTGAAGGTGATATCAAACTCTGCTAGCAACATATGCCATCTCGAAAGTCGGCTAGAGAGTGTTGGTTTCTCGAAGATGTATTTGAGAGGATCCTTCAGAGAGATCAGATAGGTAGTTCGATAAAGCATATAATGGCAAAGCCGATGAGCCACCCAAGCGAGGGCACAACATGTCTTTTCCAATGAAGAGTAGTTGATCTCATAAGTGAGAAACTTCTTGCTTAAATAGTAGATGGCACGTTCCATGTGCTGGTCTCCACCATGCTGCCCCAGCAAGCATCCCATGGAGTTATCCATAACCACCAAGTACATTATGAGTGGCCTATCATGAACGGGTGTTATGACTATCGAAGGAGTCAACAGCTATTCCTTGATTTTCTCGATAGCCGTTTGGCAGTCCTTGTTCCAAACAATGGGGACATTTTTCCTTAGAAGTTTGAAAAGCGGTTCAAAGGTGTGGGTCGTCTGAGCGATAAAGTGCTAATATAGTTGAGTTTTCCAAGAAATGAGCGTACTTACTACTCTTGAAAACTTGAAAGTAAATAGAAGAGAATCCTCTTTCTTTTCATAATCTTTACAGAGAAATATTACACATATATATAGAAAAAGACTAGCAGATTTGAATCCTAAGTCTAAGGGGTCTATACAAGGTAACAAGCAATCTAGATCCTACATCAATGGAAATACAAATACTAAAGATCCAGGAGATCAGTAGAGATAATGGAGTTTCTCTTTTTATGGAAATTCTTTGGCCTTCAATCAATCTTCAATTGCATGAATCAAGGTAAATCAAATTGTAACGCTCCCCCTCAAGTTGGAGCATGTATGTCAAGAATGTTCAACTTGCGCATTAAATTCTTGAAGATATTTCCTCCCAAAGCCTTTGTGAAGACATCAGCTAACTGGAGAGACGATGGTACAAACTTGGTGATAATCTGACCCGCCTGAATTTTTTCTCTCACAACATGGCAGTCAAGCTTAATATGTTTGGTGCGTTCATGATACACAGGATTTGCAGCTATATGAAGAGCTGCTTGATTGTCACAAAACAATTTTACAGGTCCCAAGGAAACTTGTAAATCGTTAAATAAATACCTAAGCCAAGTAAGGTCACAAGTTGCAGCAGCCATAGATCTGTACTCAGCTTCTGATGATGATCTAGAAACAGTATTTTGTTTCTTTGTCTTCCAAGAAATTAAAGAATCTCCAAGAAACACACAATAACCCGAAGTAGATCTCCTTGTCATAGGGCAATTAGCCCAATTAGCATCACAATATGCTTTCAGTGTCAGAGAGCTATTGGAAGAGAATAACAACCCAAGCCCTGGACTATTTTTTAAATACCTTGCAATGCGGAGAGCAGCATCCCAATGAGGCTTTCTTGGAGCATGCATGAACTGACTTAGAATGTTCACAGAATAGGTGATGTCTGGTCTAGTAATTGTAAGGTAAATTAACCTACCTATCAATCTTCTATAACGAGAAGGATTAAGCAAGAGATCACCTTGATTATTTGTAAGCTTCAAACTTGGTTCCATAGGAAAATCAACAGGTTGAACTCCGAGAAATCCAACATCATCCAAAATTTCCAAAGTATACTTACGTTGTGATATGACAATTCCAGCTTTGGATCTCGCCACTTCCAAGCCAAGAAAATACTTTAGATAGCCAAGATCTTTAATATGAAATTGTTGATGAAGGAAGAGTTTGAGATCTTGAATAGCCTTTGCATCATTCCCTGTGATGATCATATCATCCACATAAATGAGAACCGCCGTTAGAGATGAATCTTTTACTCGCACAAACAGTGAGTGATCGGAATGAGATTGAGAGAAACCAGCCTTTTTAATGGCCTCTGAGAATTTAGAAAACCAATTTCGGGGTGCTTGTTTAAGTCCATAGAAGGACTTGTGTAGTCGACATACGAGGTTCTCCCCCTGTCGACAAAGTCCTAGTGGTGGAGTCATATACACTTCTTCTTCCAAGTCACCATGGAGAAAGGCGTTATGGACATCCATTTGAAATAACGGCCAATTTTGAATGGTAGCTAAAGCAAGGAGACACCGCACAGTTGTTAATTTGGCAATTGGAGCAAAAGTTTCATGATAATCCAAACCTTCTTTTTGATTGAAGCCCTTGGCTACCAAACGGGCTTTGTAACGTTCCACGGTGCCATTAGAATTATATTTTATGCGAAAGACCCATTTGCTGCCAATGGGTCGCTGACCCGGGGGAAGGGGAACCAATGACCATGTCTTTTGATTTGCAAGAGCAGTGAGCTCACAGTTCATGGCCTCACACCACTTAGGATCTTGTACGGCCTGAGTATATGTAGTAGGCTCAAGAGTGCTAGAAATGGTGTTAACAAAAAATTTATGGGAAGGAGATAATGAACTGTAGGAAATAAAATTTGATAAAGGATATCGAGTACCTTTCTGCAAAGAGGGTGACGGGCCTGGAGTTGAAGTGCCAGAAGCTGCACTAGCTTGACCACAATGAAAGTCACGGAGGAGCACGGACGGTTGGCGCAGCCGATCGCTGTGACGAAGAACAGGGGCGGGGGGCGTTGGATTGGGAAGAGGTGAGGAAGATATGGGTGACGATGGTGAGGGAGAAGGAGAAGAGAGAATATCTGGAGATGAGGATGAGTTGTCATGGGAAATTTGTGAAGGAGATATGGGAGATGTAGTAGGAGGATGTAGATTAAGAGATGGGTCTGGTGAAGAATTGATAGGGTTTGAGGTAGGTGGTAGTATCGTGGGGTTAGAGTCAAGAGTTGGTAGTGGAAGTTGAGGCAAAGAAAAGGAATCTGGTTGTGTGTCCAGGTTTTGGATGGAAAAAGGGAACATTTGCTCATGGAAGATAACATCACGACTCGAAAAAAAAAATTGTCGAGTGGCAATATCATAAACGCGATAGGCCTTTTGTCCTGTTGGATAGCCTACAAAAATGCACCGGCGAGCACGAGGTGAGAATTTGGTTAATGGCTGAAGATTGGTGGCATAACAGAGACACCCAAAGACTCGTAAATGGGTGTAAGTCGGTGGTTTGTTATACAGTTCAAATGGGGATTTGTGGTGTAATACCGGGGTTGGGAGGCGATTGATAAGATAAGTGGCAGTAAGTACACTTTCGCCCCAAAATTTAATGGAAGATTAGCTTGAAATCTTAAAGCTCGACCAACATTGAGAAGGTGACGATGTTTGCGTTCCACTACGCCATTTTGTTGTGGTGTAGAGGTATAAGAGCTTTGAAACAAGATACCAAGTGTAGAAAAAAACGATTTCAGCGAGGTGAACTCCATGCCATTATCACTTCGAACACATTTAATTTGCCAATTGAATTGAGTGTTTACAAATGTGATGAAGGATTTTAGCAAACCTTGAGTTTCATATTTGAACTTCATTAAAAAAAATCCATGTGAATCGAGTGTAATCATCGACAATGGTCAAAAAGTAATGTGCTCCTGTGTGAGTTGGAACGCGATGGGGTCCCCAAATATCACAATGAATAAGGTCAAAAGAGTGCATACTTTGAATTGAACTTAAAGGAAATGACAATCCAATTTGCTTCGCCAAAGGACAGATTTCACACAAATGCTGAGAAGCAAACATAAAAGAATGGATTTGTTTGGACAAAAAATGAGATGGGCCTTTGGAAGGGTGTCCCAGCCGTTGATGCCAAGTGATATCGGACGGAGAGGAGACATGGTGGGATGCTGGTGATGGTGACAACTCCTCTGAGTGTGGTACAAGATAGTACAGCCCTTTATGTTGCTTCCCCAGGCCAATCATCCTTTTCGTAGCAAGGTCCTGCAGGATACAAAAAGTAGGGAAGAATTGAATTGAACAGTTTAGATCAGAAGTGAGTTGACTAACAGAGAGGAGATTCATATGAAAAGACGGGACACAAAGAACATCTTTGACATGCAAGTCATGCAAGAGATGGGTAGACCCAACACCTATGATTTTAGCATGAGAGCCATTTGGCAAAGATACTTGAGAAGATATGGGAACAAAAGATGCACTGGTCATTGAAGAGGCCATGTGGTTGGTAGCGCCACTATCAATGATCCAGTTAATATATTTGGGATTTTGCAAAGTGGATGATGATCAAAAAGGTGTTGAAATACCTGCATAATTTGCACAAGGAGGGTTTTTACCATTACGAAAAAAAGGCCTTTATTTGTGAGAGCTCTTCCAGGGTGAATTGGATTGATGGATCAGATGTATGTGCTATCTTGGTTGACACATGACTGGGCTCAGTGCCGATTTGATTGGCAGCAATCTTTCGGTTTCGATTTGGAGGTTGAATATCCTTGCCATGAAGCTTGTGACCAATAGGAAAGCCGATCAAATAATAGCATCGTTCCACTGTATGAGTGGTGCCATCACAATAAGAGCACAGGAGTGGTTTCTTAGACCCTTGGGATTTGGAAGAGGATGTCCATGGACGAGAATCAGCCGAGGATGTCCATGGACGAGAATCGGCATGGCGTTGGGTATCAGCTCCTTGTTGCTTGAAGTGAGGGTGTGTTTTGACATGCATAGCATGAGTTTGGTCTATGCTCTTGTGTTCAACTAGTCCACGTTGCTTTTCTTCTTCACAAAGAAGTGAATAGGCATGCTTGACTGTTGGTAATGGCTGCATCATCATGATGTTTCCTCTCACAGTGAAATAAGACTCATTCAATCCAAAAAGGAATTGTCCTAGCCTCACTTTTTCTCCTCTTTCATTTAGATGTTTCATTCCTCCACAAGTGCAAGGAATGGGTGGGCTACATATTTTCAACTCATCCCAAAATGTTTTGATCTTAGTATAATAAGTGAAAATAGAATCTTGATTTTGTCTCAACTCAACGATGGAACGTTGAACTTGATAGTGATGAGAAAAATCACCTTGTGAGAAGCGTTCTTGTAGGTCTGCCCAAATTTCTGAGGGAGTTTCGACATAGAGAACACTATTGGCAAGGTCTGGACTCAATGAATTGAATATCCAAGAGAGGACCATATCATTGCAGCGTTGCCACGCTGGATGTGCAGCAGCAGTCTCACTTGGGGTAGGTATGGTTCCTTTGATGAACCCCAATTTGTTTTTAGCACTGAGACTCACCAACATTGATCGTCTCCACATAGCATAATTAGTTCCATCGAGAACCTTTGGAACAAGAATCAATCCTGGATGATCTGAGGGATGAATGTCAAGAGGATCAGATGGATCTATGGTGAGGGAAGTCATGGTTTGATCAATACGCTTTTTAGGGTCGGATGATTCGGAAGTCATGACTTGATCAATAGGCTTTTTATTTCCTTGATCAATAACTTCTATGGGAAAAAAAAATTGCGGAAGCTTTGCAGAGGCGCTAGAATCAACGCTCTGATACCATGAAAACTTGAAAGTAATTAGAAGAGAATCCTCTTTCTTTTCATAATCTTTACAGAGAAATATTACACATATATATAGAAAAAGACTAGCAAATTTGAATCCTAAGTCTAAGGGGTCTATACAAGGTAACAAGCAATCTAGATCCTACATCAATGGAAATACAAATACTAAAGATCCCGGAGATCAGTAGAGATAATGGAGTTTCTCTTTTTATGAAAATTCTTTGGTCTTCAATCAATCTTCAATTGCATGAATCAAGGTAAATCAAATCGTAACATTATTGGGGGCTAGCATTTGGAGTATGGCTTTGATCTTGGAGGGCTCGATCTCAATTCCTCTTCAACTAACGATGAAACCCAAGAGTTTTCCTAAAGATACCCCAAATGTGCACTTAGTGGGGTTGAGGTTGAGATGATACTTACGAAAGCGATCAAACACCCTTTAAAGATATTCGAGATGATTATCCTCCTCAAATTTTACTGTCATGTCATCCACATATACTTCTATTTCTTCATGGACCATGTCGTGGAACAAGGTGATCATGGTGGAGACACCACAATTTGGCTAAACAGATATCTCGGGTCCCATCTTGGGAACCATCCTGATGATGAACATGATAAGTGATTGTTGTGATTGACTTCTCGTGAGCCTGAGAGACTTTGTGAGTACTTTTGGCCACCTAGAGGCCCCAATCCAGAGCCAAAAAGCCATGTAAGACAGAAAAACAGCTTTCAAGTAGAATTGATTTTCTGGCCGCTAGATCGATCTTACGGCCACTTCTTCTTTCGTTCACCCGTCGAATCTTTGTGATTGAAATCTCCCCGTGAGATCATTTCCTCCGCCGATTCGTCCTTCTGGTGGCCGCCAGATCATTTTGTCCAATATTCTGGAATATTCTGTCACAGTTTGATCCGAACTCAAACCCTAGCAGCCAAATTACGAAACTTTGGGGCTATGAAAAGATTGCCATGAAAAGGTAGAGTTGCCCTATACTTCCAATTTGAACCATGCATTCCTATTGGTTGGAGTAATGTCACCCAATGCCTATAAATACCCCGCCATAAGGGTTCCAAAATACACGTTCTATACCCCACTACAAGAGCAAAAACTTTGCAAAAAGTCATCTTCCATATCTACTCTACGAAAGCCCTAACTCCCCGTGAGAAGCTGTAACCCGAGTGATCAAACCCCGAAGATCCTACTTTAGTTCTTAGGGTTTTGAGAAGCAATCCAATCAATCACCCTCAATCTGAAGCAATCAAGCTACTAAGTGATCAAGGTGGTGAGGCCCAGGGGCTTGTGGTTATGCTTGATTTATGTGTTTAATTTATTAGCTTTTGTTTTTTGGTTTCTATTGTAACTATTCGTATTCTGGTGTGAAGAAGAATACCAGCCACAACTTCGTTTGGCTAGCAGGAACATTGATCCAGTGGGATCTGCTGGCTGCGAAATCCATTCATCGGCCGGTAGATCTATTTGCTGGGATAGATTTTGTTTTTTTTTTTTTGTTATTTTCCTGCTAGCAAAATTGGGTTTTGATAAGCCGTCAATAGTGTAAATAATAGGGCTTATCTATTTGTTTCTATTTGATATTGCGCGCAAGTTGTATTTTTGTTGGATAACAGGTAATCGGAGTGAAAAAGGCATTTCCAAGGCTCCCAATAATCCCAGAGGAATCCTGAAGCATTTGAGTACATGCGGTGCATGAGGAATCCCTCCCCGAGTCTTAAACAAAGCAACCAAGGAATAGAAGGAAGGGTTGGGGCTATCAAAGACCAAGAGTAAGAAGAAAATAGCCAGAACCAACTAGAGAGCTGAAGGGTATCGATACCCTCCTCTGAGGAATCATACTAGCAAGTCCAGAAGTCCAAAGCAGCATGGGATATCGATACCCCCCAAATTGTGTATTGATACTAGTTAGCCAACCATCCCGGAGAACATAAAGGTATCTATACCTCTTTTGTGGATATTGACACCAATCTCCTGCGAGAGAAATTTTTCAGTGGCATTTTTGTAGTTATTTTATAAAGGGGGTATATATACCATCCTTAGCTCGATTTTAGGGCATTCAATATCTGCACTCTCTCTCTACCTTCATTAAAGCTTTAGCTCTCTTCTCTCTCCTCGTTCAAGTTTTGAGGGGTGGTTTTAGGTATGATTACTTAAGATTTGAAGGTTTTCTTCTTCATTAAAGTTTTAAGTTTATTTCAAATATTATCAATGTTTAGTTTTAATCTCGTCTTTACCCTTGCTCATTTCATGTCTTCTTTTGATATGTGTGAGTAGTTTAGTAAGGCTAGATCGTGGGATGTTTAGAATCCCCTAACCAAGGGTAATTCTTGTTCTTCTCTCGTTAATCTTCATTTTCTAGGTTAAACATGTGTTTGGGGTATTTTTATGTATCAAAACTGGTAGGTGTAAATCTCTTTAATCATACGTAAGCAAGGGTTAGACTATTTGCCACATATGATGCTTGGAGTTATGTCCTACCAAGTATTTGTCAAAATATCTCAAAACCCTTACCATGTTTAACATTCTTGTCAAAAAGAGAAGAATCAAGTTTACCTTTGCCTTATGGGTGTTGATTATCCCTAAGCCTAGCCTTTAATTTTAATATCCAGTTAAAAAGCCGTGGTTAGGTTAAGTAGCCATTTAACTAAATCTCTCTCAAGTTGGTCGTCTAAACGCCAAACTCAAGGTTAGCGATTCTAACGCTAAAAACTCTACACAAAGCGAACTTCCAATCAAGCTATGGTTGCGCTCTCTGTGGATTCGACCTCGGACTTCCGGGTATTATGCTTTCAACTGACCTAGCCCATCGCTTGGGGCATTCTTATTTCAGCACACATTAAGGTTGCAAGCAGATCTATTCATCAACTTCCAAGGATGTAAAAGAAGGCTCCATTGACGACAATGAAAAGACTTCATATTCACTGATTGCTTATTGTGGGCACACGCGCCCCGGAAATCGTATGCGATAAGTGGGTGTGCCCCTTTTTAGAGTATGGCAAAATGCTCAATTCAAAGTCGCCACTTGGGTTTGAAGGTCCGACACCCAAGGAATCGAACTTGAAACGTAACGCTACGTGATTGATTTGAAAAAGGCTTCTAGACTAGTCTTTCGTCACCTTGATATCTTGGGTTCGGGAGCTAGGTTACAAGAGGGGAAGGGTTTTAAGGCACCCCTCTCACCCAATCCAGAGATCGGTCTCTACTCGGACATTAGCAAAACGTTTGCTATTCTATCTCATTAATCAATTTTTAGTCAGTTAGGATGGGAAACAGTTTAAAGGGATTAAAACTATAACAGGTTTGCAGGATGTGATAAATGGTATGCTTGCTTATTGAAACAACTAGAATAGGACGAAAGCAGACTCCTATGGGAGTTTAAATAGATTGGAAGACAATTGTTTTAGAGCGTCATGCATAGGAAGAAACCGGTATATACTGATCAAGTCACTGCATGCATGTCACACCTGCGCACTACACCCAAACTCGTGCATGCCAGTGGATTGAAACCCACAACTCTTACTTTCAACCGTCTGGGCTCTGGAAGGACCAACGCACACGAAGAACAAACCACGTAGTTAAAATGATAGTTACAAATAGTTTGAATGGGCTTAGAGACCACCAAAAGAATAGACACCCCATAAATAGTGTGGAGAATATAACAAAAGCTAAAACCAAATTACCCATGCAAAGGCCACTCACTGGTCAGGAGATGAACCAATGCGTGTGGGTAAGCCATAAGCGTGCGCGGGTTTGAGCCATCCTACTATTGTTTGTTTTGCATGATCTGGGCTCTAAGACCAGAAAGACCACAGGGGTATTCCACTGCAGCAGGTATAAATATTGAAATACAACTAGCAGTTTTTAACATATAAAATAATAGATTGGTTTTTAAAATGTTTGCTACTTGACGAAATCCTAGTCCTCAATTAACAGGTTGCCCCAAGCATACGGCTTGGATCGGTGTAGCACAATATCTAGTAAGACCGGAGTCGAATCCACAGAGACAATGATTTGTGTTGCTCAAAAACTCGGGTTACTACTATTTAAACTGGCTCCTAGGTAGCCACCCCTTGTCGTTTGATGAAAGATTAACTAAACCTAAGAAATTTTTTGGTTTTTCAAATAATTAAAGAGGTGGTACAGTCGTAGGGTTCTTAAAACGTTGTTCTTAAAATGTTTGGCTTTAGAGAGAGAAAGCTACCTCAAAAGATGTGAACCTTTATGGTCGCTGTTTACCCATGCTCAGCGGAGAATGAGTTTTGGACTCTCATCCCCCCGTTCACACGTGCTTCGACGATGCTCGGGTTCGTCTAACAGATGTACTTTATTAACCTAAAATTGCTTTTTCATTATTATTTTGAAATAGGAGCAGAACGCATCCGATTTGGCCATGGTGTGCTATTCACCTCGTGACCCTACCTATACGACTACTCACCCATTATTAAGCAAGAAACAAAAGAAACTCTAGTTTGAAACATGCTTCTATTACGTGAGATGAAAAACAAACAAGAAATATCAACTAATCAAATACTAGCGAATAACTTTTATTAATAACAGAAATTAAAATGAGTTACCAGAATGCGAGTAATTGAACAAAACTTCAAATAAAATTTGAAAGGCAACGGGCTCGGAAGAAAACTATCGGAACAAAAGAATCGTCTTGGCAGCCCGTTCTCCGTTCCTGTTTTGCGTGATGTCCTCCGTCGCACGACCAAAGCCGCTGTCTTTTTCTCCGTTCCAATTCCACTTTTCAAAAGCTGCTAAGTCAGTAGGGTATAATGTTGGTTTTATAGGGATTGAAGGCATTAATGACATAGAGGTCCCTTGGGCTTTGTCTAATATTAAATTAACCATCCAAAATTCTAAAGCACTCCGCACTTTGACCCAAAACTTTTGAAAACTTCTGTCTTTACCCTAAAACTTGAAAACTGAGCTCAAGCAACCTGTAAATGTAAAAACACATAATAAATACCAATTAACAAATATAAAAGACTAATAAATATAGATTGGAGGGCCAAAATATGTATATTTTGGCACTTATCACTTGCAGCGGCCTATATACAACTGAAAGCATAAAATATAGGATTTCAGTCCCCACACAAGATCTGTGCGCACAGCCACAGAGTGGCACGCGTGTACTAATTACCGGCGCACTGGTCCCCTGCAATACGGCTTTTGAAACCATGTCAGCCTTAGGGCTAAGACTTGGTATTGATTACTAACCTTGGGCTTGCCAGCCCTCCTCAGGGATCAGAACTGGAAAACAGTAGGTGTATATACCTTTGATTTTTGGGTTTGAAAAGATGATTGAGCTTGAGTGAATGGTGGTGATTGGATGATATTTGATGGATGGTTGTGTTGCTGTGTAGAGAACCGGTGTATGTTGCTTGTTAATGGCCTTCTTTTGCAAGAAAGAGATGAACAAGAGGTTTGGGAACAAAGGTGTAACTTTTGAACTTAGCAACTGTATACACCCCAATTTGGCTCAACAAGTATTTCGGGTCCCACCTTGGGGACCATCCCGAGGATGAATAGGATATATGGTTGTTGTGGACTTCATGAAAGCCTTAGGAACTTTGTGAAACTCTTAAGGGATGAAGGAACACTTTGGAACGAGTGATATGAGTTCCAAATGACACTTAAAGTGAAGAGAAATGTGTTGATACGTGTTTTAACGTTAGTAGCATCGTCGATCTTCAATTAAGTCTACTTTCAACCCATTTTTCATGAATCAAACTTCCTTATTTATATCTTTGGAGTCCACCATCTTGTAGTACTTTCAAAACCCTCTTTATTAATATATAATAAGCCTTAATCCAATTTGAAACAAGGGAGATATGAGGATTTTACCAAAACGATTCATTTTCTGACCCATTAAGGGTAAAATCATCATATTTTTTGATGTACTAAATATTTTTGATCCAAGCCACTTGGGTTAGAAAGTAGACTTAACAAGCTTTCCAACGGTCCAAAGAACACACAAAACCGAGTTTGGGAGTATCCAGAGCGAGCCCGCGAAGTTTGGTCTTTTGCTGGAAAATCCTTTTCTCGGCCACGACATCCATTTGTTGGCCAACAGATCGTTGTTTCCAGATTCTGGGATGTTCAACAGCTTTTTGATCAATTCGTTCGAACCCTAGCAGCCACAAACCATTACTTCGGGGCTACGAATACACTTACTATAGAGGTCTTAAGCTTTAAACTTACATATCAATTGGGTTAATCTCGCCCGTTTGATTGACCATTCGAAACCTTATAATAAGGGGTCCTATCAATCCTCATCCGCCCCCAAATTCTGCAGGAATCATCTCCTATCAATTCTCTACAAATGCCTTAATGTCTTGTGAGTAGCTGCATCCGAGAGTGAAAACCCCCAAAGAATCTACTTTGTTCTAGGGTTTTGTGAAGTTAATCACCACAATCAGCCACCATTATCCGCAATCAACCGCAATTCGAGGAATCAATCTCTAAGGGATCAAGGTGGTGTGGCCCTTGGTATGATTTAATTTTCATCTTTTGCATTTAATCTGTTCTTTTTTTTACTGTTTGTAGTCTAGTGTGTGGATGAACACTGGCTGGAACATCGTTCCTGCAGCCGGTACATAAATCCAGTAGGATCCCATGGCCATGAAATCCATTCACCGGCCGTGGAATCCATTTGCTAGGATAGCTTGCTGCTTTTGTTTATTTTGATGCATGTGGTTTACTAACTTGTACTAACCCATCTTATTAATTGTTTAAAGGCTTGAATAACCGGCTTATTTGTATGGAATTAAATAAAACATATATTGGTCTTGTGTTGAAGGATTATGGGCTAGTCTCACGACAGGGTGAAGAGGGGTGCCTAACACCTTCCCCTTATCATACTTTTGGCTCCCGTACCTAGAATCTCTACCTATTTTTCCTAGTTTTTATAAACTAGCTGGCAACTTTATTTTGATGATAACCACTATCGTGTGGAGATGTTCCTAACCATGAGAATATCCATGATTTTGGTTTATGAAGTGAAAATGAGGATAGAGGATATCTGCGTGGCAATGCCCCTTCGAGGAGGTGTTTACAATTTTGTCGACTCTGCTGGGGACTTGAGAGTCATAACAAAAAAATTTAACATAAAATTAATGTTAGCTTTATTTAATTCTTTTTTCATATGCATCGAGTGAGAAACCACGTTGAGTTCACCTAATACCTCGGTATGTCACGGGCTATGTTAGGGGTTGCAGCAAACTCCACAGTCACTTGTACCTGGTGTTATATCAAAGAGGGAATCACCTGATTGCCGCCTATGATGGGTTGGTGAGAGGACCCGTGCCCTTTGACAACGGAGCATCCTTGAGACTACCCAAACCTTACATGTGTTAGAAAGCCATAGAACCTATCAAAATAGGAAAAGATCCCGTAGGTTAGGAATCTACTTGCATCTTTTCTAGAAGTTTTTCCTCACCTTGTGTATGTTGTTGTAACATCTCTTTTTGTGCAGAAGGGTTGGGGCTTTAACTCAAGGCCCTAACTTTATAGCTAAGTACTAATTGTAGCATGGCGTTGCCTGGTAAGTTGGAAAGCACCACAGCTTACTTCCTGCTCCTACTTCACTTGAAGCACTGTGAAGCATAGATTTCTAAAGCAACATCAAACAATGGTAGTAGCATAAACCGCATGCCGGAAATCGAATTGAGGTTGCTCTAGCAATCTTTGCTTTGAAAGGCCAAAAGAAAGATGGAGTGCGAAGTGGAAGAGTAGGTTATGGATGATGGCATGCAAAATTGAGGATATTATTGATAGAAGTGGCAGTACTCAAATAGATGATTGAACATGATAAGTTTAAAGCATTGGTTGCCACTTCCAAGTTAGCCTATGAACTAGTCTTTTAAATTCAAAATTTTGAGCATACTTATTGCAACGAGTCGATAAGATTTAGGAGTTTATCAATGTGCTAGCAGGTAATCATGTGGGTCCCAATTACCTTAATCATGCTTTAAGAATAGGAAAGAAAAGGAAAACTTGTTGAATAAGTTTATGAAAGGTCAACCTTGACGTGCTTGATAAAAATGAGTTTTGATAAAGCACTAGTTGAAAGAATAATCGGGAGCTGGTAGAAGACCACGTTAGCATTGTTTGGAGTGAATGAATCTCCCCTAACCAAGGACTTAATTGAAAAGAAAAAACGGAAGGAAAAACTTTCAAAACTTTTTGGCTAAACGACTCAAACGACGAGTTTTTCTTAAAAACTAAAGTTGTGTAGGGTGGAACATTCAAATAGCTGTCAGCACGACGGCAGACTCCGAGTCTATTCTTTATTGTGGTCATCTACTCAGTTTTTCTGGTCTATTTTATAGCGTGGATTGGTTCTTAGATGGGCTTGGAAGTAGGATTTTAAGCGGCATGTAGTATTTGCAAGTAATGAGTCTTCAAAATTATCCATATCAAAAATTGCTAGCTATCTATAGTACCCGATAAACTCATGCATGCACGCGAATTATTATGCATGACTCATCCGTAATCTGTGCAAGTAGCTGTGGTGCTACATCTATCATTTTGCTTGCCTTTCTCTAACCATGCAAGGGCCAAACCAAAAGAGAAGTTCAATATCCTCATATCCTTTCTTTTTCATCATGTAGCGCCACCACATCATGCTAGGGGCAGTTTGCAAATTATGGGTGTACATCGTATAGACAATTAATGTTGGATATCTCAACTTAGGTGTGATTAATTCTTTCCTTCTCCCAAACTTGGATTTGGTCTCAAACGTGACAGTAATAGCTGGTAATAAGATTGAAGTTTTGAGCAGCGACAGCCCATGTCTGTCAGTTCTTGGTTTGGATTCTAAGTCTTTTTGTGGAAGTTTTGTCTGGTTAGTTTTGGCCACCATTTTGGCCTGTGTCTTGCTCCCTTTGAAATATTGAGTCTTGAATCTTTTTCCATGGCGTTGGAATCTTGGATCTCTTAAAATCATTTTGCATATCATAGTTTTTGGCCAGTTTATTGCACTCGGCATGAAATGCGAGTCTAAGAGATGAATCTCATTAGTTGTGAACTATGAGTGGCCTGATTCTCTTTTTGGATACGTAGGCACCTTAGGGTTGGCCACAATTTTCAAAATATTTTCTCATGTGTTGAGTTGCTGCTATGGAAAACTCATGATAACATTAAGTGTTGAAAACGATCCTCAAGGGTTTCAAAGTAATCTCATGATATCGCTTGAAACACATCATGATCACTTGAGTTGTTAAGACCACTGAATGAGTTTTCAAAACAAGTCATGACCCATGACATTTCTGTTGAATTAAGGGGGAGTTGAAAATATTTATGTGCTCTCATGGAGATGTTCGTAGGAAGAGCATACTGTTGAAGATAGAAGGGAGGAAAAAAAAAAAAAGGAAAAAATGAGCTCGCTAGATTGAAAACCTGCCAAGGCGGTCTAGGAAAAATTAAAGCATGAATAAAGAGAAGAGAAATGAGAAATTGGCCATATTTTCATGTGTCTGCTATGTGTCTCATTTCATCTATCCAAACACTTATACTTTGCTAGTCACGTTGAGCCTCAAGATAATTTCTTTGAAAAGCCTGCTAGGCAGCAATCCCCCCACGCTGGGGCAAACAAAAATACAAGAAGAGATGAAAGAAAAATCAATAAAAAAATGAGCACCCAGTCACACAAGGGGCATTTAGAAGGAAACTTTTCTTCCCATCGGTACAAAGAACATTTTGAAGAAAATAACTCTTTGATAAGAATGATGAGGATGGCTGCTAGCTTTTAAAACCCAAGCGTGAGTAGAAGTTAGATTTGAGCCTTTACGTTCACTTCTTTCTTAAGCTGAAACCCCAAGCCTACATTAAGGCCCATAACAAAGTTCTCTCAGATTGAGGAGCATGACTTAGGAGCAAGGTATTAGACACTAGGGACTCACCCATGTGGAATATGACATGAGGGGCAAGAGCCATGAACAATGCATCACTTTGGACAATGCACAACACAAAGGATGACACAAGACAAGGGACACGGCCATATCTCCTTGGAAGTATCCAACCTCTCAATGGTTAATTTAACGGTTCAAAGCAGCCAAATCAACCTGAAAAAGTAAACTCACTAGGGGCATGGGTTCATGAAACAATTTTGTGTCTCTTAACAATTGGGTGGTTTGAATATGAATCAAGTAGATAAAATGATGTGGTTTTGAAATCCTCAAGAAACTTTCAAATTTGATTTTGACACAGTAATACGAGCACATTTGCTATTTACAAACTGTCGAGGAGATAAAATGAGTTTCATTTCATGAGGAGTGTAATTAGATGGGCACTTGGCAAAACATTATTTTCAGCAGTGTTGCTAGAGGTATTATGGTCTTTCAAGTGTTGGCGTCAGTCTTAGCCACTTGCATAGGATGAAGTTTTGTTCTCCTTGAATCAAAGTGAAGCATTGGCTTAAATACATGAAAGTTGAGATGCCCAAAATGCATTGCATATCATTATCACCCTATCATATGGCCTTCGCATTTATCTCTTGATCCTAATGTTTCATGATTGGCTAGTGTAAGTAGTCATTTTGGTTGCATACATTTCCAACCAAAACTCATCTATCCTCAGCAACAGTATTTTAGCATGATCATCGTGACCATCATCAAGGGAAGCAAGTGTGAAACTGTCTCGCCCTCATTAGATATGCATAGTTTGTTAACAATTTTGTAGGTAGGACGTAAGAGGCAATGAAGAGATGTGCCTTCAAAGAGCTCAGTCTAGTTTGGAAGATGCCATATCCTGGAAGAAGCACAAATGCCTTAACCCTTTTTCATGAGGGGTTGTCATATGGCACTGTCAAGAGCATGCCAAGACCTCTGCCAAGCAGCAAGATAAGCATTGCATTCATAAATTGTGTGTCTCCATACTAGGGGCAATTAGTTATGCATAGTTGAATTGGAGTCAAGCATTCATTGCCTAAAACAGGAGGCTTCTGTTTCTTCGTAGACGTTGAATATGCATGTGTGTTGTATTGCAAACTATGGTTCAATATTTGAATAAGGGTTCTTGAAAGTATGGTGGTCTTGCCCCTAGCAGTCAATATAAAAGAATCATCGGCCCGTGGCCAATCCCATGTTTGATACATGTTTTCTTATCCATGTGGCTTTCTAAATGATCAATTGTTAATTGCAGGCAAATATAAACATTCATTGCATCCAAATAGGCTCTCAGCAGGCTTTTGCACAGGTGCATCGAATTATGTTTGTTGCATTTGCAAGTGTGAACAATGGACCACTTCCATCCTCAACAAGATTCTTAGCAGAGTATCCCCCTTGGCAAACTCATCTTCAGCAGCGGTCATGCACCTACAGTAGGGTATTGCGCACTTGTCGAAGGCTTCCCAGGCAGAAGATGTTTATTCAAGGCTCAGTGCTTTTGGCCCTAACAAGCTCGACACATTTATTTCAACACGCTCAATACATTGGTCCAAGCAAGCTCCGTTATGTCAATCCATACCCACAAGTGCATGCCAAGTCCCACGCTTTGATGAAATTCTAAGTACAAGGGGCAGAACATAGGACAAATTGGTGGTACCTCACCACATCTCTATTTTCAATGAAGGTGAGACCACACCATGTCTTGGGCAGTTTCAAGCCTGCAAGCATGCGGTACCAACAAGCTATCGACACAGCTTTAGTGCTCCGAATTGGATGTTCAAGCCCGGAATGTACCCCGGCCATCTTATCAATCTGTCAGCAATTAGTTGTTGGAAATGAAGGCCATCTGGTGGGCCCCTTTTTGAAAGACAAAGAATACTCCCTCTCATTCAGCAAGTGGAAGCCATCCGTTGGACCTTTTGCATAAATCTAGCAGCTCTGTGCTCATGAGCTCCACGCTGATAATCCAAGCACCTCCACGTTCAACAACTTCATCTCTGGCTGCTTCGAATTCACATCTCAACTATTGCACTTTGGCGACGCTACGCCTATGTTAGCATGCACATGTTTCAACAATTCTGTGTTGCTGTTCTATAGCTCTATGCTCTTATCTGACAGCTTTGTGCTCAAGTCACTAAGTGGATCCATTGCAGCTTCACCTCGAGTTTGGAAGCACTCTACGAATCAAAGCTTTAGAAGGCTCAGACCAATACCAATGGAGCAAGGTCAACATTGTTCTGAAGAATTCTAGCAAGGCGCATGGCCGAGGGGAAAAGGGATGAGAATGGAAGAGGAAGTTGAGAGTAAAACGCTAGCAGTGGCCACCAAAAGTGGCCAGTGGAAACAACAAATTAAAAAGAGGAGGGATGAGGAATGAAGTCTCTAAGGGATCAAAATTGACATCTTCTCGATTGATACATTAGGTCACTCGACCACCACGTCTCTTGGCGTTGCATCCCTCTATGTATTGCGTCTTTCGACCACTATGCCTCTTGGCATTACATCTCTTGTTGTACTAGGACTCTTGACCTATACATCTCTTGGTGTTGCATCCCTTGATGCGTTATGTCCCTTGACAAAGACACTCCCTGGTGTCGTGTCCCTTGACGCATGAGTCTCTCGACCTACACGCCTCATGGCCTTGCATCTTTTGATGTGTTGTGTCTCTCGACATGTTGTGCCTCTTGGCCCGAAAATGATGTGGTATTGTGATGTACTATGTCTCTTAACGTATTTTGCTCCTTGACATCCTTTAAGGTGGAATGACCCATTTTACTCAATGCACCAATCAAACAATTATGGAGTTCTGAGTCCATGACCAATAGAACCAATGACGAAGGATGGTTAAAATAGCCTTGGGGGAATGCCCAAGCAAGAGGAATATTGAACATCAGTGTTGAACCCACTTTGGGATATTCGAGGCTCTCTCCGTAGCAGCAAGTTCACAATTACTGGTCACTTGACCTTTTGAGGATTATGAACTCCGAGCTCTTGCTCACAAAATCCAAGGATCCTTGGTGCCTCAAGTTTAGGCTCTATGCCTTAATTACTGTACTCTCAAAGTACGACAGCTGTCGCGACTCAAAAGTCTCATAGCATAAGTGGAAAATGAAAAGGAGAAGGTGGAAGATGAAAAAGTTGTCAGAATATGCTTCTGAGCCCTGCTTATTATTATCTAACATTGTGGAAGATGGAATATCTTGTGGAAAATGGAATACCCATGATGTTGTACCCAAGTTGCAGCATGGCTTTTATCAAAAATCCAGCCGAAGACGAAGGATGGAATATTAAAGCAATTAGACGGAGGATGAAATATCAAATTAGATGGAAGATGGAATATTCAAAACCTTGTGGAAGATGGAACACTCAAAACCTTGTGGAAGATGGAACACTCAAAGCTTGTACTTTGAATGCTCGGACTTTACCTTCCGAACGTTCAAGCTACACGCTCTGAATGCTCAAGTCCAGAACTTGAAAGAAGCTCTATGCTTGAAAGCACACACGCATGGGCCCATGCACCTAAGCACTCACATCTAGGAAGCATCTATTGCATATTATTGTCATCATCATCATCATCATCATCATATGCATACTATATTTTGCATATCTGGCTCGTAAAACAAGTTACTCCTACATACAACCGGCTCCGCGTTTCGATTTTATTAATTAGTGGAAGATGGAAGATGAAAAACTCACTTTGGCCTTGCGCCATTAATCAGGGGAACATGGAAAAATTAGTGGACGATGGAAGATGAAAAACTCACTTTGGCCTCGCGCCATTAATTAGGGGAAGATGGAAGATGGAAAACTCACATTGGCCCCGTGCCATAAACAGTGGAAGATGGAAGATGGAAAACTCACCCTGGCCCCATGCCATAAATAGTGGAAGATGGAAGATGGAAAACTTCAGCCAACTCAACTCCATGTTGGCCAACAATGGCCCTGTGCCGCTATCTCTCAAAATTGGCATCCAGCCGTCTCCAAAAGATGGATAGGATTCCACCACAATTACATCAACTCCATCGAGCTCATTCGCAAGGACAAACGACCTAACTGGAATTCATTCAGTCCAAGTAAGGATGGTCAAAAAAGGTGATTGGCTCTGTCTCCTTTCTGAAGCGAGATTAACCAACCGTACAGTGACTTACCTCGAACAATCTTGAGCTTCGCGCTCGTATCTCAGCTATTCCGTTTGAAGGCTTGGTATGGCCCGATGGCAAATTTCTCCTTTAAGGCTCCGTGCTTTTTCTTAATTGCCCCAAGCTACGATTCGTCTGAATTTCCTCCGAGGAATACGTAGGCAGCCTCCTAGCTCGACCATAACTGAAAATGTTTTCGAAAACTTTCAAGAAAGTTGTTTCGCCAAATTTGAGTTGCTTTATGGCTTTGACTTTTACTTGAATACGCCTCGCTGTTTATCCAAACTCAGTCAAAGAGGGGCATCTGTAGACACTTCAATTTGACTCAACAAGTATTTCGGGTCCCACCTTAGGGACCATCCCAATGATGAATAGGATATGTAGTTGTTGTGGTTGACTTCATGAAAGCCTTTGAAACTTGGTGGAACTCTTAAGGGATGAAGGAATACTTTGGAACGAGTGATATGAGTGCCAAACAACACATAGAGTGAACACAAATGTGTTGATACGTGTTTTAGCCTTAGTAGCACCGTCGATATTCAATTAAGTCTACTTTCAGCCCATTTTTCATAAATCAAACTTCCTCACTAAGGATAAAATCGTCATATCTTTTGATGTACTAAATATTTTTTATCCAAACCACTTGGGTTAGAAAGTAGACTTAACAAGCTTTCCAAAGGTCCAAAGAACACCCAAAACCAAGTTCGGGAGTGTCCGGAGCGAGCCTGCAAAGTTTGGTCTTTTGCTGGAAAATCCGTTTCTCCGCCGAGACATCCATTTGGCAGCCAGTAGATTGTTGTTTTCTAGATTCTGGAATGTTCAACAGCTTTTTGATCCGTTCGCCCGAACTCTAGCAGCCACAAACCATTACTTCGGGGTTACGAATACACTTACCATAGAAATCTTAAAGCCCTAAACTTCCATATCAATTGGGTTAATCTCGTCCGTTTGATCGGCCATTCGAAACCTTATAAATAGGGGTCCTCTAGAGCTTCAACATACACATCTCTCCACTCCATCATCTGCCCCCAAATTCTGCAGGAATCATCTCTTATCAATCCTCTACAAAAGCCCTAATGTCTTGTGAGTAGCCACATCCGAGAGTGAAAACCCCCAAAGAACCTACTTTGTTCTAGGGTTTTATGAAGTTAATCACCACAATCAACCACCATTATCTGCAATCAATCGCAATTCGACAAATCAATCTCTGAGGGATCAAGGTGGTGAGGGCCAAAGGCCTATTAATTTTCGTTTTTTGCATTTAATATGTTCTTTGTATTAACTGTTAGTATTCTGGTGTGATGACGAACGCCAACTGAGACGTCGTTCCCGCGGCTGGTACATCAATCAAGTGGGATCCCACGGTCGTGAAATCCATTCATCTTCCATGGAATCCATTTGCTGGGACAGCCTCCTGCTTTTGTTTATTCTGATGCATATGGTTTACTTACTTGTCCTGACTCACCTTATTAACTGTTTAAAAGCTTGAATAACCGTTTTGTTTGTATGGGATTAAATAAAGGAGATATTGGTCTTATGTTGGTCTTATGTTGAATGATTATGGGCTGGTCTCACGACCGGGCGAAGAGAGGTGCCTAACACCTTCCCCTTATCATACTTTTGGCTCCAATACCTGAAATCTCTACCAATTTTTCCTAATTTTTTAAAACTAGGTGTCGACTCTATTTTGATGAAAACCTCTATCGTGTGGAGATGTTCCTTGCCATGGGAATATCCACGATTCTGGTTTATGAAATGGTAATACAGAAAGAGGATATCTGTGTGGCGAAGTCCCTTCGAAGAGGTGTCCACAGTTTCCCTTTGATAGAACAAGGGAGGGGTGTATATATAGAGGTAGGAGTGAGAGGGGTTACACCAACCATGCAATGGCTGATCTCTCTTGGCAAGGAAGTCTCCCTTTCATTAAATGGGAGGGCAAAGGTGATAGGAGAGTATGTGAGAGAGGGAACACACCCCAATCTGAAGCCACTGTTTAGATGACTGGAAGACCCTATGAGGTGTAATAGACCCCTTAAGATGGCAAAAATAGGTTGGGAAAAGGTGATGGGATGGGGGTTTGACCAGCGCGCGCGAGTGTCTGACCCATGCGCATGGGTCTTAGCAACTCTATGCTTGTCAATGGTTGAACTTTGACTATTGACCAACGCCTGGCACATGGACCAGCATGCGCTAGACATGCACCAACGCATGCAAGTAGTGTTCTAGCTTAAGAATTAGGCTAGGTTTAAAAGGGTATCGAATACTCAAAACTCAACCACATTATCATTCCAGAGGTGTTCATCCGTTTCATCATTAAGGAATCGAATATCGTAAATAAACTAATCTGGAAATCCAGATTGTGGTGTCTACAGTAGTCCCTCTTTAACGGAACTTGGAGCACCATTATCTTGGTACAAGTAATGTGTCAAATTTCTAGACATCCCTCAAGGCTATGCAGAACAAAATAGACAAGCAAAGTAGACATGTAAACTTAAGGAACCTAATTGATGGGTTGATGTGGACAGGCGGACCATCATGGGGATAAAAGTAGAACTGGACGGAATGGGTCGTTTGTTGATTGAATTGGACGAAATAGACCGTCGCTTGTTGATTGAATTGGACGAAACAGGCCGTCGCTTGTTGATTGAATTGGGAGGGTTCTGTTAACCCAAGGGGTGATTTCCTTTGAAAATAGCATGGATAGATGGCAATGTGGACTGCAGCTGGAGAGAACTTTGGGGCAAATTGCTGAGTGGGCTCAGGCCCAAAACTACCAACGCACGTTAGCGGTGGACCAACACGCGATTGTCTGAACCGTGGGCCCCAGTTCAAAACTAGCCCAAACCCGGCCCAAACCTCATTCCTCTCCTTTTCTTCTCCGAAAAGTTTCAAAACTTCCCCATTCGAACCAAATTCAAACTCTCCTATCTCACTCTCTCTCTCCCTCCTGCGATTCCCACTCTCTCTTCTTCTTCTTCCTTCCTCATCCACAAACTCTCAAACCCATATGCATACATCCATGGCGGATGACGGCAGTGGCGGTGGTGATCATCCGAGGGATGAGGGCGCGGCCATAGGGTTAAAAATTGAGGACCCACAAGCAACAGAGACTGTCGCAGGCATGGGTGCAGGAGTGAAAATTAGCGATGACAATGTCGAAAGGGAGCTTGGACATGAGGACTTCCCCCCGTGCGCTGATCTGAGGTCGTTTGCATAGAGGGCATAAGAAGTCAAAAGGGAGCTTGCACGCCTTCAGAGTTTACCTCGACGAGCTGTCGAGCACCCAGGTAATTCGAAACTCTATTAGTAGATTTCACCTTGAATTGCTTTAATGCCGTCGCTGATATCCTTTATCTTGGAATTTTGATTGTGTTTATTGCAAGTGGAGTGGAACTCGTGGGGTGGTGCGGTGCTAGAAAAATAAAAAGTTTTTCAACGACGTATTGCATATGATTTCAAATCTTATAACGAAATTCAAAACACAATGCTCCACAAACTCGCCTCTGTCGTCAATACTCCTTTACTTCATGGATCACTAAACAAAGGCTACTTATTTCAACACCAAATTAGTACTCAAACAGGCTAAGGCGAGACAAATGCCTATCTCTTGGTTTATTCATCAACTACCATATAACAATGTATCTGCCTAACCAACAATAATCACCCCACAACAAAATGGATATTATTTTTTTACTACCAAGGATAAAAACTATGTTCTCAAAAAAATCAAGTCGCATATATTTGTCCATAAGGAACTCACTCCATTATAAAAAGTATAAACCAAAATAATCTCAATCTACAATTAGCTCAAGCTTTGATGATTAAACAACTATTATATATTCTCTGCTTAGGTACGTGTACCTAATCTCGACCGCTAAAACCCTTACACTTCATATCTTTTGATAATTATCCCTTTCTGTAAGCCTAGTACAATTACAACACATTAACATAACCGAACTCTCAAATCGACAACCCTAGTTACCATAAACAAATGACCACAAATCCTAGCCCAAAACAATACCGTTTTGACAGCATGAACAATATTAATATCTAAGATGATCACCAAAACAAATGGTATCCAGTCGGTCTAAGAAATTCAATACCTCTAGAGCTTATTTGTTGTCATCGTTGTACGAAATTAAACATGTAATTGACTTCGAACAAAATGTCACAACACTAACTAATATATTAATTCACTTAAGTCATACAAAAATCCACATATATCAAACCAACCCAATGCCCATCCCTCAATCGAACTAAAGCATTAACAAACTACCAAATTGATATCTATTCTCCGCATATATAAAACCAACCCAGTGCTCATCCCTCTCTTAAACTAAAGCATTAACAAACTATCAAATTGATATCTTTTCTCAGCATTTATAAAACCAAGCCAGTGCTCATCCCTCACTTTAACTAAAGCTTTAACAACCTATCAAATAGATATCTCTTCTCCAATAAAATAAATAGATTTTTCAACGACATATCGCATATGATTTCAAATCTTATAATGTAATTCAAAACACAACGCTCCACAAACTCACCTATGTCGTCAATAGTCCTTTACTTGATGGATCACTAAACAAAGGCTACTTATTTCAACACTAAACTAGTACTCAAACTTGAATGGCTAAACAAGACAAATGCCTATCTTAAAATTTGTGTTTTCAATTAATAATTATGAATTTTTCTAAAGAATAATAAAAGGGACACGGGAAAGTTCAAAAGTACGTGACGTGCTTAACATGGGTCCAAAGCAATGCAACACAAACACGCAACAAGAAACTAACCTGTACATAACGAACCATATGAAATCACTAACTTTTTCACATATAATACTACCTAGAGCAACTTAGATCTACCCTAAAAGTAATTAACAATTGTACCCTTAAAACTAAATCAACTCAACCTAAAACTCTTATCTCCAATTCCTCCAAGTAGTTTGATCCTTGGTTGCTGGAACCTCCCATGTGGGTGGCGAATCCACCTCGGAACCTAGCTCCCGCGCTCATTCCTAGGAATCTCACTACCATTGAGAAAGGAACCCGTTCCCAACTAGGATAGAACCTCTTAGGCATATACATCCCAAAAGAAACAAAAATATAAGACACCAAGCAAGACAAAAGACAAAGTGATAATACTATTTTATAATATAGATTAACTTAAATTTGCTCAGTTACTTAATATAACAAAAATATTACTTAGTCACTAAGACAATCTTTGCAATTGACATGAATGATGCATACATATTTTCATGTATTATTCCTGAACGCTCCCCGACCCGAAAGAGGAGCTCCTATAATCCTCCGCCACTAATCCCACTCCCGCCCCCGCTTAGTGCAACTATGATATAGAGAACAACTAGAATCACATATTAAAATCATAAATATTTTTATGTTTTGCAATTTAAGTGGTAGAATAATATTCTCTCTTTCACATTTAACTATGTTAAAATACATAAAAAAAATTTAACTTCAATAATTTTTCCAATATGCATCTGACCACGCTCCCACACTTCTATGATCATTCGCTCCCCCGCCCCCCCCCCCCCCCCCCCCCCCCCCCCCCCCCCCCACTCCCGCTCCCGTTTTCGTTCCCACTCTCACTTCGTGCAACTAAGGTTTGATCCACGTACCAAAAACCACTTCCAAGTGTCAAAACCTCATGTTCCTATTCAAAACATCTAACCAACATCACTAGATTTATACTCTACAATAAAACTAGATTTTTTGCGTATACTATATATATACACACTCATACATACAAGCAGAAGTCCAACACACACACCACCAACTCACCGCGTACAGCCATGCATACACACACGTCACCAAAACCACCAACACTCCTCTCTCTCTCTCTCTCTCTCTCTCTCTCTCTCTCTCTCTCATTACCATCATATACCAAAATCACATATTTTCTCAAGTAAATTAAATACCAAAACCTACAACCCAATAACTTGATCCCCTCTAATAATGTTACTACTCCAAAAGGAAACAAACAAGAATACTACTACGTACCCTGACGGAAGATCAAGAACAAGTTAAAAAACTGTGGTGTAAGATCGGCTACAAAGAACCCTAAGACTATGGTTGCTGCTCTCTCTCCCAAAGCCTCCTCTCAATATTTTATCAAAATATAACCCTAGTAAGTTGTGAATATCTCCTTGAGAGTAACTTTATAAAACTACCCATAACTCACAAAACCCTTACTTCTAGGCGACTAATTACATAAAGTACTTAATTATGGTACACCACTAATTACTAAAACTAATTAGACTTATAACCTCAAATTCATAATAATGACAATTATACCTCCAATGTGCACAAAATAGTTAAACAGGACGGTATTATAGATGCTGAATTTTTAGAAACAATAATTATTTGGAAAAAGAAAAGGTAGGGCGTAACATAACTTGCTTTAGAAGGGCCTCAGAGCACATTGAGAGATCAAGTTTGTGCCAGCTTCCGTATAGTCCCCAAATCTCAGATCCTCCATCACTTTGAACCTCCTATATCAAGCAAAAATCCAATTGTGAATCTTTACAAATGACAACATTTGCAAAGGCCTCTCGGCTTTAAAAGGTGGTTCATTCTGTATTTTTTATTTTTTTTTATGGCCCACTGAGTATGGATTGCTCTTACCTCAATCATAAGGATCTTATTTATTTAAAGCCCAAAATCATAGATGTAGATGTTTTACAGTAACAACATTTTACATGCCTACTTTAAGACTACTATAGCCGACCAAAGGTGGCATTTCCAACCCAAACCTGTCACCTCAACCAAACCAGAGTGAATGGGGTTTGATTCCATGATTACACTATGGCAAGGGAATTCACCAATAACAACCCGCACGTAGATGCATTGGTTGTCAAACGTCAATGGGCTAAAAAATTGAACTCACCCGCCAATCAACCCGTGAACAAGTTTTTCCAATTGAAATCACGTAGCATATTCATGCAAGAAAGACATTATCACTTTTATTACAACACTCAAAATTGTAACTTAAACGACTTTACATCCTTTCTGTAGCCGCTTTATGTGGCAATAAAATCCAATCATACTTCAGAAATAAATTGGCAAAACCTAATTATTCAACACACAACCCACATATGAGATAACGTAAAAGGCTCGATAGGTTTTCTAGACTGGACCCCGCCAAAATGAACCCAATCTAACCTGCCTCAGCCAAGTTGGGTTAGTTTACCACGTAAACAATTTCGATCCACCCAATCCTCCAAACCAACCACACACACACACTTTGACAAGTTGCTCCTCTTCATAAATTCATTAAAATATGTGAAGAATACACGTAGGTATGTATATCATGTAATAAGAAAAACCCAAGAGTTGCGTAAACTTTATTAGATTAACGAGAGATGAGAAAAGAAATTAAAGGAGTATGAACATATTTTTAAAAAAAAATTGGCCACCTGTCATAAAATTTTCCCAAGAAACTCCACCAAAGGATCAGTTTCTTGTGTTTTAACCAGCACAACTTTTGGATCAGTCGACCCATTAGCACAACCGATGTAAGAATTAACAGAAAGTGTTTGGTTTGTATCCTTATCGTCATCTGTGCTAACATGCAATTGAGAACGGCTAGTTTGGCCGGCCCTTCAATCTCTAGCATCATCCTCTCTAAGAACTATGCATCAGTTCTTTTATTGCTAATTATGTCTAACACTAGCTTTGTTGCTTCCAGTGCTTGCCACATTAAATCACAGATACTTTCAAATAGAATCAAGAATTCTACATCAATTTCCACACAAGACAAATGCAATACGCAAGAAGTCAGATCACTAAGTCAACGTGAATCATTTACATAAGGAACAAACCCAAACAATATGAAGTAGTTGGTGCGTCTCATGCACATAATACTACAACATACCGACTAAGCATTCTATACATGATAGGTATGGTGGGCAAGGATCAATTATCTTATTTGTTTATGGATAAAAAAGACTTAGATGAAATGTTCTGACCTTGCCACTTCGAGTAAAGTACACGGAGGGTAAAGTTTCAGTAGACTGATTCCTTCTCTAGTCATAGATCGTGTCATCAAGCAGAGTTTAGGAACAAGGGGTGTAACTATTGTTTGTGTGTATATTTCCTCAAGTCTCTTGGTCACCTAGGGGATAATTAGAAACCTCTCACAAGGACAGAATCCAGATAAAGAATTATAAGCACCTTCACTCTTAAACCGAAGCTAGACCCATCTTTGGTTACAGGTAAATGCAAGGTTAAACAGAAACCTATCTAGTACTCAATGAGGGCCGCTCCTACAGCACAATTTGGTAGTATATATGATTCTTAACATACCTTTGCTCAAGCAAACACAGAGAAAAAAAGAAAATGATAAATCATGAGTAAACCAACTCAGAGAGAATAAATAAATACAGCACAACCCAGCCAGTTGTATGAACTTGTGAACTGGAAAACAAATGTCATTCACATCAAACCCTAAACAAGCTATATCAACATCTGCCTTTCACCAATGACACCCTCAATACTTTCATATTTTCTCTAGATGCTTAACATGAAACATGTGCAGAAAGTAAAGGGCCACAAATCATCTCTTTCATTTGAAACACATAGGCCAATGCACAGGGATACATCGTGTTTTCCTTATGTTTTCGTCTAGTCCGTATGTAATTTTTACCAATCAATACAACCCCGCTATCTCTATTCAAATTGTGCCCAGAATAGTGGAATAAAGTATCTAAAAAAATAAAATTAAACGCCACAATTATCCCATAACCAAACATGTCATATTGTGTATAACCAAAAATAGAGAGGATTAGGAGAGACCTTGTGTTGGGACGAACGACAGTCGGGATAAAACAAAGAGAGAAGAGGGGCATTATCGAAGACAATAACGAAGCACTTCAAGAGCTTGCGGTAAGCGGACGGGTCTTCTAACCGGAGTACGAACACCAACGCACTATCAATCGTTTGGAATTGGCTGTTCTTCAAGGAAAAAAAAAATGATATATGAACCATGTTACTTATCTCAAACATTTGAACATACACCAACATATCTACAGAGTTTCAACTATATACACGAAGCTTCATATTTAGATTACATAATCAATGCATGTTCCTTTTAAAAAAATTAAAAAAGTTCGAACACACAAGGCTCGATCATAACATCTAACTACCATGAGTCCCAAGTTCAAGATTACAAATTACATAAGTAAAGTGCTAAGTTTGACCTTACCGCCTTACAAAAGAATATAGGTTGTATGTTTACATCAAAATACTACAAAAATGAGTCATCAACCATAAATCCTTCCTCTTAAATCTTTGGATCCTCTTTTGGTCTTGAGAAACACATGAGCCAAAGCCCGTAGTAATGCAAGCTACATGTATGGATAAGATTAAGTAAGCATGATACTCGAAAAACTACGTAGGTCCCCATTTACAGAGTTATCGTATACAAAAGATACATTTCTCATCTTTATTCATGAAAAATAGTCTTACTATAGCCATTCTATTCTAAATCAAATCGCCAAAGAAGAACTCACTCATAAGGGCTAAGGAATTTTGAATTAGCTCCAATGCGAGCATATTTTATTATACACCTATTAACACATCATAGTCCCCAAATGTACACCTTACGCATTTCGCTAGTTATATACCCTTCTCGATATATATAATAAAAAAAAACCCTCATACCTACATTTCGCTAAAACACAAATCCATGTTAATATTCATTTTCATATCCTGTACCATTTCGATCATTCCCATTATCACTTTTCATTTGTTGTTTCTATCAACAGTTAACTTTCACTATCAAAACACCATCCACAACAAAACTAACATTTTAACAATAACCAAAAGCTCCCAACTCAATATTCAATGGAACACATTCATATCTACTTGATCAATTTGAAAGATACATATTTCCCAAAAATGCCCGATTATGATAACATCTACAACACATGGTGGCATAAGCCGCATAACTAAAAATTCAAATCTCTCTAACATTTCTCTACATGCCCTAAAGTCCATTACAGGTAAAATATCACACAATGAAGCCAGGCTATCCTCATCAAATACTATTCTATCAACCAGCATTTCATCGAACACAAGATGGGCATAAATATATCCAAACAACTTCTTCGTTTATTTATTGCTGCATTATAACCTCTAATCAACACAAACTGTATACAAATTAACAGAGAGATTATAATAGTTCACCAAACACCTCCTCCATCTGTGCCATCTTTTCCTTCATGAGGGCCACCTCGTGGTCCCTATCCTCCTCCCTTTGTTTGAGGATTCACATGTAGGCTGTCGTATCCTCAAGAGTTGGAGACAAGACTAAGGCAGGCTGGAAAGAGATACCGATGCGGCGAAGCCGGGTGGCAACAGTGGTGGTGGATCCTTTGTTCCAGAGATACCAGTATCTGCATTTTGGAATTCACCACCCATTTTGGTCAGATGTCGATGTAGAGTTAGGTCGGAGAAGAGAGGTGGAAGAGAGAGGGATCTAAACCGCCGTATCTGAAGTTTCACGTCGGGTTCCTTTAGTGTTCTAAAACAAGGAATTAATCGGCGATTAATCGTTGGCAGAGACTATCCGATTAGGTCTGACTAACGATTAATCACCAATTACTAATTAATATGCGCCGATTAATCCAATTAATCGCTCAAAGCTGGCTAACCGCCCGACTAGCGCCGAGCAACTTTTAGAACATTGGGTTCCTTAAACTATTGTAATTAAGATCAATCATAAACTTGCACATACAATTGTATTCCGTTTTTCTTACCAAGCAAGGCTACCATACACAACCTAAAACGGGCATTCAATATTCCAACCACAAAAGATCGTAGCACCACAAAATAAAATAGTTCTTTGCTAGCACCCACAAAAGTATATAACATATCTGCGCAGAAAACCAATAAGTTTTCTCGCCACAAGTCCTTGTACTACACAATGATTCGTAGAATTGACTGGAAAATGTGAACCACAGATTTCACCTCTGTGCACATACAAATGTAAATGCGAAGTGAAGAGAGAGATATAGTTGCCCAAAAAGAAGATAAGTCGCAATATCCAGATCCCAAAACTCAAGCCTTTCTCTCCGGCCAAAGAAATAAACACGGGCACTTGGACTAATCAGTCAGTGTACTGAATAGACTACCCCAAAAATGGGCATCACACTTCCTTCTAAGTTGCACTCTCTAACTAAACTTCAACCAGTCCAAACTCAATCAATTTAGCTAGTCGTATAACGGATCTTTCGGTCATTGTGGTTTCTGTAGATTTTTCTCCTTCACATTTTCGATGGCTAGACAAATTTGTGTGCATTTTTGTTCCTAGCCCAGAAAATGCACTATTTTTTAGGAAAGCCGTTGCTTTACCTAGTTTATCAAGAATGGTCCCTTACACATGCAATTTCTATGGCGAGTATCTAAACTGGGCCAAAATACTTGCTACGTCTAGGACAACATCTTGAACCTAACTGACATGTCAAAAATTCATCAAATATATAGTATTCGAGAGATGGACCAAAGCTTCAATTTCATGATTGAGAACATACCACTCTTTCACTGTGTTACTTGAGTTATGCCCTAGCCTGCCTCTAATACAAACATAGCCATATAACTCACTGATGATTGAGAACATACCACTCTTTCACTGTGTTGCTTGAGTTATGCCCTAGCCTGCCTCTAATACAAACATAGCCGTATAACTCAGTGCCTACTACTCAATAGCTTCTTTGCCCTACAACCACCAAATGGATGGACCGAGTTATGCTGCTCATTACATTCATCAGCCACCAATTTGTGTTTTTAACATCCAAAATTGCCAATTGAATTAGATCTGGTTGGGCTAGTTATTATGCTACACAAATATACATAGTTGAGTACATAAATAGCATCACCAGTTCACAAATGTTGACATAGCAAATGTTGACATAACTATTAACTAGTCCCTTGGCACGAATACTACAAAGGACAAACTACAAAGTGTATGAACAACGAGACGAAAGAGAGTACTTGCCTGCCCAAACATCAATAGTGATCAGAACGTGGGTGTCACCATCTCGGAACTCTTTCATTATTGCATATCTCTCCTTCTGGTGCATATCTCCATGCATAGAAGAGACAGTCAAGTTGTTGCTAGGCATCTTCTCAGTTAGCCAATCAACCTGTACATAAAACATGGCAATTAAATACAAATGAACTTATTGAAATTAGACCGTTCTATTAATCACTGGAAAGTGACCAAGTACAACTGAAGCTCTATAAACAGCGGCCAAGTACAACTCAAGCTCTACAAACAGAAAGAAAATATTTCCATCCCAATTCATTGTCCTTGACAATCAAAGATAGCCCCCAAATCCTGTCCTTTACAATATTTTGGCATAGATAATATTCTACATCCCAAAAGTAATCTGTACAAGTTCAATAGCAAATAAACACCAATCAAATGCTCTGAAAGTTTCAGCAGCCAATTTGTCCCTTGATCAACCAGATGGAATGGAACAGTAGAATGATGGACATGTAAGTTGAAACTACAAAGGAGTTGACTAAGACAAGGAATGTACTCGTTACCTTCAATAAACAGAGGTTGATGTAAAAAACACAGGGCTTTATTCTAGTCTTCGAAGTTAATTAAACCCCATTTTCAAATGAACTGAAGGGAACACATATTGGCCAACTTCAAGACAGGTCTAATTACTTGGATTTCAAATGTTGGATTCTTACTATGAAATTGACCTAAATCATCCATAGGATACAAACTTAATAGATAGCTGGCTTATTATCTAAAACAAATGCAATTAGATTAAAATTGGTAGCAACAAATCAAAAGGGTACGGCCAACAGTTGAAAACACCAGATTTGGTAATCTTAATTGGGCATTAACATTAACGATTTCAATTATAAAACTGCATCTGGAGTTATATGAAGCATGGGTACGTCAAATATAATGCCTCTAATACATATTTGATGATTGTATAGCCCGGGCATGACTGATTGTATGGGGTATAATTACGTGACCAATTTTTTCCTAATATTGTTATAGCCAATCACCATTTGGGCATATCTAGGGTGCGTACAGGTACTTAAGTGTACAAGGTACATGAATTACGTGACCAATTTTTTCCCAATACTGTTATAGCCGATCACCATTTGGGCATATCTAGGGTGCGTACAGGTACTTAAGTGGATATGCCGAGGCTTCAACATAATTTTCTTGAACTACATGGAAAAGAAATATATTGCTAAGCCGATGCCAACACCTATTCCCCCTGCAGACCGGGAAATACAGAGTTAGACACAAAAATGCATATACATTTAGATCCCAATTACATTTTGTCTACTATTAATATCCCATAAACTGCATCACAATGAGACATTAAGTACATCAACACTCAATATCATGAACAAGACCACTGAAAACAATACCTTCCGCATTGTGTTGCACAAAATAACAGCCTGGGTGATGGTAAGGGTATCATAAAGATCACACAAAGTATCAAACTTCCACTCCTCCCTTTCTACTGCAACGAAGAACTGCTTAATACCCTGCAATATTTGGAAAATATAGTTAAAAAGCAATTAACAAGGAACGAAATTCGAATTTTAGATTCTCAAAACTCAAAAGGAAGATAAAGAGCAAAAGATAATTTACCTCAATAGTCAAGTCATCACATTTAACAAGAATCCTAATAGGATCAGTCATAAATTTGCTCATCATCTCCAAAATTTCATTAGGAAGGGTAGCAGATATCAAAACCACCTGCAATAAAGTTCAGATATTATACATTCTAAATATTCAACCATGCCACTCCCTGCAGGGTCTGCACACATCTCCATGTCTGAGCAGCGAACTACCAGTAATGCGAACCCAAATTATGTCTCAGCACAAGCTAGGTGCATGCTTAAATAAGTAATTACAAACAAAATTGTCATAAACTAGCATCAGGAACACATGAACCATGACAAAGGTTTTCATTACCAAACTAAATCACCCCAAAATCCCGAATGTAATGCCAATCTATATAAATACACACACACAGTTACCTGAAGCTCTGTTGGAAGGTATCTGACTATCAGTAGACATCAGAAATCTGATCCTTAAAACCTTGGCTTAGCATCTCATCAAACTCATCCTGTTGCAAGCTTTGGTGGAAGGTATCTGACTATCTGTAGACATCATAAATTTGATCCTTAAAACCTCGGCTTAGCATCTCATTTGCAATATCGATTACATAGAAATGAACTCCCCAAGTGATATCCTCAATATTAACAATAATCTCCACGAAAAGAATCGGACACAGAAAAAAAAGGCAAAAATAACTAATGCTGTCTTTGGATTTGGGTTTGGGTTTGAAATTTTTTTTGAAAAATAGTAGGGGTAATAAGTGGAGAGATAGAGAGAGAAATGTAGGAAGTAGGGGGAATCTAGGGGGAATTTTTTGAAAAATGCTTTTTGAGATGTAAAGAGAGCAAGGCATAAATGAAAAAAAAAATACAAAATACAAAAACAGGAAGTTATACTCACAAGAACCAACATTTTGATAGCTCTAGTCCACAATATTCTATGCTTGATCATGTCACAAACTCTCCCAGGAGTTCCAGAAACCACATGAACTCCACTTTCTAGTCTTCTGATATCCTCACCTACGCTTTTGCTCCAACGCATGCTTGGGTTTGTATACTGAGGATATTCTGGGCTAATATCGTCTTTTCTGTTTGAGTAGCTAGTTCCCGTGTCGGTTACAGTATCAATGCAGTATCAATGCTTGGACCCTGTGAGAGTGAAATGAAATTTATCAAGCTGCAAGATATTTAAAAGCTAACGAAGAAGTTAACTAAACCTTTGACTATTGTAGGAGGAGAAAGTTGTTCGAATATGATAATCGACTATTCAAGTTAATCCCACACTGCTTTTTTTCTTTTCCACATCTCTTTTTCATCCATAAAGCAATACACCCATCTTTTCCACATAAAGTTTGCCTAACCAATCACCGTCCTTCGGTTATTCTCAATCCAATTCCCCAAAGAGACGGGAATGGGTGTTTGAATAAACACAGGATACCCCCTTCTTTATATTTTGATTTTGATGGTGAGTCTTAGGATACCTTTACGCAACTCATTGCGTAATTTGAAAAAGGAAGACTATAAGTTTCACAGGGGACCTGTTCAGAACTTTGGCATTTTAACTTTGTGTTCAAGACTCTATGCTTTATTGATAGGAACACGACTCTGATTTTTCAAAGCAATGTTTTCGTTCCGTCACAAGGTCAAAAGTACCCTTATCTGGCATCCGGTTAAGGGTATGGGATTTGTAATTTGAGTTCACCAAAAAACTCAGTATTAATCTTGCACACTGTGTATAGCATAACATATAGCACTTGTTAAAAACATATTTATCCAAGGAACACATAGGACCAAAACACAGATTTGTTAACAACTTAGTATGTCTATTTTTCATTTCCCTGTGCTTTTAAGATGGGAATTAGATGAATCAGAAACATGCACAATGCACCCAACCCCCATACACAAGTTCCTATAACTTAAGAGTATTTGGGGCAATAGGGGTGAGCATGGTCCGGTTTGGTTCGGTTTTATAGTAAACCAAGAACCAAACCAATACCTACGGATTATAAATTTCGAGAACCAAACCAACCCACAAAACTAAGAGAACCAAACCAATCCAATCCATTAGACTATGGTTCGGTTTCGGTTTTAACCACGGTTTGCTTTGAGCTAAGCTATCATCTCCAAAAAAATATTTGAAATACTTAAAATTACGAAGATAAATTAAAAAAAAACTTATATTAAAATCAATTTCATTCAAATTCTTAAAACAAACTAACATCAACCAACTAATTTAAGAGTAGAATACCAATAATTGCCTCAAACAAATAAAACGAAATACCGGTAAGTCACTAAAATGAATCAACTAAAAATATCACTTATGAAACCTCTTAATATAGTTTAACCAAATAAAAGGACAAAGAGATGGATGCTACGTTAGTACATTAGGTTTATATAGTTTAGAGACAGGTTTTCTTATATAGAAAGTTAGGGTAATTAGTCTTGGTAATGGTAGTAGATGAATTATAGGAATAGGAATTGGAAAACTAAGTGGATATAATAGAATCAATAAATTAGGAAAGTAGGCTCCCATATTTATTTGGTGAATCATAATTAAAATATATATAACTATACATATTATATATATTATACGGTTCGGATCGGTTTGGAACCATGACCGTGAACATAAATCCACAAACCAAACCATATAATGCGGCTTCTAATTTTTTTAAACCATGACCAAACCATACTACTAAAAAACCGAACCAAATCTTTTGGTTTGGATTGGTTTGGACTGGATTCACAGTTTGACGGATATTTTGCTCACCCCTATGGGGCAATACCATGGGTATTCTCCTAATAGTGACCCAAAAATAGAAAGATGTGCCAGTATCATTAAAAAATGCTACCAAACAATAAGCAAATGCTACAATATAAAGAAACCAACATAAAACGCAGAAAGCCATCAAATGGAAAAAACAGAAAGACATCAATCAGAATTACGATCCTCTTACAAACAACAAACTCCAAGCCCTAGACTACAGGATAAATCAAATACAAAAACAACACAAGCCCTACGCGTCCACAAACAACATAATACACAAAAACCCCAAACACGCATACTTATGTAACTTTATAGTAATTGTTTAAAACACGACCCCAAAAAAGAGAAGAGGGGCAAGGACATTAGGGTACGGACTGGCAAACGGCGATGGCAATCAAGGAGGAAATTATTATATGATAGAAAATTGCAACCAGACGAAATATAGCAAGAAGAGAAAAAAAAAAAAAATCCATCAAAATTAGGGTTCTGCAACAAGCAACATTCACCAAGCCCTCAACTACAGGATTACCGGAACCAAATACAAAAACAAGACGAACCCTATTCCTCCAGAAACAACATAAAACGCTCAAACACTAAAACGACAAAGTGTTAGGTGACGACGGTCTAGCAAGAGATTGAATCAGAGCGATATATATTTTGGACCCCATCAAAGATACTTGATCTAACAAAATAATGACAACCTCACTCAACTCAATTGATTCAATTTCTAACTTCAACTTGACTAAACAAGAAAGAGGTTGAATGTGCAAACTCAAGAAATAAATGACGATAGCTTGAAGCCTTAAATGATAATTGATAAGCAAAGCTACTGTCAAGTTCATGAAATCCCTTGTCTACGCTAATCAAGTTCATGAACTCCAATAATTCATTGCTTCTGATAGGAGATTTTACCTTTCGGTTGTGTATGGCAGTAATTCTATGATTGATCGGAGGGTGTTATGGTCTGAAATGAGGTATGTGTTTGCAGCTATTGGGTCTTCTGCTTGGATCCAGTTAGGAGATTTTAACATTGTTCGATCCGCCTCTGAGCGGTTGGTGGGGTTTGATGCTGCTGCTTCGGATGAGTTTAATTCTTGCCTTATGGATATTGAACAGGATGATATGCCTTCAAAGGGTCTTTGGTTTACTTGGTCGAATAAACGAAATGGTTTGGGGGATAATAAAAGCAGATTAGATAGGGTTCTTATCAATTCTAATTGGCTCAATCTTTTCCCTAACAATGAGGCTGTGGTTCAACCTCCTGGGATTTCTAATCACTGCCCTATTCTGGTCTCTATTGCTTTTAATATTGCTAGGAAGAGGTCTTTTAAGTTTTTCAACTTTTGGATGGCTAACCCTAAGTTTCCGGAGGTTTTAAAGACTTCTTGGGCTGCTGTTGTTCAGGAATCTCCTATGTTTGTTTTATCTGTCAAGCTGAAAAGGTTGAAAGGGGTTCTTAGAGAGTTCAATAAGAAGGGTTACTCTGGTATTAGCTCTCAAGTTCAGATGGCAAGAGCTGAGTTGACTAGGGTGCAAGAGCGATGTTTTACTAACCCTTTTAATGCTACTTTGGGTTTGCTAGAGAAGGAGAAGATGAAAATTTTTGTGGAGCTTAGTCTGGCTGAGGAATCCTTTCTTAAACAGAAATCTAGAGTTAAATGGTTGGGTTTGGGTGATAAGAATACTAGATTTTTCTTTCACAAGATGTGCATTCAGCGTACTAAGCATAGTATTCTAAGCCTGGTTGACAGTTCTGGGCGAAAGCTTGAGGATCCAAAGGCTATCAAAGCTGAAATTCTGGGGTATTTTGAGGGTCTTTTGGGAACTCAGTTCTGTGATAAATGGGATGCCAAAGCTGTCTTATCATCTGCGATTCGCACTCAAGTTAGGGAGGAGGATAAAGTGATCCTCATTCAACCTGTCTCCATGGAGGAGGTAAAGAAGGCTCTTTTTCTATTCATGGGGATAAAGCTCCTGGTCCGGACGGCTACAATTCTGCTTTTCATCAAAAGAATTGGGAGATAGTTGGTCCTGATCTTGTTCGTGCTGTTCAGCATTTTTTTTCTAGAGGGTTTTTACTCAAGTCTTGGAATGCAACTGCTATCTCATTGGTTCCTAAGGTGAATAGCCCAACTACTGTGAAGGAGTTTAGGCCTATTGCTTGCTGCAATGTGCATTATAAGTGCATTTCTAAAATTCTAGCCAACAGATTACAAGGTGTGCTTCCTTACCTTATCGATAAAACTCAGTCTGCCTTTATTAAAGGTCGTTCTATTGTTGATAATGTTTTGCTAATGCAAGAAGTGGTTAGAGGTTATCATAGAGATTCTGGTTCCCCCAGATGTTCTATTAAAGTGGACCTCATGAAGGCCTACGATTCTGTGGATTGGGGTTTCCTCATTGATACTTTGTCTGCTATGGGCTTTCCTAGTATTTTTATTCAGTGGATTTCTCAGTGCATTTCTACAGCCTGTTATTCTGTGATTATTAATGGTAGTTTGGAAGGGTTTTTCCCTGGACGGAGGGGCCTTAGGCAAGGAGACCCTATATCCCCTTACCTCTTTCTGATTGTAATGCAAGGGTTCTCTGAAATCTTCAAACAACGGGTGAGCAGGTCTAATTTTCAGTTTCATCCAAAATGCCAAGCTTTGAATTTGACTCAATTGGCCTTTGCTGATGACCTTTTCATTATCTGTGGGGCTGATTTGGAGACTTTTGTTACTATTAGAGATATGTTTGATGATTTTTATCACTTTTCTGGGTTGAGGCCTAATTTGCAAAAAAGTTCTATCTTTTTCTGTGGTGTCAGTGAAGAGGTGGCTATGTCTCTTAGGGATGTGCTTCCCATCCCTGTGGGTTCCTTGCCTGTTAAATACTTGGGAGTACCCTTGATTTCTTCTAGACTTAAAGCCATTGACTGTGAGATTCTCCAGGATAAGATTCTGGGGTGTATTCTGAGTTGGTCTAACAAGGTTTTGACCTATGGAGGGAGGGTGCAACTTATTATTTCTGTTTTATATGGTATCCAAGTGTTCTGGAGCCAGATTTTTGTTCTGCCTCAAAAAGTCACTAAAGCAATTGAGAGTAAATTGATGGCCTTTCTTTGGTTTGGTAGTGAGTTAAACCATAAATGTGCTAAGGTGAAATGGGCTAATGTTTGTGCTCCAAAAGAAGGAGGTTTGGGTTTTAGACGTCTGAAGGACTGTAATGTTGCAGCTGTGTAAACTTCTGTGGGATTTAAGTAAAAAAGCTGATTCCCTTTGGATCAAATGGGTTCATACCTATGTTATTAAAGGTCAGAATATGTGGCACATGGTGATACCTGCTGATTGTTCCTGGACTATTAGGAAAATCTTCCAACTGAGGGAGTTATGTCAACCTCTTATTCTGTATAGAGTTGGGAATGGTAATTCTACTTTTGCTTGGTTGGATAATTGGCACCCTTTGGGTCCTCTATACAAAAAGTATGGTACTAGGGTTTGTGCTGATATAGGCCGGTCTCTTTCAGCTAAAGTTTCTTCTTTAATTCATAATGGTGGCTGGAAGTGGCCTAGGGAGAGGAATAGAATTATGAGGGAGATCAAAGACTTCATTCCAGAAGGGTTTCTACCTGATGTATCTGTGGAGGACTCTGTGATATGGATTCCATCCAAGAATGGCATTTTCTCTATGAAATCTGCATGGAATACAATTAGGAGAGCCCTTCCCGCTCAAGAATGGTGTAAGGTTCTGTGGTTCAAAGGGCATGTACCAAGATGGGCCTTCATTTTGTGGATGGCAATGCAAATTCGTTTAAACACGAAGGATAGATTGTCATTGTGGGGAATCGTGTCCGAATCTTCTTGTGTTTTGTGTGATTGTGATCTTGTGGAGTCCCACAATCATCTATTCTTTGAATGTTGTTATTCTAGTGCTGTTTGGATTGAAGTTTTAAGGCGCAATCATGTAGGTAGGGCTCCAATGCGATGGGATGATGAGAAGGAGTGGTTTAATCTACATTCTAAGGGGGATAGTATGAGGAAGTGTGTGCTGAAACTTTCCCTTGCTGCTGCAATTTACTTTATTTGGCGAGAACGCAATTTTAGAATCTTTCAACACCAAAGGTTGGACTCTGGATCTCTTGCTGCTACAGTTTGTAATTCCATTCGTGATGCTTTGCTATCTTGGAGGATGTTGGATTCTTCTCAAGGAAACAAGGACATATGCAGGGAATGGAGTATTCTCTAGTGTTTCCTTTTGTTCATATGTTTTCTTGTTAGTGCAGTGTTGGGGGTTGGCTCTTGTGCCTTTTACTTAGGTTGTTTTACTCTCTTGCTTGGTCTTGCATGACCTGCTAGGAGTGGGTTTTTGTTTTCATTCGTTGTACTATCTGTACATGTGTTTGGGCTTTTTAATGATAAAGGTACCTTTACCGAAAAAAAACTAATTTGGTTCCATGGTGGAAAATGAATGGTTCAACATCCAAGAGGAAAACTTCTGTTGATACAACACAATTAGGAGAGAATATACACCACTAGAGAGACGTATATCAGACTCGTGTTTTCACTTTGTTTTTCAACTTGTACGCAGGTATGCTGTGATGTTAGAGCATTTCAAACTTCAAAGTCCATAATATAATGAGACTACCATGGATCATCCACAGTTTGCAAAAAGGAAAATGAGGAATCAAGGATCATTAGGTAGATGCTCATTACCAAGTCCATTTATTACTCACTGTAAGAAAGCTCAACCGCAATAGAGAGAATCTGAGCCCAGTTCCTCTAAAACAAGTAACTTTCTACCACCAAACATAGTGCACCAAGGTTTTAAAGGAGTTCCATTAGAGTGCAAAAGGAGGATAATAAAACCTAAAACATCACAATTTAAAGTAACATCATTTGTTACGATTTTCACTTGAGAAAACCTCTATAGGCAATTTTCAAGTGACATCAATTTCTTTCCAATTGTTTGCTACTATACATACTTGTTTTCAACTCTTGGGGCCATACGGATCCAAAAATTCTATTCAGCGGGAGCACCAATTTCTACTAACAAAAGGCCCTAAACTCAATATTAAGAAGCCCTAATCAAAAAGACCAATTTGGCCAATTATTCAGTAGTACTCTCGGAGTACCATGTTCCATTGCGGTACTTTCCAGTTCCCACAAATAAAAGATCGTCGGGGGCACCAATTTTTACTAACAAAAATTTAAAGTCCTAAACTAGACTCCATCATATGCAAAAGGCCCTGAACTCAGTATCAAGAAGCCCTAATCAAAAAGTTCAATTTGGCCAATTATTCAGTAGTACTCTCGGAGTACCATGTTTCATTGCGGTACTTCCCAGTTCCCACAAAAAAAAGATCGCCGCCACACAATGTGGGTCACTCATTGTGTCCTCAGCACCCAACAAAAGTGAATGATAAATCCCCTACCGCAAAATTTGTCGTACAATGTAGAGACAATTGGTGTATGTGTATAAAGCCATAAAATCATTCTCTAAAAACCATAATTAAAAAAACCAATTTACATAGATACATGTGCTGCATATGAAAAAATGCATGAGTTAAAAAATCCCTAAACTCAGTTGCACAGATTCCCAATCAAAAGGCCAATTAATTTATCTACTTCAACTATGCATCACGGAGTTGTAACACACACAGACCTCAGCTTTGGTTTAGGTCGGCCACAGAAGGACAAAGATGGACGGACGACGGCAAACGACAAAGAACAACGACGGACGACGGTCTTCTCCAGATCTCGACTACGAATCCACATCGAATCCACGTGTTCCAAAACCAATCGAGGCAATAAATATTTCTCAATACTGGACTTATTAAATGAGTAGGGCCTTTCTTTTGCATCGGAACATTTATTTTAGATCAACAAAAGACACTTGGTCAAAAAAGATTTTGACAAATTGCATCCTCAAGATTCCTAGTAGCCCTCTACTAGGAATCACTTTTTCAGTAACCAATAGCCTTATACTATGAGCTACATATTGTGGTCACAAGTCTCGTTAACCTACTAGCCACTAGGAACCATTGTTTTTCAGCTTTCATTATCTCAAATGCACACTTTTAGACTTCTTATCACTTAGTGATGCGTAGTTTTTACGTCTGCTATGAACCACTATTTTTCAATTCACATGACTAGTAGTCTAAACACCTACTAACCGTCATGTGTTTTTCTTGTGTGGTCAGTAGTCATAAACTACCAGGAAGTAGGAACAATTTCTTTATTTCCATCTGATCAAGAAAACATGGTCCTTTCATTTCAAACCGAAGCAATGGGAAAATTTTTGGATCTATAAATTTGATACTCTTTCAGTGAGAGCAACATAAACTCAAGGCAACAAATACTTATTGGATCTAGTACGTATCTTTGATTCATATTAACCAAGGCACCATCAATTCAAGGCAAGAAGTATGTTTCAGATCCAATACGTAAACTTCAATCCATATTAAACCGATGTAACATTGAATCCACATGTTCCAAAACTAATCGAAGCAACAAATATTTCTTAATACAGCACTTATTAGATAAATTGGGCCTTTCTTTTTAATCGGAGAAAAATATATTTAATACGCATCAAAGATACTAGGTCTAACAAGAAATAGACAAATTATGTCCTCTGTAGCCGGTAGCCCTCTACTAGGAATCACTTTTTCAGTGACCAGCAGCCTTCTACTAGGAGCTAGAAATTGTGGCCAATAGTCTTGTTAACCTACAAATTGTGGCTAATAGTCTCGTTAACCTACTACGAAACACTGTTTTTCCGATTTCATTGTCTTAAATGCACACTTTCAGAGTTCTTATCACCTAGTGATCAGTAGTCTTTTTTACACCTACTAGGAATCACTATTTTTCTTTCACGTGACTAGTAGCCTAAATACCTACTAACCGTCATGTGTCACTATATTTCCTTCCCATGACTAGTAGTCTTAACACCTACTAACCATCATGTGTTTCTCTCGTGTGGTAAGTAGTCATAAATGAAGTAGGAAAACCTTCTTTATTTCTATCTCATCAAGAAAACATGGTCCTTTTATTTCAAACCGAAGCAACAGACATTTGGATCCATAAAATTGATCCAACTCTTTCAATGAGAGCAACATTAATTCAAGGCAACAAATACTTATTGGATATAGTAATACATATAAAACCGATGTAACATCGAAACATAAATCTTGAGCATCACCCAACATAACCCACTCGAAGGGCCAAACACAAATCGATCTTAATATCTCGTTATGTGCTTTTCATTATTTTCTCATCCTATATAAGGCCAAATTTGGAGGCTAAACATACCAGTTCGGTTTACATCCCGAACCAGCTTTTTTCTTGATGAACTAGACCACTTCATTAGGAAAGCCGTTGCTTACCTAGTTTATCAAAAATGGTCCGTTACATATGGGATTTCTATGGCGATTATCTAAACTGAGCCAAAATACCTGCTACGTCCAGGACAACAGCAAGAACCTAGGACAACATCTAGAACCTAGCTGACATGTCAAAAATTCGACCAACAAACAGCATTCGAGAGATGTACCAAAGCTTCAATTTTATGATTGAGAACATACAACTCTTTTACTGTGTTACTTGAGTTAGGCCCTAGCCTGCCTCTAATACACACATAGCCGTATAACTCACGGCCCTCTACTCAATAGCTTCTTCGCCCTACAACAACCAAATGGATGGGCCTAGTTATGTTGCTTATTACTTTCATCAGCCACCAATTTGGGTTTTTAACATCCGAAATTGCCAATTGACTATCTGGTTGGGCTAGTAATTCTGCTAAGCAAATATAGATAGCTGAGTACATAAATAGCATCACCAGTTCACAATTGTCGACCAATTGTCAACAAAACTGTTAACTAGTCCCTTGGCAAATCGCAGCTAGAAGAAAACTTCACCGAATGCTACAAAGGACAAAGTGTGCGAAGAATTAAACGAAAGAGAGTACTTGCCTGTTGAACATCCAGCCCTCGAGCCCAAACATCAGTAGTGATCAGATCACAGGTGTCACCATCCCGGAACTCTTTTATTATTGCATATCTCTCCTTCTGGGGCATATCTCCATGCATAGAAGAGACAGTAAAGTTGTTGCAAGGCATCTTCTCAGTTAGCCAATCAACCTGTACATAAAAACATGGCAATTAAATCCAAATGATAGAACTAATTGAAATTAGACAGTTCTACTAATCACTGGAAAGTGGCCAAGTACAAAAGTGCATTAGAGAAATCATTTTAAAGACCAAAAGAAAATTCTGGATTAAGAATAAGTTTACATTCCCAATTGCAAAACCACAACGCACCATACAATAGCATCTCCAACTGAGCATTACATAGACATTTTTGAGGACCAATTCTTATGGAAGCACTGCAAACCACCTAAAAGCATCATCAATTTAAGCAATGCGACCTCCTCTTTCGAAAGGGGAAAAAAAAAAAGCCTTCATCAACATGATCAACCATAGGAAAAGGTTTAAACACCCAAAATAATAACACATCACAAAAAAAAAACCTTAAATAGGCACAGCCCTCGCATTTACACGTATTATATGTGACAAAAAAAGGAAAATGGAACAGAGCTTCAAAACCACAGTTGTCCAAGAAATTGAAAGCTGGATGATGATTATTGTCATCCGTTAAAAATCATCCACAAGGCATGGTTCAGATACTCAATTTTCCGTTTGAAATGAAATAGAAGCACCAGAATTTGAAAATTAGTTCCAACTTCAACTCCAAATTGGCATCCTAGGAAAAGTTCAGGTAGGAATAAAAACAAATGATTACCCATAACCACAGAGCCTTCTAAAGTAGTTAAGCATGATCCCAGCTCTAACCTTCATGGTTCAAAGTCAGAAATACAAAACATTTGGAGCCCTAGCCCATAGTGGTCTATATTAAGGTATAAACTGATAAAGTACCACACTTCATAATTCAGCAAGTGCTCAAATGAGAATATAAGAGGACGCTCAGGCCCTGAATTTGTGGTGGTTGAAAAAATAGACCATTGTTTGATGTTTGGATAAAGAATTTGCAAAGGTGATGAAAATGATAGGGAAATCAAAAATTAGTTTTTTCACTTAACTAGCTTCTTATCAGTCACCTTTTCAGTTTACTCCATAAAAGCCAAAGAGTGACAATATTTCTAAGGAAGTAAGAGAGGTACTAACCTCTAAGCCTTGTGGTGGTCATGCTGCCCTACGACATGAGGGGATACACCAGAAGTCTCTCGTTCTGGATGGTACAGTATCTGATTAAGCGCAACAAAGTCTAATGGATAGCAAGCTAATCATCTCCAATTCAGTCCTAAATTGTGATTCCCCAGCTGTTCCTACCACATCCTTCAAGCGTTATATGGCCACCATTGTCTCATCCGCCAACTTTCGCCTGTAGACATTTCCAAAACCCCTAGCGCCAAGTAAATTCTTAGAGCTAAATAGTCTGTAGCAACTTGGAGCTCTAACTTCTGAGAATGCCAAAGCTCATCAGACCCTCTTTCAAGTCTACAACAAAGTAAAGCCCCTGTTAAGGATCTTGTAAAACACTGATATACACCATACGTGTACTTATCAAAAGAAAAAGAAACTGTTTCTTTCTTTCAGTGCTCTTTTCAAAAAACTTCACAAAGGTTAAACACGTTTTTGAAAACTCATAATGGGAAGATTTTCCTCAAATAGTCAACTCGAAAAGGAAAAATGTTTCTGAATTTTTAAGAACTACTCTATTTTCTTAGATAGATGAAAACTTTATTCCAACAACGAGGGCTTCGGGATTTTTTATATGTTTTATTCTAAAGCACAAAACAAAACCAAAAACACAAAGTCAACCAAACGAAAACAGTTCTAAGCATTGTTAGTTACTAACCAGTGGTGTTAAGAACTGTATGCTTTTTTTTATCTATTTCTCCTCCAACATATATAGGAACAGAAATGCGTACGTATGAGAATGAGAGAGGCAAACCAGCTACTTTCTCGGAGCTGTCTTTTCCTGAAAAAAATTACTATTAGTATAAGAAAAGTTTGGATCAAGAAAAGAAAAATAGAGAGATATAGAACTGACCAGGGGATGAACAAAGAGAAAATGAAAGACGAATAGGAAGGATGATCCAGAGCAACATTAATCCAAAAATCAGTGAGTTACGAGAAAACCAAACATAGAGTCAAGCTTCTGATTAAAAAACCTTATAATATCCATTATTTGATAACAAATGTTTATGTAGATTGATACACAATAAATGCTCTGATTTCTTACACTTGGCAAAGATTGTCCAGGAGATTGGAGGAGTGATAACACGTGCTTGATGATCATGCTTTTGTTGCACTCGAACAGCTCTGACTGCCGGAACCAGTCGAACCGCTTCCACAGCCTCGCTAGCCGGCTTTCTTCTTCGCCTTCCCTGCCACCCAACAAAAGTGAATGACAAATCCCCTACCACAAAATTTGTGGCCACATATATGGTTGGGGGTAACATGTAGACAGCCAATTTGTATTTGTATAAAGCCGTAAAATCATTCTCAAAAAACCCTAAACAAAAAAACCAATTTGTAAAGATACATGCGCTGGATATTAAAATGTGCATGTGTTAAAAAATCTCTAAACTCAGTTGCACAAATTCCCAATCGAAAGGCCAATTAGTTTATCTACAATACACTATTCATCACGGAGTTGTAACACACACACACACACACACACACACAGAGACCTCGGCTTTGGTTTAGGCCGTCGACGGACAGACGAAGATGGACGGACAACGGCGAACGACAAAGAACAGCGACGGACGACGGGCTTCTCCAGTCTCGACTACGACTCTACGAAATACGTATGTGTACTTTTGAGGAAACCATTTAGTTGCAGTTTAGGGGTTTTGGCGCCGACAAGCAGACGAGGAATCGGGGCTGCTTGCATCGGTTCCTGCATCTGCTGCACTCCCAATCCCCTTCACCCCCTTCCCCTCCAAACCCCTCTCTCTCTCTCTCTCTCTCTCTCTCTCTCTGTTGGCCGAAAACTGCAAAGGATGTTGTCGCTACTCGCTAGGTTTAAAAAGTCGGATTGATACGGGATAGGTAAACTACTGCGGCATATTTGCCCTTTCGGCGCAATGTTTAACGGGCCCACTCAGGCTCTATTCGAAACTTAAGGAAAGAAGAGAAAGGAAAAGAAAAAAAGGAAAATTAAAGAATTTTTTCTACTATCGTTCAGTTGAAAGAGAAAGAGAGAATAAAAAAAATTCAAATTTTCTCACCTATTTTATTGTCTTCTCCTTTCCTTTTCTTTTCATTTAGGTTCCAAACAGAGCATCTGTTTTTAAATGAAAACTGGGAAGATATGATCGAGATATTGAATTAAGCGGATTTTTCACGAGCCCACTCAAATTTTTTTTAAATAATTGAGCTGCTCAAATTTTTCATACGGAATCCAGAATAAACCGCTCAACCGTTGGTGCAATATTGGTTCAAAAGTGGTCGGTGTCCCCAGAAGGGTTCTTTGCTCTTGCCTATCTCCTTTTCAAGCCCAAAAAGATTGATGCAAATTCAAAACAATCTTTGATATCATCAAAGGAGTATTTATTTATTTATTGCTAAAAGTTGCCCAAAACATGTTTTTGTCTTGTAAAAGTAAATCCAAAATAAATGTTTTGAAAACTTGTTTTCTAAAAAATTCTTGGAGTCCATCGGTTCCATTACAATTGTAATCCCAGCATGTAGTGGATTTCATTTTTATCTGTCTCCTGTTAAAGGATAACATACAGGAAAGCATCTTGATTTCTCTCTTTTAACATTTTCATGCATGTGAGAGTGCTTAGAGCATCTTCAGTCTTAACCCTAATTTTTATCTAAATTTGGGTAAAAATCCATTTTGGATTAGGCTCACTCCAATGGGAAAATAATTCATTACCCAAATATATTCTTTTTTATACTTTCAATAAGCTCGACAAAGAGTTTCATCCTCCACCATGGTAAATCCTTTACCATGAATCGATTGCTTTTGGCTTCCTACTGCCACAGGAGAATTTTGCGATATAATTTCTACTCCATGAGTTTGTTCCAGACTCATAGAATCCTCAAGGATTTCATACTCATCCATTGATCAAATTGGAAATTCACAATTGTATGTTGGGAGAGAGAGAGAGGAGAGAAGCAGCAATCTATTTAATTATGCTGGTTCTCTGCTATCAAAAAGGCATGGAAAGAGCAAAGAGCAGTTGAGTTTTAAAGGGAAACAGACGTCGGAAAAATGGGGACAGAACTTGGATTGTCTCAAATTTGGACAAAAAAATGGGTAAAACGCAAAGTGGGGAAGGGTTTGGGTCAAAGATTGGAGAGGGTTTTTTTTTTTGTGGATTTTGCCCAAATTTTAAATTTGAGTCTTAAAATGAGTCAAGGCTGGAGATGCTCTCACCAATGGTAAGAAAATGCCTCATCTACCAAATTTTATCCATTGTAGGGGGTTTAAATCACTCGCCCAAAAGTAGGGCTCAAAGTTCAAACTCAACATCAGTCGGCGATGGCCCAACTGGAAGAAGCTACTACTATTCTGACAAAACTTCTTCAGCAGATCTTATGATCTTAAGACAAAACATGATGAAAGAATACAATCATCAATCCACTACAGTTCCTCTTTTCTGCAATAGCACGGATCAAAGACTAAGAAATCACAAGTCAAATGCTCGTTCGGAAGATAAGTGAACAGCCAATTTTCAATGACCATTGCCTACAGTATTTGTATCCTAGTATAGGCCATGAACACGAGGATATGTATGTGTAGTGGTGCGTCTCGGCGATCTTGAAAGGGCTTTATGCAGCGGATACCGGTTGCGATTTCTGTCTGGGTGGTATGTTAAGCGAAGACTTCATTGTGTCGTATACTGCGAAACCAATTGCAACAGAAGGAACGATCTGGGAACAAAATCACAAAAGCTATCATTAATCATGGTACCTCCTCGCTGAGAGAATTATTTGAGTATCACTAGTGTTATACCAACAATCGGAGTAATATTAAACATGCTTATCTTCTTCGATATAGTATGCAAAACATGACTTAGGGCCAGGTACGACACCCTAAATAACCTTCTGTTGATCTTTTGAAAATGGTTTCAATTCATACAAGAAGAAAAGGTACACCCAAAGGGTGGGCTATGAAAATCTTATAAAGCAACCGCCTATTATTAACAATCAAAATTGAAGGAGTTGAGAGAAAAGAAGAACAGAGAATAATCGTTACGTCATATATATTTATAAGTGAAGCAGTTAAACAAAACTCAAGTTGTTGAGATATCAAATCCTCAACTATCTGACACAGCTGAATTAGGTTTCTATCAGTTTTTTAATGGCACTTTTCGCGTTGAAAATAACATTCCATGGTCTTAACAAAGAGGAACACGAAAATAGAGTTCTCCCTATGTATTTAAATAGATCAAAGAAAAATACCTTAATGTAGTTAATGCTTAGCCCAGCAAACAACTGCGTCCACCCTTGATTACGGACAATAGTAGCAAGGCCCTGGATGGTACTCCCGTATCTGGCACCTCCTTGTATTGAAGGTCGCAGATGTTCAACCTAAAAACAAAAAACAAAAAAAGGCCAATTTAGTAAGCAAAAATTTATGTAGTAATGCTAGTCCCGGCCTCGCACCATAATTATCCCGAGATTCTAAAATCAAGTTGTATCTTACTATTGCAGAACAGGAAATGCACCAAAACCTTAGGTTGACTAGATTTAATCTACTATCAGACATCAAGCTAAGTTGCATTCTGAGGTAGCCCCTCCAAATAAGGTCCAGCTTGAGTCCCAAGTCAAAGTTTCAAATTGGTTTCATAAATCCTATGCACTCCTAAGGAAAGCACAATCATGTAGGGATGGCAATCAGGGCGGATATGGGAAATTTCGTACCCAATACCCGAAATAATTACCCACCCCAACTCCGCCCCAATAACCGAATGGGGAGAGAAGTGGTTACCCATATCCGAACCAAACAAATTTCAGGTATTCCCCGAACCGAATGGGTAACCGAACAAGACGTTTTTTTGATCCAAAAAAAAAGAAGAAAAAACTAGAAAGATTGGGATTTTCTTCTCCTCCAAAGTCAGCCCCTTTGACAGAAAAGGACCTAAAAATACCCTGAAATCATCATATCAATTATGGCAAAACAGCTTCAACTTAAAAAATCAAAGATACAACATAAACCAGAACCCATCTTTCTAGTTTGCCAGCTACAACACAAATACAAAAAATCAGGAAGCGGGAGATACGAAACCGGACAGAGAAGAGGGAGGTGAACCTGAAGCAGATCTGTTGAGAGATGTCTTATGATCGCCAGCGGACGGGGAACTCAAATCAGGAGAGAGAGAGAGAGAGAGAGAGATGGCCGAAAACCTTAATCGACGGTGAAAGGGTGACAGCGAGAGAAAATGAGTCGGACGTAAAAGATGAGGAGTTGCAGTCTGCAAAGGATGGGATATGGGGCAGCGTGGGTGGGTGAATGAAACTGTTAAAGTAATAGAAGTGTCAAGTGTGTGAACCCTAAGTTTTAAACCTCGCTACCGTGGAGTATGTGTGTGTGTGTGTGTGTGTATATATATATATATATATATTTATATATATAGGGTATTGTCGTAATTTCTTTATTTCGGTTCGGGTAACAGTTAAACCATAACTGAACCGATACCCGTTCGGTTATCCAATACCTCAACCATACCCATATCCACGGGGCAAAATCGGGTTATGGTTCAGGGTTCAGGAAAAAACATCAGTTACAGTTCGGGTACCATCGGATTACCATCTCTACAATCATGCCTTGTCGAGTAAACGACTGCTAAGTGCTAAAAACATATACTTGTCCCTTCAAACACAAATGCAGAAGGAAGAAGATCATAGAACCTGACAAAGGCAGCCTAGCCTGGATAAACAGTTTAATTTAGGGTAAATTTTAGAGATGGTCCCTCTAGTTTGCGTGAAATTTCAATTTCGCCCCTCTAGTATTAATTGTGCCATTTTTTTTCATGGGATTTATCTTGATTTTTACAATTCCATTGTGTTCTTTTTTATGCGATTAGAAAAGAAGAAAAGTTGTTATGAAATCTTCTGTTAATCTTGTTATAAAACATTTTTCTTTTTTTCTAATCATGAAAAATAAGAAAAAGTTTTTTAGGGCAAATAAAGAAGAAGATGTCATCAAATATTTTGCTAATCTTGTTACAAAACACTTTCCTTTTTTCTAATCCCGTAAAAATAAACATAACGGGATTGTATGAATCAAGATAGACCCATTGAAAGAAAACCCGATGCAAAGTTATTTAACTAAGGGATGCTTTTCGAATTTCATAATATTATCCATAATATATTCCAAAATATAAAAATTTCTTCAATATATTTTGAATATTCAATCAAAAATATAATTAAGGTTTAAAAGATATTAGGTATGAGTTTGTCTTTCCAAAAATCAACAATCAAATGTAAAATTTGTAAAATAGTCCTAGTTTGCATTTTGTCTCAATTCCATCACTCTAGGAGGAAAATGTCAATTTTACCCATGAATTCCGTTAGTTCTAATAACACCGTCAGTGAGAAGGACCAAATTGAGACAAAATATAAACTATAGGACTAAAAATGGCACAATCAATATTAGAGGGACGAAATTGAGATTTCACGCAAATTAGAGGGACTATTTCTAAAATTAACCCTTTAATTTAACATGTGGAAGAAATGAAAAACAACAATAAAAATGAGAGTGCAGAATAGGCAAAAAGGAAATTCTTATTCAAAACCAAAGAGGCAAGAATAAGCTCAGAAAATCAATTAGACTTGAAAGCAATATAAACGAGTGATGTCGATTTTTTTAAATATTAGCATAGAAAGAAATTTTGTATTGTCAAGTTCAATCTTTCACTCTATCTCTGTCCCTTAGTCAACTATGAGAGAGAGAGAGACACACACAGAGAGCAGCTCCAAAGTGTTTCAAGCTCTACACATTAACAAAGGGGTCAATACCAGGTGTAGCAAGAAGAAATCATCCTACATGCCACCAACCTCCAACCAAACCCCCCACAAACCTACCAAAATGAACTGAGGGCATAAAACAAATCCTAACATAAGCATGATGCGGCAAGTTCCGGGTAAACTCATCCAAACTCGATTCTGGTTGGTGTTGTTCATATTCCTTGGCAACCCATTGAATTTTTTTTTTTTTTAACACAAGCTATGAAGCACGGATACTCTATTTTAGCCTACGTATCACGTACCGTACGCGTATCGGACACGGATACGCTCCAGATACGTGTCCGATACGTTTTTTAGAGTATCCAGATTTTAACATTAATTTTTGGTAAGCCGATACGTTTTGGATACATTCAGATACGTTGTGGATACGTTTTGGAGGTTTTAGATACGCGCGGGGTTAAAATTATTATTACTTAAAATTAAAGGGTGAAAACTGCAATTAGGTGTATATATATGTTTTAAACATTCTATACATATTCAAACAAAGGAATTACAGAGAAGGAAAAGGCAGGAGTCGATCTGCTTTCACTCGTCTCTCAACCTCGTCATCTATAACTGGAAGTCTCTCTCTCTCTCTCTCTCTCTCTCTCTCTCTCTCTCTCTCTCTCTCTGAGTTAGGGTTTTTTTTATACCTCTGAGTTAGGGGTTTTTTTTATACTTATACAGTAGACTGTGAGTTAGGGTTGCTTTTTTTATACATATACCTATCGTCTCTCATCTCTCTCTGGTCTAATTTAGGTTTTTTTTAACAGAAAAAAATCTGATGGATTCTGCTAGGATTTTTTTTTTGGGTATATATTTTATTTTTATTTATTTTTATATTTAACGTATCGTATCTCACTTTTTAAAAAAATCACGTATCCGTATCCGTGCTTCTTAGAACACAAGTATGGCCTGAAGAACAAGCATTTTATGTCACAAAGAGACAGTGTTCTAAATGGCGGCCACCTAGGCGCTTGGAGGTGCCCTACCGCCACGCCAATAGCCTTTGGCGCTTTATTTGGCACACAGGGAGGTTTGGCGGTGTTTGGCGGCCACCTAGGCGGCCTTGGCGGCGGCGTCTTTGGAGACATTTGGCAGCCTAAAAATAATATATATATATAAAATAATACGAGGGAGGTGAGCGAAACCCTACTACTTATTGTCTTATTAACTTATTTGCTAGTTGCTACTACTTAATTTCATTTGAGTTTGTACTTTGAAGTTTGAACTTGCATTATGGATACATGGAATATAGTTTGATTGGATAGTGGTTTGTTAAAAAAGAAATACCGCCGAATTGCTTGGCACCGCGGCGGCTTGGCGCTTATAGGTGGGTCTCCGCCCGACTACTGCCAAGCGCCATTTATAACATTGCAAAGAGAAGCCCTGCTTGTGCAGCAATGAATTAGACTTCATTTGCTTTTTTGTTTAGACATGATGGACTACAAAGGCTTTGTAATCTCCGTTAGACTTGAAATATGGTTTGTCCCAAAAGCAAACTGTATCAGTATCCCCCAGTGACTATCCCATTGTAAACCCAATATGTTGATTAGCTACAGAGATCAAAAAGCAAAGGAACACAACGCAACTCTACTGGATGTGTAAAGGTGTATGAAGCAATACCTGCATCTGCCTCCTGACAACATCTAAGGGGTATGTCAAAGTTTGCCCAAATAAACCAGCCAAAGCTCCACACGAAAGTCTCATCGTAATGGACTTCTGTTGGTCTTCAGGAACATGCCTCTTCAGTTCTTCATAGATGTAAAACTTCAAACCAGCATAAGGAAGGATACCGATCAGTGTTGGACCTGCTTAAAAGTACAGCTTCAGTCATTTGGACCACATGGAGAATTAGCAAAATACATAATAAACCAATGCAACAAGCGATCAACTAAATTCAATCAACAGTATCACACAATGAGATAAGCTATGTAAAGGACTAATACTCACATCTTCTTCACCCAAAACATCTTTTTGTGGTGCATAAAAACCGGATTACTTTCGGAAAACATTCTACAAAATAAGCTTCAAAAACCATCAACCAAACAATTTTTGTAAGTTTCAGAACATGAGTCCAAAATATAATTCTGAAACTGAAATCGAACAGGTCGTCTGAATCTTGGATTTGAACAATTCTCTTCCACAAATCCAAGTTGTGTTTCTCTCATCATTTAGTTTAAAAAACGAGCAAATCTCCTCCAAATTCGTCTCAAACACAAGAATCAGCTTGAATTTAATTCCCACCCATGGCATGACGAACTACTTATAGAAAATGCAAGTTTATTGCAAATCTATTGAACAATATACGACAAAATAAAAACTACATACATGCTCATAAGTCATAAGATTTCAAATAATAGCCATCCAATGTTTTCAATAAAGGGGAACCGTATAATATATACCTATACCCCGATACAATGCACGTACTCCTCCTTCTTTGTAGACACTCTCTAATACATTTTTTATGCCATTGTAAGCAGGCTGCACATGAGTACTTCTCGCACTATTCTGGAAACTTCCTCTTGTATCCACAACCTTTAAAAAATGAAGTATCAAATTAATATAAGAAAGATATCATGTGAAGGCAATCCAACTCTTGGGCAGGTGTAAAAAGAAAGAGAAAAAAGACATACACCATAAATGCCATATCACAAATCCTTGAACATATCAACAATAGCAACAAAACTTGTATCTATATGTAACACATGCTAGAATAGACCAGTACCCTACGGATTACATTTTCATAATGCACATTCCAATCACAATCTTATTGTGTTCAAAAACACCAAACATTGCTATCCTCAACCTTTTTCTGTTAAAAGCAAATAAGAATTAAACCGTAACTATATAGAAATGCTAGATCTAGAGGGGGATAGCTTTTCCATTGAATATAACCGACAAAATAACTTGTAATTCTATACAAAGAACTCCCTACGTAATGGAAGTGCCACAGGTTCCTTTCCCGTCGTATGAGCCTCATCAAGCAGAGTGAGACCATCAACCAGATATCCAACTTTTGCCTACCTTTGTCCTTACCAAAAATAAAGAAGCTCCATGACCTAGTTTGCTGGATGCACCCAAACTACACCGAACCGAGAATTGATGGAAGTCAGAACTTCCAAGCCACTGACATTGCAGAAGCAAGTGAACTACATACTCCACACCCCTCTTGGCCATCCAACACCGCTTGACGAAATTTTTCTTGCTCCAATCAAGTTACCAATTGTAAGAATCTTGCCTTGTGTTGTGAACCAAGCAAACAAAGCTACCTTAAGAGACTTTCTGACAGGTAGTAGGCAGTAGGCACTGCTGCCACCAAACTACTTTCGCAACATGTCTTTATATTGGAATAACATTGAAAAGGTTAGACGCCATTTCTTAAAGAATCGTCCTTGGCCCAAAGCTTGGCGACCTATGAAACCTCTCAACAAGTGCCATTAACTGTTCATTTACCAATTTTACACCTTCCTGCGAAGCAAAGTATCCTGTGTGACATGATCCCAATCCCTATGAAGGTGGTTCCCCACGAGGCACTCATACTATGGCAACTGACACCAACTGTCATCAATATCCATCCCCAAAGTCAAGCAGTTAACGATGCCCACACCAAACCAGATGTAGCACACAGAATCTTTCCACCCCTCCCTCGAAAAGTTACCTTTCGAAAGGCCCCATCAACAATGACAAAACTACCTTCTGCAAATCATACTAAATCCCAATCCATCAAATGATACTTAAGTTCTTCCCCGACTCCTCCCCATCGAACATTCTTGAATAACTTCTCCTACCTCTTGGCAACACATCGTAGAGAACCATGTAACTTATACAATTATTCTTTTTACAGTCTTACAGATTTAGAGAAGATTTGAAACTACAAAAACACATTAATCATCCCTGAAGTCAGTAAAAGAACTGAATACATGAAATATCTTCGATCATCTTACACAGTGTGTTTATAAAAGTTACACCTAGAAGAGAAAGATTTATAGCATCAAATGAGTATTGCAATGGAAATACTAACATACAATTCATTATTTTAAGTTACCTTAATGTCACAAAGTGTCCCAAACCATCCACACGAGAGAGAAAAAGGGAAAAAAAAACTGACTACAACCAACATACCTGGTAAGCAAGTTTGGTACGAGCCAAATCCAATGGATAAGTGCACAAAACTGCTGTTCCTCCAGATGCTGAACCAGCTAAAAGATCTATAATGGGACCCGTTCCCAAGGCAGAGTAGTTATCCAGGATCCAATCTCGATACCGCTCATATGTCATGAAATGTAATGCCGCATAGGGAACAATCCGAAGGACGCTAGCTCCATTTCCTCTGGAAGAGATGATAAAAAGAGTTTAAACATCTTTGTCTGAGAAACAAGGCAAGTTGAAAATGACCAAATATTGTAACTTAGAACTTACTTATAGAATCCTAAACCACCTTCATGCTTTAGTACTTTCTTCAGTGACTGATAGACCCCTAGAGAATGGAACCCTTCGGTTCTAGTCTACACATATCACACAAGATAGGGAGGGTAAGAAAAATATTTAAGGTATTTTTTTTTTTGGGTAAATCAATATTTAAGGTATTTGCAGAGGCAACAACTAGGTAAAACATATATCTAATATAAGTAAATCATCAAGAAGAAAAAACGATGGATGCCTAACAAGTACCAAAGTTGTAAATTCAATAAAGAAATCATCCAAAACATAAGAAACCTTTACATAAGTACTTCAATTACTTACTAAAGGAAAGTAATAGGAAGAAGAAAAAGAAACCTAAAAATAGCTAATCCGGGGGTTATGCCGTTATGGTGCAATGGCATTAGTTTGTATAAACAAGTTTTGGTGTTTTTCAAAAATCCTTTACAATGAGAAAAAACTTTCTTCAAGGCTCAATGTGTAACACCAAAAGACAATCCACACGCTCCAAATATAAGCAGAGAGAAAAGATTACACAAAATCTGTAACAAGCTTGAACCCACTACATTTAAACCAACCTATCATGAAAAAAAAGGTTCACCTGCAAGAGTATTTTAATCCGTTCCAAAGGAGCAACAGCAGTTTTTGCAAATGCTCCAGCAGCACCTCCTGCGATAAGTTCCCTGACATATACGGGCAAACAATCAACCAATACAACCTCTCTATCCGTCGCTGACCCATCAACAAGCCCTGCCACATTTGTGGACAAAGCAGACCTTTGTGACGAAGAACCCATATCAAATTCCAGCGAAAAGAACAAAAATCTCTATATAAGAACTCGAATATGATTCACTATCCGCTCTGCAGTTTGAAGAACTCCTTATCCCATCTATCTCGAGGGATACAAAATGAGAAGACGTTATAATCCAGGTACAAAGACAATGGCCTGGGAACACCCCGAAATAAGCTGGGAAGGTTCACAAGCCGATCCTCTTCTTCGATAACCCCAAGATACATCAACAAATGAAGATAAATTGACCACAAAGATCAAGTAACTCAGTCTTTCTTCAATTCAACCAATGCCCCCATGGATCTATATCAAATTCATCAATGCCCATAACAACTTATTCACCAATAAAATCAATAACTTCACCCAAAAAGATATTGGAGTTCGAAACCCTTCAACCCGAACGGCACACCCAAGTGATTCTGATACCAAATCACCTCAACCCTCTTGAAATTCTTCTCTCCTGCTCTCTTGTAATGTTTTATTGTTAGCAATGAAATGTTACTTTCTTCGCTGATAACAAAAAAAACAAACAAACAACCCTCTTGAAATTTGAACCAGAATTGTTGAAAACTCCAAACAGAAACAATGCTATTGTAGATTAATCAGAAACCCACGTAAATCTAAGACCAAATCACCTCAACCCACTTGAATATAGATACACACACACACACACACACACACCATTATCGTCCAAAATTCCACACAAAAAAGACTATGTCTGTAGAATAAAGAGAACCCAATTTAATACAAACAAACCCCACGTGAATCTAAGGCCAAAGAAAAGATACCCACTTGGAATTGATGATTCTATTGGTGATTCCGGTCGAAAATCAACAGCAGAGAAGGAAGGGATTGAGGAAAACCTGGGGGCGGCCGATTAGGTTACAAGAGAGCGGAGATAACGAGGATCTGATTACGAATGTGAATGCTTTGACCCGTTCTCCTTGGCCGCGGGAATGAGGTATTTTCCTTTTTGTGGGGGTTTCTTCTCTTTTTCGTAGAAGGAGAGGCTTTTGGAGCCAATAAGGAGCCTTGCAGCAACTACTTGGGCCCACTTTGTGGACGCGTGGGCGTGTTCAACGGCGAGTATCATGTAGCGCACGAATTCAAAGGTTGACAGATTATTTGATGACGTTGGGAGAGGTTGGAACAGACACGGGTCTGGTCTACTTTGCATACGTTTGGTTTGACAGGAACGACTCATTAATGAGGTGGCATATTCATTCATAACAAAAGTCTCATAAGATTTTTATAGAAAAATCGCCATAGTGGATTCGGATTAGAGCTGGGCAACAGACACGAGACACGATAACACGACACGAACCGGACACAAAGTTAGAGGGTTAGGGTTGAACATTTCGGACACGAAACACGAAAATGACACGACTCGAGAACACGAATTCTAAATGCGTTGGGTTCGGGTTGAACACGCGACACACGAAATTGACACGACTAACACGGTTACTAATCTGTGTCACCTATTTTCACGAACATATATACATAATATATGGTATATCTATAATTCTATATAGAGTTAGGCAACAAACACGATAACACGACACGAACAGGACACGAAGTTAACGGGTTAGGGTTGAGCATTTCTGACACGAAACACGAAAATGACACGACTCGAGAAACACGAATTTTAAATGGGTCAGGTTAGGGTTGGGTGATTTGCGACACGAACACGACTGACACGACACGAACACGACTCGACACGACCCGTTACCCAGGTCTAATTCGGATCCAGGCTTATCGGCCATAAGGTTGAAAACTGCACCTTTTCATTCAGCCCTAATTTCATAATAATACCAATTGTTCATATTTTCGATCTTGTTGCGTTACTTTCTCTTCACTAAAAATACGGTCATCTATACATACATGATCCAAGACTCCAAGTACATTTTAGACTTGAAAATGGGTTTTTTTTTCAAATTCAATTTGCACAGAACCGGTTTACCGACCCAAAGTTGTTCGGATCATGTACAATGTACTTATAATATGTCCGATTAAAGTAATTATAACGATGACAAGCATCTCGGCGAATCTTTGAATTATGAAAGGGAAATAAATTATAATTGTAAGTGGTCGTTCCACTTTTAAAAAAAAATAAAATTTTTGAAAAAGACTAAATTTCAATGTCAAAAATTATGTGTTTACGTAAATAATTTTTCTACCCATATGGATCTTGTTTGATAGATCTCATTGAGATCTTTTAAACGGTGCAAAAAAAATTGAAAAATTATTTTTCATTTTCATTATATTTGAGTTTGAAATTACCTTCTTCTTTTTTTAAAAAGAAGATTTTTGGAGAAAGCGGAACAACTTTGGCAAAGAAGCCATGTCCTTTTCCAATAGCTGCGGTTCTGTTTCCAGCAAATCGTGGCGGCTTTACAGTCAATTTTTTTTTATGGGGAAATTTTCGTAGTCGACCCTCTAGTTTTACGGTTGTCTCAATTTCGTCATTCTAGTTTTAATTGTCTTAATTTCATCTCCGTAGTTTGTTTTACGTTCCAAATTGGTAAAATCGTTAACACCGTTAATGAAACTAACGGAAAAATATGATTAAAAAATTAATGCTCCAATTTTCAATCAGGTTGAACCGGTGTGAATATCTTATTTTTTTGATCATTTTATCCTAGATGATTGTAATAAATTTTTGGCTCTTAGACCTTTCAACGAATACCCGAAGACTCCTTATTTAGTTTTAAGGCTCTCTTAGGGTGCTCATCGAAAGATCTTAGAGCCAAAAATCCATTATGACCATTTAAGATAAAATAATCAGAAAAATAAGATATTCGCACCGGTTCAAACGGATTGAAAATTAGAATACTGAATTTTAAGATAACTAGAATACGGATTGAAAATTGGAATACTTAATTTTAAAATTAGAATACGGATGGAAAAATAAGATATTCGTAGTTTTCATTGAACGGTTCAAAAAAAGCTGCTCGGATGAAGCTCTTTCCGGACATTATTTTTGCTGATTTCTTGCGGAGACCTTAAAATCACGTTTTGCACACATTGAACGGTTCGGATTTTCAAAATTTGATCGAAAAATGAGAGTCCCGCATTTAACAAAATGAGAGATCCCTCACTTGATCCGTGGTATATACATATATATATATATATACACACACACATACACACACCATCTGGGTTGGCAGTTTATTATAGTTAATTGAACTTATAGCACGTGACAGAGCGGAATGGAGGAGGGGAAAAAAAAAAAGACCATTAAATACGGGTAAATAATGGTCTTTTCTTCGTCTCAGTTTGGTCCTTCGTATAATTGCTTTGTTAAAATTCCAGAAATTATCTGCTCTGATAAAATTCCTTGTTCATTAACTTTAAGATCCCAAAATTAGTCGCGGTACGCACAAGTTGGCCCAGACATGCAGTTATCAAAAGAAAAATATTTACTCCTAGTTTGAAAGGTTAACATTTTTCTTTGGGTCACATGTTAAAGTAGAATTTACACTACCCCAATCCCTTCCCAAGCCATCATTTTGCACCAACACCTCCATCTAAGACTACCTGTATCCGAGACCATGGAGTAGCATACTGTCGTAAAAAGGGAACCTAATAGTTTGAAATTCAAACTTGCATCATTGAGAGGGAACCCTATCTTTTGGATCACAACCTACAAGGGGTTTGGCGCCTGCAAAGTGAAATAGGATTACAGGCACTGCACATGGGTTGGTTTGGATTTAAGACACATGCACTGATGCACATGGGTTGAGCTTTGATTCCATAATCGTAGTTCATTACAAACCTCAACACATGAATTGGGTATTAGAATTTGTTAGGATCATCACACACAAGCACACGAATCACGAGTATAAAACAGTAAAGAAATCAACACAGAGATATACGTGATTTTCCAAAATCGAGTACGTCCACGGGAGCGAGAGCGGCTGCTGTTCTTTATTATTACAGTACGAAATAGGGTTTACAACATATAGTATTTATATCGACTATATTCTAACCCTAATATGGTATTTGGTCTATATCCCAAAAATATCTTTGTACGAACCGTACCGTACCGCAGGGGCGTTGCCCCCCACATCCCCCAATTACAGAACGCCTAGGCCGAAGGCCCAATCTACTTTCGCTGGATCATTGGCGATGGGCCAGATGCCGTCGCTCCGCTTCGCTTCGGCATTTGGCCTTTTTTCTAGAACTCCTTAGTATCTCTTCATACTTAAGATACGAGCCATAATTCTAACAGAATTGGGCAACAAGTAGACAAGATTTGTTCATACAACTATTTGGAACACGCACATGGGTTGAGCTTGATTCAAAAATCGCAGTTTTATTGCATCCATCAAACATAGGAATTGGGCACGGGCACATGGGTTGAGCTTTTTTCCCATAAGCGTAGTTCAACATTAGGAAGTGGAATTCGAATTTGCTTACAAGTAGCCTAGCTTTGTTTGGTATAAAAGACTGAAGGATGAGTTTTAAGCACATAGATAACTTCTCGACGGAAAAGGATCAAGAGCTTTTACTGATATGCTATGGTTACTATGGAGTGAAAAAGAACTTCAAATGCTATGTAGCAAGGCACACTCACTCTAGATACCATGAGAAAACCAGAAATATGTCAATTACACCAGTTACTACACGGTGGTTATAATTCTCAGGCAGTCGATAACACGTTACATTTGCCTTGAGAAAAACAAAAATTTGCGCACCAATGATAAGGAGAAGAAAAGTGGACAAGTTTCTGATTCATCCAGTGTCGCGAAACAGGGAGCAAATTGGAAACAGAACAATGAGACTCAAAATTGCTAACAAAAGGAAGTCAGTTACGACTGAAACGATTCCAGAATGAATATTAATGATGGTGATATCAACGATTAAGGTGTCAACAAGCCTAAACATGATGGTATCTTGGGGGTGAAATCACACACAAGTTAACAATTCATGAAGAGAACTCCATTTTAGTGTGGCCTACTTTTCTCAACCAAGAAAAGGAAAGAAAAATTTGAGAGATCAAGCTGGTTAAGCTAAAAAAAAAAAAAACAACCCAAATACCCATCCCGTTCGCACAAACGGAGAAAATTTCCCAACCACTGGGAAGAATCAGATGAACATATACAGAGAATTCGTTTAGAATACTCATAAATGTTGCTGAAGTCCCATCTTTAAGAAACCAATTGTCAAACTCTTAACTTACGCACAAAACCAACAATAGATAGAGAGGAATAAGGGACACCGGCAATTCAAACAGCCAAGACAGAAATCTTGAGACGGTCAAAGATTTATCCCATTAAGATCAGATCCTGTTAAACCAACACTCCCAAAAAATCAAGAATAACCTTGCTAACAAAAGAAAGTAGTTCATTCCAACTTGGTTAACACAAACCTTGATTTTATGGCAACGGACCGTAAATCTAGGATTCAGCTGAAACAAAACTATGATTTAGTCACATGAGAGAGCCACTTGAAGCTCCACTCCAGAATCAGCATATCCTTACAACTAGCAGTCTCACAATATACACATACACCAACTAAAAAAAACATCAAGTTGAGTAGCTTGTATAGCTGTTGGTTCTTTGTTAGCTGTTGGTACTTTGTTAGTTTTTGTTTGTAGAGTGCTCTGCAAAGCAAGTTTTTGGCCCTTGTTCCACAGAGGAATGCCCCTTTGATTTTGTATCTCGTAAAATCTTCAATTACCACCCCCAAAAAATCAAGTTAAAAACCCAAAATTCGGTAGAAAGTTTATAAAGTGAACAACGAGAACGTTGAAATATGCAAACAAGTAAGACAAATATAGAAAGATGATATGGTCATGTGTTTGTACACAATTGCATAGACCACTAAAGATGAATTCATGTATTTCCCAATATCAAGTCTATTAGAGCATTTCCACCTCAGGCTCAAATTTGAGTAAAAATATAAGTAAAAGGTTCATTTGGTATGGTGTGCTCCAATGGGTAAACTCGTACTCAAGCACAAATATGTACAAATTTGAGTAAAACTTCATTAATGACAAAATCGTAAATTTAAAGGGTTTGTGGTGGAATTCACACCATTTCAACTAATGAGAGAAGGTAATGTTCACCATCTTTTAAGGAGAGTGAACAAAATTGCCCTCAAATTTGAGTAGGTAAAGGGTTGGTTAAGGAATAGAGGAGGGTTTCGGGTGATTTTTACTCAAATTTGAGAAACAGCTGAAAAGAAGTATCACTTCACAAAAAAGAGAAAGAACCAAGTTCATTTCTTGGACAAACACACCATGGATTTTGACAACAAAACCAGTTTACAGGAAATCCCAATTTTATCAAACAGTGTCCAATCGGTCAAGCACAAAACATGAAAAGCTGAAGTATTAATGGAAAACTCACTCACTCATCAGTCATCACCACAACCCATTGACCACCTTGGTATACCTATTCTTGATCCACCTGAAGCTCTTCCTCAGGGACCCTTTGACCTTCCCTTCAACAGAGTAAACCTTATAGCTAGCAACCCTCTTCTTCCTCTGGAACTCAGGGTCACCCAAACCCCAAGATTTTGAACCGGACGCACTCGTGCTTTTCGCCTTCTTCAGCTTCAAATCCTTCACGGGTACAATCTGGTTCGGTTGTGGGGGTCCATAAGCATAAGAAGAGTCATATGAAACGCTCTGAGACCTGGAATGATTGGGGGGTTTGTACCCATAGGAGCTCTCCTTTTGTTCTGTTGGTCCATAAGCATAAGAAAAATCATATGCAACACTTTGAGACCTGAAATGATTAGGGTTTGCACTGAGTTTGTTTCCATAGGAGCTCTCCTTTTGTTCTGGTTGTCCATAACCATAGGAAGAACCATATGAAAAGGTTTGAGACCTGAAATGATTGGGGTTTGAACTGGGTTTGTACCCATGGTAGCTCTCCATCTGCAGCTTGTCATCACCATAGGGCTTTGATCTGTAATCTCCCATGGGGGTTTCCTGAGAGATTTTGATCAAAGTTGTGGAATTGGAATTTTTTGGGATATTGGGAGGAAGGGGGAGAAAGGGTATTATTATGTGGGCTGGGGGACCGTATACTGAATAAGAACCGCAAGTTATTTCAACCCAGCCGTCAGGAATATGTTCCCTGTACAGAGGGGGCAATTTATTTGTTTTCTTCAGTGGAAAATTATTTCTGAAAGAAGAAAGTGATGGCCTTTTTTATCAAACCACAAACATAGTAACATAAAGTAATGGCCTTGAGTGCATGGTAGTGATGTTATGTATATTTTTTGTATACGGATATGTATGGATATCGTGTCGTTTAAGTTATATTAACATTTAATTATGCGTTCTTATAGTTACTAACAAATTTCATACTTCTTTCGTTCGATAAAGTTGGTTCCTTACGAAATTATGTGTAATTTTTGGACTATTTCGATAAATTCATTATTTTTAAGTTTAATAATTATACGAAATTTCATGAGAAACTAACTTTACGTGACGGAAAAAAATAGTGTATAGTTTGTTGAGTGTTTTTAAGTTTGATTAGTTGCTTGCTGGTTTTCATTTGTTACGATTTTGGTATCAGTAATGGATAAATATTATGATTTGTACAAAAAGTATAACGAATTATTTTTGCTACTTATAAAATATTATTTTTGTTAGTATAGTATATTGATTGAGTATAGTATTTTTAGTATAGTATAGTCTTCCTTACAGCTGTACAGTATAGGCTTCACCGTAAAATAAGGAATGTTCCGGGAATTGCATTGTCTGCTCTGTTGTTTTCAATGCGGTACCTGAAACTCTGTAAGCCAATTTGACTCTTCTTACTTGATGGGATGACCTGTGCCTCTCTTTTTTTTCTTAAATGGATGTCTGAGTCACATTGCGCGAACCTTCACTAATTTTGTGACTCTAAGATCCCGTTCCGCTAAATAATTCAAATGACTTTTTTTTTGTCTTTATTCAATTTTTTTTCGTATTTGTTAGTTTTCCGTCAATTTTTTGGGGATTATTGCATCGTCATAACAAGAGGAATCCAAAAAGTAAAAATTTATTATCGAAATCCATTTTTTAATAAAGACGAAAAAATTGGCTTATTAATGTCTTTATTCAAAAAAATTAGGTTTTGATTGTAACTTTTTACTTTTTAGATTCCTCTTATCATGACGATGCAATAATCTCCAAAAAATTGATGAAAAATTAACAAATACAAAAAAAATTTGAATAAGAACAAAAAAAAAACCAATTAACCTATTTAGCTGAACAGGAAAATTTACCGATCAAACGAACCTCCTGTGGCCCCCGTCCCAAGGCTTGCAATGTTTGGATTTCGTGACATTCAAACTTGCCACCTCTTAAAAAGGTTGCTCTTGAGTTGTTTTCGCGAATTGGAGGTGCCTATTGTCCTGTGTGTTGGGCCAATCTAGACCGTCTATTCTAGGCCGTACGGCTCAGATTACATCTCAACCAAACAGATTTCGACGGTCCAATGTTGTTCGACTGAGATGCACTATGAATCGTCCATTATCGAGTATGGACAGACCGGATCAGCCCAAAACGCATATTGTCCTTGAGAAACAACACGCACCCCGGACATACCAGCCCGCTAAACCCCTTCGCCTTGTCCCTTCGGGTTGGATGGCTATATGCCTTGCTGTTCCATTCGCATAACCGCGTCTTGCTCTTGCATGATTCTAGAAAAATTATGAAAGTTCAAAATATCCTTTTAGTTGACTTATAATAATGCTAGATTGTCATTGTTTGGTAATCTGACTTCTATAAATGTCACTTCATTTTTCACAGAGTCACTGATTTTATAATCATAAAATCATGATTATAATACCAATAAAAATAATTTTGCCATAGCTTAGAATTCATTGTTCCATTTGACAGTCAATTAGTTCTGAATGTGTTCGGCTTCAACGGCCCAATTCGACGGAGGAGTGTGCAAATCTTCGGGCGCCATGGGTGAATCAACCAATTGGTGCTTACTTCGGCAAGAGAACTGTACTTTTCTTTTGTTGTTTTTTAGTTGTTGTTTTACCATATTTCAGTTGTGTTTATTGTTTATTGTGGCTGAGCTGGGGATTCATTGGAGTTCTCTACTACCTAGACCTAAATTGGTTCCTAATCTAGGCATTTCGACGGTCTTGCTTTTGCGTGCTTGTGTCAAATTCGTGGTAGTTTTGGTTCATTCTTGTATCTTTTATTGTGATCTGTATTGCCTTTGGGTTTTGTTATGACATTTTCAAAAAAATAAAAATAAAAAATAAATTGACCAGTCAATGTTTGCACACCCTTGTTACAATCATTTAGCAGTTGAGAATTAATGACTCGCCAAAATAATGAGTCGAGTTTGAATAATTTATTAGGAGTACTAATATTTGATAAGTCAATGGATATGGCAAGGTCACGCTAAAAAAAAATGGATATGTCAAGGTCAAATGTACTGTTAAAATAAATAATAATAATAAAAACTTAGCAAGAAAAATAGCCAACTATTAGAGATTTTGTCATAGCAGTAACAACCTGGTGTGGTTTTCCAAATTTTCATGGCTCGACCTGGATCTCTCAACGTTTCAATTAATCTACCATTTTTAAGAAAATGTTAATTAAGAACCATGAAAATCTTGAAGAGTAATACATTGGCAGTGATAGTGAGAAGGGGCCGGGAAAGCTTGATGCTAATTCCCACAGTCATTCACAATTGAAATTCTCGAAGAGTAATACACTTGTGTATCGATAAGACTACTTACTATTATTCTTGAAAATCGAATGTTTCTCCCGAATGAATCATATGGTCGAGAGAAATCACGAGTCAACTAAAAATAGAAGAGCTTGCCCCACAAAGTACTTTTATAGCGCCTCTTAATCTTATCCAAATTAAGGGATCACTAGGAGGCGAGCCGTCCCCTTATCTTCCCCTTCGGTTAAAAAAAATATTAGATGGGCTGGAAAAATGCAATAGAAACTACCATCTTGGTGTGAATGAAAAAGGCCATTCTAGAGAGTAGTTACCTACACGCTACTATCATCGAGTAATTTTTATTTTTTTTTTGAATTCTCTCCAAATACCTCTCCGTAATTAGCTAACAAGTGACGCATCATTAGAACACATTACTTGGTCATTATTACATGCCTAAATTGCAAATATATGTAACATTCAAAATTATTCTTACTTTTTCAGAAAATATATTTCCCTATTATTAGGGCCGTAAACGAACCGAGCAGCTCGCGAGCTTGGCTCGGTTCGGCTCGTTTACTTCTCGAGCTCGAGTTTTTGGCTCGTTTACTGAACGAGCTGAGTGAAGCTTGGCTCGTTCGACAAAAACTCGACTCGTTAAGGGAGGCTCGACTTGATTAAAAAGGCTCGTTTAGTAAATGATTAAGCTCGACTCGTTAAGGCTCGAGCCAAACTCACCGAAGCTCGGTTCGGCTCGTTTACATCCCTACCTGTTATGCAAGTTTTGAAATTAATACAGTCTTCTTTTAGGAAAAATAAGTTGAATTAGAATGGTGTCACCTCCTTGTATTTCATTGACTTGGCCAACTCGAGCCGACGTTGGCTACCAAATAAATAAATAAATAAAGCAAAAACTTGAGCTGATGTCTAACATGAAATAAGGTTAATATTGAGTATGAAAATGACACGGGGGTACACCCACGCGGACACCCGTCAAAACAAAGCTTAGCGTCGTTTTCATGGATTAGGTGTACTAATTAAATTGTGAACATCATTGAATCATTCAAAATTTCAAACTTCTTAATTTCTCAAACCAATTTCTAAAATTTAGGCTGACTTTCGGCAAACTTTCTCAAACTTTTTTTTTTTGGTTTTTTTAGCGACCCAAAAAGCTAAGTTTCTTTGTTAGAGGTTTTTTGGGATAATGAGTAGAGAGATGAAAATAGAAAAACGAGGATAGGAACCTATTGGAAACCGTGCACAGGAAAAAGAGGAGGGAGAGGGGTCTTGTTCTTTTGGTTTGTCGGATGGATTAGATTTTGGGTGGAGATTACCTCTAACACGTACTGTTGGAAACGAGATTCGTTTATCACTGGAAAATCGCTACACATCAAAAAATAGACAAGATTATAAACTTACTGGACCAATTTCAGGCGTCCACAAATTGGCAATCGAGGCTAGTAATTTTTATGAATAATACTATATCCTTGAAGCAAATTCGTCCCCCACACCGGTGCTCTTGGGTCTCTTGAACGTTTGCCTCCTAGGATTACCCGATTTTCGAAGAACGGAAGTTGCACTACAATCTATTCAACAGGTGAACGCAAACTTGTGCAGTACTCTCTCTCAGACTCAATATGAATGCAATATATGTGCTCTGTCATTTTTCCGGTGTCTTAAAAAGACTACAAAATGAGTCCTTATATAGTGCTTATGGTGACCTTTCATTGAAGGGAAGTGACTATCGAAGAACCCAAATCAATTGGGACACGATGGTTAACCGCGAAAGGATGTCAATCAAAAGGGCACACCATTTCAGCAACCTACCAGATAATGCCAAGCAATTACCCATGAAAAGTCATACCCATTGGAAACCTCCTTACTGTTAGAAATTAAGTTTTAACCTTAAATCTTTCCAACAGTTTCCCTTAAAAGACTACAAATTTAATGGGTTCCCCACTAAACTATAAATCCATGTATTCTTTTGTTTCCCATCAACGTGAATTTGAGGTTCATCCATACTTCAACCAAATATCATGTGATTGTTTCGGAGTCAATTTTAATTCACTCCTAAATGGTTTTTAATTTAATAATTAAAATTCCATTTTATCCAACACGTACTTGATTTGGATAGTAGTTGATATAGGTGGATAATGTGATAAATTATTTGGTTGCCCTTATTTAATCATTTCATCAAGAATACAAAATGATTTGAGGTATAATTTGGTCTTTTTCCCACCCGAATAAGCTAATCCTAGGGTGGGAGGTCTTGTTAGCTAACACCCTTAAAAGGAGATAAGCTCTTCCCCTCCTCCCTTATCCCACTTCCTTCTCCCACCAACAAACACCTTTCTTCTTTCTCCTCCTCTCTCCCTTATCCTCCCAACAAACAAGCCTTGGGGTTTTGAGACAGAATCTTGATGTAATGAGTCGTGAGAGAAAGATGAAAAGATGGACAAAATAAATATATAGAGATAAATTATTGAAAGCCTTGCACAAAGAGAGAGAGAGCACTTTGAAACCCCAAGAGAAAACCTAAGTCTACATGCAAAGCGCCTTCACCCTAACTTTTTTAAGGGTTATTTAGCATGGTATTTTTGGTCATTTTATCTTAATTTTTATTATATTAGAGTCAAAATTTAACTTCACATCGTTCGTCCTGGCGGGAGAAATTAAAAATGTATAAAAATATAGGTCAAAATTAAAAAAAAAAGTCGTACAATAAAAAAAGGGACCCTGAACGACTGACTTCATCGAAAGACTGAATTTAGCCCACAACTTTTCTTCTATTCAAAGCCAACTTTTGCAAAGTAATCAAAAAGACCCTCAAAATTGTTCGAAGGCACTCTAAACAAAGTATCAACCTTCAAAGAGACTTTTTTTCTTGCATGAGTATAAGCTAATGAAATGCAAGAGCGGAGTTAGGATTTTTGTTCAAAGAAAACTGAACACAAGAGAACGAGAAGCCGATTCGATAAAACATTCTTCGTTTTGGCCACGAAGGGAGACACTAAGTTGACTCTCAAAAGTCAAAACTACGTCGTTCTGTGGAGGATATTAATAACCCCTGTAGCGCACTTCAAAATCCCAATAAACTTGGGAAATTTGAATAAGAATCAAAAGTAAAAAAGGTAGTCAACCGCCCTCTAATATGTCCACTCGCGGCAAAATTGAAAAATAGAGTCATTCACGATGAATTTAAATACTTGATAGAAATTGGACAGATGGTAAATTTAAACACCAACACGTGTAACACCATAATAAGTGTCTCACCCAAAAAAATAAAAAACAAGTAGGTTCCTTACTGAAACATTAAACAAAATTCAACCCCTCGTTAATAAATATTACCCTTACATTACACTTAAATTTTTGCATAATCATTCAAGAAAATAATTATTATCAAAGAATGAAGCGACCCCTTGAAAAGTGACTTGTTAGATCATATGGCATCTCGTGATCGGAAAAAAATTGAAAGAATAAGTTGAAGCAAATGAATTGAATAACGTTAGTTTCTTTTTCGAGAATCAACAACAATGTAAAAATACCTCAAAAGTTACGAAGACAAAGGTATCAGCCGACAATTATCGTTGTAACTCATCTTTTGTGGTACATAAGGGGATTTCAACATCCGAACACAAAATATATTCAGAAGTAAATGACACATCCTACCATGTTATAACTTTGGCACAAATAAAATAACTTATCGGTGATTGCCTCAAAATAATGCACAATTGTAACAATGGCAACATGATCAATATGCGATTAAAATTACAGTATAGTTAGAATTATACAGTAACTCACAAAGTTAAAAAGAAAGCCTAGAAATTTGAAATAAAGTATTTTAGTATAGTACTTTTTGAGTGCCAATGTGGTGTCCCCATTAATAAAGTTTGATCGTGGAAGAAACAAGAAAGAAAGGTTACCTTTCCAATTGGTACCCCTCCTCCTTTTTCCTCACTTTTCTTTGATATCTTCCCAGTGAAAAAGAGAGAAGAATCGTACCGTATTACAAGGTGACCCGATGGTGTCAGCACTGGTTTCTTAAGCAAGTGACAGTCGTGATGCATGCGAAGGCTTGATGATACCGAAGCATGGATGCTAAACGGAAAGCAAGCTTGTGGGACAAGACAATTTTAAAAACTTCTTTGTATTGGGAGCTGGGGTTGGATCACAAAAAATGCCCAAGTAGGCTTGAGTTGGATCAGGCAAAATGGTTAACGACGGTTACAGATTTCTGTATTTGTTGCTGGCAGCAATGGACAGGTGTCCCGGGCAGAAACGAAACAGTTGTTGCCAGTTATCATTGACTCAGTAATTCTACACATGTTGCTGAAGCCGTGGACAGGTTCCAAGGCAGAATAGGCAGAGGCAGTTACAAGCAGTTCCAGGCTAATTCAAAATTTAGTGTGCTAGCATATTCTGGCTAAGCCAGCACATCCCTACGGCAGTTGGGAGCGTCAAGTGCAAGATCATGGGTTGGCCCCATGATCTCATGTACTTAGTGACCACATTTTTATGATTGTAAGCCTATTTAGGCAGATATTTTTGTAGCCTAATGCAAAAGGATGTTTTGTCTGGACTCTTGAGTGTTTTTATTGTATTGTTGGTGTAATAAAAGATTGGGACTGTTCCCATAACTCTTGTGTGTGTTCTAGACATTTTCTCAAACAAGAATGTGTGCACGTTGTGAATTGGTTGAGACCAAATTGTTGGCAAACTTGGTGTCACCATTGACAAAATTTCTAGGCAAAAAACGGCATCCTGTTTGTCGACTTCTGTCTATAGTATACCCAAATTACTCTTCCGAAACACACGCAGCGATTCTCTCGAGTAACTCCCAAACGACGCATCCCAGAATCCAACGGCTCCCCCAACTATACCATCACAACTGCCGACCACTTCAAATGGAAACTCACCTCGACCCCATTCCGCTCACATCTCCAACTCCGACCGCGAAGACCGAAGTTCCTGCCAATTCAAATCCACCGTCCACCGTACCTCTCTGCACCGCTAGAGTTTCCGCCGCCGGATAGAATTGCCCGGTAAGTCCAACTTAATCCATTGTCTGACCCCTCCTCTATCTACATTCATATACATCTGCATTTAACTGCATTTATCCTTGTACATTTTACTGCTGCAAATAATTTGCATTCCATGGCAGCAAGCGGCCACGAGCCTGAACGTGTCTTTATTATTTGCCTACTAACTGTTCGACACAATGTTTCAATGCCAATTCTAAATTCAAGTAGATATTTCCCCCAAATGATTCTAAACGAGAAAGGGACTTGGGTCCCTTTACTCCTTTGGAACTTTACGATTCTTAAAAAGAATGGAAAAGAAAGAGACTTCGGTTGTTCTATCATACCTTGAATGGATGACTACGTTGCATTGACTGCCTTTTTGAAATTTGTTGAATTTGGAGCAAAACAATTGGTATAGGAGGTCTTGTTTGCATTCTGGGGAAACCAGTTGGAGAAGAACCGAATACGCCAGAAAAACAGAAACGAAAAACAAACCCCCAAACCCATATCACCCTTATTATTGTCCCACAACCGCCGCCCGCTAAACCCACAGCCCGCTGGCCACTGCTACCAGATCAGGGAACCAAGGAGGAGCTAGAACAGACTGAGTACATAGGCCGCTGGCCGGAGACTCATCTGCTGGAGCACAATACGAGGCATGACCCAAAAACGGAGAGTGCCCGAAACCGAAAAATGGAGAGGAGGGGAGAGGGGAGGAGAGGGAGAGGAGGGAAAGGGGGAAGGGGGGAGAGCCGGGAGGGGGAGGCGGGGAAAGGAGGAGGCAGCAGCCCCCCTCCCCCCAGCCAAACCAGATTGGGCTTCATGGTCATACTATTGCAATGAAAGCGTTTGATATATTGCTTCTTAGAGCGCAATTAAATACTCCAAAGACAAAACTCAAAGAACCCCAAAAGCCCTTGGAATTGAGGGGAGTTCTCAAATTAGAAATTAAATTATAACCAAACCAAACCAAACCGAGTCTTATGTTTCAATCACTTGGGTAGCAAGACAAAATTCAATCGTGTTATAATTGGCATATTATAACTCTAATATTCCATCTGGGTAAACAAGTTAAGTTCGTTGGTACTTCAAGTTTTGCATAAAGAATAGTTCCTACTTTCTTCCATATTGTTTTTTTTTTTTTTTTTGGACAAGTCTTCCATATTGGTTGTGACTATTCTTAATCAATCTATCCTGTTCATTATCAAATTTTAAAGCATGCCCTTCCAAACTGAAAGTGGTACGGCATTTTTTCTTCATTTCTTGCAAAATTAGGCTCTCTTCTCTCCACAGATAACACTAGTTGATACTGCATAAACACAAACGATTTTGTACAATTCATGCCTCTTTACTGTTCACTTGGATCAAATCACTTTTTTCATTGATACATTTAGACATCAAAAGTGTACCGTTCATTTCAGTTTCATGGATGCTTTCATGTTTTCTTGTCATGTACCATACTATCCTTCGTTAGACATCAATATTGTTGTGTAGAGCTCCGGTTCTTCTCGTACCGGTCATATGCAGGCCGAGTTCTCAAAAACAGCAACACACTTGATGCCAGTCCCACAATAGATATACACCCCCACCCAACAAACGTCAAGAAATAGCATTGTCGACCCATGCACACGACCGACTCGGTCATCATTCCGCTTGGGGCTGCGTTGGTATCGTAGATGAGCGATGCTAGGAGGCCGTAGACTAGCGACCCAATGGGGATGTTGGTAATGAGAATGTTGTGGTTGACGCCAACGCTGTTTGGTCCGAACAACTCGGAGGTTACGGAGACTGCAGTAGCAAATATGAAGCCAGAGCTCAGGCCGATGAGAGCTGTCCCTGCATGGAGGGCTCTCGCGGTGCCAGAGGCTGCTAGCATGAAGAAGGCGATCGGGGTGGGGATGAGGGCGATGGCTAGCCACCCCGTCCTCGCAAAATAAACCTTCCTGTACAAAAAAAATGAACATATATATCTTTGTTTAGTGCCATAAAATTGTATTGCTGCACATACATCTTGTGGTTACTCACAGTCTATTGATCTGATCATAGCTTTAGTTTTGCTGCTAAACGTGCAAATTAAACTGATTGTGAATCTTGAATTCGTTAAAAAGAGAGAAGAACAATCCAAACATATTTAGATTACTTACACACGCATGAAGTCCGGAGCAGCGGAAAGCAACCTCCCGAAGAATGAGAACGATGAATACAACGTGATCAAGGTCGACGTCTCCGGTCCGTGCGCAAGAGACTGCGCAATCTGCCCTAAACTATTACTGTAAACCAACCCAATTGTTCCTCCACAAAAGTACGCCAAAAAATACAACCAGAAATCCAATCTCCTCAACAGCATACCAATGTCATGTTCTTCCCCCAACATCACAATTGAATCTCTCCCCAAAAGTACCCCCTCCCCTGTTTTCACACGATTTGATATTATCCCTCCTCCGGTTACTCCCACATCACCGGCGTTTCCTAACCGTAAGCTACTTGTTTCGCGACTGATGAGCTCTTTGTGAAGCTCGAGATCTTCGACATCTACGAGAAGGAATCCTGATGACCGTTGGATATGGGAATGGATTGCACGACGGAACCAATTGCGGGCGTAGATGATGCCTGGGATGAATAAGGGGAGGATTAGGAGGAATAAGGCTCCGCTGAAGAGGAGGCGGGAGTTTGTTGAGGAGGTGGAGGAGGGGAGGAGGAGGAGGTAGAGACCGGTGACAATGGCAATGAGGTTGAGGAGGAGGAAGATGAGGGAGTCGCGGCGGACGGCGTCGACAGGGAGGGGAGAAAGTGGGGGTTGGCGGAGGATCGGGATGAGGGCAAAGAGGGAGGTGATGAGGGGGATTAGGGAGTTGAGGAGGAGGTACAAGGGGGTGGAGGAGGAGTCGATTGCGGTGGCAGCGAGGGCGTATAAGGCGGCACTGACGCCGTTGAAGCTGACGGTGAGGGAGATGGCTAGGGGGCGGTTGGAAGGGAAGTTTCGGTTGCAGAGGACGAAGCAGACAGTGTTGAACCAGCATATGCTGCATCCGGATAGTAAGCAGAGGAGAAATACCTGTTCAGAGCAGTTGGAAATGGGCAATTGTTATCAGTAAAATTAGAAGAATGTTTGGAGATGCATGAGGAACTCTCAATCACATGGAGTGCAATGGGAGTAGATTATGATATTGGAGCCTTTGATCTGCAGTGGCAGTACAAAGAAAAAACCAAGGCATCAGCTGTAGTCAAGAGAAATATTAGTACAGGAACTTGCGGAAGCTTATTACAGGATGACAATGGCATGACTTTCGGCCGCTGCCAGAATTTTCAGAGCTAGATTTGACTTCAAGTGACAAAAGTGTTCTATTGCATTTGCGCATTTGCAAGAGTGATTCTTTAGTATCTTATGGCACCGCAACGTGGGGTCTATACAGTTTGCACGTAGGCTATATGTGAATGCGAGGAGTACTAGAGAGCGTTCGGCCATCACACTGCCCAGAACACCTATGTAATAGTAGTATTTTTTCGCATTAACAGAGCTAATTGATTTGTCATGAAAGATTAACTTATTTCTGAAAAGGTTCGGAAACTTTTATTGGCAAAACCTTAATGAAGCAACTTGGAATCCCATTGATGGAGAGAAAAGGTAACGAAACTTACAAGAAAAATATTTGGACAAAGATGTTCAGACACAAATGTGTCCATATTCTATTCAACTCACAAAGAGTTGGCACTCACCCATATTAATTAGCATGTTATCAATTGCAAGCCAAAACTTCCAACTAATCCCATCACCTGCTTCACTAATATAGTGAGCATCTCCAACTGAAGGCTTCAAATTGAAAATGCCATTTTTTATTATTATATATTTATGTGGCATTTTAGCATCTTAAAATTTGACATCAACAAAAGTTCATCTCCAACCTTGAAATTTAAATCTAAGTAATTAAGAATAAAACACCTGATTTTTAAATTCCAAAATAGCAAAAATAGATTTGGAATGAGGAGTCAAATTTAAAGCAAATGGTGTGGAGCCAAATTTATGTAGAATTTGACACTCTATTTGACATCGGGGTTGGATTGGTTGGATTAAAGAAGGATGCTAAAGTTATAAGCCGATTTGAAGCCATCTTTTGGACATGCTCCACTTGTGGATACCAACCCCTTAAAATAAAGGGCAATTTCCAAAAACACCCCCAAGGTTTTTGTAAATTATAAATTGTCCCCTCATATTTGAAAAATTAGAAAAGACTCCCTATCTCATAACAAATTACTCGCTTGTCATGATGTAGCCACTAGAAAACCGACAGAATGTGTGAAACGCCATCAAATCATAATTACAATGAACCAAAACTATCTTTTTGTAATTTGTGAAATGTTGTAAATGTGTGAAAATTGCCTTTCACAGGCTAAACAATATAGGTTGATCCACAGTAATTAGGATTTGATGGTGTTCGATAAATTTCGTCGAATTTTCTAGCGGCCACATTACGACAATGGAGTAATTTGCTATGTGAAATGAGGTATTTTGTAATTTCCCAAATGTTGGGGCAATTTGTAATTTTGAGAAATATGGGGGGTGATTTTGGCAATTTATGCTAAAATAAAATTGAGTCCGGTTGCACACTATTTTCACAAACGGAAATGCTGAGGGTACTAACCAATTGGATACATACGATGTCCCCGTTACGGGTTCCATACAAATGATTTGATTCGTTGATTAATTTTAAAATATTTCTTTAAATGACCCCATAAAAAATCAGCTAAATTTAATATGTATACGTACTTGATACAATTTTCTAACTTTTCATTCAGAAGTTAGGCATAACTTCAAAAGTTAGAAAATTGTATCAAGTACTTACACATACTTAATTGAGCTGATATTTCACAGGACCACTTGAAAAATATTTTAAATTTATAAATCGATTCGATCATTTTTGTGGGGACATGTATTGGGCCCCACACGACACATGTACACCGTATGTACCCCACTTGTTGGTATCAATAGCAGGTCTCTTTCACACAATCGTGAAGGGAGGCAAATTCGAGGGCGTGCCTAAAAGTTACATAAACATTATTTATCCCAAAAAAAAAAACAAAACAAAACAAAGTGCATAAACATTGAAAATTCTTCTGAGCCATACTAGGAACACAACTCAAAAAAGAGTTGTGTTTAGAATTCGATGCAGGTAGACCAACATACATCAAACGGCTCTAGATGTTTAATTTGAAGTCGTATAAACTCTTATCAAAAAAATTTCTTGCAATCGGAGAAAAATGTTTCTGTGTTGATATCTACGAAGATATCTTCAACTAGTATTTATTTTTTAAGAGAAAGGGCCTTTTTGGTGTTCTCCTTTTTTGAAATTGTGTATACTTTTATTTTTCAATAATGCCCTCACCCAAAATCAGTTAATGCACCACTTAACCTGGCATGAGCATTATACTTGGGGTAAAAATGGTAAAATTGCATGAGCCAACTATCCCACTTCCCATGATCGGAAAAAAAAAAAAAAACCTATCCCACCCTCACAACCACGCGCATATTCAGCACCAAATTTCATTCTCAACTGTTCGACAACTATAGACATTAACACAAACACACTACACGTTTATTGTGTGAGACTCGCAAATTTTTGCAAATAAATGCGAGTGTGTAAAGTGTATTCTAGGGGTGCCAAACTTCTAGGGGGGAGAGAGAGAGAGGGGGAAATTACCACGAAATAAGGCAAGGCAATGACATTCCGAATAACAAGCCACTGGAGGCCGTAACCGAAAAGACCCATGAAAGCGGAAATGAACATAACCACCCACAAGGGTAGGCATTTGGAGGCAAGGCCGGAGGACCACCCGAATGCCTTCCCGAGGTCTGACGCCACCGCAAGGTAGTTGAGCTGCACCTGAGAAATCCCCAGAACCGACTTCATTGTTGACGAGTAGGCCGAGAAGTCGAAGTTGGTCCCCGTAAACGCCTGGATCCATATCGTCGCCACCAGAATCATCCACTTCCGAGATTCCCCTGCCATCACACCACCACCACCACCCGGGTTTTTATTTAAAAAGAATCCCTTAAAAAAATTACAATATCGAAATATATCCGATTTTGCATCCTCAAACTTGGAATTGAAGATAACGCGATCGCTGGCTTCTTCTATGGTGGTTGTTTCCGGCGAGGAGTTGGTGGGTTTTTTGGGCGGGAAAAAAGGGGAGAAACAGAGAACGGTGGGTGAATAGGTAGGTAGGGGGAGAGAGAGAGAGAGAGAGAGAGTTGTTGCCTGTTGGGCCGTTAAAGAGGAATTAGGAAGATTTCAAGTGACGGAAATGCCATCTAATGATTCTCTGTGTTTATCTATCCCTCTCCAGTAGAGTGGAGTTGTGGTGGGTGTGCTGATTTTGAGTAATGCGACTTGTGTGACTCTACGTGGCCTCATTTGTGATTATGAAGGGCCACACAATTTTCATCCTCTCGTTTACTGCCGCAGGGACAAAAGAATTCGAATAGAGTAGAGGTTATAGGAAGGTCCTGGTAGTATATGGCCATATGTGGAGAAATTACCAAATGCTTTTGAAGCAAGGTGATGTGCCACTCCAAATCACGGATGGATTCAAGAATATACTCTAGCGGGCACCTATTAATTATAATGGTAAAAATTTATTTTTTTAATTAACCATTGTGAGATCGTACAAAATTAAAGCATGCATTACTAATTACAAAAGTTTATAACGCGTATTTTAAGTTAAATTATGTAAAAATGATCACAAAATCCCAGACAAAATATTTAAAGTACATTTTAAATGAACATCAATAAATTTTAAAATGATCGACCTAGTTTTGTTAATGTCTTTATTTTAAGAAAATTCTCTCAGACAATTAAAAATAAAGAGAATCAAGAAAGAATAGCTGCAAATACACAAACAATTCTTAAAATAACAAGTATAAATGCATCATATGATGAAATTCAGGTATAAAACTAATTCTTTGTGTATTTTCGGGATATATATATATATATATATATATATGCGATCTTTTGAGAAAATAAAATTATAGACTGGGAGGGGACCAATCAAGAATACCTTTTCATTGGTATAAGTACTGAAGTATTTTTGTTTTTTTGTGTGCGGAGAACCTATGGCATGTTTAAAGTTGGATTTACGCACATAATGTACGAAAAGAGAAGGAAAATTGATATTGTCACTCCTTATTTTACCAATGATGGCATTTCCCTTTTTGTCTTGTAGTGTGTGAATTTATAAAATGGTCCATGTATTTTGTGAAAGTTTATTGTATTGGTATACAGGGAGGTGGCAATATCATTTCCCAAGGAGAAAAAGCACAAGGAGTCTATCATTCAAGGGTAATTATTTAGTACTTCGAGAGTATACTCTCTCCCTTCACATAATATATGGGGCATATATATAGGTCCCTTGTGGTCCCCACATATTATGTGAGGTGTGAAAATATACTCCCTGAACATTGAATATTTTCCATCATTATCTCCACGTGGCAGCATGTGAGTCCTAGGAGAAAAAAAGATTATCTTTTCCCAACGAGTATCACATGTGCTTCTTGATGTGTTGGGAAATTCTATTGTGTGTTTGTGTAATGAATTGGCGGTGGAGGCGGGACATTAATTAGCACTAAAGGTTGGGATACATGCTATACGTGTGCAAGTCAAAATTTGTGTATTTAACAAGTTGTATTATGCATAATAGCTTTCCTCTTATTATTTGATCCAATTTTATCAAAATTTGATATGCGGCGTGTGCCCGGCCTCTAGGTTTCAATAAAAAGACAATTATTCTTGACCCATCTTAATATATTGTTGCAGAGACACTTTTCGTGAGGAGAATCCTCCGGCGCCACAAGTGACAGCAATTGGCTAGATTGTTAAATAGTTTTTTAGTGAAGTAGGGTGGCATAATCATTATCACCTAAAAAATGTCGGTTTTGTTTGGTTTCAATCTTTTTTTTATTTTAGTTTTGGTAGTGGGTGAAGAGAGAAATAAGGTAATGATTGGAAAGAGGGGTAATGAGTAGTGAGAGAAATGAAAATAATAATTGAAAAAATAGGATAATGATTGAAGATTAAAATACGGTAATGATTAAAAAACAAAAACAAAAACAAAACAAAGTTAAAATTAAAAATCGAACTAAGCCGTCATAACTCTAATCCGAATAATCCATATCACCTAAAACTTGTGTCTTATTCATAGCATCTTTATTTCCATAACAACATAGAAATTACTGTGGATTGGAAAAATTCTAATACAACTCTGCCATATTTTTTTTGGGTTGACATCGCAAGAATTTTAGTAGTGCTAATGACACAAATTTTTCACGCATAGATCGTGCACAGATTAGGATGTGGGGCCCACTACGGGTCTCACAAAAATGATCCGAGCCATTTATTAAATTTAAAACATATTTTCAAGGGCATTCGCGAGAAATCAGGTCAATCCACTACCTATAAGTGCTCGAACCAATCATCCAACTTTTTGTTCAGTTTTTAGGATCTTAAAAATTTGAATGAAAAGTTAGATGATTGGATCGAGCACTTATAGGATGCTGATTGAGTTGATTTCTCGTGAAGGCCCTTGAACATATTTTAAATTTAATGAACGGCTTGAATTATTTGTGTGAGACCTGTGGCGGGCCTCACATCCTAATCTGTACATGAAAAATCTGTGTGGACAGATTTACTGCAATAATTTTGATTCTAAAATAAATCGGTCCAATTGCAAAAAAAAATACTTAAATGTCGAAGCACTCACAATGACCTATCGAATGAAATGACAACAAGCACGGCTCCCTACAGGCAACACCAACAACTCCATAGTAATTACAATCTTGACGACTTTTTCAACAAAAAAAAAAAAAAAAACTTTCATGACTTTATTTTTTATGCCAACTTCATGCTTTTATGCATATACTGATAGGCTCGACTGCTCAAGTAAAAAATACTTTAAAAAATATTTAGAATTATCTAAAATAACATACTCCATCCGTCCCGATTTACGTGTCCTCTATGGGAATTTAAACTTTTTAAGATATCAAATTTTTTGCTCTAAATTTCCAAAATGAACCTTAAAAAATTGTGAAGTTAATTATATGTATTTAAATTGCTCATATCTTTTAATATGGATCTCAATTAGGAAGGAAATGGTACTTTTTTTCTTTTTTGGTCAAAACGATAACTAATGATATTATAACGACGAAACCCAAATAAACTCTTACTAGCCAAAAGATGCGCAGCTGAATTAGAGGACCTACAGCTATAAGAGAAAATATCTACTAAGAGTCTGGATATCATTAATGATAATTGTCACTTCTTGGTTCACCGTAATTGCCCCATTGATCATATTCACAGCCGCCTGTGAATCTCCTTCCACGAACACTTCCCTTAAACCCAGATGTTGGCCCAATTGGACTCCCCTTTGCAAAGCTAGTGCTTCAGCCACCAAAGGCCATGTACACCATTCCAAATTGTCATTTGCTGCAGCCCAAAATTGTCCCAAATCATTCCTGATAATTACCCCCGAAGCTCCATGCCCATATTCCCTTTTCGAAGCTCCATCTACATTGATTTTAAAAAAACCACCAAGGAGCCTTATCCATCTAGCCCCAACTTCCCCACCACTCACGGCCAACGATGTTGTCAACTTGCTATTCGGTTTTAAAAAACACGCAGACAACTCACTGCTCTATCACTCACCACACCAGGGAGAATCTGTAACGACCCGGATTTTTGCCCTATTTTTTTTCGAATAAAGAAATTATTTTTAATCAAATAGTCTTTAGTAATTGATTAATTATTTAAAAGTGTTATTAGATTAAACCAAAATCTAGATTATTATTTTTCGTAACCAAAAATTAGTTTAGCAAAATTTTAATTCAACTTGGAACGATCCGTAATTTTATCATTTATAAAATCATTTAAAGAGTATCGTTAGTAATAATAAAATTATCTTAATCATAATTATCTAATAGCTATATGCAAATAAATTAATTTAATCTTTATTATTCTACTTTTAATTCTTTTAAATTGCATGCATGTAATTCCTGATAACTCTCACTCTCCTACTCGATTTCTACTTCTTTCCTCTGCGTATCTAGCCCAAAATTCATCCATCCCGAGGCCTTATGGAATACAACTCCTTTAAATCCATTTTTAATCGAAACTCTTTAAATTGTCCTATATATACCCTAGTACGTCGACCCTAGGGCACACCACGAAATTTCTCACGCCCCACCAATCCAAAAAAGAGAGAAAAACAGGAGGAATCGAGACTCCAATCCGTGGAGTTCTAGAGAGAGAAAGAAAGAGAGAGGAAAGTGGGTTTGTGATCTAGAATCGATCGAAACCCGAATTGATTATTCCAGACGCTTCCTACAATCCCTAGCATCACCGAACGTCATCCAATTCGACCCCAAGGTTCCCCGATCGAAAAATCCGAAGTTGTCTTCTCCAAATTCCAAGTTTCGAATTAAAATCAATTCGATCCGAATTAAGGTAGTATAATCTCTCCTAACCCTTCCTCTAAGTATATTTAATGTTTTTATACTTAACCATGTGCCCTAAATGGAACCATACATCAAAACGATGAAGAAAAGTGAAAAAAACAAAAGCTGCGTTGAACCTTGCGGCCGCAAGGTGAGGGCCGCAAGAACCATAGCCAAGGTGGCGGTGGAGGCTCCAGACGCAAGGTTGACCGGTCCAACCTCGCGGTTTGGACTGTTTTGTTTCGAATGCGTTTTGCGATATCCCGAACACCGTTTTCAACCCCAGAACTATTTTTCCTAAACTTTTCCCTCCTCAAAGATCATAACTTGTTAAGGAAATATTTTTTATTTTAATTATCTATTTAATTAATTATTTATTAGTTATCGTTCAAAATTTACAAACGAAAATTGATTACGACCTTTCAACCAAGACTTTAACACTCAAACTATTTTTTTATAAACTCCTTGCATCTCAAAGATGGTAACTTATTAAATTAAATATTTATTTTATTTAATTCACTATTTATTATTATTTTTAAAGTAATTTCAATCAAAATTACTTTACGACCTTATAAACCTTTTTATTAATACCCGAATAATTTTATTTAGACTCCGTATATTCCAAAGATGAAACTATGTTATTCTCAACATATTTTTAATAGTAAATTATTTATTATCTATTTACTTCACTAATGGCCACTTTATTTAACGTCTTTACTTAAAGTAATTCCGCGACCCTCGGAACTCAACTTTTTGACACTCAACTGGTGACATAGGACCTTTAGGACTCTTATTAGGGTTATGTTAATTATTCCAATATTTTCATCTAATTAATGTATTTAATTATTATTTTTAATTAATCTATTTACTTAGAAATAATTAATGAGAGCTTAGAAAATATTCTATTAAAATTTCTATAAAAATTCTACTTCATTATTGACAACATGGCCATATAGGAATAAGGGCTTTGGGCCATTTATTAAAAGTTGTGTGATTGCATTGCTCGTTATTGATTTAATTATCATTTGGTTTAATTATATATTGCACCGATATCTGATTCATTGCATTGCTTATTATCTGTTTTAATTACTATTTGATTTGATTGTATACTGCGCCGACATTTGATTTGAATGTTAGATTGGACCCTAGAGACATGGGGTGGTATGCGAATAGATTTCATCTAGACGATGCTAAGTTGATGGAAATATGGTAAAGTGTTGAAGTTGTGAGATTGTGGATTTTGAATTGACTATGGATAAGGGTGACCTGCGGGGCCCAGTGATGATATTTTGGTGACCCTAACGTATGGTACGCCATGGGAAGTTCCAAAGGGTAATCGTGCCTTGCCAGGCCAGCAAGGGGGATTGTCTCATGACACGGTCATAGTTAGTGACTTAGGAATGGTGACGACCCTAATGTATGGTACGCCATGGAACGTTCCAAAGGGTAATCGTGCCCCCTGTTATGATTCTAAATGAATTCATACGAGGTACATAACTTAGGTGAATTCATTTAGAACCCCGTGTGCAGGACAAACAAGGGGGCGATTTTCCATGACACTATCATAGTTAGCGGTATGGGAGGAAAGGATCTCGTGGATGAGATCTTAGATTTCACATAAGGTTAGTGGATAGTAATAATTTGGTTCATGAATGAAATCTCTGCTTGGCTCTTCGATTTAATATTGTCTTGTACCTGCTAGTTGTAAAGTAAGAGGGGTGGTTGGGTTGGATTATCTTACTGGGTGATTTATCACTCACGGATACGTCTGTATCCTGGCAAATCGTTTGCTTCGGCGATCAATTTGCCAGAGGGTGCAGGATTCAATGATGGTGCAGTTCGACGCGGGAGGAATATTAGAAATGGAGATCAAGTATACTCGGGATTCGTGTCAAGCCTAGAGTCAGCTCTGATGTTAATGTATTTAAATCAGTAAATTTTCTTGAGATTGTTATCGCTAAACATTTATTTTGGAAAATCATATTTATTTAGCAAAATTTTCCTAAAGAATTATTTTATTTTGCTTCCGAAAAGTCGGGGCGTTACAGAATCACTCTATCATGAAAAACTGATCCGTTTCGGCCTTTCTAAATAAACCTCATGATCATTGCAGCCAAAGCAAAACATTCATCTTTGTTAACTCCATTCTGCCACCGAGACCCCAAAACATCCTAAAAGGCAACAAAGGAGTTAAAATGGTCATAACGAAAATCTAGAAGTAACGGGGAACGGGACCAAACCTTTTGTGCAAATGGACAGGACACAAATAAATGGATAATCTTTTCCACATCCGCGCCATACAGTGGGTAGCTCCCTTCCACTGTTACTTTCTTCCTCACAAGTCCTTTTTAATTGGCAAAATCTCATGGCAGCACTTCCACAAGAAAAAAAGAATTTCCTTGGAATTTTAAGCTTCCACATATGTTGCCATCGTCTATCCGCTTCTTCCTTGTAACTGGTACTCCCACCCCCATTGTCCCTCAACCCTTGATCACGTAGTTCTGAAGCCACCTTATACCTAGAACTAACATTGTACGTTCCCGAATTAGAAAAGTGCCAAACCAACGAGTCTGGAGCATTCGTACATAACAACGGGATACCTAGGATTTGCTGAGCTTGTGCTTCACCAAACATCCACTTTATCACATCTGCCCTCCAAGAATTGGAATCCGAGTCTATGAGCTGACTCACCATCACAATACTATTATCCTCCACCACTCTCCTTGGTATAAAATCCCATGCCCTTGGAACCCATGGATCCTCATCAATACGCACTGAAGATCCATTCCCAATGGACCACCTCAAACCACCTTTCAATACTCTCCTTCCTTCCTAAATGCTTCTCCAAACCCAAGATGGGTTGCTTCCCAACCTGGCTTCCATAAAATCATAATCCTTGAAATATTTACTCTTTAAAACTCTCGCCATCAAACACTTGGGTGACACCAAGAGGCGCCAACCTTGTTTCGCTAAGAGAGCAAGGTTATAATCTGTAAGACTGCAAAAACCCAACCCCCCTTTGAATTTATCTTTGCACAGCCGACTCCACTTCATCCAATGGATTTTTCGCTCGTTGCTCAACTTTGAACCCCACCAAATCTCGCCATGGCAGCTTTAATTTGGTGGCACAATCCCTCTGGTAATTTAAAGCAAGCCATAGCGTAGATTGGGATGGCAAGAGCCACTGAAAGCAATAACACCTCCTTCCCTGCTTGATTAATCAGCTTCTCTTTCCACCCAGCCAACTTAAGCAAAACCCTATCCTTGCACATACATTTTTGTCATCTTGGGTCCCACAAAGATGATCTGAACCGTGCATCTTTCTTAAACTAATTTTTTGGGTTCTGCCTATGATTTCTGAAAAAGCTCTTACCGATATTTGTTTGGTGCAAATTTTTTATAAGAACACTCAAAAAATTAGTTTAAGAAAGATGCACGGTTCATATTATCTTTGTGGGATCTGAGATGGACCAAAAAAATATATATGTGCATGATATGTGTAAAAAAGTATGTTTGCCTTGGTCTAGAAAAATAGATTTTGATGAGTCAATGTTCATTACTCATTAATAAGACAAGTTCTTACCGGAAGACAATCCACGTGCTTAATGACTCTTGGTTTTAACTTTTAAGGAATGGCAGGGTTGCCAATTAGGGAGATGTTTTGCCAACTTCCACCTAATTAAAACCATCCTTATGGTTTTTTTTATAATTTAGGTGTCCAGACCAGTTTACATGCACCTCGATTAATCTTGAGAGATTAATTTTGTTGTCCACTCATGGGGTCCCAATTAAAGGCAAGACAAAGTTCTGCATACACTGAACCCAAATGAATTGATAGCACCAAAGATTCAATTATGAGACCTTGAAGAAAACAAACCCCTAAGCAGTGGGGACTCTAGGAATTATTTTTAATGGGGTCATTTGTGAATTTGGACTTCAATTGCTTTACAACTTTTACATTAATCGACAAATAATTTTCTACTTACAATAACACAATAAAAATTTTCTACGTATGCATATACTGCATATTTGTATTAATTGGTAACACTCTCCTATTCAATACTATGGTCACTAGCTTTTAATTGAGTGGAATCCTATATTAATACATACAACTCTAACAGGATACGTTCATGTCAAAACATCCTATATTAAAACATCCTCTGCCATGTGCAGGGCACGAGAATCATGCCCGTTGAAGAGGATATTTTCTGCTCATTGCGGAGGATGTCTTGTTCTGTTTTTTTGTTCGTGTGATCTGGAAATTGCTTTGGTTGGCAATTACTCTGTTCTTTGCCTTATTTGGTCATGCTGGTTTGAAGTCGACTGGAAGCGCAAAATACATGAAAACAAATACTAACATAGGGCTGTAAAGATGAGAAACGAAGTATAGCTGCAGTGGAAATATACAGAATGTGTTGGTAGTACGAAATAGCTTAATAAAATACTGGAGTAATGTTTGCACTTGAAATCAAGTTCTGATCATATTAAGCGGCTCGAATCGTCGAAATTCGAAGGGAAAAAGGGAGGTGCGGACCGTAAGAGGAGTAGATAGAAACTGGACTAATATACATATAAATAAAATTGGTATTGTGGAAGGTAAGGACAAAAGGAAAAGGCAAGTTGGTTTTTTAAGAGAAACTACCCACAACGGTTAATAGTAAAAATCACATGTTTTTTTATCATCAAAAAATTAAAAACACAAGTTTGATACGCGAAAAATAGATGGCTATATTTGACCTGACTAAATTATTGTACAGTCTTGTTTTACGATTGAGAGCGAGAACATTTCTAGAATTGACATAGATGTGTTGCCTGTTGCTGGTAGCTAGTATGGAATGATTGTCTAGTTGTCGAACATCTGAAAACTATGCGAATTAATATGATAAGTTTCGGTAGTGTGATTAATTACCATCTAGTATACCTTGGTAGAAAAAAGAGAAAAAAAGAAAGTGATGGACTACCAAAACCACATGTCATTTTCATCTATTTAGTGGTGAGCGCGCTGGTGAGCAATAATTGGATTTGAGAGCAACATCTATGGACTTCAATGCATAAATCAAAGCCAACATTATGGAGTGAAAAAGAGAGAGATCATGACTGGTTTTGTGCTTTGTTTGGTTTGCTTTTTGAGAGAGAGAGAGAGAGAGAGAGAGAGATTAGTTTTGGCTATTTGAGTGGTAATGATCAACACATTATCCACCCTATTGGATGGAAGTACTGGGAGTGGACACAACATCTTTGAACAAAATGAGCGACTCGGATATTTTTTGTAGGACTCGAGACGGGTTTTAAATGTGTACATTCGCAGTGTATGTACATAAGTGTATGTACACCTATAGCAGCACTATAGGTACATTCTCCCTAAGAAGGCTAAGGGTCTGTTTGGAAGTTGTGGAAAAAAAGAAGAAAGTTTACTGTTTGTTCTTCCCTATTTTTTTTATTTTTTCTCTTCTTTTTCCATTGCCAGCAAACAAGATCTTCTTTTCTTTTTTCTTTCCACAACTTCCAAACACACCCTAAGAACCTATAAGACTATAGCGACAACTTTGGTCATTGCATCCGGCCAACCCCATAATTTCAGAAATTGGACCACTAGTCTTCATGCATGGATGTAGTAGAATTGAATCGAATCGAATGGAAAACAATGGTTTTGCTGTGCTTATATATGTTCCCAATGAATATCCACCAATTAATAAATTAAGAACGGCATTCGATCGATTGAGGTTGGTCTTTCAAAAATACAGAAAGAAGTTATATATGCACAGGTTTGAAAAGAACATTTAGATCGATTCTATTTTCGTAAAAGCAAATCTCTGTGATTTTGCTTCTACATTGATGATCACTAATTTTGAAACTATACGGCATGTAGTAGGTAACAAATTTCTCAAACAATAGTCTATAACTAAGAGTTTCGTATATTAGTTTTTTTTTCCCTTCTTAAGAATCCGTTCTTTTTGCAGGAAAAGTTATAAATTACAGAATTCATATGTTGAAGACGTTGTGAAACCCTTGTAGAATTGTTTCAAACTTCTTGTTTTGGTTTACTCTCTCCGTCCCAAATTTTTCGTCTCTCTGATTTTTTAACCGGATAAAAAATTGATTATATTTTTCAGTTGATGATAATTTTTATAGGCTATATGGATCTTTTTTTTTAATATGGAAGGAGGAGGATGGATCTTGTTTGATAGATCTCAATTAGTTATTTAAAACATTGATTTTAAAATCACCTAAAAGGTTGTAGATAATTATAAGATATAATCAATTGAAAATTGGCACGAACTCTAAAAAAGAAATAATAAATTAGGACGGAGAGAATATTTGCTGATGTTTTTATTTTATATTGGGACCATAATTGTAAATTGTGGCAACATGAAAGTTGATACTTGATACTACTTGATTAGTACATAACAATCTTTAGTTTATAGGTATTCAATATATTAACATTTCTGACCTAAATATAAAAATTAAAAAATCATAACTGTCAAAATGCTTCAATTAAAGACTCGTAAAGGAGCGTAACAAAACTCAGTCTCGTTTGATTCGCAGAGTAACTGTCTGGAATAAGATAAATTGTACCTAATTTAGAGTTATCCCACGTTTGATTCCCGAAATGACTGTCAAGATTATTAATCCTAGTATTAATTTTATCCTTATATGAGGCCAGGGTACTATATTGATCCCAAGACTGTTAATTCCATCTTTTTGGGTCCGCGAGTGAATTGCTTGGACGAAGCACCTGAGGTACCCTTGTGATACTCTAACCCACTTTCACCAAACACTGTGGTAGATACTGGAGTATAGATATTGGAGCATCAAGCGGCGGCCGTGAATAATTAATTTCCGGTTGATGGGAGGGTGCCATGCAAACGGAAACGGTGAACAGTGACCGCACCACATTCAATGGGATTTCCACTGTCCATTTAAACAAATCACCGACGTACGTCCTTGTTTTCGTCAGATTTGGGACCCACCCAAAACGTTACGTATGACCCTACCCCTTCAAGCATTCGCCCTTTCCTGCTTCTCTCTACAATCTCTACCCTGGAGAAATTAAAAGCATCCGCAAATGGGTTTAGTGTGTGTACATATATATATATATATATAGTCCCTTTCTTATAAGGACTATCTTATTTTAATAAAATGCGGACTTCTCTTTCCCGATCGAATTTCGATGATCCAAGCCGCTCAATGTGTTCAGAACATGATTTTAAGGGTACACGCTAGAAATCAGCAAAAAAAAAATCGGGAAGGGCTTCATCCGAGCAGTTTTTGTTTATTTTTTATCTAACAGTTCAAATAAAAACTGCTCAAATCAAGCCCTTCCCAGTCATTTTTTTGGCCGATTTCTTGCGGGTATCCTTAAAATCACGTTCTGAACACATTGAGCGGCTCGGATCATCGAAAACAGATCCGTAAAGGTGAGAAATGCGAGGTCCGCATTTAAGGTCCTCATTTTAAGGTCCTTACTTGAAGATTTCTGTATATATATATATATATATATATATATATATATATTTGCGTGTTTAATAATGCCCATGCTGCACTACCACTTGGTGCAACTGTCACAACCTTTTTCAATGCCACACAATCATATGAAGTTCAAGTGGTGTCGTCAATCTTGTACTGTACCAGTAACAAAGTGGTACCCCGTGCCTTGGTGTTTTGTACAGGCAAAAATACCCTTATGAATCGGTCGAACCGGGAGTACTAATCGATACTTAACTGCACCGGACTTGTATTGAAATCTCGACCGGTAAAAAAAATAGTGTATTTCGTTTTCTCTTAATAAAAAAGGCTTGAATTTAAGACAATTTAATGAAATTTGAAGTGCATAATATGTTAATCATATCAATTTGTTATTACAACCAATGTTAAGGTATATTTAAGTGTTCAAATTTAGTTTATCTTTTCTTTTTTTCAAGTTTTCCAGTTATGCATACATATATTAACGATATGTAAAACATATATTGTGATAAATATGAAATACCGAGATGTACACAAGTACTGGTACTTACCATTCCAATAGAAGAAAAAAAATACGTTAGCCGTCATGGATTGACTAACTTTGGGTCCAAGACCAAATGCGTAGATTCCATATGAATATGTGATTGTGAATGGATGTGGGGTGCCCTGAACCCTAAGGATTGGAGCAAGATAAAAATATTACTCCATCCGTCCATAAAATTGGTCTCCTATGAAAGTACGTGTCATTTTTAAACCTAGATATGTATCTACTAAATATTTTGATTTTTTTTGATCCGTTCAAAAGATCTCATCAAAAAACTATGAAATAAGATCTAAATTGCACAAAAAATTATTTCGATAACTACATTATTTTTAACCTTAAAAATTATACGTGATTTCGTAGGAGACCAACTTTACAGGACAAAACAAAATGTCTTGAAAAAGATGTCGCGTTTCATTTAAGGGCCTCCACCACTAAACATTCATGAACGCGGAGGCCAAATAGGATGGTTCGGTGCTCCGGTAGCAATCAATAATCACTTTTGCGACACTCTCCCACCTGTCATTCATTTATTGCAGATTGAAGGAATGAACGCGTAAATGGATAGGTGCTCTCTCCTCACTCTCTCTCTCTCTCTCTCTCTATTTTGGTGAGGTGCTTTTACTGGGTTCCAAAGTGTCGGTCGGCCTTTGAGTTATTGCCCTGTTTTTTGACAGTTTTAAAATTAATTTTTTTTTTTCCCTATCAGAGAACCTATTTCTTTTTAGATCCATTTGATCAGCAAGATAATAATAAAAATGCAAGATTTTGTTTATTTTGCATTATTTTTATTAATGATATGAAAATCTTTCTTTGCCGATAAAAAAAAAATCCTAGAAAGTGGTAGAAAATGAACTTTCTTGTACAACCCTCTAAAATATGAGAGCTTGCTTTATTTTTTCTCACAAAATGTGCTGAAAAATTTTATTTTCTAAAAAAAATCAATAATAATTACTCTAATTTCCTTTTTTGTCCTCTTCCCCTCCACATTTTTTCTTCTAATTTCGGCAATTTTATTCTTTTCAAACAAAGATATCTTATTTTCTCTATTATTTTCTTGGAAAACTTCTATTCTAATCAAATGGATGTCAGAAAAAAATAAATTTTTTTTTTTACTTTCACTTTACTTTCTTTCATTTTATTTTTCTTGCTAATCAAAAGGGCCCTTCAACTTTTTATATAAAAAAAAAACTCTTCATTTTCAACTTCGATCTGATCTAGATTATCTTTAACATTTTTCCATTTTTGTTTCGATGATAAAATCTGAAAATATTATTCACTTTTAGAAAGTCCACTAAAGAAACAAGAGAACCATAATTTTGCATTTATCTTCTTATCTTTTTTCTTCCTTTGCCTTTAATGAATTCTTTTTTCTTTATATTTGGTCATATCCGGTTTGACTTTTCTATTCATTTCATCTAGTTAACTCAAATCTGGAAACTATAAATAAATTTCAACTTCTTTATATATATAAAACTGTTCATTTTCAACTTCTGATCTAGATTTTCTTTAACATTTTTCCATTTTTGTTTTGATGATAAAATCCGAAAATATTATTCACTTTTAGAAATTCCACTAAAGAAACAAGAGAACCGTAATTTTGCATTTATCTTCTTATCTTTTTTGCTTTCTTTGCCTTCAATGAATTCTTTTTTCTTTATATTTGGTCATATCCGGTTTGACTTTTCTGTTCATCTCATCTAGCTAACTCAAATCTGAAAATTATAAATAAATTTCAACTTCTTTTTATATAAAAAAAAAACATTTCATTTTCAACTTCTGATCTAGATTTTCTTTAACATTTTTTCATTTTTGTTTCGATGATAAAATCTGAAAATATTATTCACTTTTAGAAAGTCCACTAAAGAAACAAGAGAACCATGATTTTGCACTTATCTTCTTATCTTTTTTGCTTTCTTTGCCTTTAATGAATTCTTTTTTCTTCATAGTTGGTCATATCCAATTTGACATTTCTATTCATCTCATCTAGTTAACTCAAATCTGGAAACTATAAATAAATTTGACCAAAAACAATAAAAAAAAAATTCCTCTTTCGTTTCTCTAATTTTAAACTATCCCAAACAGGACCATAAAAAATTAATCATTCATTCCCATCCTCACGTATATAAGCAGAGACATTTCCCTGTCCAAACCACTCCTTACATGCTCACTGTTAGGACTGGGGACTCCAGGTCCTGATAGTTCGCCATTACTTGGGATTGATTTCTCAAGCTTTTAAAGAGTTACAAAATCAAAATACTGAACTGGGTTCGATTCGGATTGTAGAAAAAAGGAATAAGATTCCATCTCTCAGTCTATCTCTCTCTCTCTTCCCGTTTCAGGTACCTTGTGAGCACTTGGGTCAAATCTGCTTATCCTTTACAGCCAAATATCGTGATGAGCTTGCTTTTCGTATTATACCTTCTTACCGTGATGAGCTTGCTTTTCGTATTATACCTTCTTACATAAGCAAAAACATTCTAATATGCTCGTATTACATCTTACACACAGGTTTGTGCGTATTATGTGTATTTTGTTATATACTTGTTTGTATATGTTGGTATATGCACTGAACTTTTGTCTAGCTCTCTGTTTATTGCCCTCTTTTGTTTTTCAGATCAGAAAGCTTACGTACACATCTTTAACATACAACTCCGGACAGAGAAGTGTCCAGAACCATTCGATTCATGTGGACCCACGTGCATCGAATGGACTTTAACAGAGTCATGTTCTGGAGTTGGGTTTGAAAGGACTGTGCATAGCATTGCTCTTTTCAGATTGGGTTTGTGATTTTCCTTTTGTTGGTGTCTATTGATAGGGTTGTACGGAATGAGCAATATCAGATTAGGCCAATGGCTACGTGCACTAGTTGGTGTACTATTGTTGGTGAAAACACAAGGCATCAACGTTGGAATAACTTATGTTCAGAATGCTGTTGCGAAAGGGGCAGGTGAATTTTTTTTGTCTCTCAATAAGAACTTAGATTTACCCCAAAAAAAAAAAAAACTTAAATTTACACTTTCTAATTTTATCTCTTCAATTTTTTGTTAACTGGAAGTCCGAAACAGTTTGCGCGCATCTCGACTAATTTACAAAGGCCCATTTCAACTGTGTTGTTGTGCAGTTTGTTTGGACGGGAGTCCGCCTGCATACCATCTTGATAAGGGATTTGGAACAGGGATTAACAATTGGTTGGTTCATATTGAGGTGGGTACAATTTGCTTTTGCTTACACGGTCTATTAGTTTTTAACAAGATGATTGGAATGGCTATGAGAAATGTTTTATTTTTTTAATCAAGAAGTAAGAAATGTTCGGATCTCTAAACTGGCAAAGGACTTAGGTCCTATCCAGTGTTCCTCCCATCAAGTCCGGTCTAGTTTTGATTTTTGTGGATCCATCTCGGGCTCACAACAATGATTGGAACGGTTCATTGTGTAGAGCTCATCAAGTTCATTGCGTACGAGAGTAATCATGTTCTGTGGATACTACTGAACAATAACTTATCAGTTCACATTTAGCTTGAAACAAATAAGTGCGAATCGATATGCACAATGCATTTGTTTCAAAATAAATGTGATCCGATAAGTCATTGATCGGTATCTACTTAACATGATTTTTCTTGAACCAAAAGAGCTTGATAAAATGAACTGTTCCGGTTATTGTTGTGATCCCGGGAAGAGCCCACCAAGAATCAAAACTGGACCCGACTGGATGGGATGGGAGGCAAACTGGACAGGACCTCAGTCCACTGGCAAATGGTTGTAACTTGTAAGAAACACGGTTTCTTTGGTTGAAAAATGATAAATTATTTGAGTTTTTTTTTTTTTTATCCGCATTTTTGAGTTTAATGATTGCAATTATGTGATTGGGTGCTCAAATAGCTAGTCTTGACACTTTCCTCTATGTTCGTGTGGGACTTGGGGGACGTGGTGTGACCACCGTCATGGGCCGAAATTGGGCCCATTAGTGTGATCCAAATTATTCATTTTGTTCTGACTCATCAATAATCTTGTAGAAAATAAAGTTTATTGGATATCGATACCTATATGAACTAAACAAGTCCTCTTTTCCAAAAAATTTTGATACATGATTTGGACTTTGGAGAATAAACCTTAAGGGAACATCAATCATGTAACTACTGATATCTGGTCAATGTCATTTTTTTTCAAGTCTACATACTCGACGAGCTGAATAAAAAAAGATTCAGGTCAAACAATGTGTCCGGGATGAGCTCAGGATGGTGCTCACAATCTCAACAGCCCGTTGTGTCTTTGGCCCCATAGTCTGTTGGGGTTCCACCGCTCTAGAAACTGACTAAGCTAGCGTGATGTCTAATGTCATACAAGACATAAGCGGAGTACTTCCTAAGGCCAACTGGGTTTGGGAGAGATGGTAGAACTCAGTCCGACAAGAGCTCTAAGATCCAAAATGCCACAGACTCGAGTTGTGAGACTGTAATTGTACAAAATCTATGATGGGTCGATGCATATTTCTCTTACAAGTACGAGCTAACAATACGGGATATGTATTTTCAGGGAGGAGGATGGTGTAATAATGTCACTACTTGCCTTGCTCGAAAGAACACTCGTCTTGGTTCATCTAAGCAAATGGCTACAGAGCTTGTTTTCTCTGGGATTCTGAGCAGCGGACAAAAGTTTAATCCAGGTTCTCCAAGATTTCATGTTTCCCTCCAAAATCAAATAATTACAAGTTTTTTTGCCTTATAATGGAATAATTCTCTTTTCATTATCCAGACTTCTACAATTGGAATAGGATCAAGGTTAGGTACTGTGATGGTGCATCATTCACAGGCGACGTGGAAGCAGTCAATCCTGTGAGTTAGGAATCAGAATCTGTAGCTTTCATTTGGTTGACGGATTTCAATAACCCATTGTCATGAGAGTAACAAGAAGCATTTTTTTCAAAACTTTTTCGGCTTAAAGCTAAACGCGATATGAAAGCGATGAGCCTCAAAACCAATTTTAAATCGCTATTGAAAACTATTTTTGAGAACAACCAAAGAGGGCCTAAATCTTTTTGCGGTGTGTAGATTTGGTGTAAATACTATTTTTGTGAGTTTCTAACTATATGTGATATGTCTATTGTTGCTAGACTACTAATCTTCACTTCAGAGGTGCAAGGATTTTTGTTGCCGTTATTGAAGATCTATTAGCAAAAGGAATGAAGAATGCTGAGAATGTATGGTCCATAAATTTAGTATGATCTAATGCATACACTTTGTCTCCCTTTCCCTCCTCCATTCTTAGTCTAAATAGCATCTGTCTTTCGGAACAGGCTATGCTCTCAGGCTGTTCAGCTGGAGGATTGACTTCCATACTGCATTGTGACAACTTCCGAGCTCTCGTGCCTATGGGTACCAAAGTAAAATGCCTCTCCGATGCTGGTTATTTTATCAACACGTAAGCTCTTAAATTTGACTTGCCGTAATTTTATAGTCAAGAATTGATCCATTTGAAATGGGCTTTTTATAACTAGATTCCATTGTGCTGCATAACAGGAAGGATGTTTCTGGGGCGCTACACATTGAAGGATTCTACAACGAAGTAGTTACCACACATGTACCCTCTCTCTCTCTCTCTCTCTCTCTCTCTCTCTCTGTGTGTGTCTCTCTCACACAAACCCGCCAAATTGTTACCGTCCACAGCATGTATGTGTTTTGCATGCCTTTATCTTGCTTTATTTTTGTTCACGTTTAAGGATCGCACATAGAACAAATCCATATAATAACTTGTGATCTTTATCTTCATCTCTGCGAAGGGGACGTTTTCATGATTAAGTAAGAGTTTTCCTCCCTCTATGTATGAGATGCGAGTTCAGGACTTCAGGTTATAAGTTTTACTTATCTCTGCTGCAGGGATCAGCAAAAAATCTACCATTGTCATGCACTTCGAATAAGAGACCTGGTTTGGTAAGAGTAATGTCAATGTTTTTTATCCCCCTTCCCCGTTTTCTTCTCAATCGTATTAACCATCCACTCCATGTTGCAGTGTTTTTTCCCCCAAAACATGGCGCAGCAAATTCGAACTCCACTTTTTATAGTGAATGCAGCCTATGATTCATGGCAGGTTAGCACACTCCTATGAATCAAGAAAAAGCTCAAATTTATGCTGTTGGTTTCTGTTATTTGTGTAACTTCCATCTCCAATACTGCTGTTACTGCAAATATTGTGGAGAACCGGACTGTCATTATTCAAATTAAATGTATGGCCTAACAAAAGAGAAGAACCAAAAATGAAAAGAAGTCCAAGACTTAAACTTCATTTATTTCAACTTTTCAAAACTGTGAAGGTCACGCCGTAGCCTCTGATAATTTCAAGATACCTTTAAGTAGTTGCAAAATGCATAAGGAACACACTTGTGAATCTGGTACTTTTTCCTTATTACGGCTTGCTTTTTTCTTTTCTTTTCTTCTTTTTTCATACTATATCATTGATTTTCTATATTTGTTCAGATAAAGAACATCTTGGCACCAGGTGTTGCTGATCCCCATGGCACCTGGCATAACTGCAAGCTCGATATAACCAAGTGTTCATCTACTCAAATCCAAACCATGCAAGGTTACTACCATAAGCTCTTTAGTGCAACTTGCTCTGGCTATTGTTCCATAAGTTAGAAATTTCATACATTTTTTTCTCCTAACGTTTCTATGACTCAAGCTTATAGTTTCCCGTGATACATTTCCTGAGGCCTTCAGGAAAAAATGAGGGGAGCTTGACATCCTATATAACCTTTAGGTTTTGAATCTTGGATTTGTAGTGGCTTTTGTGAATGAAAAAGATATGGCAATGGATTCAAATTCATTACTTTTCTTTCCCTGTCTAATCATCAAGAATCTCTAACCTTGATCTTTCCCTACACGTGCCCAAGATCCAAAAACAGTTTGTATTTGGATGTTTCCCTATGTAATGAACAATTAGCCCTGATCGATTAGTAGGGAGAAAAATCAGGTGAGGAAGCACAACTCTTATTTGTGAAGGGAAAATCACGCACATTTTCTTCTCTTAACAATCCCAAACACGAAACCAATCTCCACTTTTTTGCCGTGCCTTGATTTTTGTTTGGTGGTACTTGCCTGATCTGAAAGAGCCTATTTGGTAATTTTATTGCCTTTGACAAAAGTTCATGAATTTCACTGACATTTTTTTTGGTCCTGAATTTCCAGAATTCAGGTTAGCATTTTTAAGTGCATTGACAGGACTGGGAAGGTCTTCATCTAGAGGCATGTTTATCAACTCTTGCTATGCCCACTGCCAAACTGAAATGCAGGAGACATGGCTGAGGGCCGACTCTCCAGTACTCGGAGGAGTTGTAAGAAACTGCTTTTAACCATCATGCTTATCATCTTTTGTTTCATTCTTACCAGTTTTTCATACATATATGGATTTTCTGACTTCTTTGAAATATAATATATTTTGCAGACAATTGCAAAGGCAGTTGGCGACTGGTACTATGACCGGAGCCCATTCCAGAAGATCGATTGCCCTTATCCTTGTGACAAAAGTTGCCACAATAGGATTTTTGATCCAAATGAGCACCCATTAATCTAGATATTTATACTATCAAGTAGCCATTCTTTGGCCAATCCTTATTGATATAATGAGCAACCACAATCATTTATCAAGTCATCAAAATAAGAGAAAGATCGCCAGTGCACCGAACCTTGTGCTTGGTGTTCAGATTATTCTTATTTATAGTGAACACTATTTCATCAAGCACTAAACCCTTGTGCTTGGGTATTCACACGCATATTTATGCGGACAATTCATCACCAAATAAAGTATTCAGTCTTATTGCTGTTGGAGAATCATTGAACTGTGGAATCATATCTTTCCTCTTATGGATTTCCCTTTGATGTAGTTGTATTTTTTGAGACACTAGTGAAGAATATTGGAAACTACTTCATTGTTAACATGTGTTTCTCAGTTGATTTTACCATATTCGTTTGATCTTCAGTATGGGGAATCAAGATGTAACCAAGCTCTATTGTGTGGAGGGTTGGGGATGGGATCTGATTCTGTTCTCTCATTCTCTATCTATGTTTTCATGGGTTGTATGTAAACCTATTGTGGTGGCCTCGGTTATTGTGTCGGTAACCGGTCCAGGGGTACCGAGCCTCTGTCCCTTGGGGCCTGGTTTGTGAGCCAATGAACGGTGATGGTCCTACTCTTGTGCTCGGTAACGCGCTCAGGTACGCGCTTCGGTCTCAGTGTTCCCTTGAGCGTTTGAGCGAGGTAGTTATAACAAATGGGCCCCATGGCAATCCCACGGCAGCAGCAATCATTTGGTTCAGGCCATGTGCTTCGTAACTGCTTGGCTCCCCCCGTCACGTATGATGTCACCCGAGGCGGTTACCCGAGCATACACCTAACCCGTTGGCTTGAAGGCCAAGCAACCCTAGGTTTATAAATGCAAAGGGATACACATTGCAAGAGGGAAGCCGTTTTTCCCTAACCCTAGACCTAAACTTCACCCCTGAGATCTAACTTGATCGTCGGAGGGTCACTGGGCGACCATAGCCTTAGTGACTTGTTGCAGGTCCGGCGGCAAGAGCGGAGAAGGAAGGAACCAAACCCTCTAAACACAATCTAGGTCCTGACAAATCGAACCCCTACACCTATATATTTTTGGGCAAAGTACGGATTACCTCCTTGAGGTTTTCCCGTTTGGCAAATGACCTCCCTGAACTTTATTAATGATCAATTCGCCTCCCCATGGTTTTGGACTAAAGTGCAACCTCTAACTCCGTTAATGGCAGAAGTAAAAAGACTATGCTACCCTTTCTTAAATAAAGGGCCTTACTCTCCTTGGAGCATCTCCAGCAGGACCAGCACCCTCATGTGGTTCCTCGGCAATCGGAAAATCCATCTTTTTTATGGACAGGAACTCATCTTCTGGTCTCTTCTCTTCTCTCTACTCTACTCTACTCTACGAATCGGAAAATCCATCAGCAGATTCTGGCCATCCAAACCCACCTCTCTCTCTCTCTCTCTCTCTCTCTCTCTCTCTCTCCCCTCAATCGGAAAACCCATTTTCTAAATCAAACCAACAAATTGAAAACTCATGCACAAATTGAAAACCATCTTCCATAAACCACCATCTCTGTCCACTGTCCACAAATTGAAAACTACAAAATGATTGCACATACCAATTGATAACCCCCAAATTAAAAATTGAAAACTAACGCCAAAACCCACAAATCCAAAACAAAACGAACGATTTTTTCGCATCGTCGACTTGTCCATCTCCACCGCCGTCGAGTTTGATTTTGCCGCCGTCATTGAGCTCGTTTTTTGCCGTACCCGAGTTTGATTTTACCAACATGCAGATCGATTCCGCCATTGTGAAGTTCTATTTGTGCTGTAGTTGTCGTCGGCGTGTTAGAAGTTGAGTTTCTTGTGGAGTCTGTGACCTGGAGTTGGTGCGTATGGGAGAGAGAGAGAGAGAGAGAGAGACCAATGCTATTGGGTTGCTGGAAGTGGGTGCCCAAATATTATGGGTTTTGATTGTGGACTATTACGTACGTGGAGTGGGTTTTGATGTGAGGAATATGGAATTGGCAGATTGTTGGGGTGGGGAACAAGTTGGATATGGGCCGATGGTGAAGGGGCAGGCGGCGACAATGATTCTGTTGGTGGGGAGAGGAAACGACCACCATTGTTTGGTATGAAGATGGACAAGAGCCGTGGATTGGGAAGGGTTAAGTTACACTCCATTTTTTGGAGAAGAAGGGTAATGTCGTCTTCTTACATAGGAAATGAACTTTATTTATTTGTTTTTTTCATTACCAGTCTCGTAGTTGGCGTGTGTCTTGCACTTCCCGTTAGTTTGGATGAAAAACCTAACGGTAGCAATTTAGTCCAAAATCATAGGGAGTCAAATTGATCATTAATAAAGTTTAGGGAGGTCATCTGCCAAACGCGAAAACCTCAGGGAGGTAATTCGTACTTTGCTCTATATTTTTTGGTGAACTGATGAGAGATATGCTTTGACAGACACAGAGTATCTCCAATAGTATTCCATACTTGTAATAGAAAAGTGCTTGATATCAGGTTTTTAAGAGACTTCATGTTATCATTACTAAACATAGTGCGAGACTAAACATTTCAATCTTCAGATATTACATTAACACCGGAAGTATAGATATTGACAAAATAAATTCATTTCTTCAATGCTCCTTTGCCAATGAGTGTGGAGAGCATCTCCTCTCGGTTTAGATTTTGACGTGGGAGATGCAATTCCTCCGGTGGGCCAATGGTTTGCAATATGGATCAAGGAGGCCCCAAGTGAAGAAGTATGGGATTCTGTTTGCTTAATGTGGACCATTTGGTGTATGAGGAGTGATGTGTTGTTTCAGAGTGGGTCAAAATGATGTAGATGAAGCATTAATCCGTCCACTTTGATGGGTTGAGAAGCAAAATCAAGGACAAGCTGGTGGCACCAAAGGTCGATAGGCGGGCCTGAGGTGGATAAGATTGACAAGCAAGGGTGGTGGTAGTTGTGGGGCTGGGTCATGAAAGAAGGTTTCACAGTAGGAGGTCTCAATGCAGGAGATGTGAGATTGAAGTCTGGTGTTTTGGTCACAGATGGAGCATAAAGTAATGGGATTGAAGCAGTGAGCATTTGCACAGATTGCGTGGTTTTTGTTCAACTACCACCAAAATATATTCATTTTGTCCTCTCTCTCTCTCTCTCTCTCTCTCTCTCTCTCATTTTAAGAAAATGGAAAAATATTTTCAAAACCACCCAAATAAATAAAAAACACAATTGGGCTCAGTTTTCAATATTGAGGCCCCATTCCACAACACTTTCTTAAAAAATAAGTATTTATTTTACATTTTCAAACTTAAAAATTTTTTATTGCCGAAATGATTTTCGATATTTTTTGCACCGTATCAAAAGTTTCAATGGGATCTACGAAGATCCATAATGCTATAAAAATTATTTATTTAAACACATTATTTTTGAGTTTAGTTTTTTTAAATAAGTATTTATTTTGAAAGTTGAAACAGTCATTGAGTGCTACGAGGAAGATAAACACTCTCATTTTAATTTCTTCAATTGAGAAAATAAAAAGCCTTTACTCTTTTTTATTTTTTATTTTTATTTTGAACAGAGCAACATGCCTTTACTCAAATTAACTGTGAACTAAACACGTCCGCTAGCGTTGTAGCAAGCTTAACAACTCAAATCCGGAAATGCTACGATTTTTGCTACAACATCTTTACAACAAGCTAGTAGGCCCCACCACTTTACAGCAAAAAAACAAAAAAAATGACTCTCTCTCAGTCTCTCTCTCTCTCTCTCTCCGCCCCAACCCAAATCCTATCTCTCTCTCTCTCCTCAAAACCCAATTTGTTCAATCCAAAATCAGTTTCCCCAAATCGTTACCAGTAAACAAAATCAAAAGTGAAAACATTAAAATCTTGAATTGGGGTTTAGTAAAATGTCTCAATTTATAAACTTACAGAGGTCCAAGAAAATCACCCACCACTACCACTGCCACAGCCCACCCCATCACCACCTCCGGCGATCACCTCCACCGAAGCTCCTTCGAAGCACGGTCAAATTGCGAAAATCGAATCGCCCACCTCTGAAGCTCCATTGCCAAGGTCTCTTCTGATTTTCTCTATTTCTCTAACATGGAGAAAACTGAAAAAGCTCCAAATCTAAGAAGGGGGGAAAGTCCTAAAATTAGAACACCATCAACCCTGAATCCCTAATTCAGAATATAAATTAGCTAAAGAGGAAAAAAGTTCGTACAAGACACAAGTAGCGATAGTTTTAGTAACACTTGAAATAAGGATTAGGGCTCATACAAAAACTGTGTGCGAGAAAGAGAGAGAGAGAGGCCGCAATGTTCGATCGAGAGAGACGACCTTGGTCGAAGTTTGAGTTTGTCGTTGGTGTCGGTGCGGTGGTGGTGGTGGTCGCTAGAGGGCAGAGGCCTAGGAGTGGTCGCCGGAGTGGAGAAGACAATGGTGGTGGTTGGCGGTGGTGGGATGGTAGCTAGTTCGGTTGGTACAACCCGGAGGGTTTTCTGCTGCGTTTTTTTTATTTTTGAGTTTTCATTTTTTTTTTTGGCTGGGTTAATCAGTGGGTCCCCTGGGGCTGCCACATCAACATGTTGTAATAATGTTGTACAGTAAAAAAATATCGTAGGTGTAGCATTACTAACAAATCAATACACAGATCGTCCTCGCTCTCTCTCTCTCTCTCTTCGTCGTCGATTTGCCGGCCTGTCTTCAATTTTCAAACCCAACCCTAAATAGCTTATAGCCCAACTTCAGTTTAGGGTTATAACCAGCAGCCATGGCTGTTTGTCTTCCACGATGAGGCGGCTTCGTCTTCCACGAGAAAGAGTTCACAGTCTGGCGAACATCTCCGATCTGCCTCGCCCTTCTTCTCAAAGCCGAGGTAATCTTCCATTCTCTCCTCCTTCTCTCTTCATCTTCGTCTTCTTTCTTCTGAGATTTGGAACTGCAAAGCAAGCCGTATCCGAATTTAGACCGCCGTACGGGGTACGAATTCCGCACCCGTACCCGTACCGTGTCGCGTCGACACGGGTACTCCGCCAAAAATGGCGAGTCCGCGTAACATAGGTAGCAGTGTTGCTACGAGCTTTTTTTTTGCAAAAAATGCAGCATAAAAATGGATAGAGCGGGAGAAATCGCTTGTTCAATAGCTGAGTTTGTGGTCAGTATCTAGTTTCGATGCCAAGGGATCTTCCATAGCGCTTTACAGAACTTTTATTGTAAAACACTAGTACCTTGTTAAATCCCAACTTGGGTAGTGCGCTAAATCCCAACTAGGATAATGCAGCTTTTTATGTTCTTTCGATAGTTACATTAAACGTGATTAAGAAGATCATGGTTTGATGGGACTCTCAAGTTTTGCTGTCTCAAACGATAGGACACCGAAGCTGATGTTTGTTGTTTTCTGTGTTTCAAACTTTCACGTTGTAATGCATGTTGGCCCCTGGGGTTTGCAGCTATTCACAACCTTAATGGATTTGGCCTTTGTGCATAAAACTTGGGAGAAGTGGGCATCTAACCATGTTGGTTCTTCTGGTGAGCAAGCTAAAGCTGTTTGTGAGTCTTATTCCTTCCTCTATTTTTATACATCAATAAATAGGTACGACACTTTTCTAACTTGTAGGTCAACCATTGAAGGCTGCTTTGCTGATTAACTATGACCCAACTGGACCATCTCGGCTGTTGTCTACAATGTAAGAACTTTGTTGGAGTATTATGTGTTCCTAACTTCCTATTGTGTAGTTGTATAAAATGTATGATAACTTTTGATCTCTCTTGTTTGCAGTTTCTTAATTTCATTAATTATAGTGCCATAGCATAGGCTTAGCATCTTCAATTGATAGCATTTACTTGGTAGGAACTGAACAATTGTTGTTTGTTAAGCTTTTGTTTATGGTGCTCTAGAAAAGAGTCTTAGGAAGTCTACTTACATCATTTTCTTCAAGTAGAAGGTATAATTTTTTCCCAACTTGTTTAAATTGCTGATGATGCATGAGAAAAATGAAGTGCACAAATACCACTATTAGGCTTCTGTTAGAAGTGAAAAACTAGAAGTTAAACCAGTTTAATTGATAAATAGAAATTATTCTTCGATGTCTCGTGAAATCTCCTAGTAACCATATCTCCAGGGGGGAGAGGATGCAGGTTCCTTGTTGTTTCCATAATCTTTCAGAGTTTTGGTATGAAGTGTTGCTTAGGTTGAGTTTTATGTCTAACAATTGATAAATAGATTAATAGTGAGGGGATAATATGAGTAGTTGTAAACAACTTTGATTTGACAGAAAGAGAGTCATGTTTTTTCTGGGTGCATTAGAAATATGAGTGTTCAGGGTGTCTTCAAAATGTTAAAGATAAAGTGTATGTTCTGCTCACAGGGGCGACACTATAGCTTAACTCGTGGGGTCGGCTGATCCCATGCAAGGAATTAAACTGCTACTACTATAATGCTATACATATAGATTGTCCAATATATGAACCCATTAGCAATTGATAATGACCCCACCCTAGCGTGCAAACTGCAAAATACTCGATAATTTTTCTTTCCACACTACACATCTTCTTTGTTTTTTTTTTTTATTATAACTCTTTGCTCACCTTGACTAATTCTTAGGGACCCAATCTCACCATCCACAGGTACGGAGTCCGATTAAAGCTAGAATAATATCTTGTAGAGGGATCCATAAGAGTTGATAGCATCTGGAAGGTTTCGAACATGAGGCAAGGTTTCAAACCTGGGTCTGATTAAAGCCATGACAATGCTCCGTAGGGTTTAACTCATAAGAGTGTGTAACACATGATAGGTTTCAAACCCGAGGCCTTAGGAGGAAACAATACTCAGCTTTTTTCAGAAAGAAGCAAGAAAGTTTCAGCGCCTTATAACTGTTTGTGTAAAGAAAAACTAGGTTTTGATGTTGAAAAAAAGGCATCTAAGACTAAATTCAGTTTTTCCAGTGGGTATGCGTCTTCCTATTTACTTGTTTAAAACCAATTTAATTGTTTAGTGTATTATTTGAGAGCTAATTTAGAGTGTGAATTTTTTGAAAAACTTAAAAGATTAAATGGACCTGTAAATAACAATGTTCGACGTTGGTTGAGTGTGATTAAAACTTGAGTTCAACCCCACGAAATAATATTCATGGAGTCGTCACTGTCTGCTCATGTAGTTTGCTTTTAACATATGAGGCAAAGCTCCGGGAGGGATAAACCTTCACTTTCAACTTCTACAGTGCTTCCGATTGGGAGCATGTTTATGATCAAGTTACAACAAAATAACACATTTTTTGATCAACCTATGTGGAGAGCAGTTAAGTTGATGTTCTGTTAGTGGTAAAACTGTAATAGATACTATCATACTAGCATTTTCATGTAGACTTTTGTTGCTATCTTTATGTACTTATTCCTGAAACAGATCCCAAGCTAGCTTCATTTATTTCGGCAAGAGAAAATGGTTAATCACAGCAATGTATACTCTTGGCGTGTGTTGGTCATTATTTTATGCTGGTGAGAGAATAGGCTTGATCTGGTGGTTACAGTGCAGAGCAAGAAGGGATAAAAGCAGATCCTGTTGAACTAAGCCAATTTATTGATTTCTTCAAACGGAACAAACTCCAATCAGAGAGCTTTTTTGTTGGGACAAACCAATGTGAGTTCTACAGCAGCTTCAATGAAATGCATTTATTTAGCTTTCAAAATAAGCATCAAGTATCTTATCGCTTCTTAGACCATAAGTCTTAAACTGATAATGAGAATGGTTCTCCTTCTGTTTAGTCATGTTCTAACAATTGCAGAGTTACACATAATACTCCATTTTTAAATTTCAGTTTACTTTCTCTATTGAGTTTGATTCTACATGGCAAGAGATTTATGTAAAGTTCCAAGTGCCATAATTTTTAGGTAGCATCAATTGTGGACCATATGGCTATATGCTCGGGGATTTCAAAATGATTTTTCAATGGCAAGAATCTGGAATTAAGAATTTTAATTTTCCGTGGAGGCTGTTCGAGAAATTCCTCTTGATAATTCTGGCCCAACTTTAATTTTCTGGCCAAGTCAAGATCCGGTTGATTTTTCTCTTATAGGTTCCCACTCAAATGCTCCTTGGAAATTGAGTAATTATTTTGTAGTCCGGGAGTACTGCCACGTGGTACCCCGGACCACTTTACAACCGCACGTTCCTATGGGGTCAGCGCACGTTCCTATGGACCCCACAGGAACGTGTGGTTGTAAATTGGATCGGAGTACCACGTGGCGGTACTCCCAGACTATTGTATAATTTCACTTGGAAATTTATCATTTGTTTCTCGAGTACTTGTTCGTCTCATTAAATTCTGCTCATGATAATGATAATTTTGCGATCTTAAGTTTGATGTGCTGAATTTTGCGGCAGACATTGTCACATCAATTCATGAGAATTGGTTTTGTGCAAGGTCCATGAACACTACCAAACCCGCTGGTGAAGGTGCTATCGTAACGCAGTCAGCAGCATTTCTCTTGGTTGCATTGTGAGTATTTACTTATTTCATTTAACAATTTCACATTTAGCTACTTGCTAGATGTACAGGCCTTGATACTGCCTTCATATTGTACTGGGCCTTCAATAGCCAAGTGGTAAAGTTCTGTATTTTCTAACTTGTTATTGTGGTATCACAGATATGATGGTTCCATTGGCTCAGCATCCCGTGCTATGGTGGTGGTTGATCAGCTTGCGTGGCAGTTAGGTCGAAGAAACCTTTGATGTCTGATGTCATTTGCTCTATGGTACTGCAACTATGTCGCATGTATACAGATGCTCCTCTTATATGTTTCACTTTAACCCTTTTATCTGTTTCATGTTTTGGATGTAGGTGCTTTGGGTCACATGTCGATTACTCGTTGCAAACCAGGTCTTTCTGGGAAACTATTCAAAACCAGACTTGCTGAGAACCTCATCAACGTTAGGATATGATGAGAGGAACCCTGTTGAATTTTGCATTGACGAAACAGGCTGTGAGATAATGATGTACGAAGTCGCTTCTTGGATTCTGATGCAGCTGCTCTCGTGGTTTCAAAACATTAGTTTGGAACCATCAGGGAATTCGACAGTTTTTTGTTTAGTTAATTCCGAACATGCTTGCAGGCTCATTTTGTTTTGTTGCAACGATGTTGATAACTTGTGCACTGGTATTGGGAGGATATGAGGGTATGGCTTTTAGCAGGTAGGGGTCCGGTTGTGTGTTCAAGTGTTTTAACTTTATCTTTCGTTTTCTCTCAACAAGCCAAATGCAGCATTCATTGCACAAGGTGTCTGCTACCCCGTGATGAGAGTGATTCTTGGTAAAAGCATCTCCATTGAAGCTCGAAATGCATCGTTAGCATCAGAAAGGGCTGTTTTGTTTTACACATTTTCAGCTCCACGGGGGCTGTTAAAGACATTGTCAAAGGGATACTGTAATGTGCTCTAACTATGGCCAACCTCTTGCGATGCCTTAGACAATATACGGAGTATTTGTGGAAAAACGTATGTAAAGCTCAAGTGGATTGTGGTACTAGAGTCGCGTACCTGCCCTCGTTGGAGGGGGAATGAATATATAGGCGTTTTGGAGGTAGAGTCCAATGAGGATTTCGCCGGCGAATCATTAGGCATCGATAAGGATGGCCTTAGGAGAGTCCAATGACCGAAGTACCCTTCTCCAAGAAGAGTAGTGTCTTGAAGAGGGTTGGACTGTTTGTAAATCCGCCCACATTTAATCCAACCTAACCCGCCCATATTGTAAAATGAATCGCCATATTTATATGGGTTTAAATGGGTTCAATATGAGTTGGAATTAAAAGACTCATTCTTGCACAAGAGTGAACTATTGTTAACCTCTCGCCTCCTGTACGCAGACAAAACAAGAGCAAAACTACATTTTTTTGCTAGAAAGTGGATCTCTCTCCCTTGCAGATATAATATATATAGTTGTAATCGAGGCTGCATTTTGGCTTAAATAAGTTAATTGGTTTTTTTCTGTGTTTGTTCAACTTTTTTCTTTTGCATTTGTTAGTTTTTTGTCAATTTTTTGTGAATTATCATGTCTTATGACGAGAGGAATCTAAAAAATAAAAAATTACGATCAAAATTTCAATTTTTTAGTAAAGACAAACAGAAGGCAATAAATCAATTTTTTCGTCTTTTTTCAAAACAATTAGGTTTATATCATAATTTTTTATTTTTTTGATTCTTTTCGTCAAGTTGAACCAATAATCCACGAAAAATTGATGCAAAACTAGACTAAAGTCCAAAATGTTGGATATCACAAAAAAAATATTAGGTAAAGTAAAAAAATTTACTTTTCCAACTTCTCTCGTCAAGACGAATTAATAGGGGTAAAGAGTTTGTCTCAAAATGAATCAATGTGAATAAAATTTGAATAAAAACAAAAAAAACGTCAATTAACTTATTTAAGCCAATATGGGTTGGAATTAAGAGAAAATTTGATTTTTTAAAGCTTTTTTAGTCTCTAATTGCTTTATTTTTATTCAAATGAAGCAAACCTGCCCTCCCAAACCCGTCCGTCTACTACCTCTAGGTAGGAGTATCCCAGCTTATCGTTATCCATGGGATATTAGGTATCCCAAAGTGTTTGGGATGCTTGGAGCTTATCCCTTGGGGATTAAGATCCTCAAGGTGGTTATTCATGCTTTTAGGAGTTTCCCTTGGGATATCCATTACTCACACCGTGCTGGTTTGTGGCCTACTGATTTTGTTGGTTTGGTCAGACATTCATGCCGAGCAGGGTTGGAACTGAGCCAAGCAGGTGTGGTCAGTTTATCCTTATTAGGATCAATTACTTAATTTTTCTTTAGAGGAACAATTATCTTTTATTTATCCAAAAAACAATTATCTTTTATATTGACTCTGACAGAGGGGAAATGTAAACTGAAAAAAAAGAAGGCAATTTTCTAATATTAGCAAATTGCATTGGTCTTTAATGAATTTTCCTACATTTCTTTACTTCAACTCTTTTTGTCAAAAAAAGAAACTTCTATTCATATATTGATGGGAAAAGAATTCCATTCAAAGATCCACTCACGTGAATTCTTTTCATGGGACGCAAAATGAGACACATTGCTGTTTGAATTTTGATAAATTAAACCACATGTAAAAGATCTGATCGGACATCAATAATGACTTGATTGAATTATATTAGTTATGAGAAATATGAATCCATTGACCGACTATTTCTCGTGAGACAATAATGCTTTTGTTCAGGTTGATACCGATATCCAATGAATTAAAATTTTTTTTTTATAACCATTGATCATATTTAGAATTAAGAATTAACATGGCTTGCCTCGTTAAGTAAGATCATAGCGAGTTTAACATTACATGAGGATGGAGAAGATCTGCAAGGGCTGTAAATGAGCCCAGCTGAGCTTTGTCGAGCTCGAATTCAGCTTGTTTACTAAACGAGTCAAAAACTTGCCGGAGCTCGGCTCAAGCCTTAACGATCTGAGCCTTTAACGAGCCAAGCTTAGTTATTTACTAAACGACTCTCTTTCATCGAGCCAAACTTTTCTTAACGAGCCGAGTTTTTGGTGAATGAACCGAGCTCCATTCCGCTCATTACTAAATGAGTTAAACTTGTGAGCTGCTTGATACAGACCACGACATTTGAACTGAAAAAAATGGGGGAAAAAAAAGAAGAAAAACAAGAAAAGAAGAAGAAAGTTGTCGTTGATTACGGAAGGACGAGACCGAGTCTGACTGAACCGTGGTTTCTCCCCGTCCGGTTCAAATGCACAGAGTTTAACCGCGCGCCCCATTTTGCTAAAAGCAACACATCTTTGAAAACACAGTAGACCCAAACCTTTTCTCTTTTTCTCTCTCCTTCAAGAAACATACATACACAAACATGTAAATCTACCATACACAGTATGTCGAAGAAACAGTAAAAGCTGTGCCCTGATAAAATCTGGATCTAAAACTGGGCGGTTCTTAGGTTTTTTGGTTGTGATGTTGAAGATTTTGGTGGATCTTTGAAAGGCATTGGTGGGTCTGAGATGGGATCGGGCAGTAGCAAGCCCAATGCTGCTGGCGAATCGTCGTCGGCGTCGTCGTCAAGAAGTCAATGCAAGGGAAGCGGAGTGTTTCAATCTTCGTGTCTATCTGGATCCCACCACACTGACAATGACGATCAGGTCACTTCATCTTTGCTTTCTGAATTCTCTGCATTTATATGTACAAAAACATGTATTACGGAGTGGCGGACCCAGAAATTTACGGGGCACATATTACTTATGACGGTAAAGAAGAATTTTATCAAGAAATGGATAGTTTCATACATCACTTTTAGTTAGTATGTTATTGTTTCTTTGAAGTGAACTTAAAAATGAAATTCTTAAAAGTAAAATCCCTTGTAATAAAATTTATAAGTGAAGACATAGGTCATTTACGTTATGATAACTAGAATGGAGTTTGCGGAGAAAAGAAAGGTGTAAAATTTACCTATCTAAAAAGAAGCTTAATAAATAATTTAGTGTAATTTTGTGGGACACTATCATAGTTTAAGATTATATTAGAAGGTACCAAAGTTATTTGGAAAAGTTATATCCCAAGGAGTTGGTCTGGTGGTCAAGGCATGAGACTTAGGAGTTTGTTTCCTTAAAGATCTTAGGTTCGAAATATTACAGGTGCTATCAAGGTACTATCAACTCTTATAGGGCCAGTTTCCCCCGGTAGTGGACGGTGGGGTTGGTCTTGGTCTACGATAGATCAATCAAGGTGCATGTAAGCCGGTCCGAACACTCTGGAATATCCAAAAAAACAAAGTTATTTTGGAGAATTGGGTGGAGGCACATGCCCCCATGGGTCCCTTAATGGGTCTGCCCGTGTATGTTTGTGTGAATAAAGATACATAGGATGAGTAATTGATGGACGTTTGGATTTGTTAACGAAAATGCCACATGTTGACTATTTGCATTTGGTGTTTAAATTTTTGCTTGTTATAAAAATGGTGAGAGCAGATGGCGACTATGCCATTACTCTTTGTTAAATTGTGACTAGCTGTTTAGTTGGGGTTAAGGGAGTGCAACCCTATATTGGATCAATTCTTTGACATGTAACATGTTAGATAGTTTTGGATTTTAGGGTAGGTCCTTTTATAATTTGGCCTTTTCTTTTTTATTGCTCGCTTTCTTTTGTGCATGGGCGGCATTCAACTGATGCCTTTTCAATAAAATTTAATTACTTATCAAAATTAAAAATAAGTTAAAATTGTGATTAACTGTTCTGTTTGCTTTTGCTTGTTTATGATTATTAAAATGGGGTAAGTTTGGAACTCTTGTGTGTGTGTGTGTGCGCGCGCGCGCGCACGCGCAGGTGTAGATGCATGTGGATGATTGATGGGAGTTTTGATTTCTTACCACCGTTTTGTTGACCTTATGAATTGTCGTAGCAGAATGTCACTATTGCATTACTCTTTGTTAAATTGTTGTTCTATTTGCTTTGGTTGTTTATGATAACTCTATTCCCATGGAGAATGCAGAAGAAAGACTTGAATTTTGATTTTTGTCTTTTGGCAGAGAATTTAAGGAACAACTCTTTTGTTTCACAATGGAGTGATCAGTGTGAGTGCACCGTGACTTTGTTTTTGGAACTTGGGAGTCTAAGTTGATTCCATCAAAATTTGGCTTTTTTTACTGATTTATAGGTTTAAATTAGGCTTCTTCTAGGTCATACATTTGCGGTGAAGGATGTCTGTTGCATTGTGGCTGCTTGAAGAATATTGAGTTTCACAATTTTCATTCAAGGTTGGCAGTAAAAAAGAAGCATAGTGTGTGCACTAATATGTAATCAATGCGCCAAGGACAATCTTTGTGTGTACAATTTGGTTGTGAGGTTGGCCGAAAAAAAAACATTGCGTGTACACTCAAATGTAATCTATGTGCTCAAGGCAACTTTTTCTGTGCTTCACATATGACGATGTGTCATAAGCTATTTTTAGACGGGGTTACACAATGACCTATAGCAATTGCTTATCCACCTTTATAATTGGTTCAGGAAAATTTGGGTTTTTAGTTTTTTTTTTTTTTTTTTATTGGTGTAGGGAGACTCAAGAAGAATGTTAGTTGTTAACAAATGTAGCATTCCCGGTGGAACGAAGTTGATGACCGCATGCACTCTCAATTTAATTATTTTGCTGTTTGTTAACTTCGCAAAATACTGCCTCTAATTTTTAGCACTGCATGAAATATTCAGCATCTTCTTTCTGACCAAAGGATCAAAGTACATCTTGTTTCATTTCCTTAATTATCCTTCAAGCCTTGGCTTTTGAGTGCAGTAGTAAATTATGTTTAAGGTAGGACCAATATAACCTGTTCAATTTCACTTAAGATATTGTGTGCTTGACAGAGTGCCTGCAAACATGAGTACCATTTTCAAGATTAAATGGATTAGAATATGCAGATGATCTTTACTATTTCAGCTTGGAAACTGCAGTTCGAAAGAAATTTAAGTGAACTCTTTTATTTTTCAGCTAGTTGTGATAGGAACGAAACAGTAATGGTGGGCATGCATGGTTCATTTCAAATTTCTAGTGTTATTAGCCAGCCTGGACATTCCTTTTTGTGTAGGATCTTGCAATTGGTAATTTCTTTGAACTTTATCAAACACGTAGAGTGTACGAGCATCGTCGCCGTAATTCCTTAACAGTTATATTGATGTATGTTTCTTGCTTTTGGTTTCTGATCATCAGAATGAAGAACATTCTTGTGAAGGGCCCAGTGAGAACCAGATTAAACTGCACTCAGACCAAGTTAAAGCTGATTGTTACGGTAAATTTCAAGCTGAGCAATCTGATGAAGCAGCCTGTATGCCTTCCAACTCTGATCTTCATGAGTGGGGTCAATCAAACCTCATGGATACAATCCCCAGAGCTGGCAGTAGTTCTTCCCAAGCTTTCTCAAGTCGATCATTGCACCCTTCAAGTCGATTCCTTTCTCGCTTCAACTTCATTCCAGGCAATGTAAGCTTCAGGCTAAGCAGGGCAACAAGTTTAGGGTCATCCAGGCAGGGTTTAGACTACGAAGATTTCGGTTCTCGCAACTTAGAGTCGCGTCCTACTGCTACTGGATTTTCTGAAAGTTTGCAATGTGATCAGAATACCTCTGGCCTAAATGTAGCCAGAGACATCAATAACGGAGTCGAACTCAATTTTTTTAATTCGCACTCTCCAAGAGTGCAAAATGACGTAGAGAGCATGGAGACAAGATTTCCTGATAGGCGGATTGTAGCTCGAGAACCTCTGGAAAGGAATGTTCACTTTAGTAGAACCCGAAGTGTTGGAAGGCTTCGTGAACGAGTTCTTCGCAGATCTTTTTTTCCTGACTTGTCATTTTCTCCTTTGCAACAAGAGAGCGATGTGAGTGGTGCCAGTCGGCATGGTGGGACAGAGGCATTGGATGATGGGACAGGGGATTTGGCATCCAACGAGAATGCTTTGATCTCATCCACTTCTTCAGTTTATCCTTCTTCTGGTATGTCTAACAGCTCATCCAGTGGTCGAGATTTTGAAGGGGAAACCTCACGTATAAGGGAAGTCAGGTATCATGATCTCTTGGAACATAGATCAAATTTTCTTGAACGGAGAAGAAGAATACGATCTCAGGTATGTAAATTGGCGCTATCAAAATTTGAACAAAGATTAGGGCTATTTTGTTTGTTAGTAAGTGGAAAAATGGATAAAAGGATACAAATTTTCTGCTTGCAAGGATCCTTGGAACCCTTGGAAGATGCATGGTCCTTTTCGCCTATCATTTTGGCCTCCAGGACATAATGCTGCCAAACTACAACCCGCTTGTTTGGATATGACCTTTGATAATTATTGTACGCTTTCAAGAGAGCCAAAAAATGTATTACCGATTAACTGTCTTTGCCACAGTTTTATATTTTGAAAATTTTCATAAGATTGTCTGCTATGATTTTACGGCCCATTGAGCTCTGTTAAGGCTCTTTTGAGTTTTGATGGTATCTTTTTGTGCCTGTGAGTCTTTTCTTCGTGCCTGTGGTTTATTTATTGACATACTGTTTCTAAACAATGACACATTCTAGGTTCGTGCGCTTCAGCGGCTGGGTAGCCGGTTTGAGAACTTGTCTGGACATGAGAGGTCTTGTATCATATCTGGTCAAAATCGGAGTGGTCGCTGCAGTTGTCGTATTAGTACTCGAGATGCTAATTCAAATGATGACACCGGTGCTAGGGCTAGCATATCAAGAATTGTCATGTTAGCCGAAGCTTTGTTTGAGGTAATGTTTCCTTTGTGAGGGTGATGCTGTTCTTACTATATATACTTGTATAAAAATCTTCAGGTAAGGACCTTAAAATAAGGACCTCATATACGGGCCTCCCCATTTCTCGCCTTTCCCGATCTGATTTCGATGATCTGAGTCGCTCAATGTGACCAGAACATGATTTTAAGGGTCTCCGCCAGAAATCGTCAAAAAAAAAATACCGGAAAGGGCTTGATTTGACCAGTTTTTTTTGAACCGTTTAATAAAAAATTGTTTGGAACTGTTCGGATGAAGCCCTTCCCGATCATTTTTTTGACGATTTCTCGCGGAGACCCTTAAAATCACGTTCTGATCACATTGAGTGGCTCGGATCATCAAAATCCGATCGGGATCAATGAGGTCCTTATAAGAAGGGAACTCTGTACTTGTATGTTTTACTATAAAGAGCAATGGCTTATAGGTATTCTTGTTTAGGTTCTGGATGAAATTCACCAGCAATCTGTAGTTTTATCTTATCGACCTTCTATGTCTTCAATTGGTTCCGTTCCTGCACCAAATGAAGTTGTGGAATCCCTGCCTTTGAAGTTGTACAGTAAATCTCGAAATCATCTAAACGAGGAGGCTGCACAGTAAGTATTCATGTTTCTCTTTTAGTCAATGCTACAGTCTCCAGCCTTGCTTTGAAATCCTCAAGTGGAGGAGATTGGTTTTGGATTCAATACGCGAACAGTTTGTGTAGATTGAGGCCATTTGTTTGCTGCCGAATTTCCTTTTCTTCTGTGTTCTATCATCAGTCAGAAGGCTAATGTTTTTTCTGACTTTGTTAGTCATTATAAAAATCAGTTCATAAGATAATCTTACAAAATCCGTAAAACAAAATTCTGCAATAGGCAGCTCTGGATTGCTTAATGTTAAATGATTTACATAGGAGGGAAGAATAGCTTGATGACCATGCTATTTCCTTTACCAGGGGCAAAGAATAGCTTGATTTACATAGTTGTGTAGAAATAAATAACTCAATAACAGAAGATGTATAGAATTGCTCAAATGTGCAATGTCCATCTCAATTACTGATTTGTAAACATATGCTATGCTATCCCCCATCGCTCCATCTTCATTTGGATAACTCTCGTTCTGACTTGATTACCTTGCTTGACATTTGTTTTGCTCACATGCTTGATTACACAGATGCTACATATGCCTTGTTGAGTATGAGGAAGGAGACAATGTGAGGATTCTACCTTGTCACCATGAATTTCACAGAACATGTGTAGATAAATGGCTCAAAGAGATTCACAGGTATGCCCTAACTTCATTTGTTGAGCAAATTCTTTCTCCTATTATGTCGTAGTGAATAAGGATGTTGTCCCCTCATTGCCCTGCCAAGGCCTAAGTTTACACCCTACCGTCGGAAGTTGTAGTGCAATTGCTAAAACTAGTGCAGAAATTTTCATTAAATTGATAATTTTTTTTTGGCTGACTTGAATAACGAACACAGGGTATGTCCACTTTGTCGAGGGGATATCTGCAGAACTGATATAGTACCGGATAGGTAAGGCAGTGAATTGCAGTTGATTTCGTGGCCCCTGGTGACCACCTGAACATTAGGAACTGGAACCTCGGGTACAGTACGAAGTTATTTCCTTTACCAGCATGGTTTGAGAAGTTCTTTTCTGCTGGTATGGTTTTTCTTGCCTTGTTTAGTTCTTTGGTTGCACGGTGAAAACATTAAATGAACTGGTACAAATGGTCTGAACTGTTCATTTCATGATTCTTCCTCCTTCCAGAATCTTGAAAGCTGCAAACACACACATACACACACAGAGAGTGACACAATGTTGTGAAAATTGTCATCAGACACGTCTTTGTGTAATTCAAAATTCCTATCTGGGTTCCTACACGCACCTTGGTGTTAGATATTTTATGCTACCTGTTGAACCAGCTTTGCTATTCTATCAATCTGTGTGCGTGTGTACATTGGTTACTATGTATATTATCTTCATTAATTTGTAAGTGAACCAGGCCAGAATTCTTAAGCTTTCAAGATTTATGAGTTTCATGGTAGAGTTTCCAGAAAATATGCTTGTTATTGAACTGTTGACAAAAGGACCACTGGCTATTGAGAGTGGATTTCCAGGGTAATGAGATGGTTGGCGTCGTGGTTTCTAGGAGCTGAATGTTTGATGTGATACCGCTAGTGGGAGTACGAGTACCGGAATCGTGCTCCATTGTATACCAGTTAAGTAGTCCCACTTGCGGACTATTATACTAGTAAGTTTATGAATTATGGTGCTCCATCTCCAGCTTTAGGCATATTATTCCAAATTGTAGAGAGAGATTTCAGTCACTGTCATCACAAGATCAAGACAAATATATTTTTGGTATGTTGTTGCGATGAACGACTAGAAGAAAAGTAAAATGAAATGTAAAACGTTATTTAGCTTCGGATGGTCGTTTTTTTTTTTTTTTGTGCATCAAAAGAGAACTTCAATAGGTATATATGAGAGTTTGATACAACCCTAAACAAAGAGTAGATTACAAACAGTGAAAACTACAAAGCAAACGTTACCAAAAAATACTACAAACAGGCATAAACCACGGGATGCAACTTGTGGGAAAAAGCCAAAAGGGATCCTTTAGAGTTGATAATAACTCAACCGTAACCAAATGGAACGTCATGTTTATCTCCAAAGGAATCCCAGAAGAAGTTGCAAAGCTGGCAAAATGATATGCTCGGCTAATGCTGCTTCGATTACAGATGGTAATTTCGCTTAAGTGAATGGATTTGCATAAGCAAACAAAAATCAAATTTTGAAGGGGCTGCTGAAGCTGAGAATCCCTCAATGTTCCTTTGTTGCTAGAAAACAGAGGAATCATTATGGATATGTAGATTTTGATGTCTAATAGCCTTTTGCACCACATCAATAAGAGGAACAATTGCAGAATGAATGCCAAATATCATAGAGATGATCCAACAATGTTATAGTATATTACGGAGGTAATGCCCACAGCCACTCTCCAATGATGCAAACTGAACACACTTGCATAGAAAATGTCCAAAGAGGGAACATACGAAGACAAGGACTAATCGAAAATGAAACTTGTATGTGAGCTAATGAGAAATGGGAATGATGCGCCTGGACTGACTGATTTGATGGAAAACTGAAGAAGAGCTGAGAGTGGTTTAAACCAAGAGAGCTTTAGAGATGGAAGAACTGAGTGGACGACATGGAGAATGACCTAAATATGAGATGGAATAAGAGCATTGCTAGTGGACTCTTTCTAGCTAACTATATACACCACAAAATGCAGATTGATTTGGAGAATGATTTATTCTCTCTAAATCCTTGCCTAAGACTGTAATGGTGCCGCCAACCCAATCAAAAAGATATGGATAAGCTAGATGAAGGTGGAGAAAAAATGCCCAGACACAGTCAACCACACTAATCTCACAAAGTTGCGATGAGTGAAAAGATGGGTCAAACTCTTTGAACTCCTCTTGCATAAAGGGCAAATTGAAACCACCTTTCCATCCTCCACTACCCAAAAGGTCTCCCAAAGGAAGACATTTATGACACAATTCCCACAGGAAAGAATTGCATTTTAGGAGGCGTAGGAACTGATCAAAGATAATGCCAGGTAAATTTAGGCCAGGAGGGATCAATGAACGTACAACTTGACATGGAAAAATTGACCGTAACTTGAATTCAGCTTGATTTTTACTGGAAGATTAAAAATGACAGAATTCCCCATTTTTAGAAAGAATTCCCCATTTTTAGAAACCTCCAAATGCATTTGTCTTCAAAACCACGTCGAGAAATAGGAATGGATGTGATTAAGTAGGAAATGTCATGCGGAACCTCAGAGTTCCATCTTTTTGTTCCAGATGATCGACAATGGCATTCTTAGTAAGGTGGATAGTTCATAGTATGCCTCATCTGAAATGAGAAATTTGATTGATAGTTACAAGAATCGGAGATGGAAACCAAAATAGTTTCACAAAGAGATCCATTATACGCCATCTCTGCCATGCAATATACTTTTCCAAATCCAAAAACTTGATGTTTTTTTTTTGGGAACATGGTAAATTTCATTCAATGCCCGAAGGCATTGCAAACAATTTCATCTCATAATACAGTAATGAACCAAAAAACCAATCATCTAGCCACGATCACTTGCACATTGCTGACTCAAATGACACATATTACAAAGCAGATTGAAAACAAGTCTGGATATATACAGGGCCAGTCACAAATGTGGTAGTAGAGGGTCCCTAAAAGAAACCTAGCTTAAACCATAGGAAAAGCCCAAATGAAATCGCAGGTCAATGTATTAGCGCATATTTGTGATCGACCACCCAGCCAAAAAGGGGTGAAAAAGTTCCAAAACACGAAAGAAAGAACCTCAACATGGGAGGAAAAGAACAGATAATAAAGTAAAATAAAAATTTGCAGCCATCGTCTATGCTGTAGTTTAATAGCTAGGAAAGGGATGGAATGACAAAATTTGAGAGAAAGAAAGATGAAAATAGAGAATTAGGCTGATCCAGAATCCTCCAGTTCCGCTTATAAAGCTTGATTGCTACGGAGAAGTTGCTATAACTGCTCAAAAAGTACTTACTGAAAAAGAAGACAACAGTGTAAGAAACATGCTCCTTTGGCATTTGACCAAATGGTGACAACGAATGTCGCTGTTGCATAGGAGACCATTCCAATTACAAGCATTGTGCTTTTACAACACAGCTCTTATAACTTCACCAATTTGCCCTGAACCCAGGACCGAACCAGACAACTTTTATCTCAGGAAGCATATAATATCATTTACAAAGAGGACATTTTGAAATTATTGTGTTATTTAGGGGAATCTTGAGGAGACACACCGCTGCAAACCTTTTTGCATGCCAAGTGTGCGCCACACTCCGCTCCAGCTAGGTGTTCCAACCACTGAACTAGTTTTTGGTTCAGCACACGAAAGCTCAAAAGAAGCAATGTTAGAGCTTGAGTTGTGAAACTCTCCTCCATCCACCTTGTTCATCATCTCAATAAGGGAGTGCCTTACGCGTTGACCTAGCACCTGAGAGTTAGCATTTTTGGTGACACTCGTTCCAGGAAAGCAATATGTTGGCACATGCAAATGTGGATTGCGCAAAACATCCTCTTGCAAAATATCTCTGATTCTAGAGAGTATTTTGAATGCCAAGTTTCGAAGAACTCGCGAATATGCTTCTAGAATTGAATGCCCTACGTCCTACATATCAAAACCCATTCCTTAGATTGTACAATTAATTAGAATTTCCGCTATTAGAAAAATTTACACTTAATTCGTCCAAGAATGATGGAAAAAATTAAATGAGGGCTTAGTCTTGTTGTAAACCATGAGTACTATAGAACCGATTCTACAGTTAAAACTCATGTAAGGAAAAGAAGGAAACACTTCAAATTTTGGGACCTAGAGGTTGGAGAGTACGCAAAGAATAGATGTAAATCTTAAAGGTGATGTTTTGGTGATGCTGCCAGTTGGTCTCCGTTGATGTTAGATATTATTTTTTGGCTGATGTTGTATTTTAACAGAAAATACGTGTGTATGGCAATGCGTATGTTTTTAAAAAAACGGCAATGGCCAGTGTTGGGGTTGCCGGAGGTGGAGGTGCAGAGGGCGTGGCTAGTGGTCGTGGCAGAGTGAAGAGAAAATGACAGCGGAAAACACCTTCTTGGTTTGTTTCCCTTTTTTTTTTTTATGGAAATCTCGTTTCTACTTTTTTTTTTTTTTTTGAAAAGATTGGAGATGCTATTTACTGTGGCAATTTTCATATGCATAAGCGAAAGCAGTAGGGCAACATGCTTTTATGTCCAATTCAAGATTTTCAGCGAAAACAAATAACTGAAACCAAAAACATTACCAAACAGGACCATAGCCCTTTATTGTCCAGACCAACGGCATTTTACTGAACTCACCCTGCCATACTGGATTTTCACCACTTCAAGAAATGTTTGAGGAAGGTTAGGATATATGGTCCTCAGCAGCTGTATAAGAGCTTCTGCTTTGTCCATTAGAACCTCTATCTTCTCCAGTTCAAGTATCGGATTGGTCTTGAAAGACCATGCCTTTTGAACTGGACTTTTACCACCATTTTGTTTTGTAACTTTCTCTTTCCATGCAAATACTGCTGCTTCCAACCTGTTAATGGTTTCAATTGCACTGTGTTCGGATTTCAAGTTTAGGGAATTGAGCATTTGACCGACTGGTTGTGAATCTACACTCAAGATTCTGTAAAGTTCTTTGCCAAGGCTTTCCTTTCCAGACTGTAAACATGTGTAGAAGAAGATAGTCAACAGACTCAACACTGACAGTAAAGAAAATAAGAAATGCACATATATAGGAATATATGTACGTATATCATATGCATCTGCACGTAGGGATAGTAGAGTTCAGAACCCAAAAAAGGGATACTGATTGCTTGAGCCATAGTAATTAGTATGACAATCACTTTGTAGATGTAGGGAGTGGGAAGAGTACCTGATGTGGCCTTTCGGGAATATGGCAGGTGTTAAAAAGGCTCGAGAGTACTACCGGAGTTAGAAGAGGAGAGAGCTCAGGACAACCTTAGAGAGAGGGGGGAGGGGGGGATGGCAGTGGAGAGAATGCTCGACCTGAGGGTTAATGCTCCATATAGGTCTTGGCGTGTGTATGGAATATCTAGTGAAGCCTATTTATACCACCTAGGAACCTTGGAGCGGAAGGTAGCCAATTGTTCAGCCTTCCACTCATTTGTTCACTTAAAATTTAGTAAGCCCAAATTCTTCCATATCACGGCATTCAAAGTCAGTTTAGGTCTTCCTCTTCTCCTATCCCTACTACACTACCATTAATTATGTCCCTCTTCTTGACTATTGTGTCTGCACGGTAAATATGTCCACACACCATAATCTATTTTCTCTCAACTTATCCTGTATAGGTATAACTCGTACCATCTCACGAATAGTTTTGTTTCTAATTCTATCTCTCCTAGGCTTACCCCATATCCATCTCAACATCCTCATTTCAGTTACACTCGTCTTACTCATTTGTTGCTTCTTGATAGGCCTACACTGTGTCCCGTATAGCATCCCTGGTCGTATACTAGTTCTATAAAAAAAATTCTTTCAATTTTATAGGTATCCTTCCATTACACAATACACTAGAAGCGGCTCTCCACTTGAGCCACCTAATTTGGATCGTATTAGTTACATCGTCAGTACATCCTTGCTAATAATTGAACCTAAATACCTAAAATGCTTACTTTTTGGTATCTCCAAGTCCTGAATCCTCACTTCTTTTGCCTGGGCACTTCTATTATCACTAAACTTTTTCTGGATATATTCAGTTTCACTCCTACTTATCCTAAATCACTTGGACTCTAATGCTTCTTTCCAAATTTCTAATTTAGCATGCATTAACCCCATTGCAATTTCATCCACTAAGACAATATCATTTGCAAAAATCTTGGCTCCGCCCCTAAGGGAGATTCGTATGATAGAAGAAATCTGGTGTTACGTATGATACAACTCCCCAAATATCATGTGGTAATTGTGATACATATTCCTAGATGTCAGATGACGTAGACGATGCTGCACCCCCCTCTCTCTTGCTCAAGGTGGCTCTCCCCTCATGGAGTTGAGCCTTGACATTCATTTACTCTAGCCTCCAAGCCACATACCTCCTCAGGTCCCAAGCAAGGTACCCGAGCCCTGGTCCTAACCTTCGTATTGTGGAGTGAAGAGTCGCCAGACTTGTTAGAGCTTTATTTAGTGTGTAGAAAATGGGAGACGCCATGAGGGCCTCAAGCGTCATAGTGCTATGCTTTGGATGTGGAGGTCCTTTATGAATGCATGGAGGTTCATGAAGCCTAACGGCTTGCCTGAGATGAGAAGTGATCATCTGAATCCGAAGGAGCATACTTGCCTTGCCCGCGGTATTATTGGGTCCGCTGGTAAGTGCCACGTGGTGTTGTCCCTCCGGACACCCACATCTCTTGTTTGCGTGGAAGGTGACCTTTCTTAGGCAAAAAGAACAACTGTCGCCTTGTATACTTCAACTCGGATGCAATTGTAGGGGCCTAAGAAGCATAGACACTTGTAGACTCAACAGTGGTATGTCGTGACCTATGAAGCAGCAGTACGGGTAAGACATAGGGTACTCGACATTATGGTTACGGATATGGCATAGGGCCATAGGGGTACAGTATGCATGTTACGGGTACATCAATTAGTGTTCTCTTGCATTCTATAATATTATTGTTATCTTGTTATAATTTCATATGCAAGACATTGCAAACATATAAGACATAAAAATCTTGCATCTTTATATTGCTCAATGCATCAAGAGCGTGTCGTGACCTACATGTTTTTTGAGCGTGTCTTCTTTGAAGTCTATGATACTTTAATTGGGAGGTTTTTACACTCCCAAATGATGTAGAAAACCTAGCTTTAATCAAACCACTTCTTAACTTACCTAGGGAGAAAGAAACAAGGGAATTTTGCAAGGTTTACCGTGATCGAGTTATAGAAGTTCTTTGAACTGAAAAAGTTTACTTGCCTTGGGGAGTGCATCTTTGATAAGGGTTGGGACGGGCAATTGAAGCAAGACAGTTTCGTTGATAGATTTAGCAGCCTTGTATATTTGGTGCACCACTTTACCCAGGTTTAGCATTTTCGCCCTTTCATTCTGGGAAAGGCCAGTGATTGGTAGTTGGGGCAAAGGAACCAACCAGCGTCTCATCGAGCTTGTGCGTCGGCTCCTTCCTTCAGCCCAGCTACCTCCTTCCGTGTACCAAAACTCGGCGCTAACCGTCGAGTCTAGTGTTTCCTGTCAGTTAATTTCAGTCTTTCAGATGTGTAACAAGGTGGAATTTGAATAATAAATGCACAACTAGTTCATACGATTTTTGATGGGAGCGGAGAAACACCCTACAATGAGCATAGAATCCAACTTCTGAAGCGCTGGAAGATTCGCCTGAATGTCTGCACGAGCTTTTGGAGTCATTATCTGCTCAAAAATGAAATAAGTAAATAACGATCGAGGACAAAATTCAACGATAATGTTGAGGCTAAATCTTGCTGCACAAGTAAGTACTGCTTTATCTGGCTTTCTATGGACGCGAAACAAGTGATAATTAAGTACCTCCATGGTCCGGCCATTAGCACCGATGCGCTTAGAAGGAACCAACTCAACCATGTATTTGGTAGGGGTGAGCAACCAGTCCATTTCTGTTCGCCATTTGCTCTTTCTTTCCTCGGGCAATGGTTCCAATCTCCAGAGTTCCCCAAAAACTGATGCTGGAAAATCCATTTCTAGTATTGAATAAATCTCATTTTTTAGCTATATATTATATATATTATAAATATGTTTTAACTATGCTGTTTTGCGATGCTATATAGAAACATGCCAGAAATTTGTTTGTGAAGAGCACAATAATTCCAAATACGTTTAGTCAAGGTCAGTGGGGGCTCTAGAAATATTTGGTAGGGTGTTCAAAAAAATCTTAATCTCCGCTAACTCTGTTCAACAAGGCTGAAATTATTAGTATAAACAAAATTTTACTAGATATAATCCAGTATTATAAATTTCTAATTGTAATTGAATTTGTATATTTTGAAACTGTTGCATAATAATCTCATGATCAACAGTACATCTTTGAAATTATACATAACCATGCAATCATTCATCTATCTCTTTGCTAGCTAGAGTAGTTCAACTAAATAGAAAATTAATTAACTGAACATAAGAAATGACAGAATTTGCATTCATCAATACAAATAGAACTTGAAAAGAATCAGTAAGAAACTTGAATTCAGTACCTTGGAAATACTGTAATTATAATTTTGTTATTCTCTAGCATCGATAGTTGTGGGGTATTGTGGGTTGCTAGGTGTTTAAATGTGATTATTATTTTTATATATAACTCATGTGTTTGGGTCAGTTTACGCACACTTCAATTAATCATGTGGCTTAATTTTACCGCCCACTAGCTAAGAGCCCAATTAAAGCCGAAGAAAGTTTTCAAATTTGAGTTGATTTGTGACTCTCTCAGGTAGAATGAAAATACATGCACTCAATGTACCCTAGAAAATTTGTAGGGTGTTCAATTGAATACTCAAGCTAGCTCCAAGTGGAGCGGCCTCTGGTCAAGGTCACAAATTGGGCACAAACCAACAAATAAGGAGATAAATTTTGTTAGTTACTCACCAGCAAGATTTGTTATGGCATTCGACAATGCTAATGAAGCGGAGAGACCCTCGCGTCCCCCCGTAACGTCATCCCCCAGCAACAACTTCGCAAATCTTTCTTGCATGGGTTCAACATCCGAACAGCAAACCCTATAGACAGGATTCTCTGTCACATCGTAAAAAACTAGCGGCGGGACTTCTCTGGCCTCCCATTCAACGGCCAATTCCTGCTCAAACCACTTCATCATGTTCCATTGAGAAGACACTGATCCAAGAGCATTTTTATTGCTAGAACAACAGCATGAGGCGGCCTCTTCGTTAATGGAGTCGGTTGTGATGCCATCTCCTCTGCTCATGCCGCTTTCCTTCTTGTACGCAGGAGAGTTTTGTATGCAACTCTCGAGACCGTTATAAGTCACTATCACTGAAAAAATCGAACTATCATTCTGTTTAGTCGCAACTCTCAAACAAATTAAGGAAAAGCAATATTTTCCATTCCTAAATATGTAATCTTTCAGAGACCAAACAGGATTATATGCTTACAATCCCAGGTGGGAATTCAGAATGTAACTATTTGCCTACTACAGCAATTTCCAGATATTTTGGGAATCGCAATGCATTTTTGTTGTTCAACAAAAAAACGTTGAAATATATTTTTTTAATCAACAGAAGTGATATTTTATTAAAACTCGATAAGGGTACATCGATTGGATGAAACACCTAAGATGTTGAAATGTTTGTCCACTTGTGACTTGTGAGCACAAGACATGATTTGTCTCCACTATGGCTGTGTTAGATCATTGATCCAAGGAAACCAACAATTGAACGTCCCCACACAACAATCATTGTCGAGAACATTGACCATGTTGGCATATTTAATTTAGGCTCCGTTTGTTTCTATGTAAAATGTTTTTCAAGTAAAATATTTTTTCAAATAACAAACTTCAAACTTTTATTTTTTGTTGTTTGGCTGACACTTGTAAAATATTTTCAGAAATTGACAAAATAATGTAGAGAAAGAGGGGAGGGCTTAAACAGTGGGGAGATCTGAAAATATTAGAATTGAACATGGGGGAGGACTAACGATCGAGAAAACTGAGCAATGTGAATTGTAGTAGAAGGTAGCGGGTCGTTTTGGAAAATAACTTATGGAAGATTTAAAGGTAAGTCATTTTCATCCAATAAATGAAAAATGTTTTACATGTAAAATATTTTCCTCATTTTTTACACAACCAAACACCGAAAAATAGGTAAAACATTTTAAAAACATTTTACGCTCAAACAAACGGAGCCTTAGATTCATATTTTCCCTTCAACTGTGGAGAGTCTGGAGACGTACAAACTCCCTGTTTAGTCTATTGTTTTCCATTTAATATTCTACAAATTTGAATTTTTGATATAGTTATCATGCCCGTCGAACTATTTTTGTCAAGAGTGTACTTCTTTGTGAGGTCTAAAAAATGACAGGTTTAGATCACGATTGTTGATCCGGAATCCGGAGTGTGCCCGCAACCACCCAAAATTGGACCAAAGTGGAGAATAATAGAGTGGACAGAGCCTGGTCCAAAATACAAACTTGATAGGAAACAAAATGAAATGGAATTTTGTCCAAAAAAAAAATGGAATAAGATAAAAGATAATAGAGGGAATCCCCAGGATAGAAACCGTGTGAAAGTTTTCAAAAGAAAAGTGACCCAAACAAATGGATGCTTATTTATCAATATATTTTTTAAATAGGAAACATGCATTAAAATAGTTCAAGAGTACATATTTGGTACTGAAACGTAATCATCATTTTCAGTCATCAATGCATTTTTACCTGATTTCTCCAAAAAAAAAAAAAAAAAAACGAAAAAAGGACTTATTAATTGGTACTGAAACATAAGAAATGAAGAGTACTCCCGCTTAGAAAGGGCTTCTCTTGCCAGTAGATTGGCATATTTGTTGCATTCTCTAAATTAATATTTCGTATTAATTTTTTCTAACTTTACCACAAGTTTATGTATAGCAGAAATTTGTCCAGTATTCATAATATCAATTAAGTTGAATAAAAAACTATATATATTGTGTATAAACCATTTATGTACGTCGCTTTTATAATAACTTAGAAACCTCTCCATGCACCATTGATCTCGAACACGATCACACATGAGCAAGGACAGTGGCAAAGTCAAAATTTTGGCCTGAGGGGGGTCGACCTAAGAGAAGTATTTTGAGGCAAAAATGCTGTTCATGTGGCAGGTATGTCACGGAAAATTGTTAGGTGTTGCTCCACATGATGCTTCAAGGATTCTATCATCACATATTTACTTGGGATCCAGGACTAAGTGTAGAACCCCATGTGAATGTCCTTTGAAGCATCACATGATGATACTCTAGGAGCATTGAATATTTAATCATTAGTATGTCGCTGGTGAGAGCAGATCAGTTTGCTAGCGTCCAGTCCGGTCTGATTTGGGCCATCTGTGGGCCCTTTTCAAGCCCACAACAATGATCTGAAACGTTCACTTTTTACAGCTCGTCGAGAATATTGACCACATCAAAAATCAAGTTGATCGGATACGGTTTGATAGGATTTTGAAATGCAAAAAACTTCAAAAAATTGTGCCAAATGGTTACAATCCAGTGTTGCACACTTTTTTGTTTACAATCATAGTGCATTTTGAAATCATATCGAACGATATCTGATCAATTTAATTTTTAACATGGTTAATGTATGTTCTCAACGAGCTCTAAAAAGTGTACAGTTTCGATCATTATTGTGGACCCGTCCATGATCCAAACTGCACCGAATTAGACACTAGCAAAACTGGACAGGATCTGCTCCCATCACTCCAGAGATTCCAAGAATATCGGAGGACAAAGAGTCCTTGGTCACCCGTTCGTATATGCCCAGATCGAACATCTCATGATTTTGTCATAAATTTAAGATCAGAGCATGAAATGTTTCATATTTGGATGGACGTCCTGTGAATAGGATGAAATGTCAAACATGTATCTAGTTGAAATTCGTCCGACAAAATGAAATGACGAAGATATATATGATATTTGCAAAATGCATGCGAGAATATATTGTTGTATTACTGATCTCTACACGATCAGAACGTTTACTTTTTTTCCTGAGATAACATATGCTATTACACGTTTATCAAAAAAAAAAAAAAAAAAAAAACATATGCTATTACACCACTCAAATCAACATAGATATACGTGTACATGGGCATAACTTGAATCCTATTATAAAAGGTTACCAAACCGGCCGGTATACTCTTCCGAGTTCATCTACCCCTTTCCCATTGACAGATACGATACGGCTATGCTATTAGGATAATATTGCATCACACAATCAATTAAATTTTTGAAAAACAAAGAAGACACGATTGGCAATTTTTTTTTTAATTTGTTTTGTGGTGTGCTTAGGATCTTATGTGCATATATATATATGGTTGGTAAAAGAAGAAGGGCATTTTTAAGCATATTCCGATATCTACCATGTTTATCCAGATTACTCATTGATTTCAAATTGTAATACCAACAATAATAAATAGTTAAATACCCATATGGAGTATATCTTTGACATAATAGATTTGACTTTTGTAATGAGAAGACAAAAGACCACACATAACCTTTAACATGACTCTAATATTGCGTATAACTAAAATAAAATTTGAAAATGGAGAACTCAAATGAACAATGAATGGGATCGTTGGGCTATGGATGTTTTAGACTGAAAAAGAGCATAAGAGCGTTTCGGCCTAAATTACTTTGTCTTAAAGACAATTGATATTGTGTATTTTTAGTGATCAATTGTCTTGCATTTAGTCAGAAATTTGGATTTGGAATTTGCCTCCACGAGAGGAATTACAAAAAAAAAAAAAAAATTAAAATTAAAAAAAAGTTTATATACGATAATACTACTAAAACTAATAAAGAAAGTTGTTTTAAAATTTTGTTGGACTTTTTGTATTTCAAAAAACGTAAAGCAAAATTAGTGCAAGATCAAAACAAAAGAAACACCAAAAACAAAATTTAGGCCGAAGCTAGTAAGATTTAAGTTGTTCAACAATTATCCTGAGAGAGAGAGAGAGAGAGAGAGAGAGAGAGAGAGAGAGAGAGAGAGAGAACGTACTCTCTCGTTCATCGTCTTGATTGTCTTGAATAATCTCTTTGTTGTCTTTGGAACAGCAAGCGAGTCTCCAACCCATATCCTACCACTTGATGATCTCTTCACAACCAATTTCAAGCAAACCAAGATGATCGATCCGCACGAAATTCTCAAGCTCTGATCGATCTACAAATCAACCAGATGTCGCAAACAAATTTTTAAAAAAATTGGCTTTTGAGTTATGCTAGCTAGCTTCTTGAGATTAATTTCCTCTTTTTGTAAAAGACCTCTGAGATTTCCTCTCCCCTGCCTTCAAGTGTCCTCCAAACGGAGAACACAAACAACTTAACCATGGGACCTAATCTGAGGAAAGGATAAATAAAACAATCGTTTGATTTTGAAAAGGGAGATATGTGATATTAAACATGCATGTTCACACAAATACGTAATATGAATCTTGTTTGATAGTTTTTGACGAGTTCCATTTTTGAAATATTTCAAATGAAAGAATATTATAAATTGGAATATATGAGCAATTGAAAAATGGCACGGACATAAAAAATACACAAATCAAATTGGGACGGATGCTGTGTTAAACACATATGTTCATACAGACACGTATGTATACATAAGAGAGAGAGAGAGAGAGAGAGAGAGAGAGAGAGAGAGAGAGAGAGAGAGAGAGAGAGAGAACAAAGTTGGTGATTTGTAAAGTAAATAACGAAAGAGACAAATATGGGCAACACAAAATGAAGCTTTATTTGGGTATTTTGGATTTTGTTCAGACTCGAAGGTTCATGGAAAAACAGATAGCCTTTGTTTGTGTTGTAATAGACGAACAAGCTTAGCATGTAGTGCAAATAAGAAATGAGAAGAAACCTTTGGGCTGAAGCACCACAATCTCTGTACTCTGTAGCTAATCAGCTACTTCAAAATATCTCTCTCTCTCTCTCTCTCTCTCTCTCTCTCAACCTTTCCCAGGAAGGGGCTGCACATGAGAGGTCCCATTTTAGACACCAACAACTCATGACATCGGGAAAAAAAAAAAAAACTGACTCCACTCCGCTCCGCACCGTTGATTACATGCATAGTATATACGTGAAAGGGTAGAGTTTGGATTTTAATTCGGAAGGCGAAATTAGGAGACAAATTTTCATCCAAAAAACAAAAAAAATACTCTCGAGATTACGTAAATGACATGGTTTTAGTATAATACGCTTTGACTCAACGCTAAATAAGCATATCATGAAATTATTATTTTTGGGTAAGTACCTATGCAATTATTTTATTTCTTCTTTAGGTAACTAAACTCTGTGTGTATATATTTATAAAAGGTTCATATATGTGAAAGATAGAAAAGAATTAATTTTGCATGACAATATAAGGTCACTTGAACTTTGCCTTGATCTAATCAAGCTTATGTTGATTGGAGTATTTTTTAAACTTTAACTTATTTATTAATTAGAATATAAGAGACTAATATCTACCCATATATCGTCTTCTATTGGCTGCGTCAAATTCTAAGTGGTGGATACAAGAACCCCTGCTTCAAATTCAAAACCATTTTTACAGAAGTTACAAAACACCTATGAAACACGAATACTTCAAAATAGGCCACGTACGCGTATCAAATTCGAATTCAATATTCCAAGTATCTAATAGTTATTTTTATTGATTTGACTTTTGCGTTTGTTAGATATCCTACTACGGCAACTCTAAAAAGCAATCAAATTTTGATCTATTATTAGAATTTTTACTGATGTTATATCCAGTACTACTAGTTTTATGATGACTCTGTTCGTAAAAGCAATGGTTGACCTCATTTCAAAAAAAGTCACTACACCAATAGTATCACGCCATTACTGACGCATGGTATCACCCTTGGATAATAAAATACCACATGAGATGGTGGGACATGGGGTCCTTGTAGCGACTGGATATTGCAGCGACCAAAATGACGTTATTTTGGGGCTTTGTTACGTCATTTAGGTACCAAAAACAGCGTCGCGTTTTTGTTCCCGTTTTACTTCCTTTTCTTCCCTTTTGTTTCCTGAAATTGGTCCTCATTGATTCCAAAACCCAACAGCTGATTTTGTTCCCAAAACATCGGCGATGGGGTACACCAAAATCGAAGGGAAACTGACAGAGATCGAGAGAGGGAGATCTGAGAGAAGAGAAAAGGGAATATAGACACAGATTGAGGGAGGCGTCGAGAGATAAGAGAGAAGGGGGCAAACAAGAAGCGTCCATGTTAACTCCGCATTTTAGCATTTTCCTTTACTGTTGAGAGAACACGTATCGAGGATAACACGTGGCAGAAATACCAAACATACAAGTGGAGAACAAGATGAAGATCGACGATGGTGTAGTTACAACGTACATTTGTCCAATTTAGACAAGTTTGGATTAGATAAACTGCACAAGAAGTAGTTCGCCAAATTTCAAATGACCTTTCAAATTTCAAATGACTAGCTAAATCTTCCATACCAAGCGTTTCCTTGCATGTTTCCTCATTCTCAACACTATGGAGATCGAAGTTCAAAAATCACACGTGTACGTACAATCTTCATTTATCAACAAGACGGTTTTAAGTACGTATCAGACCATATATAAGAATCAATTCGATCAAATATTATATCTAAACTACCTTTCATGGATTTAGAAGTTTAGGTCAAATCATGCTGCTATACGTACGCTTGCTTGATCTTCACGAATGTGAACTTCGCTATTGCACCCATGTTCCAAGGGAATTCACTAGGAAAACATGCAGGGCCAGGCTATATTTTTCTGGAAACACGGAAACAAGGTGAAATTTTGAATTTCTTTGATTGAAAAACGTGGAAAGGTGAAAAATAAACATGAAATAAAGATAATAAGAAAATAACAGGACTCCGGCCAACAACGTTGGCCTTCTACTACACAGTGAAAAACAAACAAATAAGACAAGTCCCCCAACATTGGCCTTCTATTTACACGTTGTTGGAAACAAAGCAGCCAAAAAGGGAAGACAACAAAAACTAATTAACTAAAATGGACCTCGATCGATCGCAGGCAAAATTTAGATGCACTAACTAAACCACTGCTCCAGCTGCTACCAAGAGTCACTAAAATTCAAATTGAAAAAGCAGAAGCATGCATCCCTAGCTAATATGTCTACATGTGCAGTCTGATCCGCTTCGGTCCTTGGTTTTTTGCATAAGAAGACGAGGTGTATGAAATCCATCTTCAAATCCAGAACTGTGTCAAATAACATCATTAAGAAACCATTGACATCTAATAAATCCCATAATTACCAAAGGATGAGCTTTCATGCATTCAACTCAACCATAAAAAATTACCAAATGAAGACCCAAACCTGGTAGTGAAACAATTACTAACATGATACTAACCGCAGAGTCATGGAAACTATTCACACAAATCAATGATCTGAATTGGCGCCCAATCTAAACAACGCAACCTTAGGGGGCCATTACGTTCAGCTAGGTCTCAAGACCATAAGAAAAGCAGAAACGTGCCTTTTTAATGATCCAAGATATTTCAAAATGCAAGAGGGCTCGTGCCTTTGAAGTTTGAAGATGAGGCAATGTGCTTGGCTCGAAGGTGACTCTAAAGCGATAAGCTCGTAATCTTCACTCTCACAACATCTTGCAATTCCAACCGTAATCTTCACTATAAGAACATCTTGCAATTCCAACTGACATAGGATCACATCCCTTGTTCAAACACTTCCAAAACATGTACGTCTATGAAAAAACTAGAAAATGGGAAAATAGTGGAATGACAAGGACCAACTGATAATGTTAGTTAAAGCCCTAGGCAGCCCTAGTAGAACGGATGAAAGAGTTTTCAGCAATGACACCCACAAACAGTCAAACACTGTGAATTTGTTCTCCATTCAAACATCAAATTTAACAAGTCCATATTATTAAAATCAAGAATCAAGCAAAATGCATAGATCTCACAAGAATATAATAGGCAAACATAATTCAAAATACTATCAATTTGTAAAGTAATTTCATAGCATCAAAACTCGGAGTGCGCGAAAAACTAACAAGCATGAACATGATCCAATCTTCAAAGTGTGAGACATCCCGGATTTCCATCAAAACTAAGCTTCAATGATATAGTCCTAGACATCAAGAAAGGTATCATCAGAAGGTTCGGTTGATCTGTAAAATTCACTTCAATACCCCTTTACCTTTTTGTACACGACCAATGACCATAATTAATAGAAGATTTATTCTGTACACCCTTCCCTTTTCCTTTGGATGATTTTGGGTAATAATTCTATTTTGGGTGGAGTGTTATGACATATCTACGGGATCCCTGTTCCATTTTTGGTGAGATGATGGGGCATTCCTGTTGGCTTGTTTCTGTATGTATCCCCCACAATTTTGGTGACACTGATTTCTACCACGTCCCCATGCATGTTTGCGATTGCATCCCCGTTGGCAACCTTATAAAGAAACCTTATTTGCCTCGATTCAAAAAGACTAGTACCTTTGTCATTTTCGTAGTTGTACTTATTTGAAAGATAATCTTCAGAGAATCGGAATAGTAACAGATCGAGGCAGTGAGTTGCTTGAGGATGTGAATGCATGCAATGGGTATAGAGATTAAATCTGTTACTGCTACAATAATCTTTTTATATCTGCTGCTCAAAATCTGTTCCTAATATTTTTTTTATACATGAATAGATATAGACTTTAAACCAAACCAAATCGAGCCTTGTGTCACAATCAATTAGGGGCGGCTACATAAATCATAGTTTTCCATTGAGTTCTCTCTAGTGCTACCTTGTCACTTAGATATATACTTTACTAATAAAAAACATTTATGGCTGCTGATTTTGCCACTCTCTTTTTTGTTAACGCCACTCCCCTGCAAGTGTATTTTTGCACCAAAAATACACTTGCAGGGGAGTGACGTCAACAAAAAAGGGAGTGGCAAAATCATTTCCCAACATTTATTGATAAAAAAAACCACAAAATGAGTAATGGCAATTTTAACTCCTACTACAGTTCAATGGGCTTGAAATAACCATTGAAGAGTTCCAAACAGACTAATTTATTCACAAAAGTGAAGTGTTGAATTATTTAACCAAGTATAGCCTGCTAATTGTATTTTCAGCATCGCTGTTATTTGATTATAAGGATGATTTGTCCTTTGAATTCAGTATATTCCACCAATAATTCCCAAATGTCCACTTTCCACAAAAGTGATTTTCTCTTTTTATGCGCATTTCTCTCTTCCCTCCAATCAACAACTATTAGCATACCAGCAAAAGAAAAGGAAAAGACAAAAACTAAATATATCCTGCCTGCAAAATGATTTGAAGTCGGCCTAGGAAGACAAGACGGACTCACGTAAGGGAAATGCTCCCCACACACTGAAGAGACAAAATAACAGTCATGGGATACGCCAACCCGCCAAGTAAAGCTGCCACAATTAAGCCAAGTAAAGCAAGCCAAGTAAAGCTGCCACCCCTTGTTGGTAGATAACAAGAGATCAATCAGCTATCAAGCCGAAAACTTCTTCATAGCCCAAGAGATTGCATCTCATGAGGGAACCTCGCCACATTAAAATTCCTGCTCACACACCCGGGGCTATTCCGAGAGGAATCGATAGAGGACAGCTCTCCGGTCTGGGTTCAGCTCACCTCCAGTGTTGTGTAGTCCAGTATCCTCCAGTGTATGGCTGAGATTAAATCAGCCCATCCACATTGATATCTTCGGCTATATTTTTGCCACGTGGATCAGCTTTTTTGCCACCCCAAAATCCCTCTGTTTTGACCCTTCTGTGGTGACCCCTTTTCTCCCGCCAGTACTCTAATCCCGACAAAACACATGCACTTCCCAAAAAAGTCTACCGGTACAGACCAAAAATCTATACCAATGGGTACAAACCCCTTTTTGGGCTCATTTTGGATCTCAAAAACATGATTAGAGTCACTCAATTTGTTTAAAATATTTTGCTTATAGTCCTTACAAAAAATAAGCTTAATCCGGTATCTTTAAGAGTATTTACAAAACATCCAAACTTTGCTCTAGAATTCAATAAAGCAAAGATTGGATGTTTCGTAAATACTCTTACCGATCTTGGATTAAGCTTATTTTTTGTAGGGACCATAAACAAAATATTTTAAACAAAATGAGAGACTCCGATCATTTTTTTAGGCCCAAAAAGGGATTTGTACCCACTAGCACAGATTTTTGCCTTGTACCAGTAGACTTTCTGGAAGTGCATGGCGGGATTAGAGTACTAGCGGGAGTAAAGGGGTCACCACAGAAGGGTCAAAACAGAGGGATTTTGGGGTGGCAAAAAAGCTGATCCACGTGGCAAAAATATAGCCGAAGATATCAATGGGGATAGGCTTATAAAAACCTCAACCATACACTGGAGGATACTGGATTGTACAATACTGGAGATGAGCCGAACCCCTCCGGCTCTCCCCACGATCTGCTTCAAGATGCATTATCTGAAGGACCCCATAAATGCCGGGGGGAAGCATGGATGAAGTTTTTCTCCATATTGGAACTTTTTTTGGTTTTCCTAGTTTTTTTTTTTTTGGGGGGGGGGGGGGGGGGGGGGGGGGGGGGGTTAGAAGAGTTTTTCCCTTTTCTTTAGATTCTTTTATGGGTGTTTGGGAGATCTATACCCAGCTGATATATAGGTGGTCACTTTGTTGAGGGAGATATTTCCCTGCCACATAGATAGCTGGTTTCTTTTTGGTTCTGTGTATACTTCGTGTGTTCAAGGCTAGCGCCTTTTCAAATATTAATAGTAAATTTAATGCTGCTCATGGAAAGAATAACAGATAGCAAGCCTTTGGACATGAGAAAAGCCCAAGTCAAGCCTCATGCTTAAAGCTCTCCTACATTGATGCAGCAATCAAACTGAATCAGCTTAACCACGAAAATGCAAGAACGACTTTCTTTTACGCTTCAGTGGAAAAAAGAAAAGAAAGAAAAGAAAAGAACGACTCCAAACAATATGAGGGAAAAAAGATGGCTTAAGGAATGGAAATATAGATGAAATAAAATAAGTGCAGATTAGCACAAATTTCGACTAAAACTTTTTTATGTAAATATCAACCTCTAACAAAAAGAGGAAAATGGAATAGAAAACTAGAGTCTAGTTGCAGCAACTGGCTTCCTTGTGAATCTCACATACCTAAAGCAACTAGAAGGACACCAAGGACCCAAATTGTTCTAGGAACTTATTCTGAATCCCTGCACTGACTTTTTCTATCCTGTAATTACCAAATTTAGTACTAATAGCACCACAATTCATCTTTCCAAAAAGAATATGCACCCAAGCATGCGAATGCGGAAAATCCCGTTCCTAGTCAATTAGCCACGGAATCAAGAGAAAACCCAGATCCACGGATCATCTAACCTCAAGTCAAATAATAAACCACAATATCCCCTAAACAAAATTGAAGGGCAAATAACCAAAAAAAGGCCTATAGATTGTGAGAGAGCCAAGGATCGGAAAAGAAATTGCAGTAGTGGTTTCTAACTAGATCTCATCAAAAAAAAAAACCCCACCTTTTTGCTTAGATTTCAGTGGAAAACAAAATCGGATCAATTAAAGCCCATTCTCCCCCCTCATTTCCCATATTTTCTAAGATTTTCTCACCACTTTTAATTGCATAAATATGATTCTCCTTTGATTTCTTTTACCACCCTCCCTTGTCAATACAAATATTTACTCAATTTTACAGCAAGATATAAAAAAATTTTAAAAAAAATTAGAAAACGGAAAAATCAGATCCAAACCTAGAAATGGGTGAATCCGCTTTGAATTCGGATGAACCGGTTCGAGATACGACACGTCAGCACCTCCAACGGCAGCATTTTCGCGGCGGTCTCCGATTCAGTTGATGCAAGGCGGGATCCAATTCGCCACCTATTCCCCCACCCAATAACCAAAAATCGATTTTTTTTTTTTTTTTTGAGGTGCTGCCACTAAAACTCGAATTAACACAAGACAAAAAAATTAGCTAAAGTCAGTAGCAGACGGCGAAGTAGTCCCGACCTGCACCAAGCGAATTAGAGAACACCGCAACATCACCACCTCTTCCTAGAGAGAGAGAGAGAGACCCTAATTGACCTAAGCCATACGGAAACAGGAAGAGGGAGAAGGCGGTTATATATAGCGACACAGACGAACGTACTGCTGACACGTAAGGGGGGCACAGATATTTGGTGCTACTGCGTGTGTATTTGTGTGGAGGGACTTGGGGGCTGCTGTCCCTTGAAAAGGGACAGTAGCGTTCTGTCCCGGCTTAGGGGGCCCTGCTCTGGTCTTGGTCTGACAATTGGAAATGTTCACTTCGTAGAGCTCGTCGAGTTGAACAAATATGTAAAAACATTAGCTCGATCGGATATCATTAAATGCCTAATCGAAACCCTTTTGTCTTGAAAAGAATGGATCCGAAACACTGGATCAAATCTACTAGAACCCATTATTGGCAAGTTATATGTGTTCCGACCAGGTATTTAAAGATATCCAATCAAACTGATTTTTTGCATACTTGTTCTAGTCGACGTACTCTACAAAGTGAACGTTTCCAATCGTTGGACCAAGACTGGGGCGAAGCCCCCTCGGCTGGGACAACACGTTGCTGTCCCTTGAAGGGACAGCGCGCGCCCCCCCCCCCCCGGTCCCTGTGTGGAACCCTGTTACACATAGACAATACACGCACAGATTGTGCACAGATTTTTCTGTGGGGTCCATCACGGGTCTTACACAAAGGATTAAAGCTGTTCATAAATATAAAAAAAAGTTCAAAGGTGCTCGCAAAAATTAATTAATCCGATATCTATAGATGCTCAATTCAATCATTTAACTTTTAATTATCAATCATCTAACTTTTCATATATATAGATCGAGGCACTCCCGTGAACAACTAATTAAACACCTAAAAAAATACTTCAAATCTCAATCTCATAGTTTTCGATCAAATTTTTATGATCAAAACCGTTCAATGTGTGCAAAATGTGATTTTAAGAGAACTCGCAAGAAATTAGCAAAAAAATATGACCGGAAAATGTTTGTTTTGAACAGTTTTTAATTGAACTGTTCATCAAATCTAAGCTAAAAACTGCGTAGATCAAGCCCTTCCCGGTGATCAAATCGTTCCGCTTTCTTTATAAATTTTCTTTTTTAAAAAGAAGGTAATTTCAAACTCAAATATAACAAAACTAAATAATAATATTTTAATTTTTTTTGCACCGTTTAAAAGATCTCTATGAGATCTATTAAACAAGATCCATATTGGTAGAAAAATTATTTGCGTAAAATATATAATTTTTGAGTTTGAAATTATCTTCATTTTTAAAAAATTCTTTTTTAAGAAACTGGAATGCCCCCTGACCCATTGCCCAATAAAAAAACAATCGAAACTTGCAAACTGGACCAGATGGTTGGATGCTTATTCCACATTCACCAAAATCTCGAGCTTGAGACTTGACTTCTATTTACTTGAAAAACACACAAAAAGTAAAAATTAGAGAAAAAAAGTACTAAAAATTAGACCAAATTATAGATTGGCCCTTAAAATTATCATCGTGTGTTAATTTACCTCTTCAAACTGTCAATTAAACCAACGATGTCCCCCCTAAAACTATTCAAACTGAAAAGTGGGAGAAGTCATTGGAGGGAATACAAGGCATCATTGGCGGGAATAGAAGCTAACCCAACCATGATTGCTTAAGAAACCGGACGATTATATGTACCCAAAACGTTTTCAATTCTTAAACCCCACCCTTTTGCAAGTGAAAACTTCACGACGCATTCGAAGTCGGAGGGACATAATACCCTAATCGATAAATTAGGTCCCTTACCATTGTTATAATTCCTAAAAACTCTAACTCATTCTTGAATATGTTTCTCAATAATGTTCAAAATTTATCTTGTTTGAATGTTGACGTGATGAACATGTGATGTGCTGACCTGATGTGTTTATTTTATTAATTTTTTGTCTTTAATTCCAAAGGAAATGGTTGATGTTCAGTTCACTTTAGCGATTTATCATTGGGTAAGTATGTGGAGATCGATGTCTCATTAGCAATATTTTGGTGGGCAAGTATATCATTAGTTTCTAAAGATTTTAATCTGATGTCTTACTTTGAGATTATTGGTATGGTTGAGGAATTAAGTTACCTAGGAAACTATTCTATATACAATAAACTACAAGACCCATCCACTTTGAGCAATATTCTTTTTTCTAACTATATACTATTGATTTAAAAAGTAAAAATTTATAAAATGAAATTAATAGTAAAAACAAGTAACCTATTGTTGGAAAAAATTTCGATAGTAATACAAAATTCTAGAGAACAATTTCACTCATAATGTAACAATTACAAATACATAACAGAGTACAAAATGTAAATAGGAGAATACAAGATACAAATAGAAATCTTTGGGTCGAAACCGAGTCCTGTATGATACCACAATCTCCTTAAGAAAGATTTGCCGCATACCGTCGGTGTTGTAGGTTCTTGTTCGGCGTCTTCCTCCCAGGGTTGGCTCGGCTAAACCGCAAGCCGTCGGAACACCGCCGTCGACTGCCTTGGCGAACTGATTACCACCTGCCTCTTTCTCTCAAGAACGAATTTCTGAATATGCTGGAATGTTGTGTGTTTGCTGTGCCTTCTCCAAAATGGGAGCCTCCTTTATATAGAGTGGAGGAGGTCAGAGTAACTCCAGGATGATGAATGCAGAGCCATGAATTCTCTAATGAATTCTGCCAATCAATTCTGCCAATGAATAGGGAGGTTACGTGATAGGCGCGCGAAATACATGGATTTTAGCGCCTAAGTAGGGAAATTAGCGCGTTAGACGTGCATTTAAATCCCATTTTCCATTTAATGCGTGCACGTGGTTGGATTTTGTGTTTGTGCTTAATGTGCAGGAAATTGAGTTGTTTTGGCGCTACTGAGAGGTATCCGGAAAGGCCGTGATGAAGCTTGAGAGCGAGAAAGGCTGTGGAGACTAAGTGTTGGATACAAAATCTGAGAAAGTGACCAGAGCTCTCTCTAGCGCTACACCCTTTTTGGTGTAGCGCTACCTAAGGCCTTAGTGGTCAACGCCGTTTAGGAGCGAGTCAACTCAGTCAAAACACGCCGAAGGAGATCGCTAGCGCTACAGAGGAAATGATGTAGCGCTACCGAGGGCGTTAAGGCCAGGAACGGCGCCGTTTTGTTCCTCCGGTGCCCGATTCCGATTTGTTTTAGGAATTTTAATTGTAATTAATTGGGGATAGTATAAATACCCCGTTTTAACTCAGTTTTAGGTTACGTACGTTTTACTTAGGGTTTGTAGCAGCTTTTCATACAACGTATTATTTATTTTTGCATCGCTCTTAACTTTTTGGTTGCAGTTCTTCTAGTTCTAGTACGAGATTCAAGTTTTCTTCAGTTCTGTTCCGGATTCCAGCATCGGATTGGTATTTTTGCCTTGTTAATCAATAGTTTCTTCAGTTTAATTGCGGTATCCGTTCTTCTTGTTATTTCGATTATTTAAATATGTTTCGATTTAGGTTTTCTCTTATTTTTGTTATTGCGTGCGTTATAATCATGTGTGAGTAGTCGCATAGGGTGCGGCCGCGGGATGGAAGCGTCGCGTGGCTAGTCCAATCATTGTTGTACCTCGTGGCCGAATAAATTCAATTTTGAGCAGTTTTAGGAAACGAAATCTTTCTAACGAACAAACCCAGGCATTACCAGATTTCGAATGCGCACGGAAATTGGTGACAGGTGGTGCGCATTCGTTAGGGAATATTTTCCAATTCTAAAATCGGTAAATCGAATCATTGTGGCCCGAGTAAACATTGGTTAGGCTAGTTGCAGACGCTGTGTTCCCACGGCTGCGCTCTCCTTTTTAATTCATTAGAGGTTAATTTTCTAGCAATTAGTAAATCAAACCAGCCAAACAAGGGGTGGCTACCTAAGAGCCAATTAAAACTAGAATTCAACACTTTTGAGTCAGCACCGTCCGTCCGTCTCTGTGGTTCGACTCCGGTACTTCCGGAATTATTGTGCTACACTGGACCAGAGTCCTACGCTTGGGACGCGTTTTTAGTTTAATTTTATTAACACCCAGTTGGTCAAGCATTTTTGGCGCCGTTGCCGGGGACGGCGACGTGTGTTCTAAATTGTGAGTTTTCGTGTCATTTGTCTTTTAGTTGAGTCACCATAGGTAGAGAGAGGAAGGTGTCCTTTAAACAGGACCCTCTTTTTTATCGCGACCCGACACATCGTTTAGTTCGAAAAGAACTGGAGTCTAGTCAGCCTGCGTTTTCTAGTTCTTCATCTCCTAGTTTAGAGTCAGACTCAGCTGAGTACCAGGCAAAGTCTATTCCCATTAGTGGTCTCTATATAGATTTGCCTTTTGAGTCAGTTAGTGTCAGCAATCCGCTTTTTCAGCCAGAGCTAGAGTCAGTTCCAGAGTCAGAATCAGAATCATCTGAGATGGGAGATAGGCAAGTAGTTATCCAGCCGTCCTTGAGGCAGCACATGCATCCCGAGAGGACCACTCCTCTCGGACCCATTGTGTTCCCTCAAGAGACACAAGAGGCACGAAATGCCTTTACAGTCAAACCTGGTGTCCTTAATAGTCTCCCTAGTTTCCACGGGAGAGAGTGCGATGATCCGTACGAGCATGTGCGGACATTTGAGGGATTGGTGCGCAATCTTGCGTCCAATACCCAATATGAGAATGCGTGCCTCAAGCTGTTTGAGGCAACATTGAGGGATGGCGCGCTTCTGTGGTTCCGAATGCAAAAGTCTCAGTCCTTCACCACTTGGGCACAAGTGCGTGATGCCTTTTATAGGAAGTACTTTTCTGAGGCTAAGACTAAGAGTTTTAGGCGTCAAATCCAAGGCTTTAGGCAGGAGAGGGATGAGCCATTTCTCAAGGCATGGGAGCGTTTCAAGGAATTGCTCCTAAGGTTGCCACACCATGGCTTTGAGAGAATTCAGTTAGTCGGTTTCTTTCATTTGGGTCTCAACTCTGAGTCAGTCCAGCACATAGAGTATTCTTGTAAAGGGGACGATTTTTTGTCCAAAACAGCAGACCAGGCTTGGGATTTCTTAGATGATCTAGCTGATAGGCAGAGAGCTTTAGAACCATCCGATTTTGAGCGATCCGGACCTTCTGGGTCCAACGTTGTCCCGGTTACCATTCGTGACCAGCGACTCCAGGCTCAGGTTGAGAAAATGGCTCATAGATTAGAGGAGCTAGAGGCGAGGCAGGTTCGTCCAGTTAACGAGATAACCATTGAGGAAGTTTGCGTGTGGTGTGATTGTAAAGGGCACACCGCGACCGTTTGCCCTGGGTTTACTGCCGCCAAGGGGGCGAGTCAGTTTAGTCAAGAAGAAGTCAATGCAGTTAGGACTTGGGATCCTTATTCTACCACGTATAATCCAGGATGGAAGGATCACCCCAATTTTGGGTGGTCAGACTCCAGACCCGTAGGTGGAGGCCAAGCGCAATCCCTTGCACTACCTCCGCCGCAGCATTTTCAACAGTCTCAATCGTCCAGGCCTCCTCAAGGCCAGGTCATTCCATTTCACTACCAGCCACAACTTGGTAGGGGGGCAGGTCCATCCACTCGTGGTCCTCCCCCAGGTTATTCACAGATGACCGCGCGTGATCATAAGTTAGATGACACTGTCAATTCCCTGATGCAGTCACAGATGACATTTCAGACGGAAACGAGACAGCAAATTGGGGCCCTTACAACCCAAATGTCACAACTCACTGCGGTTCTCGGTCAACTGCAGCAGGAGAAAGGTAGGTTTCCGGCCCAGGGTAGTACAGCGGGGGCCCATTATTTGGACAATTCTTCAGGTTCTAATGTTCATAACCCCAATCAGGAGGAGGCTAAGTCGGTCACCATTCTTAGGAGTGGGAAGGAGATCGATAAGTCCATAGAACCTAAACAGAAACCAGCTCCACCCCCGGAGCCGGTTGTTGCACCAAGAGCAACTCCTGATGTTGATGATGTCCCTAGGAAAGAGGTAGAGGCCGATGAGGAGTCACCTGAGGTGGTGGTGCCTGCAGCTGCGGCCCCCACGACTCCAACAACACCAGCAGTGCCAGTAGCTCCATATCCCCAAAGGCTAGCGGTGAAACCTAAGCAGAACATGAACCATAAGATGTTTGAACTTTTCAAGAGGGTGCAATTCCCCATCACCTTGATGGAAGCAATTGAATCTTTTCCCCAGTGTGCGAAGGTATTGAAAAACCTCTGCACGAAAAAGCACAAGAATCCAAACAATATAGTTCTGACTGAGCAGGTGAGCTCCATTCTTCAGACTGAGATTCCTGCAAAGTGCAAGGATCCTGGGTGTCCCACTATTACCATAGATATTGCAGGCCAGACATTCGATAAGGCATTGCTGGACTTAGGAGCGAGTGTTAACTTGCTCCCTTATTCAGTATACCTGAGGCTAGGTCTAGGCGATCTGAGAGCTACTCCTGTCACGCTGCAATTGGCAGACAGGAGTGTGAGAGTACCCAAGGGTGTGGTAGAGGATGTGATGGTTCAAGTAGGTGAGTTCCGATTTCCTGCGGATTTCATTGTTCTGGACACTTGCCAGAATCCTGAGATTTTAGAGAAGACCCCAATCATTCTAGGTCGACCTTTCCTAGCCACCTCCAATGCTATCATGAATTGCAAAACTGGCAGAGTCCAGTTATCTGTTGGCAAGGAGATGATGGAGGTGGATGTCTATAATGTCAACACTCTTGAGGAGGATGATGAGGAGGTAGAAGAGGTGAGTTTGATCAATGCGCTCGTTCAGGAGCATATAGAGACAGTATTGTATAAGGATCCTCTGGAGATTGCTCTTACCGCCGAGGAGGCGTCTTTTTTAGATTCTCCAGAGGTAGGAAGTTTGTTAGAGATATTAAATGTTGAAAATTCAGTGGAGGAAGTATGTGGGGTCTCTTATGACCCAATGTTCGAGCCTCTGGGCGACCCTCCGCCTAAGGTTCTTCCATCATCGTTTCAGCCGCCTAAACCAGAGTTAAAGCCTCTGCCGGACACTCTCAAGTACGCCTTTTTGAAGGGCAATAACACTTATCCGGTTGTGATCTCCTCATCTCTTGAGGAGAATCAAGAGAGGAAGGTGCTTGATTTGTTGAGAAAGCACATAGGCGCGCTTGGCTGGACTATAGCTGATTTACATGGTATAAGCCCAACGGTGTGTACACACCGAATCGATCTTGAGGATAGTGTGAAGCCTTCTAGGCAGCCTCAGCGGCGCTTGAATCCCCACATGAAAGAGGTGGTTCGAGCTGAGGTTTTGAAGCTTTTAGACGCTGGTATCATTTACCCAATTGCCCATAGTGAGTGGGTGAGCCCAGTTCAGGTAGTGCCTAAGAAGGCTGGGGTGACAGTTGTTACAAATGAGCGAGGTGAGTCCGTACCAACCCGAGTTCCTACAGGATGGAGAGTATGCATAGATTACCGGAAGCTCAATGCGAGCACCCGGAAAGATCACTTCCCTCTCCCTTTCATTGACCAAATTTTGGAGAGGGTGGCAGGTCGAGCTTTTTATTGTTTCCTGGATGGGTATTCGGGATACAATCAGATAGAGGTTGCGTTAGAAGACCAGGAAAAGACCACTTTCACGTGTCCGTATGGTACTTATGCTTACCGTCGCATGCCATTTGGGTTGTGCAATGCACCTGGTACTTTTTCCAGGTGTATGATGGGGATTTTTAGTGACATGGTAGAAAGGATTGTGGAGGTATTTATGGATGATTTCTCGGTCTTCGGGGATTCATTTGATGGGTGCCTTGATAATTTAGGCAAGGTGTTGCAGAGATGTGAGGAGAAGCACTTGGTACTGAATTGGGAAAAATGCCACTTCATGGTTACCCAAGGGATTGTGTTGGGACACATTGTGTCCTCCAAGGGTATCGAGGTGGACAAGGCTAAGATAGACTTAATTCGTAAACTTCCTACTCCTAAGTCTGTCAGGGATGTGCGTTCATTTCTTGGACACGCTGGTTTTTACCGGAGGTTCATTAAAGATTTCAGTGCTATCTCCCGTCCATTGTGTCAGTTGTTAGCTAAGGACGCACCCTTTGTGTGGTCCGATAAGTGTGAGGAGGCATTTCAAAAGTTGAAGCGGAGTCTCACGACTCCGCCTATTGTGCAGTCTCCTGATTGGAGTCTTCCCTTCGAATTAATGTGTGATGCATCTGACTATGCAGTCGGAGCTGTTTTAGGACAGAGGAGAGGGAAGGACCCATTTGTGATTTACTATGCGAGCAAGACGCTCAATGAGGCACAAATGAATTACACCACTACCGAGAAAGAGTTGTTAGCCGTAGTGTTTGCCTTAGATAAGTTTCGATCCTATTTGGTGGGTTCGCAGATCACGGTGTTTACCGATCATGCGGCCCTTAAGTACTTGATGACCAAGCAGGATGCGAAAGCTCGCCTTATTCGGTGGATTCTGTTGCTGCAAGAATTCCATCTCATTGTTAAGGATAAGAAAGGGGTAGAGAATGTAGTAGCTGATCATCTGTCCCGTCTCGAGTTCGAGGATCCCACCTCGAATCTTCCCATTAGAGATTCTTTCCCAGATGAGCAGTTATTCGCTGCTAATGAGTGCCCGTGGTATGCTGATATTGCCAACTATTTGGTAACTGGGCAGATTCCTTCCCATTGGTCTACCCAGCAGAAGCAGCGTTTCTTGAGGAGTGTCCGACAGTACATCTTCGACGACCCTTATTTGTTTAAGTACTGTGCGGACCAAATTGTGCGTAGATGTGTCCCTGAGTCTGATCAGCAGGGGGTCATAGAGTTTTGTCATGGGGAGGCGTGTGGGGGTCATTTCTCTTCGAAAAAGACCACCGCCAAGATTCTGCAGTGCGGGTTCTGGTGGCCTGATATGTTCAAGTATGTGCATGCGTTTTGTAGGTCATGTGACCGTTGCCAAAGGCTTGGCAAACTATCTTCACGTCAGGAGATGCCCCTTCAGCCCATTCTTGTGCTAGAAGTGTTTGATTGCTGGGGCATCGATTTTATGGGTCCATTTCCTATGTCTCATGGTTTTGAGTATATTCTGTTAGCGGTGGATTACGTGTCAAAGTGGGTGGAGGCGATTCCCACCAAGTCAATGGAGTCCAAAGTAGTGCTAGAGTTTCTTAAGGTTAATATCTTGTCGAGGTTTGGCGTGCCACGCGCCATTATCTCGGATCAGGGCACTCATTTCACGAGCCGGTCATTTGCGAAATTGATGGGGGAGTTTAAAGTTAGTCATAAGGTGTCAACTTCGTACCACCCCCAAACCAATGGGCAGGCTGAATTAGCGAATAGAGAGATTAAGCGGATTCTAGAGAAGACTGTAGGTGTGACTAGGAAAGATTGGTCTACCAGGTTGAACAATGCATTGTGGGCCTACCGCACCGCTTACAAGACCGTATTGGGTGCTTCACCCTATCGGCTCGTTTACGGTAAGGCCTGCCATCTACCAGTTGAGTTAGAGAAGAAGGCCTATTGGGCCATTAAGAAAGTAAATTCTAGTTTGAGTGAAGCGGGTGAGCATAGGAAATTGCAGTTGTGTGAACTCGAGGAGCTTAGGAATGACGCGTATGAGAATGCTAGCATCTATAAGGCTAAGGTTAAGGCGTATCATGATAGGAATATCCAGCGCAAAACCTTTAGTGTTGGTCAGCAAGTTTTGCTTTATAATTCGCGTCTCCATTTATTTCCAGGGAAGTTGAGGTCTCGTTGGGACGGTCCCTATGTAGTGGTTCAGGTGTATCCAAATGGTTCAGTCGATGTCCGCGATTCTAAGGATGATCATGTGTTTAAAGTCAATGGGCAGCGTCTCAAGCCCTATTTGGAATTTCTCGAAGTAGGTGAACCCGATGAGGAGTTGATTGATCCTGTCTATCAGGACGTTCCGGTTGAGTAGGCTTTTTCAGCCATGTTTTGACGGGTAGCTCACGCGTACCCTGCTCTTCATTGAGTGTGGACCCGGCTCCTAGTGATAGGGGCACCCATCATTGACTTGGGTTTTATAGCTCCGCACGCCGCTATTAAAATAAGGATCGTGTGCCCAGCTCCGGTTCGAAGGGCAAAATTTGTAAATATTGTGCATATTTTGTTTTATCATGTTTCGTTTAGTTATGCATGTTAGTTTCGCTTGCACATGTTCATTTGTTTGCATGTTTCGTTTTGTTTAGTGTTACATGTTTTGCATAAAGTTTGGGAGATATTTCACATTAAAAGATTTCACCTATGATAGTGAAAAAAAGGGCTTTCATTAGCTTTTCTTGGTAATAGTTTATCGGTAACGATCCATGCTCTCTGAATAGGCCCCTATCAGTGGCAACTTAGGTCTGTGGGTGAGGTTTGATATTGCCTAGAGTCCACTCTAGGTCGTATTTTGTCTTGCTTTGTTTTGATCGTAGGGGACGCTGGACTTAATTGTTTGGCGAGGTCGAGCGGTAAATTTTATTACGGGCGCTAGCATAACACATGTACAACGGTCTTGTATAGCCACCCGTTTCTCGCTCATCCGCTTGACACGGGAAGAAAAGTATGACACGTGAGACTGCGTGAATGTCTGGTGGTGTTCTTTTCTTTTATTTTTTTTATTATTGATATTTTTGGTTATTTGTGGCCCGGATAACACGCGCCGGGCGGGACTAATGCCATTTGCATATTTTCGGTAGTTGTGGTTTCAGTCTTTTGGCAGGGTACGCGTGCTACCACACCAGCCTTGGTAGATTAGGCCTCACCGCTGGGGAGATGGAGGCATTCAGGAGCTCTAAGTCATGGGTGCCATTACGTGTGGCGGTTGTAAGCCCAAAGCCCTCAGCGCGGCCTTGTGTGACTAGCTGTGGTCCCATTATTTGGGTCCGAAGGAGCAAGCCCTGGAGCAGCTGCAATGACAAGGAATGCAAAAGCGACAAATTCCTCGAACATCGGCCGAGGTCATGGTGGTTGGCTGCCACCCCAGGTTCACTTTTTCCTTCTCTTTATTCTTACTTTTCTTGGTCTTCATGCTTTGGGGACCATGCGCATTTCAAGTTGGGGGAAGGGGTGTACTTTGTACACAATTACTTTTGTGTTGTTAGTTGGTTTAGGGGTCTGTTTTTTTATTTTATTTTTGTATGGGGATACGATTGTTATGCCTGTTTGTATGAGTTAGGTGAGCATGTTAGATTCATGTCTCATTGTTTGCCTATTCAACTCATTTACATGCATATATCTGGCATCTTTGTTTGAATACTTTCGCACCATAAGCAATATTGAGTAGGTGTTCCCACTTAGTTCACAGTGTGTCCCTAAAAGCATTCCCATGTTTCTTTGTTCATCGATTTCTGCAATTGCACAAAATAGTAGGCGTTTGTACCACTTGTTATAATCTGAATATTTTGCATGCATGTTGTGAGAGTTGAAAACAGGCTTAGGGGATGAAGCAAGGCATTCTTTGTGTAATTAAACCACTATATGAGTCCCGTTGATCCCATTTTACACCCGTCCGTGTCAGTCAGTTGCTGTGTCAAACTTAGGGAACCGGTGTTTGGATGGGGTGTGCTTTGGTAGCCAGCTCTGTGCTCATTTTGGAGGCTTTAAATTGTAGGGAACCATTGTCATGAGAAGTTTTGCTCATGGGTGCTGTGTTTTAAGAACAATCTGAGCCTTAAATTTCAGCCAGAACCCAAAACCCAAAAACCATTTGGATACTAGCCAATAATTCCATTTGAATAAGAGAGAGAGGAAGTCAACTGGCCCCCCCCGTTGACCGAAAAAAAAAAGAAACAATCTCGGATTAAAAAAAAAAAAAAAAAAAAAAAAAAAAAAAAAAACAATAACCTCTCGGGTGCGCTACACCAAAAGTGGTGTAGCGCTACAAATGCCTCTGTTAAAAAAAAAAAAAGACGCATACAGGTGCGTCTCTCTCTCTCTCTTCTTCACTTTCTCTTCTTCTTCTTCCTACGCCTCTCTCTCTCCAAACTCCATAACCAACCCACTCCATTATCCTAAAACTCCATAACTCCCTCAAAACTCTACCAATCTTCACCAAAATCCACAAAAACACCCCTCTCACTCTCCTCTACCATAATATCCAACCCAAAATTTCCCTAACCTTCCCAAATTTCCAGATCAGAAAACCCAAAAATTTCCAAAAACCCAAACTTTTACCCTTAAGTTAACCAAGTCATGGCACCCAAAAAGCAAAACATTGGTAAGGGGAAGGCAGCGGCTGGTTCCTCTGGCCCGCCGGAGGAAGTCCCAATGGGCCGGGCTAAGCGTAGGGATCGGGAGCAGATTGAGAGGGATAATCAGGCAGCATGGGAGTTGTCCATAAAGGAACGGGGAGTGAAGAATGAGAGGCACATTGTTGATGACGGGTTATGGCCGGCGAACTTCACTCCTTTTCTCGCCATTCGGGATCAAAATTTGAGGTATTGGTTCGAGCCTAACCCTGGGTTTAATAATGCTTTAGTTGAAGAGTTTTATAAGAATATGGTTGTGCCGGAGCCGGGTCACTTTTTGGCTCCGGGTGCCCGGATTACTTCGAAAATAGGTAATACCCCGGTCTTTATTGATGCGGCTGAGATAGCCAATGCATGGGATTATCCGAGGCCTACGGGACCCGTAAATTACCCCAGGCCGGATGAGACTTTTGATCAGGATCAGATGGCTGGATTTATGTATGAGCACAGCAGGAATGCTAGGATTCCCCATTGGCCTGGTAGGTTCACGACAGCATATAGGTTTCTCAACCAAGTGGTTTGTTATAATTTGTATCCTAGGGGTCGGGAGGGCGCACCCCAGAAATCGGTTGGGAACTTGATGTTTGCGTTCATGGCTGAGGAAACGGTCTGTGATTGGGCCCTATATGTTTTTGGGCAGATGTGTGATTTTAGGGATGCCCCGACTACATTGAGGATGCCTTTCCCGTGTCTGGTTACCAAAATTCTCAGGAGCAGGAACGTTCCGGGGAGGCGATACTATAGCAATGATGAGTTACTGCCAAAGGAATTGGACTCCTCGTTTATTCAGCGGAGTATGGCTCAGTTAAGAGGGATTGAAGGATCGTTGCTTTCTCCACCGCCGGCTAGCGCTAATACTAAGACTTGGTTGGAGAAGATATTTGGTTGTGTGACTGGCATTGCTAAGAGTCAGCGGAAGTTGAAAAGGGAGCAGAGGCAGTTGGCTAGGAATCAGATGGATTTACTCGATAGGCAGCGCCACCTGCAGGCGCAGATTTCTGGGCAGAATCCAGGGCCTTTCCAACCTAGACAGTGGCCGGCGTTGGAGGTGAGCGATGATTTCGCGGATCCACCTGAGGAGGAGGAGCAGTCAGATGCTGGAGATGCTGGGGAAGAAGATTGAGCATAGAGCTGGGCTAGTGGTGGTGTTATTTTATGTGTCTTTGTTGAGTCCTGTCAGTTTATGTGTTATTTCATGTGGTTCGTGAGTCGGTGGTTAGAGTCTTGTCATTTCAGATATTGTGTAATAACTCGTACTTTGTTATGTTTGTGACTGGTGTTTTGTGTTAAGCACCAGTGTGGTGTAGGAGTCAAGGTGGCGGTCAGTCAGGGTAGGTTATCCATGCGCTTCTATAGGCCGCCACCCTTTGCATGTTCTTTTTCTTTTTGCAACCACGGTCGTTATAAGCCTGTTAAAGTCCTTAGTTGACCCGATGCACGTTGTTCAACTCTCTTGCATGCATGTTTTATATTTAGCTATGGATGTTTGGTATCTTAATTTCGTTGAGCTTTCTTTGTTATAACTGGCGTTGTTTTGATTGGCACGTGGTGATTTTTGTTCCATCTCACGTTGGTCGCCAAGCGCCTCGCATGGGATGTTGAGTGTTCCGTTGAGCGAAAGTGACATTGTGACTTTGTGGTGGCATGTTTATCTCTACAATTGTTTTGATGCCAAATTGTTCGAATTGTGGCTAGGGCATGCATGTGAATGAGTTAAAGGTGGCAGTAAGAGGAAATTTCATGTTCACTTGCTTTTTAAACAAGTTGCATAACCCTCGTATCCCTAGTTGAGTTTTCTTTTCTTGTTTTGTTATCTTTTATTTCGTTCGTTGCTAGGGACTAGCAACGCTCAAGTTGGGGGATGTGATAGGCGCGCGAAATACATGGATTTTAGCGCCTAAGTAGGGAAATTAGCGCGTTAGACGTGCATTTAAATCCCATTTTCCATTTAATGCGTGCACGTGGTTGGATTTTGTGTTTGTGCTTAATGTGCAGGAAATTGAGTTGTTTTGGCGCTACTGAGAGGTATCCGGAAAGGCCGTGATGAAGCTTGAGAGCGAGAAAGGCTGTGGAGACTAAGTGTTGGATACAAAATCTGAGAAAGTGACCAGAGCTCTCTCTAGCGCTACACCCTTTTTGGTGTAGCGCTACCTAAGGCCTTAGTGGTCAACGCCGTTTAGGAGCGAGTCAACTCAGTCAAAACACGCCGAAGGAGATCGCTAGCGCTACAGAGGAAATGATGTAGCGCTATCGAGGGCGTTAAGGCCAGGAACGGCGCCGTTTTGTTCCTCCGGTGCCCGATTCCGATTTGTTTTAGGAATTTTAATTGTAATTAATTGGGGATAGTATAAATACCCCGTTTTAACTCAGTTTTAGGTTACGTACGTTTTACTTAGGGTTTGTAGCAGCTTTTCATACAACGTATTATTTATTTTTGCATCGCTCTTAACTTTTTGGTTGCAGTTCTTCTAGTTCTAGTACGAGATTCAAGTTTTCTTCAGTTCTGTTCCGGATTCCAGCATCGGATTGGTATTTTTGCCTTGTTAATCAATAGTTTCTTCAGTTTAATTGCGGTATCCGTTCTTCTTGTTATTTCGATTATTTAAATATGTTTCGATTTAGGTTTTCTCTTATTTTTGTTATTGCGTGCGTTATAATCATGTGTGAGTAGTCGCATAGGGTGCGGCCGCGGGATGGAAGCGTCGCGTGGCTAGTCCAATCATTGTTGTACCTCGTGGCCGAATAAATTCAATTTTGAGCAGTTTTAGGAAACGAAATCTTTCTAACGAACAAACCCAGGCATTACCAGATTTCGAATGCGCACGGAAATTGGTGACAGGTGGTGCGCATTCGTTAGGGAATATTTTCCAATTCTAAAATCGGTAAATCGAATCATTGTGGCCCGAGTAAACATTGGTTAGGCTAGTTGCAGACGCTGTGTTCCCACGGCTGCGCTCTCCTTTTTAATTCATTAGAGGTTAATTTTCTAGCAATTAGTAAATCAAACCAGCCAAACAAGGGGTGGCTACCTAAGAGCCAATTAAAACTAGAATTCAACACTTTTGAGTCAGCACCGTCCGTCCGTCTCTGTGGTTCGACTCCGGTACTTCCGGAATTATTGTGCTACACTGGACCAGAGTCCTACGCTTGGGACGCGTTTTTAGTTTAATTTTATTAACACCCAGTTGGTCAAGCATTACGAGATTTGAATTCACAATCATGGAGGAGTTTCGGGGGTTACAGAATCTACGCATCAATACGTCTATTGATTATGATACGTCCAGATACAACGAATTCGACACATGCTCGGTTGCCTCGTGAGACCCTCCGGTAGTCCCGATTTCATTCATCTAAAATTCTGTAAAATTTCCAACAATCCCCCCCATGAATGGAATTGGCATGCATACTGGCGCAGAGTACAAAATTGATCCGAGAGAGACAACGAATAATTCCTGTATAGGATAGGTGGCTTTTGGCCTGGAACCTTCCCTTGTGATAGCCTATCGGGTTTACTGGCAAGCCAGTGTGCGGTCCCGCTTTGAACTATTCCGCCGCTGATGTAAACCGAGACAATAGACGTCACACAAAACTTCTCTTGACGTAGTTCAGTTCTCACTGTTGGGTTCATTTTGGCCATGACACCCCCTTCCTAGTTCTGCGAGTATTTTCTCGAGAATTTCGCCACAATTCTCAAAGAAGCGGCCCCACTTCATACTAACATAAGTGACCTTCCTTTAAAGGGTATCCTACTATACCTCGCCGGCAATCCAGCGCATAGGAGTCATTAAAAGCAATGCTTAACCTCTTTCCATTTGCAGGTATCATTATTATAAACCATAGGAGTGGGCACGAGACCGAGTCTCCTCAGTGATCGTTCTTGGCTACTCGCGAAAGACAGTCTCATTGAACCTAGATCTTGGGATCTCCAGTCAGCTAGGTTGGCTACCCCCACGGTAACTATGAGCGTAGTGGCTTTAGCCCCATCCCTTTCGATGCTTGTTCAACTAGCTCTCGGTTTAACCCTTTGGTTAGCGGATCCATAATATTGTCTTTTGACCTCACATAGTCAATAGTGACAACCCTACTTGAGCGTAGTTGCCTAATGGTATTATGTCTATGTCGAATATGTCTAGACTTACCATTATACATTTTACTCTGTGCCCTACCGATTGCAGATTGACTGTCGCAATGGATACTAATTGCTGGCACAGGTTTCGGCCATTTTGGAATATCCTCCAAAAACTGACGAAGCCACTCGGCCTCCTCAGACGCCTTATCTAGAGCGATAAACTCTGATTCCATCGTTGAACGTGCTATACACGTCTGTTTGGAGGATTTTCAAGAAACAGCTGCACCACCAAGTATAAAGATATATCCACTAGTGGATTTTGAGTCTTTCATATTTGATATCCAGTTCGCATCACAATACCCTTCAAGTACTGCTGGATATCTGGTGTAAAGGCCCGTAAATAATTAAAATTTCGAAAATCGTTTAATACTTGAAAGGAATCGGAATTACTAATAAAGTTGTGTGTTTGTTTGTGGGATGTATGGATATATGTTAATTGTGGTGTATCGGAAACTTGGGGAATGATAAAAGGTGAGTTTTGATGTTGTAATGATGTTTAGAGGTGTTGGTAACAACTAACAAGTAGGGTTGATTTTGGTAAAAGTTACAAAAAAATTCATTTTCTGTCCAGCATGAACCAGTACGGGTTTTTCCTGTACCGGTACATAATGCCCAAAACTTGTATTTTTTGCCATTTTGAAGGCTCTTGAACCGGTACGAGATTTTCCTGTACCGGTACATAGTGTGTTTTTCTGCGACTTTCAGCACGCTTTTTGGACCTCTATAAATACCCTATTTTGTCATTTCCCACATTCAAAACCCACGAAATAACCCTAGAAACACCCCCTCTCACATACCCAACTCCAATCTCACCCAAAGCTCTTGATTTCAACCTCAAATCTTCAAGATCCATGGGTTTCCAACATCAAAATCACTTGAATCTCACATTTGGTGAACAAGAGGTAAGTTTGGTGTTCTTTTTTCAACTTTTTGGCTCTCACCCACGTTTTTCTCTCTCTTCTCTCAATCACTTGTTGATCTTTGCTTATTATTCATGTTTTTGGGTAATATTCTCTCTAGATCTTGCATCTAAGCTTGGGAATAGCTTGTTCTCGGAAGATTTGGGCTTTTTCCTCTTGGTGGACTTAGGATTTTGTTCAAAACCCACTTTGGTAGGAATTTCTCTCATCTTTTACATGTTTTGTGGTGAATAAGTGTGATGTGGGTGTTTATGTGCTATATATGATCGAATGGTATACCTTATGGCATTGAAAATCGTCTATTCCTTGAAAGTAGTATAGTGGACTTGAGTGTTGTGATTTATGAGCTATATGTGACATATTTGGTAGTGTGTGACCATGTGTGAGATGAGTTTGTGGTGTCGGTGTTGGTCGTAGCAATATGGGGGTCGTTGGGGTGAAGGGGATTGTGGAGTAAGTTGTGTTACAAGGTGTGGGAAACACAACTGCGCAAGGAGTGGAGTGTATTGTGTCGCAAGGTGTGGGAAACGCAACAACGCAAGAGGTGGGGTATATTGTGTCGCAAGGTGTGGGAAACACAGCAACGCAAGGGGTGGGATTTATTGTGTCGCAAGGTGTGGGAAACACAATATAGCAAAAGGTGGAGGATTATGAAAGAAGTATTTGTGTGTGTGTGTGTACGTGTATGAGAATGCCATGACTCTTGTAAAGTGTGTTGATGTACATTCATTGGATTTGACCCTTTTACTTGATTTGCTGTATTCATACTCATCATCTCATTGCATATAGATCTTGTAGAGAATTTCCTACTGGGCTTGTATAGCTTAACAAAATCCTTCTTTTCAGGTTCAAACGCAAGGCAGTAGGTTGTATGACTTGGTATTTCGGAAACGAAGATTTTTGGAAGCTAACATGATTTAGTTACTCAACCATCTTTGTATTGGTTTACTTTTGGATAGAGATGGTAATGTAACTAATTTTCGTTGTTTGATCTTTTGATAAAACATTGTAATATACATAAGACTTTGTACATGTACTTAACTTAATTTGGGCCATGGTGCCAAAGTTGTAATTTCTTAAACTTATGGACCTTGTTGTAATTAAGCAGGTGGGAAATTTCATTTTGGGTATTATTCACATTATGCGAGAATCTTCCTTGAATTGGTTATTTAATTACGTTGAAAATCGAGGGCGTGACATCTGGTGTAGTGCAACCCTAGATCACAAGTGTACCTTAAATAGTGCAAAATCCTGACTATTGCCTTCCAGTGAACACGACCTGGATTACTCGTGTATCTGCTCAGTCTGCCAACTGAGCAAGCTATATCGGGCCTTGTACAACTCATCAAGTACATCAGGCTCCCAATTATCCGAGAATACTCTAATTGAGATACTACTTCCCTCCCCATTCTTGGATAAATGCAGACTTAGATCCACAGGGGTTCTTGCAACGCTTGAATCAGACAGGTTGAACTTCTCAAGAATCTTGTCAACGTAGTGTGTCTGAGACAGCGCAAGTCCGAAAGATGTTCTAGTGATCTTGACACCTAGAATGACATCTGCAAGTCCCATATCTTTCATGTCAAACTTTGAGTTTAACATATCTTTGGTAGACTGAATAACTCTTTCATTGCTACCAACAATGAGCATATCATCAACGTAGAGACACAAAATGACGTATCCTTCGTCTGTGTCTTTGACGTAAACACACTTGTCACATTCATTGATCTTGAAACCACTTAACAACACAGCATTGTCAAATTCTCATGCCATTGTTTCGGTGCTTGCTTTTGACCATAAAATGATCTAATAAGCCTACATACTTTCCTTTCTTGTCCTGGTGCGGAAAAACCCTCGGGTTGTTCCATGTAGATTTCTTCATCTAAATCGCCGTTAAGGAAAGTTATTTTTACATCCATTTGATGTATTTCAAGGTTACGCAACGCTGCGATTGCGATGATCATCCGGATGGAAGTAATCCTCGAGACTGATGAGTAAGTATCAAAGTAATCTAGGCCTTCTTTTTGTCTATAACCTTTGATAACAAGCCTAGCTTTGTACTTATCAATTGACCCATCTACTTTCATCTTCCTTTTGAAGATCCATTTATAACCGAGAGGCTTACTGCCTGGTGGCAAATCCACTAGTTCCCACGTATGGTTTTGCAGTATGGAGTCAATCTCACTCTTAATGGCTTCTTTCCACAAAGGACCTTCAGGGCAACTTACAGCTTCCTGGTATGTCCGAGGCTCATTCTCTACTAGATTAGTCAGAAAATCTGGACCAAAAGATGTTGATGTTCGAGCTCGCTTGCTACGTCATGGTTCAACATCAACTTCCTTTTCTTGGCCTTGTCTGCTTTCATTAGCCGGATGCAGAGTCCGTTTAGGAGAACTTGACTCTCCAATGGATCTATAAGGGAATATGTGTTCAAAAAACACTGCATTCCTCGACTCCATGAGAGTATTCTTGTGAATATCTTGTATATCTGACTCATATACAAGAAATCGATAGGCACTACTATCGTCTGCATAACCGATGAACACACAATCAATGGTTTTAGGGCCTATCTTCTCCTTCTTAGGAGGAGGTATAGCCACCTTCGCTAGACAACCTCATGTTCGTAAGAATGTATAGGTAGGCTTCCTACCTTTAAACAATTCATACAGCGTTTTACCAACATCTTTGCGAGGTATTTTATTGAGGATGTAATTAGCGGTGAGAACAGCATATCCCCACATGTTCTGAGGCAACCCAGAATTGATAAACATTGCGTTCATCATATCCTTCAATGTACGATTCTTGCGCTCAGCAATTCCGTTAGTCTGAGGCGAATAAGGTGCTGTGGTTTCATAGATAATTCCGTGTTGAGCACAGAATTCTCCAAATGGTGACTGAAATTCACCACCATGATCGCTTCTGATCACCTTAATCTTTCTGCTCAGTTGATTCTCAATCTGAGTCTTGTAATGAACAAACTTGTCCAGGGCTTCATCCTTCCTTTCAGCAAATACACATAGCAAAACCGAGTGCTATCATCTCGTATTCTCCTATTTACATTTTGTACTCTGTTATGTATTTGTAATTGTTACATTATGAATGAAATTGTTCTCTAGAATTTTGTATTACTGCCGAAATTTTTTCCAACAAGCTTAAGAAGGATTCGCCGCCTACCGTCGGTGTTGTAGGTTCTTGTTCGGCGTCTTCCTCCCAGGGTTGGCTCGGCTAAACCGCAAGCCGTCGGAACACCGCCGTCGATCGCCTTGGCGAACTGAGCCTGCCTCTCTCTCTCAAGAACAAATTTATGAATATGCTGGAATGTTGTGTGTTTGCTGTGCCTTCTCCAAAACAGGAGCCTCCTTTATATAGAGTGGAGGTCAGAGTAACTCCAGGATGATGAATGCAGAGCCATGAATTCTCACGTCTATTGATTGTGGTACGTCCAGATACAACGAATCCGGCACATGCTCGGTTGCCTCGTGAGACCTCCGATAGTCCTGATTTCATTCATCTGAAATTATGTAAAATTTCCAACACCTATAACCAATTATTCTAGAAAATAATTTGAGTATGGTTTAATGAAATACTTCAGATATATATATATATATATATATATATATATATATATATATATATATATTTCCCCCTTGGAGTAGAATACTGTAGGTATCTATGAACTATAATTACTTCAAATACTTGTTTAATCAAAAATAAAACTTTAGGTATTAGGGGTACATTACTTCATGTAAGATGCCCTTTTTTGTTAGAGTTTCGTGTTGATAACGTGTTATAAAATTAAGCATATAATAATAAAAGAAAAGTGCAAAAACGTAAAACAAATATTTTACAATAGTTCTTTAAAAACTAATTGGAATAGATCTTTACAATTCCTTTCTTTCGAACTTTCTTTTTTCTCTCTCTTCTATGAGTTATGATTCTCCACTCATACATTTATATTACATTTTTATAGAGAAGAGAAGCAGAGACTTAGCAAAGAGAGAACCCTATAAAATTGATTGAATGTTCCCAACTAGTACAATAATACTGTTCCAACTAATAATAAGCTTTGAAAGTGGTCAGACACAATGACTTGTTTCATAACAGCATCTTGCATTAATGTGAGAAAAGCTTCTAAATGAGTGCAAGTTTATTTCCCTTCCGTCCTTTTGGCAAGAGGATAATTAAGGGGTATGCGGCCCTGCAACAAAGCTAAACAAAGATATTCCCTCCGCTTCAAATTGAGAGTCCCTTATTTTATTTTGGGATGTTTCAAAATGATTGTCTCTTTCCAAAAATAGAAGTGGAAATTTGATAAAATTTCAAAGTGTCCTTTTTATTTGAATACAAAATGTGCAAAATAGGTAGAGTATAGGGGTAATGGTGGAGAATAGGTGTAACGATTACGTGTTCTCTAAAAATGTTAGAACTCCAAAGAGAGACTCTCATTTAAGAACGGAGAGAGTATATTATAAATTGCCATCTCTTTTTGACCTACTAATATATAGCAAAGGATTTTAAGAGTGGAAGCAAAGTTTATAATTTATGTACTGCACATGCCAATTCAAACTTGCAAATGCTTATTGGGAATGGCAAGGGATTTTTGTTTCGTATCATTTCATCATAAATAATAAATAAAAAGACAAGTTGGAAAGCTGGAGTTATAATCATTTCATAAATCAAGAGACGAGGAATCTATACTAATTCTTTGATATATGGTCTTAGCTTGCCCTCCAGAAATGTTCCCTTTGATTTTGATTTTATTGAGCTACTCCGTACATAATTGACCTATAGACTTTCCCATTGTGTCAGATTGGGAGATGCTGCCAACCGGGGTGCTTGGCAGCGATGCCGAACGATCGATCCGGCTGTTCTTTTTGGCAATCGACGGCTTAAATTTTGACCGAGCAATGGACGGTTCAGATCTGCATGCGCTCAGATTCAATCTAAGCCATCCGTGCCGAGGTGAACAACCAACGCTGCTCGGCACTCTGCTTGACAGGGGCGCTTGGCAGCATCTCCGGATCCGTGTGTCAAGTCAGTACTAGTACAGATTCTTAATGGAAAATCTTTTCACTTTAGTTAAAGTATTTAATCTGGTTTCTTTAATCATAGTGCTGCCGCAACCTTGACAATTTGTAACACAAAATTAAAGCTCTCCTGCCCAAAAAAGGGAAAAGGAGACGGTTCAACGCATTCATTGAACATTATGGGCTGGAAGGTTGTTTTTTTAATTGTTTGAAATAATTACACGAAAACTATAAAGATAAAAATACTCATCACTACATAAATAAAGATCATGATAAAAAAAAAAAAACATAAATAAAGATCAACCATACATATTATATACTTCCTCTGTCCCTTTTTTATGGTCGAATATTTCATTTTGGATTGTTCTTAAATGATTGTCCATCTGAAAAAGTTAGTAGGTAAAAATTGATAAATTTTTCATTTTGGCTTTGGAAATTGATTTCGACACTTCAATTTTAGCCATTGATGCTCCATTTTGTGTCTTCATCATGTGAGATTGCAAAACAAAAAGTGAAATGCCACTAGTTAAAACTGGAGTGCCAAAATCACATCCATTTGTCCTCTCAAGTTAAGATCACTTTTTGAAAAACAAGTGGAAAAAGTGTAATGATGATTTACATAAAGGATAATTGTGCAAAGTTAGATTATTTGAAGTGTTATGATGATATTTCCATAAAAATTTGAATCTACGAAGTTGATCACTGTTTTTTTTTTTTAACACTTAAAAATGAACGGAGAGAATAGAAATTAACAATAGAGAACCTTTAATCCCAAGGGATTGACTTGATGGTTGTGATTTGAGAGTCATTTGCTCCCCTTTTAGATATCAAGTTCGATTCTCCTCATCAACAAATCTTGTGGGTGAAGCGGTTATGCATGAAAGGGACTGTAAGAACTAGCTAGTACGAGTTTATGGCAAACTGATTCGGGACACACTTTTTTTAAAAATAAAAAACAGAGCACCTTTCATTTATGATAGTATAACTTTGATTGAGGCTCCGTTTGTTTTGACGTAAAATGTTTTACAATGTAAAATATTTTCCATGTAAAATATTTTTTCAGAAAACAAACTTTAAACATTTATTTTCTGATGTTTGGTTGGCAAATTTGAGGATAAGTCATTTTCATCCAATTGATGAAAAATGTTTGACATGTAAAATATTTTTCTCATTTTTTACACAACCAAACACCAAAAAATAGATAAAACATTTTATCGAAAAACATTTTACGCTCAAACAAATGGAGCCTGAAAGTTAAAGAGGCTTCTCACTGTTTTCATTCTAGAAGCCTATAAAATAGTTGTAAAAAAGTGAGAGTACAAAAACATATGGCATCACTACTATTTGGCCTAATAAGCCAAATGGCTTATTTTTTCGTTTTTATTCAAAAAAAATTTGCATTTGTTAAGTTTTTCGTCATTTTTTTCTTCAGATTATTGTTTTATAATGACGAGAGAAATCTAAAAAGTATAAAATTATAATCGAAACCTAACTTTTTTTTAATAAAGACAAAAGTAAGCCAATAAGTCATTTTTTGTCTTTATTCAAAAAAAATCAATTTTGATCGTAATTTTTTATTTCTTTGATTTCTCTCGTCATGACAAACAACCAGTGTGTGTGGATCCCACCCTTATTGTGAGTGTGTATGTCAATGGGTGTGTGAATGAGTATGGTTTTAGAATTACCGGTTTGCTACTATTACATAAGAATTCGGCAAAAGCAAGTTTCCAGAAAGCCGAAGGCTAGGTTTGGCTTTGTATTATTTTTCTTTCTATTGAAATCTTTATTTATTTGTTAGTTTTACATTAATTTTTTTGAATTATACATTCATATCTACTAGAAAAATCTAAAAAGTACAAAATAATGTTCAAACTAATTTTTTTAACAAAGACAAAAATAATCCAATTCAAAACAAAATTTTTGATTATTTTTGTCGTTATTCAGGGAAAAATTTAGTTATGAATATAATTTTGTACTTTTTAAATTCTTTTCGTCTAGACAAACTAATAATTCACAAAAATTAATACAAAATTAACATATACGAAAACAAATTGCATAAAGACAAAAACAAATTCAAATGGCTCACTAAGCCAAATTAACCGAACTCTTACTCTAGGATGAGTTTTCTATTAGCTACTGAACTGCTAATCCCAAGTGTGAGTGGAACACCATCAATGAAAAGACAACAAATGATAATGCATGTTTGACACATAATTAAATTACCTCTTGCACCTTTTCCACTCAAGTCAAGGCGGTATATTTGGTGTCCACCAAATGAAATTTTCTTCCGCCGTTCAAAAAAAAAAATGAAAATTTCTTCGTTAGAGTTTCAAGTAAAATATAGAAAGTTCATGAAACCACTTTGTTTGGCAAAAAAGGCCACTAAAACCTTGGCCTCTTTTCCATGCCCATTTTTGTTGCCAAATGAAATGACCATAACATGTCAGTTTCAAAACTGTCTAAGAAAGAATCTAATGATTCCATTTCCACATCATGAAATTAGGTACGGAGCCAAGATTTTACATTAATTGTAGCCAACATTAAAATAAAAAGATAAACCACAATATGCATATTCATTGGCTTTACAAAAAATTAAAAATAACATACTAAAATTATAATAAATGATATTTGTCACATGCACGTACAGTACGAAGAAAGAGTAAATTCAATTAAATCTAGTATCTACTAAAGTGAGGTATCATAAATTGTGACGCTCTTTCATTTTGTTAAAATTATCAATGATAGAATCGATATCAAAAGTTCTTGCAATGTCTTTCTCAATGTATGAGTCCTTCTCGTCTTTGAAGAAGATTTTTTTGCGAATCTCAATGGCGCTCACTCACATTAGTAGATTCGTTGCTTCCTTCCTTTCTGCTTACTTTATTTTTTTTTCTTTTCCTTTTTTGTCTTTTCTCACATAGTTTGCCTAAAATCATAGTGTAGAGTTTGATTTTTCTTAATTTAGACCTCATATTTCATAATATTCCACTTAGCCTATTGAATTTGGTTTTGGACTATTTTTTTGGGCTCCTTTTCTGAAGAAAAAAAATACAAGAGGATTAAAGAACAATGGTGGCAGTCCCATATATAATGTTGGAAACAACATATATTTTTCAATAGAGTACTAATAGAGTAGTATCATTTTATGAAATCGTTGTGGTGGCAGCCACAACCCCTTGTCCCCCTCCTCCTCCATCCTTGCATGAAAACAACACTTATCCAAGCTTTTTGAGTTGAGTGGTCCAAGCACCAGCATCAGACATTTAATTGTGAGGGAGACAATCCAACTAGTCATGATAACCACAAACAGCTTTCTAAATCCAGAAAGTATAATACAAGTTAGATAACAACCTTCAATTAAAGAAAGAAGGGCGCCTCTACCACTATATATATACCATATATACAACTAGCTCTACGTACCGATCAACTGCCGACACTAAAGCTGACCGACCCCCTTGAAATACAAGTGTTAATTACAAAACACCCTAGCTATATACCAGCAAGCACAAACTTGTTATAGGTTAAAGCAGGGACCAACTTCTTGAAAAGAGCTGTTAACTCTTGTTTATGGACAACTTTGAGGTTGCTGTAGAACTAATACTTTGACAAAGTGAATATTTGGTTACTCAATAACTTCTAAGGAAAGTAGGAACTATAACATATCAATATTAACCACCACAAAGGCACAAACAGGGGATAATAACATCAAGAACATTCCATGACGAGTAACTAAATATAACAAATTTGAGTTGATTTATCGACTTAACGAGTGTGGGGTCTACATAATTGAAGGGTCTATATAATCAAAGCTATAAGTAGTATATTTGGCTTGTGGGTCTTTGCAATCCCCCGGGTGGCGACCGTCCTTAGTGGGGTTGAAACCTCTTGGCTCTGTTGGCTGGCTGGGCTTAAAGGTCTACTGAAGGCCAGTGGGCCATCTAACCCACACCAAAAATAGGAAAAAACCCAAAGGAAAAGGTAGAATAGATTCGAAAACCATAAAGTAATCTTCTTTCAACACTCACAAGTCACAACCCACCAGCCTTGCCTTTTGTCCATCACAACCCAAATGGGTTGTTTACAATAGTCCATAAGGCTACCCACAAAGAAAGATGCTTGATACACAAGGGTGGTGAAAGAGAGAAGCACTGACCACGGATCTGATTCCATCAACTTTCAGCATTATTTTCCTGCAACTAGATAAGGAAACAAGAGAAAACAAAATAATACCACGAGTAAAAAAGTTGAGAACTTCGATCATGTAGCATGGCAAGAAATTTACAATCGTTACAGTTATCAAAGGGTCTCTGTGGTTATCTGAAAAACGGACCGAGTCAAACATATCAGAATTAGAAGCTGCATATTGTATTTCAGTCATACTGGGTACATCACGCTACTAATATAATCATTTGAGTATGGTGATAACTTGGAATCATCCACAAACTATCTACAAGATTGAGTAATCAAGGAGGAAGAAAAACAAAAGACACAGTAGCATCTATTTCTCGTCCATGTATACATCGAACACGGTATTGACTAGTAAGACCCCACATTATCTAGATAAGAACGCAATATTACATAATCAAATCCCCTCCCAGACTTCAGTGAGCGCTCTCAAGGTATCATAGATTTGTGGAGATAAATTCAGCTTATGTACTTCGTTACAAACGTCAAAGGACAGATTTTGACCCCACTGGTGATAATGTGATATGCAATGTGATGACCGGCCATGGATAGTAATTCAGAGAGATAGACGTCCCAACGATCGAAAGGAGACAATCATGGAGGGTCCATCCAGGCATGACAATGCTAAGTTATTAACTTAACAGTTATAGTTCGACAGTACTAGACCTTTGGCATGGCTATATTTCTTTGTTTTTTCCTATCGGGTTTGCCATAGCTACATGACAAGGTGCTTCTTTCTTATTGACCATGGATAATTTGAATCAAGAGCAAACACTGACCTCCAGAGGAGCCATGGCAAAATTACAGCTCCCCAGTACCACCTAAAACTTCTATTGCCCGTGAAATACAGGCTCAACTTGGACAAGTCCATGCCCATGTAAGAACATCCACTGTGAAACTAGTCATAGAATCCAAGAAATTAGCAGTCTACAATAGTAGAATATGGGCAAGAAATGTGTTTAAACTTCTATAAAGCTTCTGTACAGACTGCTGCGGGATTGTGAGATGATTTTTGAGCAAATTTCAATTTAAACACCCCTTACAAAAGGGCATTCATCAAAAAATACCGTAGCTTCTATTTTTCAAAGCCAAGATTATATTACTTCAATGACAATCACACAACTCATTTTGCTTTTGTTTGGAATCCAAATGCGCAACCCAATGATTGCATTTCTATCATAACATCGACAGTGGCCGCTCAAAAAAACATTGATAGTGATGGAATCAGCACTTCAGCATGAAAAAAATTATCTAAACAATGGACAAGTGCAATCAGTAGTTCAGGACTGACCTTTCCACAGCTGTCCATGGCCCTTTCCTCAAGCTTAGGCCCCATGCAGCTCCAAGTGCAACAGCACAACTGTAGGGGCACATCATAGACTTGCTATTATGCATAACACATACCTGAAACGAATGAACAAAAAAATGAAACCAAAATTTATGCTTACAAGTTGGCAACCATAGAGGTTATGACATTGATCACAAAAGTTGCAAGATTCAACTGAGTAAATGATCAGCTACTGACAGCCAGTCCACCCAAATAGCATTAAACTCTAATCACCATATGCTTCGTAGTTCGTATGATAGAATAACTGCAGCATATAGATAGCAGGAAATAAGAGTGATACTTAACGGTAATCAAATAGATTACAGCAAGCGCACGCTCAGAAGAACACATATTTGACGTCTTCAGATTAGGGAAAACACCCCGAGTAGCAAAATTGCAGATTACATGACCCCAAATCCCATAGGAAAACATACTCAACAACAAAATAATGTGTCCACAATGGACAAACTGTACTAGACAAACTTAACGGTACAAGCTGTAAAAAGGGAAACAAGAGCCAGAACAAAACTTCATGTTTCGAAGTATATCGCACACGTTTTTTGTATATAAATATTCCAAGAACTAGGTGACTTTAGGAGGTGAAACCAAGCCAGTTTGCTGACCGCTCGAAAAAGCTCAAGGCCATTGGAGTCGACATATGAGCAATTCTAGGCAGTACAGGATATGTCAGAGTGCCAAGTATGAAGCAATTGAAGCTTAAAAGAGCAACTGCATCGGACACAGGCTTATTGTTGATGGTGGAGAAGAACTGTATAACACTCTTCAAAGACATGCCAACCACAGTAAAGAGAGCTACTACAAGAGGCATACAAGGATCCTCTGCCTCCCAGATAATCATTCCTACCATCAATGACAACACTGCACTGAAAAGGCTCTGTAAAATTGCAATTTCCCTTTGTTGGACAAGTACTTCATTCATATATAAACTTCTGGAGATTAAACCAGGTCTAACTTCATGTTTATCCCCGCTGGCTTTCATTTCTGTTCTAACAAAACCAAGCAACTCTGTTTTCGTTTTGCCATCATCTTCCCAAGACTCTTTGTGCTTCCGGACATCTTGAATGATAGTACTACTCCCATTAGAACTAGAATTCAATGATTGGATCCCATAAGAAATGCATTTTACTGCAACAGCACTATCATGGTCATTGCCTTTGCCAGCATCATCTTGACATGGTAAGCTCCAACGACCTTTACCCTGAATCTCCTTCAGCTGAAGATTTTCTTCTTTAATGCCCTGCAACTATTAGAGAGCGCACATGGTGATAACACACAACATATCATGTCCCGATTCCAAATGTTGTACATTTGTGACGCTATGAGTACAGACACACCCAAAAAAATCAGCACATATTTACACTAAACAAAATTACATACAATAAGTTTTTTTTTTAAGTAAATTTTTTTTATTGAAAAGGCATCAAGGGGATGCCACCCAAGCAGCAATTCAAATGTATCCAATCCAGTTTTTCATGAGAGGACTAAGCATATTGAAGTTGATTGTCATCTTGTGCGGGAGAAGTTAGCTGGTACTCCATTTTTGTCTACAGGTGCCACCAATTAGCTGACATGTTTACTAAATCGTTATTCAAGCCACGGATAGAGTTGATATGTAACAAGCTGGGACTTAGTATCCTGTGTAGTAGTGAGTGAGGGTAACTTAGACTTTTTGTATCTTGTACCCACACACTCTATAAATCAGTCATATGTGTGTTAGGGTTGATTAGATTAACACCCTAAAACACTTTCCTTCATTTCTAATAACAACAGCTTCTCATAAATTGTTTCATATAATGTCCAATACCAAGCAAATTGCCTTTTATGTATTTCATTTCCTTGTTTAAGCATAAAAGAAATCACTGCCTCATTTTCTAAAGGAACACATGGTAGCACTGAAGCACAGATATGGATACATGATACGGATACGACACGATACAAATACGGCGATACAGAAAAACCTAAAAAAATAGGATACGGATACGTCGAGGATACTACTGTATATATTTTACATCTTTATAACTATTAATCTCCTAGGCATAAAAATGAAGCCATAAGAAATAAAAGAGTAGCATTAAACAAGTCAATGTCAAAAGTCAAAATAGTAGGAACTGATCATCCAAAAGATTAGAATTTGTAAGAAAGAAAAAAAATACACATTAGTAGGTAATAGACTTATAGATATACATATAATATACTTCATATTGTATATGTAAAAAATAGAAACTCACACCCGTAAAACAGAGAGAGAACATTGTGAATCAAAAGTTCAAGCGATCTAGGGTTGGGAAAATATCGACTAGTTCAGGGAATGATCTATCAATGTGCATAATTTCCTAGGTTTTATAAGTTTAGTGATATTATTACAATTTTTCCCTTTTAGTTTGTACTTGATTCTTTAAAAAAAAATCATTTTAACCCCCGCCGTATCCTTAAATGTATCCTGCTGTATCCCCCGCCTATCCGAAATAAAAAATATTTAATTTAAATCCTGGATACTTATTTGCTGTATCCGATACGTATCGGGGCGTATCAGGCGTGTATCCGTATCCCTTGTGTATCCAATACTCGTATGTGACTAGTTTTGGAGTATCCGTGCTTCATAGCATGGTAGGGAATTTTCCTCCAAATGACTAATACATCCATTCAAAACATCATCCCAATTACACTTGTCTTCAGTACAAGGATTGTAAAAGAGTTGGACTTAGATCCCCCATTCTCAAGCCCTACAAAAGTCAATATCATGCTCAAGGAATTTGTGCAATGGTCAAAATTTATAGGCTCCTTCTGCAAGGAAATTATACAATTAGCAGGCATGAGCAATGTGGCATCATATTTGCAGAATGGTCAGGTATAAACAATATAGTCTCAGAGCTGAAAATGATCAGTTGCATACCAACAAGCATGAGTTGCAAAATGATCAGAACTATTCTACCTGTCTCTCCAATAGTTCAATTTTCACAATGGCCTCATCATGTTCGTCTTCAACTTCTTCTAGCATTGCCTCCATCATTCTACATTCTTTAATGGCCATATGCAGACGTTCCTCAAGGTGCTTCCGGTTCCATACAAGATTTTCCAGCTCAATCTGCAGCTCGTGCAGATGAATTTGTAGCTGCATATCACATACACTATATGACGAAACTTAAAACACACCTCCATCCACCAACCCATAAGGAAAGGCAAAAAACAGAGACAGGAGAGGAATAAATAGACACTAAGCCAGAGGTCTCATAATCTCTTGGATCAACAAATACTCCAACAATATTAAGCAGTTAGGAAACAGCTAATGTATGTCATGCTTTCTATCTCCTGGTCACTAGTGAACCCTTCTTACGCATGGATAGGCAACTAAACTGAACTTACCACGAACACAAATACAGAGGAAACAGAGTGCACAGTTATCAGTAACAGGTATAATAGAGGAACAAACATAACAAGACCGAACTCAAGACCTCTCCGGAACTAGAGCTTTTCAACCATGTTAAGTCACCAAATGTCTAAAAGCCTAAGCAGTTAGAAAACAAGGCCAAATGCATATCAAGCTATCTAACATTATCCTTCCATTTGATCGCAACAAAAGACTATCTAGCATTGTCCTTGGTAACCATTATTTTAAGTCTTTGTCGAAAAGTGGTCGAAAGTCAATGTGAGAGGCTTGGTAAAGATCTTTATTGAAAGATAGCAAACCGTGTCGAGATATTTGTGATAACCAAGTAGACGCATATTACTTCATAAGAGGACAATGCATATTTAATCTAACTAAGACTTCTTCTGCAAGAATTGGCAAATGATAAACCAAACTACACTGTTCAAAAAAAAAAAAAGAAGATAAAACCAAACTACATTCTTATGGAAGTCAGGAAATTAAGTGGGAGTAACTTCTCTAAAGACTTGAACTAAGCTCAAATCTTTGGTGCAAATTGCAAGTTGGCGATGCAGACGCATGCTCTAGCTTGAGCAGATTTAACATTTAAAAGATTATACTCAAAAGGTTTACAAATGCAGGGGAGTTCTGATACATGAAGGATGGCACACACATTGTGTGCGCACAATTTTAGGAAGGATGTGGATAGGGGCGGTGGTTATGATTAATTAGATTACCATTTGGCCCATAACAATCATTCAATGGTACATTTAAAGTGGTGGTAAAAACTTAATTTTTGAGGGATACAAACGGAAACTACTTTCGTGACGGAGCTTCAAATATTGTTGACACCAAAATGACTTCTGCCTTTCTATATTAGAATAGATGTTGACTGGAAATGAAGAGGCTGCGCCTCCGATCTGTGTGGGGTTGTTTGATAACCGAATTCAGCACTTAAAACTAAATGTATTTAGTAATAAAGTTATTAAGGTGGTTAGATAAACGAATTTTCTCATCAACCTAATAAAACACAAGGGTGTGGGGACCACACAAACACAAGTTGAAAGAAGGGCTGATTCATTTGATCCAATGGCTGATGTGTGCTCTCCAACTCTCTTAAGAAAACACCCATACTCTTACAAATATATTACAAAAATGCCATCAAAGGGTAGGTAGTGCCGTAGGCACGGACAAGCACTAGTACTTAATATTCTACGTGCCTCCTAAAATGTAGGCTTAAAAAGTTAGAAAAATTAAGTAGCCTCGTACATAGTTAATTTAGTAGTTGCATATCACCCATTCCTTTTCCACCACCACCCTCCACCGCCACCACTTTCCATTGCTGCCATCGTGCAACCACCCTACCCCGCCGCCGCCGCCGCCGCCACTACCACCACCATCACAATAACCACCACTCCACCGCCACCACCGTCACTACCACTATGGGCACCATTGCCAATGACATCACCACTACTCCATTGTCGCCACCATCACCACTTCGCCTCTACACCACCACTACCATTATCACCACCATTGCCGCCATCACCACCACTATCACCACCACCACTATTCCGCTGACACCACCACCAACACCACTCTACTGCCACTACCACTACAACCACAATGCCACCATTGCCACCACTATCACCGTCGCCACTACAACCACCACAACTACTCCATCGTCGGCACCACCATCACCACTCCTCAACTATACCACCGCTCACTATTGTCATTACTTGCACCGCTCTTAACCACCACCGTCTCTGGCTCTCTGCACAACTACCACCAACATCATCTTCCTTCCACCACACTATCTCAGTTACAACCACCACCATCACCACTCCACAACATCACCGCTCACTACTGTCATTACTTGCACCACTCTCAACCACTGCCGTCTCTACACAACCACCACCACCACCACCACCATCTTCCTTCCACCACACTATCTCAGTTACAACCACCACCACACCATGTTCGCTACAACCATCGCCACTGCACTACCAACTTCCGTCACCACCACCATCACCATCAACCATAACCACCATCTCTCCACCACCACTACTCCACCACTACGGTTACAAACACAACATTCTTGAATAAAATTAAAAGAGAACAATCACAAACAATTTAAGCCAAATACATTTATCTTTATAAATAACCAATTATTTTAGTTCAACTCTTAATGTTTTATATCAAATAGCAGCTTCAAATATGGATTCATTTTTCAATACTTAATTTGCCGGTTTTCAGCTTTAGTTTTTAGTTTTATCAAACAGCCCCTCACTTTCTATTCATTTTTTCCTTCTTTGCAGCTCTAACAGCAAAGTTGAAGAAACCATTGCATTTCTTAATTTTTGGCCCTAAATACCTAGAAATAAAAGGTTGTGCGTTAGAACATGGGGAAACCAACTTTGAGCATGTGATCACACATGGTAGGTCTTTACTCAATTTTCCCCTACCAGGCCCCATTAACGGTAACTGAAGTGGACTATGTTCTTTATATAGAAATGAAGGCAAGATTCAACCGTCTACCTCTATTCTTTCCTTCCTTCGACGTGTTATGGTACATTGCTACCTATTTCTTCCCCATAATCCTAAAATGAAAGGATGCACAAAGGGAAATAATTTTAGCACTCCCTTTCTGTACAACCAATCTCCATTTTTTGTATTACGCAAATATACAATATTTCCCTTGCAGTCGCGATAGTTGGAAGGATCTTTTTCTAATTTCATTGAAAAGAGAAAATAATGGAGTGTATTGGTTAGAAGGAGACTTAAAATCATTTCCTTAAATAAATTTCATCAGTATCTTCCCCTATCTAAGTTACAACCTGCACCCACACCCTCTGACATTGAGAACTCACTTACAAAGATGAGAGAATATTTATGTTAGTCCTATCCACAATCATTCTGTCTATAACAAAATGGTTTATATGAGCATTTTGGTGGATAGACATCCTTACTTCCACAAGTTTAAGTACATTTGTATCCCTCTGTATGCATGCATCGACAAAAAAAGGAGTATACCCTAAACAGAAAAACGAACAAGAACAGGAAAACAAAACTAATCTTCACTACGCGCAATCAGAAAAAATACAATAAAATAGACAAGGTAAACTAACCAGCCTCTCCCTCTGTAATGCAGCCAAAATTCTTACAGGAAGAGATATAAGAGCAAAGGTCCAAATCATAAGCCTCCTGATTATATCTACATGTATGCTGATAGCAGCTCTCAGCAGCTCCACCCAGGTGTAAACAACAATACAGAAGCTTCTCATGACAAAGATGCATGATAGTTTAAGCAGTGAGAAAGGCTTTGTCACCAAGATCATTATGGTATCCGCTAATTCAACAAACAGTGACATCAGATTCATCATTATTCAGCAAACTACAACATTCCTCCAAATAAAAGGTACAAAACGGCAAGCTACATATCCACCACTTGAACACAGGTTGATGGTTGATTCAAGCCCCTATATCCAGCATAGGCAGTATAAGCAGTTAGAGATGATTAATTCTTCTTACAAACCGGATACACTAGGATCATGTGAGAGAAGAGCAGAGCAACATCAAACTCAAAACAATTAGCACAAAACAAATATATGTATCTTAATGCAAAAAGTGACAATTGGTGTGATGAAGTGATCTCTTCATACAAAGACCAAACGGATGGAGAACTCTGAACTCATATCACTGAAAATTTGAAAGCAGTTATGCTAATTTGGAATTACAACCATGGAATGAAATTTTAACAAGACAATGATGAAAATATTTGAAGTACCTTCTTACCCGAGCTAAGATGAACATTTAGATGAAAAACTTCGAAGGATTTGGCTTTTCAGTGAAGGAATGGAAATCTACAGAATGATCTCTCACGTCCTCATAAATACTTTCCCAACTAATCTTGGAAAGTATCATACACACAACACCCAAACTTAAGAGAACCTAAAATAAAATAATAAAAAAACCTCCAAGACGGATAACTTACCAAGCGTCTACTGATATTCATTAGTCAAATCCAAAAATTGTAGTATCTGAGTTTTTCTTGTTCCTGTAAGTTGTTATATTCACCTTGGCTTGGAACTCCTGGGTATCAAACACGATCAAATGGGCCCAGAGTACCTAACTTAGTATGGTCATCATTCAGAGCTTGGTGCCAGGTCTTTATCTACGCTCAGATGCATAAGTAAATATTCAAAGACATACATCGGCACAACGGATGTCTAAATCAATTGGAAAGAATGTACTACACGGAGAATTCTTATTTTGTTTAGTATTAGCCTATCAGGTGTTAAGTGTCAACTCAACCTAGATTTACATCCCCTAGCAATTTCTGTTTTGGAGCACCCCTTCCGAAACACTGTAACAGTCATAGACTCATACCAAAGAATGAAGTTATATATCCAAATTTGCAAAAGACTACTATGATGATTCAAGCATAACTGGATGCTGATTGTTTGAAAGCAACAAATTCTACTCTATTGCAACTTATAAAAGTATACACCAATCGTACTGCAATCAATGGCACAAGGGTTCCACACTCCCATTGCTGCTCCACGGACCAGGACTATTCGCACGCCGAGTAATGTGCACGCATTTCTCTCCCCCAATATCCACTCTTTTTGGATTTTTCACTTATATCTTTCAACCACATCAAACAAAATTTAAAACAAAATACTACTTTTTCGTAATTCAGCCATTGGCCTCCCACATTCCCATACCATTGCATGAAAAGCTTGGTTAGGAAAACCATACACTATACATTAAGCCCCTAAAGGAATAACTTGGCCTACAAAGTACTATGCAGTCCATGGTGGTTAAAATCCTACGATTTGGGATATGTATCTTACGATTCATTTTGTCTCCTTTCAAAAACTATACGTATCTAACCCCGTATCCTTTTTGTAGAAAAATCCTACGATACATTCATGCATCCCGACTCATTATGTATCCCACGATTATTTATTGAACAAAAGTTATACCATATTTCAAGAAGCATAACTCCCAACGCGTTCTAAGTCCTTTGATCTATTTATGGTGACATTGAAATCATTTAAAGAAAATCAAAACTCAATCGATTAGAGCTCGAATAGAAGAAAAAAGGTATTTTGATCATGTTTTGCATGAATCAGATAAGGGCTATTCTTCTCTTTCCTTAACCAAGGCACTCGAAAGCTTCAATGTGATACACCCCCCTTAGGAGACTTGGATTTTTTTAATCCTAAAAACTTACTTTTTGTATAGAAAACACTTATTTTTCATATGTATACTAGATTTTTACATTGTAATTAGGTATAACAATCTATTAATAAATGTATATTAGCTTTTGTTAACGTATTTGACGATACATGATACTTATCTTGATACGATTCATAAAATGGAAAAAAAAAAAAAAACCAATCCATGATACGTATCCCGAGATCTCCATAGCCCCAAATTGCAAACCACAACAATTGCAAGGGAAGCGCTCAGACATAAATGATAATCCAAGTCTTAACTGAAAACATAATCAGTGAAAATGTAGAATCACAGAATGTTTCCACCTCCTATTCTCGGTTGATCGCTAAGACAACAGGGGAAGAGACCATGAGTTACATTAAAGAATGTAATGTGTATCAACGAAAACTTGAAAGCAGAGCTCTCAACCATAAAAAAAAAAAAAAAAAAAAGTGCTTTTCAAAATCTTCCTCCAACACGATCTCAGCAATCAAAGTTAATCGAACAGAAAAACGGAATTAAGAAATAAAAAACGAAACACACAAAGAAAATTCGTAACGAGGCACGAAAAGGAGGAGCAAAAAGATTCTACAATCGTTCGAACCCTAGTTTTCCCCAAATTCTGTCTCCGCTTCGAACATGTAAGAAGCATAATGCGAAGTGTTTTCAGAGATAATACCGGATAAAAACCCATCTCACACATCTACATGCGTCAATTAAAAAATAGGGTTTTCCGAGAGCGAGAGAGAGAGAGAGAGGGAAACCTTCTGCTGTTTCAGATGTTTCGACAGCGGCGACAGGCGCTTGGAGTCCGGCTTTGGAGATGGACGCATCGCCGAGTATGTGTGTGAGAGAGAGAGAGAGAGAGAGAGAGAGAGAGGAGGAGGGACAGGTGGCGACATGTGGAGTAGCATGAGAGAGAGAAAGAGGTGGAGGAGGGGGGACAGGTGGCGACATGTGGAGTTGCATGAGGTGACACGTCATAGGAGAGAGAGAGAGAATAAGTGACACGTCAGAGGAGAGAGAGAATAAGGAAGTGGGAGATTTGAGTGAAGTTTGTTTTGACGATAGTGATATGAGTGAAGTTCGCCGCCGCGTATTTATCCATTTTGGCGCCAAGCGTTTAACGAGATGGAGATTTGGATAATGGTTAGTTTTTCTGTTTAAAGCCCCGTTCTAGAACACATTTTTAAAAAATAAATACTTATTTCACATTTCAAACTAAAAAATAATATAAATGAAAAATAATTTTTTAATTTTTTTGCACTGTATTAAGGATCTCAATGATATCTTTCAAACAAAATTCATATTGCATATTTTTAAATTTCAATAAGCCCATCATTTTTGAGCTTGAAATTGCATTTTTAAAAAATAAATATTTATTTCGCGTTCTGAAACGGGGCCTTAGTAACACGGGATTTTGATTAATGTTACTACGGTAAATCGGTACTATTATTGAAATACCATTAGATAGCAATTTACTACTAAAATAAGTTCAAAACATTTTTGTTTCGATTCAAATCAATTTTGACGATTCAAAATCTATTTCTGTGGATAATTACTTTTACTATTATTTCAATTGCAACAAACACCCACAAGCCCTCTAGGAGCTATGGTTAAAATAATCCTCCAAGATATTACAGTATTAAAAAATAATAATACTCCCTTCATTCCTTTTTTAAAATTCAGTATTTCATTTTGAACTATCCCTTAATAAATATTTATTTCGTAAAGTTAATGAATAAAAGTTGATATATTTTCTATTTTGCCTTTAAAAATAGATTCCATTATAAAAAAATTAGTGAATAAAAGTATAATGATAATATCTCTATAAAGGGTAAGTAGAAAAAATGGAAGTAAAAATTGATGTGAAAAGTGTAATGATAATGTATCCTTAATAAATTGAAGTTACGAAACTAAACACTTAAAAAAAGACGGAGTGAGTACTACTAATAGAATAGAAATGTCATGTCATCTTTGTTTCTTTGATTGGTTGATATCACAAGCTTTTATGCAAAATTGATCACTTTTGTCCCCACAGATGAGTACCTTCTCCAGATGTTACACGATCAGATGCTAGTATGTTAATGAGGGGAGTATATTTTACAAACAAAAGATCTAGGGTTGAAATTCGAAAACCAAGGGGCTTAAAATTCACATCTTGTTTATCGACTCTCTTTAGGAGGGGGGAAAAAAACAAGGAAAGTTTCATACGTAATTGACCAAGTTTGACAGTTGAAAGAGGTTAGGATTAGCTTGATATAGCCGAAACACTTGAAGCATCTACAACCAGAAAACCCATATGCTTGTAATGTGCTTCAAATTCATTAATCTGAAATTACCAGCAACGGTGACTGCATTACATGCAAGCTTCAAAAATGTGCCCTTTTATCACTGGTGAAAGGTTTCTTATTTTACACAAGAAGATTACAACCTTAATCATCAAGACAAGAAATAGATGGAGCAGAATTCTTTCGAAAATAATGCACAAGCCTTCCAGCTCTCACATCTGCAAAATGAAATCCGAAGTAAAATGCACTTTGTTCAGACTTGCTACGTATATAAGAGTACTCCTAAGCAAACAAGATCCCGGAATTGTGAGTGATGGCGTCAAGAAATAGCACGAGATTGTACCACGTTTCTCTTTTCACATATCAAAGTCGACCAATTAACGTAGGATTAGACTTTTGGCCCAGATCTCATATGGATATTTTGGTAGTGACAAATCTAAACCTTTCAAATGCAAAAAGTGCTGATATCATATCGCTCCATACCCTTACCGGAGGAACCACTTGAGTTCATGAACTTGTAAGGCTGGCTACCTCTTCTTTGTGTGATGTGCTATCCATTTCCTCTCATTTTGACCTTTCTGCCATTTCGAAAAGAGAATTAAGTCCAATCATGTCCACTGAAAGCAAATTTGCAAAAAAAAAAATGTATTCGCCATCTCCCCCCCAACCAAATATTACATTAAGGCAATCACAAGACAATACGATTAAAGATTCAAAACCAAGAGTAAACAACTAACAACCAAATTATTAGCTGAAGCTCAACAAGCCGGATTCATGAGAGACCATGCTTCCAACAACGAAAGCGTATGAACGATCAAGGTAAAGTATACGTGTCCGTGCTACATAGCTCATAGCTGCACATGTTAAAGTAGATTGAAGATTAGAACATGCAACCTGTTTGCTTGTGTCCAATATGGCACTTGCCGAGCCAACATCTGTCGTCACTGGAGATTTACCATGCTCAACTTTATACCACCCAAGTGAACAAGACTGAAGCCATGAGCTATAAATCCCAGATGACAAGAAGGGCCACATCTTAGTAGCAGGATTCTTCTAAAATGGGTGCGCTCCCAAGACGGGAGCGCGAATCGGCGCTCCCAAGATGGGAGCTTGACGGGAGCTCGCTCCCCTTGAGACGGGAGCTCGCTCCCAACTAACATGGGAGCTTATTGGGTGGTTAAGGCAACTATTCTCTTATTCTTAAGGGAGGTATACCATTGTGGAAATAAAAATATGAAAATCTTATCACTCAAGAAGTTTGGCAAATTGAAAATATCTAACTTCCTATAAGTACCCTTTAAGATCATGAAAATTCTCATAAGTAATCACTTTTCCTTCAATGGTTAAGTATTTAAAGATACTTTATAAACGTATTTATATGAAATCTATATACGCTTCTTAGGCGCTCCCAACCATAGGAGCTTCTAGGTGCCTCCGCTCCCGCGCTCCCGCTCCCACTCCCGCTTCCGCTCCCGCTCCCGCTCCCGCTTCGTGCTACTAAGGGCCACATTAACTCAAAAGATCACCTCCACAAACAAGTGGTTAGGGTCAACCTGCACATGTGGAGACAATGTAGCAACTTGGGCAGGTTGAACCCGATCAACCCAAGATTTTATGAATTAGGGGAGAATTTCATTGGCCCAAACTCAATTCAGGCCGAGCTTCTGAGCCAATGCGAGCCTGGTATTTGTATGCTAAAGTGTCCAAACTTCCAATGGAACATCTTAAACATACTAATCAAAAGCAACACATGAAAAGCTACAAAGCACAAGATTTCGGCCTGGCTCCCATCTAGAAACAACCGCATTCCTAAAGCTGATAGAACCTCTTATAATTATGAATCCAAAAGTAATCAAAGAAAAGCTACAAAGTAAGAGAAATACAGTGCGCGTCAGATACAAAAAATAATAACTAAACTTTTGTCTCATATGTCACATTTACGTATTACCGATTTTTATTATAAACACGTACTGGGGAACAAAGACGACACACATTAAACATCCAAGGCTGAAGTCATGAACATTGCCAGCATGTCACTGCCTTCATAGCTTCGTTTCCCACAGGATCCCCCAGATAACTTTTCATCCATCCTCTGGTACAAATATTTTAAACCTCAAAGTTTAAAGGGTGGGAACATCAACTACGCCAAGCATCATGGTAGCCTCTTCCAGAACAGCACATGTCTGATTCCTCGTGACATCACTATCAACCCACACCCTTCATGAAGCAGCTATGGTCTAAGCTAGAAGTTTCAAAATACAATGTCACAATAACTTGTTCGCATTGTGAAAATTATAACATACAAAAAACTGTCACCAACACTTCAGCACTGTGCCGACCACAGAAGATAAGATGGAATTGTCATGCTTTCGTACTATCAAAAGGAGTAGGTGTTGAGGACCAAATAGCCCATGGTCATAAAGGGATCAGGAGTGAAGCCCCAAAAGCCATACGGATTGTGCAGGCAATCGAGGAAATGCAAAGGTACGGAGAAGAAAGCAAATTATTTACTATAAACTAGATAGTCTGCTTGTGTTCATAGTGTTTCCACCTATTGCTGACACATATCTAAAAAGTCTCTCGTACTACTTACAAGAAAATTTACAAAAACCCATCAAAACAAGTTCACCTGCAGCATCTAGGAAGACTTCCACTTCCTTATAAGACTATCATATGCATCACGTGTAGTACTCCTGCCATCCTTATTGAAAGCATGTTTCAGCTTAGCCATTGTTGATTCCTTTATACCTATATTTCTATCAAGCATTTTTTCTGCTAACCTCCTCAACTCTGTCAGCCGGCCCATGTCACAAAGTCCAATAAGAAATGCATTTGAACTCTCCTCAAGGGGCAGAACATGATTCCTAAACATATAGGTCCAGATCTCACCCGCCATCTGAGGATCATACCCATCAAAGAACATCTTGATGGCCGCAGCACAATTTGAATGGGTTGGAGGCCATTCATTCTTGACCATCTCGAAGAAAAACCCACCTGCTTCGCGAACCCTCTTGTTCTTGATCAAACATTGGAAAATTGTGTTATAGGTTAAAGAATCAGGGAAAACGCCATAGAAGACCATCTTATCAAGGAAACCGAAGGCGCCATCGATGTCATTGTTGTCACAAAGCAAGGCAATTATTGAATTGAACATTCTCAAATTCGGTAACAATCTGCTACTGGCCATCATATCCCACAAGACCACAACATGAGCTGTATCATTTAGCTCGATAAGAGTATCTAGAGCATCAGAGAAGAATTTCAAACCTGGAGAGCAGTTCTTCCCCTTCATAATCTCAAGAAACTTGATTGCCTCATCCACCTGGGACCCACGAACAAGAGTTGTCAAGAATGCATTGTAAGCTGCCTCGTTTAGCGGACTCCACCCAACCTGAATCACCATCTCGCCGAACGTTTTCTTCGCCTTGGCCACGTTCCCTTCCTTCTCCCACCCTTCCAACAGAATGCTGTAAGAGTCCGCATCAGGTGGAATTCGAGTCTTAATCCGGTCGAAGAACTCAAGCGCTTTCGTCGTTTCATTATCCTTTCGACAAATAGCACTCAACAGAGAGTTCACAGCCACTACATCCGCCTGAATTCCGTACCTCTCCATCAAATCGAAGGCCATAACAGCTTCATTAAACTTATCTAAGCTACAATAACCTCTGAAGGCCGATACAAACGCCGCCATTGAAAGCACCCCTTCTTGCTTCATCGACCGGATCACGTCCCACATTGACTCAAACAAACCATTCTTGCCCAGCAAATCCACCATCAGGTTCCAACAACTAGCAGAGTGCTTCTGGATCATCCCCGCCCACCGGAAAAAAACCACCGCAGCCGAGGGAGACCTGAAGGAGAGATTGAGTACTTCTTCTACGATTTCCGGCGTGGGTTTGATTAGGGTGGATGAAAGGGCATTCTCAAGGCCTTGTGGTGGGGTCTTGGTGAGAATTTCACACAAAATTCTAGCCATTGGAGACACATCTGGGTTTTCAAGATATGTTGGGAACTGGTGTTGGGGTTGTTGGGTGGATGTTTGTGATGATGAATAAGGGATGATTCGAGGTGGGTTTTCCAGGGGAACACTAGCTGATAGACTGTAGCTAGGTTTTCTAACAATTGCCTCCATTTGAGGAGCTGGTGAGAATTGAAACCCTAGGAAAAAATTACGTTTACACCCTTCGTTACCTCAAAAGATTATGGAAATTTCGCATACCCATAATGACTAGACTAGAAGAGGCAAAAACCCAAAGACAACACAGCACAAACACCCAAAATTCAATCATGAATCACTCATACACATACATATACAGATACATATGTATATGTATAATATATAAAGAGAGAGAGTGAGAGTGAGAGTGTTATTATAGATGAAGTATGAAACCTGGGTGATGGTTGAGCCGCCTGTAGGTCAGTTTTCAGGCGAGAGAGTCGGATACGGAGGGGGGTCGACGGGGTGTTTTATGAGAAGCAGAGCTTTTCTGTTTTTGGACAAATATTGGGCAGGATCAGAGAGAGAGAGAGAGAGAGAGAGAGAGAGAGAGAGAGAGAGAGAGAATAAAAGGCCTAGTTTCAAAAAAATTCTGCTTTGTTCTTATTAAAAAAATTTGGCATTTGTCAATTGCAAATGATTTTGGCACTCTAATTTTTTATGATAGCATTCCAAAATTTTTCTTTCAGTGTAAAATTATATACATAGCAATATACACTAAAAGACAAATTTGTAGTATCATTATAAAAAGTTGGAGTGCCAAAATCATTTTCCTTATTTATTTTGTGCAAAATTTTTATGGACTGTTGGTTCATTTTGATAGTATAAAATTACATAAGTTTACCCAAAAAGATATTAGAAGTAACCAAAATTTAGCACTTTTGGTCCAAAAAAACTGAGCTGAAAGTGCTAAATTTGAACATTTCCAAATAAAATTGGGTAAAAGTCATATTTTAATTTTTTGAATTCCTCTTATTTAGACAAATTAATAATTTACAAAAATTTGATACAAAACTAAAAAATGAAAAATTAATTAATAATAATAATAATAATAATGACAAAAAAAAAAAAGCACAGACTTGTTTTTCGGAAACGAGGCCAAATTATTGGGCCAAAATAAGCAGTGACCTATAATTCCTTCTATTTACTACTGTAGATAACAATTTCTTGTAATCCAGTTGAACAATGATGCTGTAGGTATTTTATATCGCAGAGTTTAATGCAATTCTCAGTTCTATGTTAGGAAAGCCTACGCCGTTTTTTTTCTTCCGCCAAAATAAATTTTATTAAGGGGAAAGGGAAGGAGGGATTCAACCAAAAGAGGAAAGCCTACCCCGTTCGTTTAAAAGTTTTGGATTTTAAATTTTAATCATTATTTTATTTTTTTAAAATTATTTCTCTAATTTTTCTCTCTACCTCTCTGTAATCATTATTTTTATTTTTCAATTATTACTCTATTTTTCTCTACTTACAAATTCAAATTCAAAATCCCAAAATAGCTCCGGGAGAAACTTATTCACTGCAACTCCCTCCCAAATTCTTCATTTGCGGATTATCCAAATGATGTACATTATTTCAATGAATCCTTTTGAGTTTTGGCTTTGGGAGAAATTTATTCACGGCTCCATGCAATCTCATCTGTCCATTCGCGCAATCAATGGCTAAGATATGTTTTCAGTTTTGACTGGTGAGAATTAATTCAAAATTGGTTTTCAATCAGAACTGTCTAAAACACTTTTAGACGCACGCGATTGAGCTCCGTAAATACTACTCCACTTACCGTAACAGCTGTAAAGAAGTTTTCCTGTCAGGCTTTTAGCGGTATTTTACTATTTACACACTTCAACCGCAAGTTACTTTTAGTATTTTTCTTTTTAATTTTAAAAAATTAATCAAATTTTCCCAAACTTGAAATATTTTTTCCACTTTTTCTAGTAGGTAGTGCGTCTACACGGTCCTTAAACATGTTTACAGTTTGCAGTTTGCACCCGGTTACAGAAAAACAAAAAAAGTAGTATGATATTTAGGCTCCGTTCCGGTAACCTTCTTAAAAAATAATTACTTATTTTGCCATTTCTCATTCAAAAATAAGAAGGGTCATTCCACAAAATTCAAATAAAAAGTTCCTTTTACATTTTCAAACTCAAAAATAATGTAAATGAAAAAAAAAATTCAATTTTTTTTGCACCGTATTAAAGATCTCAATGAGATCTATCAAACAAGATCCATAATGATAGAAAAATTATTTGCGTAAACACTAGGGGTGAGCATGGTCCGGATTGGTTCGGTTTTATAGTAAACCAAGAACCAAACCAATACATACGGATTATAAATTTAGAGGACCAAACCAACCCACAAAAGGCATAGAACCAAACCAATCCAATCCATTAGACTACGGTTTGGTTTCGGTTTTAACCATAGTTTGCTTTGAACTAAGCTATCATCTCCAAAAAAATATTTGAAATTGTAACGATCCTAATTTTCATCAATAAAATTAATATTTATTAGTAACTTTTTTTTTCTTTCTTAATCGTCCTTTTATTAAAATTAATTAGATTGCTTAATCATAATTAAACCCTAAATTTAACTTAGACCGAATATATATCCATATATGCTTAGTTTGCATGTATACACCCTAAAATGTGTATATGTACATGTATATGCATTAATTGGTTGCACACCAATTATATACGTATCTTATTATTATTCTTATCCTATTATTATACTCATCCTACGAGTAATCTTAGTGGGCAAGAAAGAGGAATAAAAAAAAAATAGGATCAAGTAGAATTAAAAGAGAGAGAGAGAGAGAGAGAGAGAGAGAGAGAGAGAGAGCCGGATCAGGAGAAAGAAAAGAGATTGTGTTTGGTTTTAACTACACCATCTTATCCTATAGCCTTAATGCACGTGAGAGAGGGAGGAGTATGTGGTGGCCTACAAATACTCCACTTCCCTTCTCAATTTCGGCACCCACACACCTAATTGCCATTCTCCAACCCAACGCATGCAAGTAAACTTCCAAAGAGAAAAGAGGGGGTGTTTGCCGACTGAAATCGTGCCGTTCGTGACTAGATTCGACGCTGCTAGAATCAATCCACTACAAAGAGAACGGTAGAAACCTCTTGCCTACTCACCTAAGTTTAAATATGGATGTGTTATTTGATATTGAAATTATAATTTTTATAACATCACATGTTCAAATTAATTTTTGGGATTGAATGATGAGTACCGTTATTATCAATCACAAGGTATGTAGAAACCTCTTGCCTACTCACCTAAGTATAAATATGGATGTGTTATTTGATATTGAAATTATAATTTTTATAACATCACATGTTCAAATTAATTTTTGGGATTGAATGATGAGTACCGTTATTATCGATCACAAGGTATGTAGAAACCTCTTATCTACTTACATAAATATATAAGAATCGGCTTTTACGTTAATTGCATGTAGAAGAAAGGGGTTAATGAAATTAACTGGAAACTGGGCATGAAATCATGATTGATGGGGGAACTACTGCCACGTTATTGACGATCTGTTCATTCTGTTGTTTTTCCTTGGGACTTGGGAAAGCATGATTTTGGATATAACTACAGGAATTAGAATGCAATTAATTTCGCATATGAAAGTTACAAACGATTAAGTAAAATATGATTATCAATGAAGTGTTAGTAAGGTATTTCCTGATAATGTGCCGTTACGGTTTCGATTGACGAATAAGAAAAGCATGAAATTAAGATTTCTTTTATTCACGTAATTTGTTGAACGCGTGAGATTATACATGTGTACGAAACACGAGAAATGAGAAATAAAATACGAAAAGAAATGAGGAAATGAAATGTAAAAGCGTTGATGATTCTGTGAGCATGAGAGCCCGGTAGGTCCTGAAAGAATGGTCGGCGGAATCATGACTCGGTGTGCATGTGTGGCCTAGGAGCCCGGTAGGTCCTGAAAGACAGTCAGCGGAACTAGTGCCGAGTGTGTTGAGAAATGTGAAATGATTAAAGACTGAGAGCCCGGTAGGTCCGAAAGAGTCGGTCAGCGGAATCAGTGCTTTTGGGTGGCAAAATCTGAATTTAGACTGGGAGCCCGATAGGTCCTGAAAGACGGTCAACGGAACCATGCTTGAGAAAATAAGATGAAAAGTGGAATCGATACTTGAAAAATGAGGACACGGATTACGATACGCTGCTATGATGATAAACTCTGACACTGACACTTTATCTGTTGATTTGATTTGATATTTTTTTTTTTATGAGATGAACTGTTGACTCCTGAAATTTATTTATTTATTTTTTGTTATATGTTATTTTTGTTAGTGTAAGGGATATAGGGGTAGGAGTTAGCTACTGAGCTTAATTGCTCATCGGATCTACTTTTGTGGACCTGGCATCTTATGCCAGATAATAGAGACGAACAGGAAGGGTACTACAATCTGGAGGAGTTTGGTGCAGGACAGATGATTGCAGAAGAAGATGGACGCCCTGAAGAGTAGAAATTATCTTAGTACCCTTTCCAAAATTTGGATTGATGTAATTTAAATTTCTAAGACTAATTGGATAATGACTTAATTATCCTCTTTATTTAAATAAATGACAAACTATGTTTTAAAATTTATTTATTTAATGTTCCCAAAAAATCGGGGCGTTACAGAAATACTTAAAATTAAGAAGATAAATTAAAAAAAAAACTTATACTAAAATCAATTTCATTCAAATTACCAAAACAAACTAACATCAACCAACTAATTTAAGAGTTGACATCTAACAAGAAAAGACAGAAGAAAAAAGTTAGAATCAAATAAAATATTGTTGATCTTGAAAAAAAATAGCAACACAAAAAATCAAAGCAAGAACAAGAATTGTTTTCCCTTATATTCATGGAAGCCATGTAGATTTCAGAGAGAACTATGAATGGCGAAGATAGATGGCTTATTGTGGCTGGGCAAGAGATGGATGCTATGTTAGTATGTTAGGTTTATATAGTATATAGGGATAGGTTTTCTCTTATATAGAAAGTTAGGGTAATTAGTCTAAAAAAAGTAGTATGATATCTAGGCTCCGTTCCGGTAACCTTCTCAAAAAATAATTACTTATTTTGCCATTTCTCATTCAAAAATAAGAAGGGTCATTCCACAAAATCCAAATAAAAAGTTCCTTTCACATTTTCAAACTCAAAAATAATGTAAATGAAAAAAAAATTCAATTTTTTTTGCACCGTATTAAAGATCTCAATGAGATCTATCAAACAAGATCCATAATGATAGAAAAATTATTTGCGTAAACACTAGGGGTGAGCATGGTCCGGATTGGTTCGGTTTTATAGTAAACCAAGAACCAAACCAATACACACGGATTATAAATTTAGAGGACCAAACCAACCCACAAAAGGCATAGAACCAAACCAATCCAATCCATTAGACTACGGTTTGGTTTCGGTTTTAACCATAGTTTGCTTTGAACTAAGCTATCATCTCCAAAAAAATATTTGAAATTGTAACGATCCTAATTTTCATCAATAAAATTAATATTTATTAGTAACTTTTTTTTTCTTTCTTAATCGTCCTTTTATTAAAATTAATTAGATTGCTTAATCATAATTAAACCCTAAATTTAACTTAGACCGAATATATATCCATATATGCTTAGTTTGCATGTATACACCCTAAAATGTGTATATGTACATGTATATGCATTAATTGGTTGCACACCAATTATATACGTATCTTATTATTATTCTTATCCTATTATTATACTCATCCTACGAGTAATCTTAGTGGGCAAGAAAGAGGAATAAAAAAAAAATAGGATCAAGTAGAATTAAAAGAGAGAGAGAGAGAGAGAGAGAGAGAGAGAGAGAGCCGGATCAGGAGAAAGAAAAGAGATTGTGTTTGGTTTTAACTACACCATCTTATCCTATAGCCTTAATGCACGTGAGAGAGGGAGGAGTATGTGGTGGCCTACAAATACTCCACTTCCCTTCTCAATTTCGGCACCCACACACCTAATTGCCATTCTCCAACCCAACGCATGCAAGTAAACTTCCAAAGAGAAAAGAGGGGGTGTTTGCCGACTGAAATCGTGCCGTTCGTGACTAGATTCGACGCTGCTAGAATCAATCCACTACAAAGAGAACGGTAGAAACCTCTTGCCTACTCACCTAAGTTTAAATATGGATGTGTTATTTGATATTGAAATTATAATTTTTATAACATCACATGTTCAAATTAATTTTTGGGATTGAATGATGAGTACCGTTATTATCAATCACAAGGTATGTAGAAACCTCTTGCCTACTCACCTAAGTATAAATATGGATGTGTTATTTGATATTGAAATTATAATTTTTATAACATCACATGTTCAAATTAATTTTTGGGATTGAATGATGAGTACCGTTATTATCGATCACAAGGTATGTAGAAACCTCTTATCTACTTACATAAATATATAAGAATCGGCTTTTACGTTAATTGCATGTAGAAGAAAGGGGTTAATGAAATTAACTGGAAACTGGGCATGAAATCATGATTGATGGGGGAACTACTGCCACGTTATTGACGATCTGTTCATTCTGTTGTTTTTCCTTGGGACTTGGGAAAGCATGATTTTGGATATAACTACAGGAATTAGAATGCAATTAATTTCGCATATGAAAGTTACAAACGATTAAGTAAAATATGATTATCAATGAAGTGTTAGTAAGGTATTTCCTGATAATGTGCCGTTACGGTTTCGATTGACGAATAAGAAAAGCATGAAATTAAGATTTCTTTTATTCACGTAATTTGTTGAACGCGTGAGATTATACATGTGTACGAAACACGAGAAATGAGAAATAAAATACGAAAAGAAATGAGGAAATGAAATGTAAAAGCGTTGATGATTCTGTGAGCATGAGAGCCCGGTAGGTCCTGAAAGAATGGTCGGCGGAATCATGACTCGGTGTGCATGTGTGGCCTAGGAGCCCGGTAGGTCCTGAAAGACAGTCAGCGGAACTAGTGCCGAGTGTGTTGAGAAATGTGAAATGATTAAAGACTGAGAGCCCGGTAGGTCCGAAAGAGTCGGTCAGCGGAATCAGTGCTTTTGGGTGGCAAAATCTGAATTTAGACTGGGAGCCCGATAGGTCCTGAAAGACGGTCAACGGAACCATGCTTGAGAAAATAAGATGAAAAGTGGAATCGATACTTGAAAAATGAGGACACGGATTACGATACGCTGCTATGATGATAAACTCTGACACTGACACTTTATCTGTTGATTTGATTTGATTTTTTTTTTTTTTATGAGATGAACTGTTGACTCCTGAAATTTATTTATTTATTTTTTGTTATATGTTATTTTTGTTAGTGTAAGGGATATAGGGGTAGGAGTTAGCTACTGAGCTTAATTGCTCATCGGATTTACTTTTGTGGACCTGGCATCTTATGCCAGATAATAGAGACGAACAGGAAGGGTACTACAATCTGGAGGAGTTTGGTGCAGGACAGATGATTGCAGAAGAAGATGGACGCCCTGAAGAGTAGAAATTATCTTAGTACCCTTTCCAAAATTTGGATTGATGTAATTTAAATTTCTAAGACTAATTGGATAATGACTTAATTATCCTCTTTATTTAAATAAATGACAAACTATGTTTTAAAATTTATTTATTTAATGTTCCCAAAAAATCGGGGCGTTACAGAAATACTTAAAATTAAGAAGATAAATTAAAAAAAAAACTTATACTAAAATCAATTTCATTCAAATTACCAAAACAAACTAACATCAACCAACTAATTTAAGAGTTGACATCTAACAAGAAAAGACAGAAGAAAAAAGTTAGAATCAAATAAAATATTGTTGATCTTGAAAAAAAATAGCAACACAAAAAATAGCATAAGATAGGCGAACCCTAATTATGATTCGGACATGATAAGCTTCCTTTTGTTGTAATGAGAGGGATACACGCTAGGTACATAACTGAGGTGCAATCCGCGACAACAAAAGAAAGTGAGCTCATGGGACAGGGCAGAGCTAGCGGTTGGGGAGGAAAGACTCCGCGGAGGAGATCTTAGATTTCACGTCAAGTTCAATGGATAGTAATAAACTGGTTTCTATGGAATAAACTCTGTTTTACTTTATCGCATTATTATTATTCATGTTGCTTGCTAACTGTAAAGTAAGAGGGGTAGTTGGGTTGGATTATACTTCAGGGTGAACTCTTTCACTCAGGTACGGATTGCCTGGCTTCCGTGCCAGATTTTGCAGAAAATCAGGAGGAGACACAGAATCTTGAAGGTGAACAATTTTATACGAAAGAGAATCCAAAGGTGGGAGTCGAGCCAGAATACGCTTGGGATCCATATCAATCTTAGAAGGCGGCTCTGTTATTTTGTTTAGTTTTTATCACAAAGACTATTTTTCAGTATTTCAATAAGGACTTGTAATAGACGAATCGTTAGGGAGAATTATCCGTTTGGATTTTGTATTTAAATTAATAAATTTTTAGAAATCAATATTTAATACCTCCGATTTTATTTTCGAAAATCGGGGCGTTACAACTTGGTATCAGAGTCTTAGGTTCAACCCTCGGCCTTGGGTAGATTGGGTAGATCACGATAGATTAAGCATATTACTACAAGATTTAATTGTCATTATTTAAAATATACAGAAAACTAACGATAAATATATTTTTCCTTACTTTTATAGATGAACTAGTTTTTCCCCCTTTTTCCTTGGTGGAAACACCTAATATATACCTTCTATTAAAAGTACTCAAGGTGAATCGTTGAAGGGGACAATAGTAGGTTCCATTTTACCTCACAAAATATATATGTTATCACACATCAAAGAATCTTGATTCATATTTTACACCAAATACTTTATGGTAATGCACATTGTACCTACATCATATCACTACAGAAATACTACATAGATATAGTACATATGAGTCTCCTTCTCCTAAGGACCACCTTAACTTAATAAAATGAGGACGTCCTTTTCTCAATAGAATTTCGATGATCCAAGCCGCTCAATGTGTTGAGAACATGATTTTAAGGGTACTCACGAGAAATCAGCAAAAAAAATGACCGGAAAGGCTTCATCCGAGCAGTTTTTATTTGTTTTTTATCGAACAATTCAAATAAAAACTGCTCGGATGAAGCCCGTTCCGGTTATTTTTTTGCTAATTCCACGCGGGTACTCTTAAAATCACGTTCTGAACACATTGAGCGGCTCGGATCATCGAAATTCGAACAGGAAATGAGAGAAATGGAGAGGTCCTTATTTTAACTAAAATAAGGACTTCCTCATTTGAAAATGACCGTGGTAGATATATATGTTCTCTTCTGAAAGATGGAAGTTCCTTGTAATAGTGGGTGCCCAGCCCAGTTTTTGTGCACTTCAAAACAAAACTACTTTGGTCAACCAGGTGACCCCTTTATGCAGACATCCCAGAAATGCTATTAGCAAAGAAGCTCACAAAGAAGAAGACAAGGAAACACGTGGAAAGCATGTGGGAGTTAGGTTTTTTTATTTACATTGAGAGTCCGGACTTATTACTTTTTAGGTCCCTATTGTAGCCCTATATATACACATGAAATATAAAACCTAGTGTACTATATCATTATGTCAACGTCAGAATCTAAAATTTTCTTTTAACGCTTTTTCATCATGTAAAATGCATTTATAATGGATCTTGGATGAACTTGTATTATGTTTTTGAAACAACCCGTTAGATGAACAAATCAATATAGTTTTACAATTTTCAAAAAAAAAAAAAAAACTACTACAATTGAAGACAATTTAAAATCAGGGTAGGGTGTTATCTGAGCTCATTTCGTCCTCGGTCTGTCCTAAAAAAAACATAAAATTTTATGGTTAAAAACTCCGGCATATCCACGTGAAATATTAATGGTATTCGAGGCATTAATTGTAATTGAGGGTCATGGGTACCATTTTTTCTTACTGTACTTTTAATTCTAACTGAGGACTCATAGGCACTATTGACGCCCGCCCCCCCCCCCCCCCCCCCCAATATCGTCTTTTCTCTTACCTTTTGGTTTCCTTTGCCATGGGGGTGAACCGGTAAAGGCATATTATTGCATTTATTAATAGAGCTAGGGGTAAGTACACAAAATATACACCGATTTAAAAAAATTAAGCAGTTTCGATAATTTGTGCAAAATTCTAAAGTGGATCCCACAAAACTGGGTGTCCACAAAACAGTGCCCCCATAGTCGGACTAGCAAACACTGATCAATTGATTTATACCATCACTATTATAGAGTGAAAAAAAGATTTGTCGAATTTTTTTTAATCAACTATTAAAATTCCCGAAGTATACTCATAAATAATTCTATACATGTATGCAATCTTATGCCTGTAAGGCTTATTTTTTGATTTAGTCGATTTGGTGGCCCACATATTTTATATGGCACATATTGATTATGAGTTTGATAGGATTTTCCATATCTTTAATTTATTCTATTGGTTAAATAGAGAAGTTGTTTCCTAAATAGACTTTACTTTGATGGGAAGTGAGTATAATGTTCATTAAGGAAACCGGTCTTCTCTCTGCCTGTAAAAGAGCGTCTAGAGTTTCATCAATTTAACGTGATATACTAAACAGCTAGAAAGTAAGGCAAGTGAGAGAAACCCGTCTTCCACCCAGGGTTTAGTGCTCTAATAACTTATGGTCGCTACAATCACTTATCGGATTGCTCAAGTTCCCCATAAATGAATCCGGATATGCCTTTCTTGATTCTATGATTTTCCGCTTAATGATTGTATATGTGATGATTATGATAGTTCTAGATCCTAGCATAACATAAGGAGTTAATTATCTAACTCCATAAAGAATAAAACTTACATGTGGTGTCAAAGCTTTTAGGTTTTTGAACATCATGATTTTCCATTAACGAATATTCATTACAACGGTTTCCCGTTGCCGTAAATTTCAAGTCGGCACTGTAAAAGCATTTCGTCTTGTTTGTTTAAGAGTACGTGTATATGTAATTCAAAGCCACAGCTTATTATGGATAAGGCTAATGGATAATGCTACTCACACAACGATCCAAACACAACAACTTACACAACCTCTCACATGCATGTGGAGTCCACACATAGTAGTGTGTGTGGAGCCCACATGCATGTGAGAGGTTGTGTAAGTTGTTGTGTTTGGATTGTTGTGTGAGTATCATTTTTGAAGGCTAATATGTTTACATATCACGCATATGTTATGCTTAGGTAATTGATTATCGAAGGTTTATATTCTATGTGAAAGAACTTCTGAAACCTGGGCATACACATCAACAGATATACCCATTATGTGATGGTCTAATTTTGAATGCGACTGGAAGATTATTTATCTAGATTTGCAATTTTGCTTTTCTTTCCAAGTCTTGATCGTCTTGTACTGTAATGTATACGTATTTAATGATGCCTCTTATGTTGATGATTTGTCAACTCTTGGGATGACATAAATTGCGTAACCAATTGCAATTGTTAATTATAGACTTATGTTGATGTAAAGGAGCCCTTATGCAGTAAATAATAATAATAATAATAGTTCTATTTTTAATGGCTTAAGATGCGATTCACAGTAATGAAGGATTTTGAATAACTTTTGTTATCTATTCACCTAATGGTTATGTGAAAAATTATTGTTTCGATGAATAATCTACATTATGGTCGATTTGGTTGTCACCAAAGTGACCCAATCATAATTGTTTGTAGAATCGTTGAATTTCAGTTTTATTTGTGAATACTTTGTTATTCGCCTTATGTCCATAAAGAAAATTACTGATTTGAATCTATAATATAGAAGATTTGGCAGTCACCAAAGTGACCCGATCATAATGATTCACAGATATCAAATCATATTATGGAATTGTGAATAATCTAAAATTCACCTAATGTCCATTAAAAGGTCACTATTTGATTTGACTCTATATAAAGATGCGGTTGGGTGTCGCAAAAGCGATCCAACCGGCATGTTGATAGATGTTAATCAAATTATGAAATTCTAATACCTATTATGATGAGGTGTTAAAATAGTGATACTTTTCTTCTTATTTTTGCACCTAAAGTTTATGCAAAAGTCATTATCTTAATTGAAATCTTTATTAAGATGCGGTTCGATAGTCACCAAAGTGGCCCAACTGGAATGTTTCATAGATTTCAATTAAATTACTTAAACTTAACACTTATTTTATTTGATATTTTTATTACGATACGGTTTGGTAGTCACCAAAGTGGCCCAACTGGAATGATTCATAAATATCAAGTTATATATGAAACTTATTCCCAATTTTAAGTGTTAAGAATAATAACTTTGTAAATCGCAGTTCTCTAGTTGCATAGATATTAGGTAGGCCCAAAGGTGCACCACTTCTAAGTAATTAGTGAATTGGAATAGAAAAATTTATAAGTATTCATAATTGAGATTGGATTTGGATACTCAAAGGTAGCAAACCTACTTAAATATGAATCCTTATCGATTAGTCCTATTGGTGAAATGGAATCATCATAACTGTTAATAGTGTAACATTAGATGAACCCAAAGGCAGATCACCGTTGCACTATTTATTACGGTTTTGACAAATTTTAATTTGTCAATTTATTGGTAACTCAAAGCATTATTGTAGTGAGCATGTGTCATGTGTGCATTGTAAATATATTTGTTTCACATTCACATGCTTAGTTTGTTTCGTTTTAATTTAAGTGATTAAGTTTCTCATATTGAAAAGGACAAGTTTGGTTTTATTTTTGAAACTAGATCTTGATAAAGTATTGATTCTTGAGAATTGCAAAATAATTTTATTTTTTATTTTGGTAAAGTATGAATGAAATAAAATAGACTAAGTCTTATGTTGGCATGAATGTTTAAGGTGAGCAATATTTTGTTTATTGTTCTTGGAATGTCTGAGAATGCCATTAAAATGTTATATTTGGCTTACTCAACTAAAATATGTGAGAATTAAAGTAAAGGAAGCCTAAGTGGGACATGAAGTTGGCATTATGTAGTGTGCCAATGAGTCTACTAATGTCTTTGAACTTGAAAGAATGTAAATGCATTGATATATGTCTCTTCTGTAAATAGTTGAGGTATTATCAGAAAATTCGCCATAAACGTAGGAAATGATTTGAAAAGGGAAAGTGATTATTAATCTATGTTTCGAATCAAACCTAGCTAATTGAAGTCCCCTCAACTATGAAGTGTTTTAATTATGAGCTACTACTTATGTTTATAAACCAAGATGACGAGAGATTTGAAATTATCGAAAATATAAGCCCATTAAGTTCTAAAGATTTGGGTTACAGTTTTTATTAAAAGGGTTTTATGACTTATCGTTTGCTGTTTAAGAGTTGGGCATTATTTTGTGGTTTCTATTATGTTTATAAATTTAGTTTCCTTTGTTCGAACTAAATTTTATTGTTATGTTTTTCAAGTTTCGAAACCAAATTTTATGGTGATTGAAAAATACCAATTATTGTCTTATGGTATTTTATTATGTTTGAATGAACTAAAGTTTGATGACCATTTTATTAAGAACTCTCCTTATGCTGCATCATAATGTTAGTTTGGTTAGTAGCCTCATGAATGGAAATTACTTCATCTTGTGACATTGACGATTGAAGCTATGTTTCAACTAAACGTATTTTGAGATTAATATATGATAGAAATTTTATTAATCTCTTATGTATGTGATTTGCATTAAGTACAAACAAATCATTTTCAGTAAGGAGTAAGTCACAAGAAATTACAGGCTTCTTAAAGTGATTTATATAGATGTTAAAAAAAAATCATTTGAGAGATATATTTTTTCACTTATAGATGACTTTTCCTACTATATAAGTTTTTCTATTACATAAAGATCTCAATCAATGAATACTAAGGTATATGCTATTGAGATAGAAAGGGCAAATAGAAAATAATGTAAAAGTCATGAGGTAAGACATATGTGATAAATATTATGAGAGGTCTATTCCATTTAGCATAATGTGATAGCTGAAAGGTAATTGTATGTCCGTATGGTTAAAAGTATGTTTGTAACTCCAAAATACCCATTATGTAGTGTATATAAAAATTCTTTAAAGATCTCTGCATTTATGTGAATTAGGTTTCTTGTAAGGCAGTTTCAAATACTTCTTTTAAACTATGGATAGGAAGGAACCTGAACTTAGGACACTTGAACGTTTAAGGTTGTCCAGCAGAGGCTAGAATTTTTAATTCACATGAAAGGAATTTGAATTTTTGAATGAGCTATGGTGACCTTATTAATTACTCTAGAAAATTCAAAGGGTATATGTTTTACTATTTAACCATTGTATGACAATTATAGAAATCGGTCATTCAAATTCTTTAGGAATGGTGAAATCAGTGGGAGTGATAAACCATGTAATATGGTTATTCAAAAGTTGGGTATAAGTTCTTTACCCGTAACTTAGGATGTTGTTCTTACCGTTGTTAAACAACATAATATTTTAGAATAACAAGTAAGTTGTCAATCACTCAATTACGAGATTGATATCAATCAAGAAATTGTGGAACAATCACAAAAGATAACATTAAGAATATCTAGAAGGAACAAGAGATTTTCTATTTGAATGATTATTTGATTTGTGTACACGTATGCTTTTGATCCGATTTCATTTTCATAAGCTGCGTAAAGTGATAATTTTACTAAATGGATTGATGCTATGAATGATGAGTTTAATCAATGGAACATAATGAAGTTTGAAATTTCGTTGGATTGCCATAAGGATACAAGAAAGTATGTTGTAAGTGGGTCTTTAAGACTACTTTTGACTTAGAGGGTAATATAAAACGATATAAAGTCAAACTTGTGGCTAAGGGTTACACTCAGAAAGGAGGCGTAATTTTATGGAGCCCTTCTCTCTTGTATTCGAGAGAACTCGTTGAAAAATTGTTGTGGCATTGATGGGTAACTCTTTATGTTTGGGAGTTACGTTTGAACATAAAAATAAGCTTTTGAATGAAAGCTTAGATGATGGAGTCTATATGAATCAACCTAAAGTTTCTCAATTTAAGTAAAAGAGCACTTTGATACAAATCTAGGAAGTCAACTTATGGATGTAAACAAGCTCCATGATATTGGTTATTTATGTTTGCTGATACCATTGTGTAGACACCTCAATCCGAACCTCAAAAGTTCTTTAAATGTCCTGATAATGAAACAAAGGAAACAATATCTCTGAGAGCTTGGACGAAGGACTCCTTTAGCCCAAAAAGTCCAAAACAAACCCAAAAGGCCAGGACCGGACCCTTAGTACCGTACGACACACCTCTACACTGCACGATATAATAGATTTCATTACGCCGCACGAGGTCGTGAGGTCAACCGCACGGCATTTTGGAAAAAGTTCTGACTGGCTCAGCTAGCTGTCGGTCACGCCTACTTGAGCCACTGCTACAAGTTAGCTCAGCCGAAAAGGCACTTCTGGCCCGCCTAGAAAACACCTTCACCATTTGAAATTCAAAATTTTTGGTTTTTGCCTATAAATACAACCCTCCACTCAAGAGAAAAGGGTCCTGAATTCTCTTTCTCTCTCATCATGCTTTCATACTCATTCCTCACTCCAAAGTCTTGAGAAAGTGCTCCCAAAAACATTCTCAAGGTTCTTTTTTCCTTAAAGTCTTCCATTTTTCTCCTTGCCATTGAAGTGATCTTAATTCCCAACACCCACTCATTAAACCGCGCCCACCATCTCTCCTCGACCGCTTTCATCCGCATTCATCCGTAGCCGTCCATTCCAATCCAAGCTTAAAGATCAAAGGTATAAACTAATTTTCTTGGGATAGGCTCTGTCCATATCCCTGAGGGAATCTCGCCATGGTCAGGATCGACCGCCTTCGGGTCGGATCCTGACTTAAAAACCATTTTCAAAACAAAAACAAGCCTCTGTACTGAGAAAGCTACACCGCGCATCTCTCTTATACGTCGGGTGGCATAGTTGACTCAGACGCACGACATTTCAGTTTACTTTTTCTTTTTCTTGCTCAAACCATCTGGATCATGGCTGTCCTCTGTCAGGTCTGTTTATCATTAAAACATCAGGCATAGATACTTCTCAAAAACAGACCATATCTACAAGCCATGTTTGGTTTTAGAAAATAAAGCTTCTTTGGTCGTTCTGAACAATCAGAAGCTTAAAATTTGGTTTTTGTTCATTGCTTGGAAGAACGGTACTTTTCAGGGTCGCCTGGAGGCAAAAATACTGTTTAATGTCAGTTGAAAACCCCGTGCGTGCTATCCAAGACGCCGAGCGGTGTTCTGAAACTTTGCAAAAGACCTGACAGTGAAGAGGATACCCCGCACGGCATTTTGTAAGACCGTGCGCGGTAGTATGAACTGTCGTGTAGGAGGATGCTGAGGTCCAGACAGTTTCTGTTGAAATTTCTTTCATTCTGCATCATCCTTATCATCACTGTACAGCTAACACCACGTGCACGTCAACGTGATCTATTATCCATGCCCCTTTCCCATTTGTTTATTAAAGAGTTTGATTTTCCAAGAGATATTTTAAATCCCCCTCCTTTGAAAGAGTTTAGTAGAGACCGATTTTACCGGGCGAACGGGGTGCATTTTTCTCAACAAAACCTTCTCCGTTCGTAACGTGGCTTCCGAACCCAAAAGTCTTAAACGTTTTCGCTAAAGACCAAAAGGCCTTTCTTTTCTTTCACACGAACTCTCGGTTTCTCGAATCAACCATCTCAAAAATCCGGGTGGCAACTCTTTTTCTGGGCGCGTGCCGGTCGTGGGAGCCCACACATTGGTTTCTTTGGAATTAAGGCAAAATACTATGAACTAGTGTATATATCCAAAGATTAGTGGGAGTAAATTTATATTTTTTGACATATATGTTAATGGTATTTTGCTTGCTGTAGTGATATTTAGTGTTTGCACTTAAAAGTTTTTCTCATGAACTTTTAAATTAAAGGTTATATGCTCACATTGAGAAAGTCTGATGATCTTGAGTTTATTAGCTACCCGGATTCAGATTTTGTTTGAAATTTTGGTAGTAGAAAGTTTACTTTTGATTAATTGTTCCTATTATGTGAAGGAGTAAACAAAAGTTTTAAAGTCGCTATCATTACTTCATCCATTATGTTAGTTGAATTATGGCATGCTTTGAGGCCATAGTTCATGAATAGCAGTTGAGAAACTTATTTTAGGATTTGGAGTTGTCGACACCATTACGAAGTCGCTAGGAGTTTATGATTCCGCAACTATTTTATTTTCTAAGAAAAATTTCAGAAGCAAAAGTGTCACTAAAGGCATAAGCACAAAAGGTTATGATTGCAGATCCACTTATGAAAGGGTTAACGTAAGTACCTTTAAGATATATGCTAATAGAAAGAGTCTAGCGTAATCCATAACAGTTGTAACTTATGGACTGCATGCAATATGATGACAATAGTGTTTGACACTTTGAGAGAGATCTCAATTAAGTGTTTCTGATAATTTCCTGTAATGAATAATGTACGTACATGTATGTGAAGGATTTGTGATTACAGGAATAGTCTTTGACAAAAGACAAAATTGTTGGACCTTATGAAAACGCTTCTCATTTAAAGACTATGTTAAATAGTTTGCTAGTGATTGTGGTACATGGAAGGGACTACGTCATTGTGATGTAGAACTGCCATGACTCGTATTAGTGGGTTGTTTAATAATAGTATTATGATTGTGACCAAATTAAGAAGAACTTGATATGGACTTATGGCGCGCCATATGTTTATCTTGTTAAACTCTACTTAAGTTATCATATGGGCCAAGTGGGAGAATGTAAGACTTATTTTTTGATTTAGTCGATTTGGTGGCCCGGTGGCCCATATATTTTATATGGCACATATTGATTATGAGTTTACTAGGATTCTCCATATCTTTATTTTATTCTATTGGTTAAATAGAGAAGTTATTTCCTAAATAGACTTTACTTTGATGGGAAACGAGTATAATGCTCATTAAGGAAACCGGTCCTCTCTCTGCCTATAAAAGAGCGTCTAGGGTTCCATCAATTTAACGTGATATACTAAACAGCTAGAAAGTAGGGCAAGTAAGAGAAACCCGTCTTCCACCTAGGGTTTAGTGCTCTAGTAACTTATGGTCACTTCAATCACTTATCGGATCGCTCAAGTTCCCCATAAATGGATCCGGGTACGCCTTTCTTGATTCTATGATTTTCCGCTTAATAATTGTATATGTGATGATCATGATAATTCTAAATCTTGGTATAACATAAGGAGTTAATTATCTAACTCCATAAAAAAAAAAAAAAAAAAAACTTACAATGCCTTCATTCTAAAGAGTAAAATATTGAACATGGTGTTAAACAAAAGACAGGCGTGCAAAGTTATATAATTTCGTCGGCTTTTGGACAAGAAAGGAGTTTCGTCGCCAAATGGTAATTTTCAGCGAAAAAATAAATATTTCATCACCAAAAGGTATTATTTGGCCACGAATTTGTCTTTTCTTGCTGAAAAGCAACAATTGGCGACAGATTTTGAAATCAATATTTCGTCGCCAATGGATACGTTTTGGCGACAAAATTTGAGTTTCCTTGTCAAAAGGTACTCATTGGTGACAAAGTAACAATTTCGTCGCCAATTTTAATATTAATCAAATTTTAAAATTTTAAAAAATCATGTTGTTTAAAAAAATAATACGTTTTCGTGTATGTATTAATATATATTATACTCCATAGGTTAATTTGAAAATTTTGGGAAAATGTCTATATATAATTGCTTTTGTAATATTATCAACGAATGCCAACTGGTTCAGTGGTGGGAATGTTTATTATGAATCTGAAGCCTCCAATCCGAGTAAACACTCTCACCACTTAGGGAAGCCAAGAGAAAGGGAAAGAGAAAAATTAATCACGAAGAAACTCTCAAATTGACAGCAAGGGAGAAAACCCTAGCTCACTGAAAAGGAAGAGTTATTTAAAGCGATAGAAAATCGAGGAAGAAAAACACCCATCCAATTCGGACGGCCCAACCCCAAGGCCCAAGAGGCCTGGGCCTTGGACATCCCAAAGATTTCAATTTTTAGGGGTACTCCAATATTTTCACTATTTAGATTTGAGTAGGACTCAAGCCCAATAAAATGAAAAAAAATGCCCAATTAGAGGTAATAAGTTAGACCAACCCATCATTCCATAAGCCCAAGTGTCTAACCCACTAAATCCCAAAATCATTCCCCCAAACCACCGAATAACACCTCCCAAAATCGTTTTCCCCCAAATCCACCCCCAAAAACTTGACGATTTAGTATTTTGTATTTGTATGTAATGATTAGTAGCTAGAACTTTATATTAGTTTGATTTTCTCGTATTGTGATTATTACTGTAAAAATTGTTAAATATTAACTCTTTATGGGCACATTTTTTTTTATTAGGTCTTGGGCACTAAAAACCATTAGGTCGGCCCTGCACCCATCATAGGTAATGTTCTCCCCTCCCACCGCCGTATAATGGTGATGAAAACCCTAAGTGGAGGAAGGGGAACGACGAGAAACGGCTATATAAGGTTTTTTTTTAACGAAAGAAGATCGAGATGCTATTGGTTAGGGAAATAAAGTTATCAATTAATGAACAGTGCTATTTATTACTGTAGTTCGTTTGGGTTTTCAACTGGCCTACACTGATATTGATGATCGTTTTCTTTTATGAGAATAAATTATTTACACCGCCAATGTAAAAATTTGTTTTCTCCAAATTAATTATATTGCGCCACATTGGAAAACAGTGGCCTCAATCTATAAAATATGGTGATGTAGCGCAATATAATTGATTTGGGGAAACCAAATATTTACACCGGCGGTGTAAAGAATTTAATCTCTTCTTTTATTACAGTAGGCCGATAAAGGCGTTACTATTAAAGAGTCTACGAAATGTTTAATTTCATTGTTGTAAGCAGAGTGAGTCCGGCTCATCTCCAATTCCGGTCCATAAAAATTTCTTACGATCTAACATTAAAGATCAAAATACTAATTTATTTTGTTTTGCTCTTTCAGAATATGGAGTATGCCAAAAATTAAATTCATTGGACATCATTATATTATATATAACTTTGGAACACATTTGAAATACATTATCTTGCAAAATATACTCCTATAATAATGCAACACATAAAGGTAGGCAACATGCACCATGCAATCTTCTGGTGGCACATAAAGCTGACACGTCATCATTCTTAATGCACATAAGGCTGACACGTCTATACTGGTATAACCACAAAACTTAAGTACGGACATCCCTTTCTCGACCAATTTTTGATGATCCGAGTCGCTTAATATGTTCAGAACGTGATTTTAACAGTGCCAGCAAGAAATCAGAAAAAAAAACAGGAAAGAGCTTGATCCGAACAGTTTTTGTTTGTATTTTATCGAACGGTTCAAATAAAAACTGCTCAAATCAAGCCCATCCCGATTCAAATAAAATTATGTTCTAAACACATTGAGCGGCTCGAAGTATCGAAATTTGATTAGGAAAGATGAGAAAAGGGGACGTCGCAATTTATTTAAGGTAAGGACGCCCTTACCTGTAGGGCACTCTAGGTATAACTGTATAAGTTAAATGTTGTACATCAATATTTATTGCTTGAAAGGCACGCTCCAAATCTTATTTCAAACAATCATAATGAGACCTATCCAAATATAACAAAATAAAGAAAAGAGAAAAAGAAGGACGTGTAAATACGTAGCATTTGATTCAAAGAATATTTGAGTTTTTTTTTTTGTGAATATTGACGAAATTTTTTCAAAGATTTATATAAAAATTTTGCTGATAAAAAAAAATTATTGACGATTTTTTTTTGTTTTTGTTTATGCTTATAATTTTTGGGGGATATAAGGATCATTCCGAAGGAGGTAATTTTAAGGAATTGACTGTTTTGACACTAACAAAATCAATATTAATTTGAGATTATGATTGACCGACTGCAAGATTTTTAAGCCTATCCCAAATGGATTTGACACAACTATACTAAAGAAGTGCATCAACTACTATCACCTTCTTTGGTTAGACAAGGGTTTTCGATCAAAATTGGATCCTTGAAAGCTGAAATCGCTAGGTTGTATATAATATCTTCTTCCCAAAGGGATGCTAGAGTACACTACAATAAACAAATTTTTGGGAGGAATTGATCATTTTTTGTCACTAAATCAAATCTGCTTAGCAAATTAAAGTATTAGCGACGAAATATCTTGTCACCATCTTTCATCACCTATAGGTTGCCGCTAAAGTGTATGATAGTTTTTAGGTGACAAATATTTTTGTTGGCTACTATAACACTTAATTTGGTGACGAAATAATTTTCATCACTACAAGCAACCAAACTAGAAAAATAACATTCAAATAGCTGGAATAGCTACCGTTCATGTATGTTCAAACCCATGACCTTTGGTTCCTAAACTATCACCTTTCCGCTAGGCCACCTAACATTTCATTGACACTTTTGCTAAATTTATTTTTATAAATGGCTTTTATGAATAATTTTTTAATTAAACTAATGCGTAATATAAATATATATCAATAATACATTATTTATTTAAAATAATATAAATTTTTGAAAATAAAAAATTAATTACTCTTACATTTGGTGATGAAATACAAATTTCGTCGGTCAACAGTCTTCTTTCGGCGATGAAATATGCGTTTTGTCGCCAAAAGCTATCCATTGGCAATGAAATAAAAATTTCGTCTCCAAATGTTACCTTTTGGTGAGGAAAAGAAGATTTTGTTGCTAAAGGAATACTTTTCGGTGACAATTTTGTGGCCAAGTAGTATGTTTTCGAAACAAAATTTTTTTTCTTCGTAAAAAAGGTTTAATTTGGCGGTCAAATCCTATTTTGTCACAAAATTAAAGACATGAGGAAATTCAGATTTCGTCATGATCGAGGTTGTCACAAAATGTCATTTTTGTTGTAGTGATGATATGATCATATATATATATATATATATATATATATATATATATATAGGTGATGTTAATTTTGTTTTGTTTTGTTTTCATGATATCATGGCTATGAATCCTGATCGATCAGATTCAGAGAAGAAACTTTGTTTGTTTGTATGGGATGGGAAGAGGGAATATATTATTGGAGGAATTGAGGCTGCAGGCCCTTTGGCAGGTCGGTCTTAAGGAGTATTATTAATTGGCGCGCAGGGATCACATTAGATAGAGATGGAAAAAGAGTAGTCGTAACTGGCCGTAGTACCATATATTCTACAAAATCATAGTATCATCAAGGATGGGATCCAGAGGGTCTAGTGGCGGCAACCGCCACAACAAGAATTTAAGAAAATGTAATTATTATATGTAAAAAAAAAATTATGCCCAATTTATATAGTCTTTTTTAGTATACATTTCGCTACTGCTAGGGTAAAATCCTGATTCCGTTGCTTGAGTATCATATTCTGCATGAAAAAGTGGTAAGAGCTAGGTACCCCGGCCCGTATTCAATGATCTGAATCAAATTGGACCAAGCTAGCTGCAACTACATCTAGCTAGGGAATCGGTTGTCCCTCCCAATGTTGAATTAATATTTGCGTCGAAATCAATGCAATGCCCGGAAAAATAGCATCTATCGAAAAGGTAAGTAGTTGTTGTAATGGTTAGGATTGAATTGATTCAATGGCTGATGTGTGTTCTCCTACTCTTAAGAATATACCCACACATTTTCTAATATCTGCCATTAGGAATCCCCAACTGGCTTTTCTCTTTCTTTTTAATTTCATCTGCAACATGCACTTTCACCTGGCCTTTTGTTTCGAAATTTGAAAGCTCTCTCTCCGATTCACACCACCGCACCCTCTCTTGGATTTACACCGACGAAAGTATGGAGAGCAGCCACTGCTGCTATATACCTATGGAGGTGGCGGGCTGTAGAAGAGTCCACGTGTGAGAACGTTTAATCCCATTCGCAATTTCAATTTGGAAATCTTTTTGTTTTTTAGTAACTCCATTCGCAATTTCAATTTCAGATTTAATCTATATGGACTCCATTACTTTGTCGATTCCAAAGAAAATAAAAATTACAAATCGCAATGTTTATGGTGGAAAAAAAAAAAAAAATCTAAATTGTAGTTTAATCAGATCTCTATTGTATGTCTCGATAAGAAACAAAGAAAAATATGGCTGGCTTCCCATAGTGCACCGATGCCCTATGTAGTAGGCCGAGCGAGAGTGCTTGCGCCGTGCGTAGACGAGCCGCGCCATTTACTATCCCCAGAGCCCGATCCGTTCCTGCTATTTTGGTACGAGGTTCGGCCATGCCGACGATGATTCTCCAACACACGTTCCTCTCTCTGTTGATTGGGATGGTTTCGTCGGGACCGTTAGTCGTCGGCTCCACGCTCGGTATTGAACGAACGTGGGCCATGCCTCCAGCTCACCCACGTGGTAGTAACGGTTTCGGTTGTGACGACGGACGTGACGTCGTCCTAATGATTGCCATGAATGGCGTGGGGGCACGTGAAGGTGCCATCTCGCGACCCAGACGTTTACAGAAACCCTAATATGACGTAGGGGTGAGGTCGGCCGACACGTGTCATGCATCGGTGCAGCCTTGGAAGCCAAGCTAGGAAATGGTTATAAATATGCCTTCATGCCTCCTTGAGGAAGGTACGCACTATTCATTCGAAAACCCTAGCTGTTGGCTCTTCTCCTCTTAGAAGCAATACTGATCCTTGCACCGGAGGGCCATTCCGGAGGACCTCCGGTGTGGTCTTTAGTCGTGCTTCATTTTGCAGGACAGAGAGCTGGATCTGGACCAATTTGTGAACCAACCGGATCGGAGTCCCCACAATTTGGTGAACCCGACGTGAATCACTCTTTTTATATGCGGCGGCTCCTCCGTGTTTCCTGCTCTCCATATTTTCTTTGAACCTTCATTAGCACCCCTTCACCGCCAAAATGGGCGGCCCACCACCTCCTTTCCACCCCCCTCCGCTACTCCATTCCGAAACTGGGGTAAATACTGTTTCCCCCTCCCATCCTCCCGGCTTCACGCCTCCAAAAGCTAGCACCTCCATTCCACGTCCGGAAGGCCTAAGTGATGATGCTCTGGCTTATGTCCAAATGTTGGAACAACAGCAAGAGCAAACAAACGCGGATGTTGCTATTCTCAAACTGGAGATGGCCCGACTCAAGGCAGCTAACCGTCCGGCCGCCTCCCATTCTGACTCTCAGGGACGTCGCCGACGGCGAGACCTGCCTCCACCTCCTCCCCTTGGTGACAATGATAACCCACGTCGTATCTCCGTCCACGATCGTCTGGATCCACCCCTCACGGCCAATCGGGCCGAAGGCGCCGCTCGCTTTGGGCAGCAGCGTCCTTTGATCCACAAACGCCTCGGTGGTGGAATCAGCTTGGGCGGAGAGGATGGAAGACGAGAAGGCAGTACCCATACCGTATACTCTAGCTCAACGGCTGGGGACTAATACTCCCAGGGTTCCCAGAGCTATGATACGGTTGAGCTCCTGGACAATCAGCAAGCATTGGTTCCCTACGAATCGGGACGGCGAAAAAGCCGAACGTCTCGTAGGAACGGGAAGGACCCTATAGGGTATGCCGCTGAACCCGAAGCAGCTCCCAACAAAAAGGGCACCGACAGACGCTCCACCGATTCTCGAAGCACACAGCAGCTACCCCGAGAAAGAAGTATAAGCGTAGTTGTTCGGCAAAACAACGATCCATGCCGCCGCAAGGTCTATCGTACGAACGACAGCCTGAATACGCCCAACAGCAGTCGCCTGAGACGGGTAGACGCGACTCAGGTAGGCGTCGGTACGAAGATACGACAGATAAGGATGGGGATCATCGCCTTTCCAAGCGACACCGCAACGACCGCGATGGCTGTCCTCCAAGGCCAACGCATGAATACCAGTTGAGAAAGTTGACCGAATCTCCATTCTCTGCAAAAATTCAGGCGACGCTGCAGAAGGTCGGTATGCACCTCCCCAAATTTCAGAAGTTTGACCCGAGCACGACGGAGGCCTATACGCACCTCATCAGCTACCGCAGTACCATTTCCTGCGTGACCGATGACGACGCTATTATGTGTAAGGCCTTTCCTTCCAGCTTGGGCCGCCTCGGCTTACTATGGTTCAATCAACTGGAAGCAGGGTCCATCCACAGCTTTAAAGAACTTGAGCGCGCCTTTAACTACCGTTTCATTACAAGTAACAAGCAAGCAAAGGAAGAGGACGCCCTGGCACAGATGAAGAAGCGGCCCGGCGAAACGCTTCGGAAGTACGCCGAGCGTTACTGGCAGCTTTTCAATGAAATACCAGGTGTGGATCAATATTGGGCCGCTAGGAACTTCAAAAACGGGCTGGAGACTAGGAGTAAGATTCTGGACGAACTCGCAATACGGGCACCCCACGGAATGAACGAGCTCATGCGGACGGTTGAACAGTTTTGCTCTTACGAAGAATTCTTGGCCGAACGAGAACTGCAGGGCGGACAATCATCCACTATCCCTCCGAGCCTTCACGTTCCCACACCGCAGTTGGCTGTTCCAAAGCCGGCAGTCCCGTCACAGCCGAAGAAGCAAGTGAATACCGTCAAGGTTGCAAACAAGAAGGCTCCAAAGGCTCACGACTACGTTGCCGAGACAACGGTTTTCAAAGAGCCGATCTATTTCCTCCTTCGAACTCTGGAACGGGAACCCTTCTTTGTCTGGCCGAACCCCCCCAAGTTGAACACTGAGGACGGCAATGACAACAGTCGGAAAAGGTGTTCGTACCACAATGAGCTCGGTCACTACACGACTGCTTGTGCCCCTTATAAGGCGCTGCTGGAGAACTTAGCAGCCCAGGGGCTTCTTGACGATCACATCGATTGGACAAAAACGCCGAGGCGACAACAAAACACTGGCGGCCAAAACCCAATTCCTCGGCCCGTCGGAGTAATCAATGTAATTCACGGGCCAGCAACCAAGGGAGTCATCCAAAAGATTCGGCAGGAACTAGACGTCGCCAAAAGCTCTCCCCAAATTTTCTCTGTCGGTAATGCCCCCAAGCGACTGAAGACACTTGAACGCCCTTGGTCAATTACGTTCACGGAACGAGACCTCCAGCGCGTCCAACAACCTCATAACGACGCCCTTGTAGTCACGATCCAGATCTCAACCCATTCGGTAAAAAGGGTCCTTATAGATCAAGGAAGCTCGGCCGAAGTAATGTATTTACCGCTATTCAAGGAGCTTAATCTTCCAGAGTCTTCCCTCATTACAGCCGAGGTCCCACTAATCGGCTTCAGTGGAACACCAGTTTGGCCCATTGGCAAAATTAGCCTTCCTGTAGTTACGGGCTCGGTTTGCACAACCATAGAATTTGCGGTCGTCGACGCCCCAAGCCCGTACAACGCCATACTTGGACGCAATTGGCTCCATTCCATCAAAGTCGTCGCTTCAACCTTCCATCAGGTGGTACGTTACATTGGGACTGATGGCCACCAGGAAGACCTTCTGGGAGATCAGTTGCAGGCCAAACAGTGTTTCGTGTCTGCCGTCGGCAAAGCGCCGAGCCCATCCCGTGTTCATTGGGTTGAGGTTCCGGACAAACGCGTCCTTGAAGACGTTGGCTGCCCCGCCGAACAAAAGTCCATCGAAGATCTCGAAAAAATTCCGATTAACGACGATTCGTTGCGGTACTTCTTACTCGGCACCGAGCTGCCCGCGGACGAACGAAGGGAAACCTTCGATTTTTTGCAAAAGCACATCGAAGTCTTTGCATGGTCGCCATATGACATGCCAGGCATCGATCCACAAATCATTCAGCACTCCCTTAACGTTTCAAAGTCTGCAAAACCGGTGATTCAAAGGCCCAGAAGATCCGCCGCTTTCCATGCCGACGCAGTTAACGAAGAGGTTGATAGGCTACTTGAAGCCGGGGCCATCAAAGAAGTTCAGTACCCAACTTGGCTCGCAAACCCCGTGGTGGTCAAGAAGAAGAATGGCAAGTTACGCGTCTGCGTCGACTATACCAACCTCAACGATGCCTGCCCGAAGGATTGTCTCCCACTGCCAAAGATCGATCAGTTAGTGGATGCAACGGCGGGCCATGCTCGGCTCAGCTTCTTAGATGCATACCAGGGCTACCACCAGATAGCAATGAACCCTGACGACATGGAAAAGACGTCCTTCATTACTGCCCGGGGCCTTTTTTGTTATCTCGTGATGCCATTCGGCCTCAAGAACGCTGGGGCTACATTCCAGCGAATGATTTACATTCTGTTCGGGCTTCTCATAGGGGAGATCATGGAAGCGTACATCGACGATATGGTTGTCAAAAGTCTCAAAGCAGAAAATCACCTCTCCCACCTAGCCGAAGTATTTGGGATATTGAAAACGTACAAGCTGCGCCTTAATGCCGAAAAGTGTGCGTTCGGCGTCAGCTCCGGAAAATTCCTCGGCTACTTGGTGACCAGGAGGGGCATCGAGGCGGACCCCAACCAGATTGCTGCCATTCAGCAGCTGAAAGCCCCATCCACTCCTAGGGAGATCCAAAAGCTGACTGGAATGGCCGCGGCCCTCAACCGGTTTATCAGCCGCTCGTCGGACAAATGCCATGTATTCTTCCAAACCCTTAAGAAGCAAAGCCGACGAAGTTTCAAGTGGACCCCGGATTGCGACACGGCCCTCGCCGAACTAAAAAATTATCTGGGCTCCTCCCCACTTCTTGTCAAACCCCATTCCTTTGAGATGTTGTATCTTTACCTTGCCGTCTCACCACATGCTGTCAGTTTGGCTTTAGTACGGCGTGAAGGGGCCGACGACCAACCCATCTACTTTACAAGCCGAACACTGCTGCCTGCACAGACACGGTATCTCCCATTGGAAAAACTACTCCTCGCTTTGGTCACTGCTGCTCGGAAACTCCTCCCATACTTCCAAGAGCATCCCATCACCGTTCTCACCGAATTCCCTTTAAAGAACCTTCTTCGTAAGGCCGATCTTTCAAGTCGAGTCTCCCAATGGGCCGTCGAACTCGCCAATTTTGACATCAACTTCGAACCTCGGACTGCCATCAAGGCCCAGGTCTTGGCCGACTTCATTGCCGAGTTCACACCCGGTAACCCAGACGAAGAAGCCCTTGTCCGGCCTGAGTACGGAATGTTGGAGCAACATGAGGCTCGCAACACATGGAATCTATTCAGCGGCGACGTTTGGAAGTTGCACGTCGATGGAGCTTCGAATAGCAACGGTTCTGGAGCTGGTGTCGTTCTCGTCACCCCCTGCGGTGTCATTCACGAAAGTGCTATTACACTTACTTTCCCAGCAACAAACAACGAGGCCGAGTACGAAGCTCTACTAGCAGGGCTACGAACCGCCGCTCGCTTACAGGTGGAGGACCTGCATGTTTTTTGCGATTCCCAACTTATCGTAAACCAGGTGACAGGGGACTATGAAGCTCGGGATCCCCGAATGCTCAAGTATCAAGCTACCACTCTGGACCTAATTCGGAAATTCAAAGGATTCGAGATCGAGCAGATCAGCAGGGAGAAAAACGCTCATGCCGACGCTTTAGCAAGTCTCGCTTCGGCATGCAAAGCCGCGGATTATCGAACGATTAACCTAAGCGAAATACCTGAACCCAGCTTTAATGAACCCAACGCGGTGCTCAGCATAACCCTCGGTCCCAGCTGGATGGACGAAATAGTCTCTTTTTTGAAAACCGACACACTCCCTTCGGACAAAAAAGAGGCCCATCGTGTCCGCAGTAAGGCGGCATTCTACTGGCTTTCAGACAGTGGCCAACTTTACCGACGCAGTTTCACAGGTCCATATCTTCGAGTCGTTCACCCTGCCGAAGTCTCTTCTGTTCTAACCGAACTTCATTCCGGTAGCTGTGGGTGTCACTCAGGCGGCCGATCGCTTTGCCAACGCGCCTTGAGTCAAGGCTACTTTTGGAAAGGTATGAAGAAGGATTGTGAAGAAATCGTCCGGAAATGTAAGCCTTGCCAACTTTTCTCTCCAATACCAAGGCAGCCCGCTCAGAACCTCACACCAATTACCAGTCCTTGGCCCTTTGCCCAATGGGGCCTAGATATCGTCGGTAAACTCCCAACAGCTCCTGGGGGTTTTAAGTTCTTGATCACAGCCACAGACTATTTCTCGAAATGGGTGGAAGCCGAACCTCTAGTCACTACAACAGAGGCAGACGTTCGGCGATTTGTTTGGAGGAACATTGTGACCCGATTTGGCGTTCCCTACGCAATCATATCCGACAACGGTTCTCAGTTCGTCGGTAAGGAGCTTACCGGTCTTTGTGCTGAATTTGGTATCCGTTTCTTCAATTCTACTCCGTCCTATCCTCAAGGGAACGGTCAGGCCGAAGCCTCAAACAAGACAGTATGCGCCGGCATCAAACGTCGACTTGACTCCAAAAGAGGACGATGGGCCGAAGAATTACCGCGTGTCCTCTGGGCTTATCGTTCCACTCCACGTCGCTCCACTGGCCAAACCCCCTTCGCCATGGCCTTCGGAATGGAGGCAGTCATCCCTCTGGAATCCAGATTCCCAACACTTCGTACTGAGACCTTTGATCCACAAACTAATGATGAGGCCGTAGCTACGGAGCTCGTCTTAGCTGAAGAAAAGAGGGACGACGCCCAGCTCAAACTTGCCAATTACCAGCAAGAGGTCGCTCGGGGTTACAACCGCAATGTTCGGCTGAAAAAGTTCAGAGAGGACGATTGGGTATGGAGGAAGGTGGTCCGAGCTAATCAGAAGACAAAGTTCAGGCCAAACTGGGAAGGCCCCTACAGGATTGTCAAAGAAGTAGGCAATGGATCTTACAAGCTGGAGGACAAAGACGGTCGGCAAATCGAAAACCCTTGGAATGCTCTGAACCTGAGGAAAGCCTACCTCTGAAATCGTCCGCCTCGGTTTTTAGATGGATATTTCAGCCATCATTTCTTAGCAACATCTTGTGTTCCTCAACTTATTACTTAATGAGAAATTCCTCCTCTTTTCATAATTTCTCCTATTGTTGTTCAATTCTCCCACTTACGTATTCATCCCTTCACGATCAACGTTCGGATAACCACGCATATGTTCGGATTCATAATCCACAAACAAATAATGGCCCCGAGCGACTTGATGTTCGGCCATTTCAAAGATCAACAAACTTATCCGTTTGTTCTTGGTTCGGCAACGTTCATCTTTTTTGACTTGAACAAATTTGCCACTTGCAGTATTTACTTAGCATTATTACCTTGCCCTAAGATTGGCGTTTGAGCCAAGACTTATGACAAGGCAGGGGCTATTAAGAGTAAATAACATGGAAACATGCCAAAGTTTTTGACCTCTGGCAAGTCAGTCCAAATATTTCCTAAGGCACGAGAAAATGTTTAACTCGTTCAAAAGACACCATAACAGAAAAACTGTCTAAAGCAAACCACATGAACATTGGACAAATCCCATACAAGATTGTACGAACAGCAAAAAGAAAAGTTGTTCAGCAGAAACGTTAAAAATCAGGTAATACATCTGGCACGGTAAACTCCTGATGATTCGGAGCCGTCCAGTCCAAAAACAAGTACGGTTACCACAATTCAGGAAAAACAAAAAACTTAAAGCAGACAGAAAGGTTAAAGGTCTTCTTCTACGGCAACCGATCGACCAGCCTCGGCGCCTGCGGTGGTATCCCTTCATGTTTAGACCTCGGTTTGTTCGTCGGCTGCAACATTTTCAGTCACCATTTCAACGTTACTTTGAGGATCAGCAGCTGGCGCAACTGCCGCCTCCTCATCGTCCTCCTCCGGTGGCAGCGACTGGCACTCCTCCTCCGTATATGGGAGATCAAGGTCGGGAACGACCGGCTCAGGAAGCTGCTTGAGGAAGCCAGACTCAGGTTGAATGGCCATCACTCCGGCCATGGCGTCGGCACCAGCTGCATAACCGAGCTTGAAAAAGTCAGGGAGCCGAACTTCTAGCTCGTCGTTAACCATCTTATGGGCCACTTGGGTGTACTCCAGCGCGGCACGCTTGATGCCGGCTTCGTACCCCTTGGCGTCGGCTTCCTGTATCTTCTCCCTCTCTTGTTCCTTCATTTTCTTCAGCTCGGCAGAAAAGGAATCAGCAGCTGCTTTGGCGTCGGCTAACTCTTTCTTCAGGTGTTTCACTTCGTCCTCTTTCTCCTTGACCTGCTGATCAGAAGTCCTCCACTTGGCACGGAACGATTCTCGATCATTTCTGAACCGTTCGCGATCGGCGGAGACCTTCGACGCTTTGTCATACGCCTTCAAAGCAGCCTGCCCAGCCTGATCAAAGAAAACGAGTTAGCAGATGAAACAACCATTCAAGGAACGAAGCTGTAAAACTAAAAGACGTACCTGCACGAGGTGAGAGCACATCTCAGCGAGACCAGGCATCAGATCGGTAGGCACTTGATCATAGTCCCTCGGCAGGGCAAGCCCCCTGAGCAGCGTGACAGCCAGTTTCGGCTCCTCTTTAACCGAATCCTTCAAAAGCAGCACCCTGCCGTCGGGCATGGTGTAGGATGGGCTGAATTGCCGAAGGATTTCAGCTTCGATCTCGGGGTTAGTGAGGTCGATATGGGGTTCGGTAACGACGTCTCCTTCCTTCTCCTTCAAAGAAGACGTTCGGCCCTTCTCAGTTGGTGATCGCTGAACTGATCCCGATTGTAGAACGTCGGCAGAGGTTTTCTGCCTTTTCTCCTTTTGTTGGAGTGGTTCATCCGAGGATCCTCTCGTCTTGGCAGGATTGGCGGATTTCGTCGGAATGACCGGCCTCGGAATGTTTCTGCGAGACATGTCTTCAGCAGATGGTTCGACAATTGTGATGGGAATTGGGATCTCTTCGGGACAAAGCGGTGTTAGCCACTCCTCGGCAGTATAACCAATCTTCGGCAGCCTCACCCCCCGCTGTCGCTTTTCCTGAAACCCTCCACCGTTTGGTCCCGATTTTCTCTTCTTCTGAGCGATCGTTTCGCTCGGCTTGTCCTTCTTGGTCGTTTTGCTCGGCCCTCCTTCCTCGCTCTTCTTCCTTCCTCGGAGTACTCCCTTATATGACAATTTAGGATTGGAGTCCCCACACCCTACAGGGTGTAGGGCGCCTTGGTGTCGTCAATTTAAATTTTCGTTATCGTGATCTAAACAATTTAGTATGCAGAGTTCACCAATTAAATCGTTCAGAAAAGAATTAATTAATTGAATGTCATTAGTCAATTGGACAGATATCAATAGAGTTATGCAAAAATGAATTCTCGGTATAATTTCAAAAAATGTACTGATTCTATTTCGATCATAAAGATATCTATGTCCGGTTAACTTAATTTTTTATTCAAATGTAGTGTTAAGTGGCACGGGCAATGCGACGTGGAAGGTAAGAAAATATAGTTTGATACCCATGCATGCCTCTACGGGTCAGGGGGCGGGTTTCTTTGGGTTCCCCATGTTCCACAAATTAGACACAAATTCGTTCATTTCTTTTCACGTGACAGTGTAGGCATTATTAAATAAATTATTGCACATATCAAGTGGCATGTCATACACATGTCCCATGCCATGCATGTCTCCGTATCCAGACACGACGATATATAACTCGATCTCTAAAGGCGTTGGTGCTTCGTAGATCATTAGCAATATGTTATCTTTCCTTTGGCTTTTTGAATGTTGTTAGGTGGTTGTGCATATTCGTAATGGCGCACTGTAGATGTAGTACATAGGTATTGATACAAAGACTTTTTGGAGAATGATGAAGAAAAATTTTCTAGATAGATGAAGGGTGACGGAAACAAGTGTTCTTTCAAATCGTTGTGGGCTCGACTTATTGTTAAGTGTCAAGTTTTTTTGAAGTTAGTATATATGGTTTGGATCATCGTTCATAGTGCCATAGGCACGGACAATGCTCTAGTACAATAAACCATTTCACTCCTTATTATAAGAGTGAAAAATCCCAAATTCTAAGGTGTTCTTCAAAGTTTCACAAATTAAGTTAATAGAGTTTTCCACACATCATTAATTAAACCATAAGAAAAACCTTTTCATCATCGGAATTTGCTGGTTGCTATGGAAAAGTTTAATTTGTATTTTGGTTGCTATTCTCACGGGGGAAATTTTTTTATTTTGGTTGATCCTTGTCAACTTGCGTATCTTTCTTTTCGGATCTGTGTTTGGCATGTGATTGTCAAGGGTTTCGTTGCCAACATTGTTAGGATGCTTTTTCCTTCTTGTGATGCCTCTTTTCATGAGTTTGCTTTAATCTTTGTAACTCTATTTTCAAAAATTAATAAATTTTCATTTGCCTTTCAAAAAAAAAAAAAGGGTTCGAAACCTTTTAGTGTTTCTCAACTCTTCTGGAGTCACACAATAAGAATATTGATCTATAGTATTGGCAGAAAACGTTGTGCGCTAAAGATATCAAAACCTGTTTGCTATAGACCTTGCGAATTTAGTCAGTGGAATTGGTCTTCTGTATATAAGTGATAAATTAATGAAGTGTGCGTAAATTACCTTAGATAAATCGGGTTATAAAAATTACTATCAATTTGTTGTCTGTTGTTGAAAGGGACGGAGAACAACTAGAACAGTTGGCAAGAAGAATTATGTGTGCTTTGATAATTTTGGATGGGCGACGTAGTACTGAAACCAAAAGATAACCATTTTGGGGAAATTTTGAAGCCTGCCAGATTAAATACTGGTAGACATTGCAGCAGGCCAGGGTACTGCGTTATTAATTATTATGAGGGAGAGTACAGCTATGGATTATGATGTGTTGGGGTACAGTTGTATACTTCATTAAATTGAACTCTACAGTACGTGCATCACGAAAATTTATTCACCGGAGGCCAGGGATGAGTCGTGGATAGCTTTGAAAAGTTAAAGCTCGTAATAACTCAATCTATCTTCTTACCTCACATTTTTAGATACGAAAAATTACATTGGGAGACACCAAACACACCTAAAAATGCCGTTGAACAGTACGCTTTTTTCATTTTACCTACTTACATTTCTTTCAACACTACATCAATATTATCTATTTTACCTATTTATGTATCAAAATATTAATTTAATCTATGCGCTGGTAAGAGGAGGAGAGGAGAAGAGGAGAGAGATCGAGTGAGGGGGAAATTAATAAAATAATAGATACATGATGAATAGTATTTAGGTAAATTTATCTATGTACTATTGATAGATGCATTTTGCCTAACCCTTTACCTAATCTAGTGCACTGCTCATTTGGGGGTTTAGGTTAGCTAAAATAGCTAAAAAGGTATTTTAACTCTTTTGATGTACTTGCTCTAAACCCATAAGAGCAAGTTTATCAATAGTTTGGTAAAATTGCTAGTAAACAGTGCACTTTTTTCATTTTACATACTCACATCTCTCTCAACACTACACCAATATTATCTATTTTACCTAACTCCAATTAAAATATATATATTTCACTCAAATTTTTTTTATCTTTATTGTTTAAAGAGAGGAGAAAGGAGGGAGGAGAGAAAGAAAGAAATAATAAAAAAAGAAAGGAGTATGAATAGTGCATAGGTAAAAATAGAGAACAACTATTCACAAATGCATTTTAGCTCTTCTTTTAGCTCATTTGGTGTAGACTATTTTTTATGTCTCTCTTAGGTAAAATAGCAAAAAATGTATTTTTGCTCATCTAATGTACTTGCTCTAAGGGGCCCAAACTAAAATAAACCCTACTGCTTGAACCCACTAGCCCCCAACCCTCACCAAACCCTAACCCTAACCCTAATCTTTGCCTCCATATTTAATTAATTTAGACTAGTTCAGTTGGTCAGGACTGTTGCATCTCACTAGGAGGAGGTCAGGGGATCGAATTTTTCCGTCTGTGTGTGGGGTGTTCTTCACTTAGAAAGTTTTTTCTTTTATTTCTTTGTTTCTTTACCCTATAATGTGTTTATTTCTTTTATTGGTTGAGTTGTGAGGTTTAATTATCTCATAAACTCTTACAATTATTGTAGTGTCTCGAATTTGAATTTGTATTATGTAGTTTATATATCCGATGTAAAATAAGATATTAGGAGCGGTTTGAACCCGCGCCGATATTATGTTAATATGTGTTGTGCACCAGAAGTACTGAATAATAACTCGTGCATGGCTAGCTGACTTTAACCTCTGGTCTGGTAACCGTTCTGCTTGACACCTTTGTTCATCTGCGTTGCCACGTGCAAGCTAACACTGCGTTTGAATTTGGTCATTAATTTGTAACCATAATTTCAGAAATCCCTCTGACTTTCACAAACGACACCGAGACTGTATATATTCAGTTTGGGTCCCCAGATCCAACATTTTCTCTCCGTGCAGGGTTCTTAATACTGTAAGTTTTATCTCTAATTATTCCTTCATTTATCTCTTTATCCCCCTCCAGTAATTACCCAAAAACCTTTCTTAAAATCAAAGCAAAACAAAGTCAACGTACTCTTGTTGGATTTTTGGTAAAAAAAATAACTCTTGCTGGCTTGATAGAATTTGCAAGAATTCTTTCCAAAAGAAAGGTTATAGCACATTAATTAGTCCCCCTAACATTGTTTTATATTGAGAAAAAAAAAAATTCTCTTGCCCCTAGTACTTGTTTGGGTTGTGAAATATTTGTGAGAGGAACGTGGCAAATGAGAAGATTTGTTTGATTAGAAATAATTTTATGTTGAAAAAAAGGCGAAAATGAGAGAAAGTGAAGTAAAAGAAAGAAAGTAAAAACAAAACTTATTTTCTAATATGAGTTTGAATAAAATGATTTTTTATTTTTTATTTGTAAGAAAATGCTTATTGCTACTAACTTACCCTTAATATACAATATTGGATCCTCGTGGAAATAGAAAAAAATTATAAGCATAATGGTAACAATAATGCTACATATGTGGGGGGTTGTGGATAATGTTTGCCTTGTTCTCTTTGAAACTTAAAAAGAATTTTTCAAAAAATTCTTCTTAAATTCCTCTTAGATTCTTTCTACTCTTAATATTTCTCTCTCTATTTCTCTCCATTCATTACCCCTACTATTTTTCAAAAAAATTTCAAATTCAAATCCAAACAAAGCAGTTGTGTTTGAATTATTGTATATGTAGCATTATTGTAAATGATTTGTACAAGAAAATTTATTTTCTAGGACAATGTATTACTTGCATGCTAATCAAACAACCAAAGAAAAAAAAGTGACAAAAAAGAAAAAGCGTAATTACATTTTCTTTCTTGTATTTTTCATCATTTTGACTCTAATAAAAGAGAATTGAGATGCACTCTCTTTTCGCATTGGATCCGGATTCTATTTGGTCAACTATAGAGAAACATGTGTAGTGGCGATCATTCAAATTGCACATCTAAGCTATTTCCTTTTGCATCGGCATATAAAAGGGACAGTGATGACTCATCAAAATGAAAACTACATTTTCAAATGAAATCAAACAAGATAAGAGACGCATCGGTGTACTGCTCTCTTTTCGCTCACAAATTCTCAAACATGAAATGGATTGAAAACTACACTCTACCATTTTCGCTCACATATCTTCTTCGGCTACTATTTTCGAAAATTCAAAAAGAAAGTTACATTTTAAACAATACCATCTTTTTTTAAATTCTTTTCTCTACTCTCTTATTTTTAGCCAAACAGATTGTAATAACTCTCTCTCTCTCTCTCTCTCTCAACCATAAATACCCAAGATGCTCCTTCCTTCTTTCACCACCTCTCCGTTCTTCCAATGGAGCAAACCAAGGCAGAAACTGGTGTTGCCTCCCCATCAAAGGAGAGAGAAGAACAACGTAGCGTGATCGTAGAATTGGGTAGCTCCACCGCCGCCACCGACTCATTCAGACTCCTTTCTAGTGGCGGTGGAGGAGAGAGGGTACCACCATCATCCTCATCATCATTTCATCCGGTAGATTCTCTCTCATCGCGTCAGATGGAGTCCCTCTCCGCTTTGTGTGACACCTTCTTGCCATCGATTGATGTTTCCAACGACACCCTTGATGACTCAATTGCTACTTTTTTCCGAACATCAGCCTCTATGGTCGGAACTCCACATAGGGTAAGATTACACCATTGATGTTTTTCAATAGTACCGTACGTACGTACATACATACATACGTATATACGTATGGTATGAATGTATTGCCGTACAAACATATATAATACGATCACAGGCAGATATTACAGGGGACCCAGCTTTTGGTAACTTTTGTGTAGTGAAAAGGACGTGGCTTCTCATTATTGGACTGCAGGAAAATCTCTGTAAATTTTCTGTGTCCCTAGCATTTCTGTTTATCTTAATAATTAATAGTTCATAAAGATGCATTTCAACAGTTTGACTACACAGCCGAGCAAAAAAATTTTAAAAAGCCGAGCAAAAAAAAAAAAACAGTTTGACTACATAGAAGCCTCTATGATTGAATCTCGATTGCCTATTCCAACAATCAATTATCTATCTTAGAAAGATTCTTTCAACAAATACGAATCATCAAAAGTAATTTTGGATGACTGAGATGCCATGAAAAGCTTCATTCTATAAACATTTGGGATGGCCATTTCGTATGACCCGACCTTATCCAATTTGATCCTCGCCCCGAAGGAATCGGTAATTTGGAGATTTGTTTGGAAATTGGATAGAATATGAGAATTTTTTCTGAAAATTTTCGGAGATCAAGTAGGAGGTGGGAACAAACATCCCGACCCCGAATTTGCCTCAAATCCGTTCCCCGTTTGCTCCTTGATTCCCCGAAATATCACCTTTTAGTATTACTTATATTTTTCTAGGGTAACTTCTTATTTTAGTCCCAGTTCCCACTTTTCCACGAATGCACACACTTTTTGTGCTCTATTACTCTCTATTGTTTGGTTGCTTATTTTGTAAGCAAATTTGTGCTCATTTTACTTTAACTTCAGTTATAAAAAACTTCTTTTTTCCTTCGGCTTCAGCTATAAAGTCCTTAAAGTTCTGCATCTTATTTTGAATCTTTTATTCATTAAAATTTTTTTTTTTTGGCTGTCTGTTGTTTAGCAAATCTGTTCTTTCTTTTTTTTTTTTTAGTAAAAACTTTGGATCTCCGCAAGGATCCCCGTTTCCCATTTGGGGTAGGGATGGAGGGGAAAAAAATTCCTAATTTGTTTGTGGGGAAAAAAAATCCTTATTGCGTTGTAAATAAAATGATCAGAAAAATTAGATATTCACAACTGTTCAAAAAAATTGAAAATTTGAGCACTTAATTTTTTTTAGAAGGTTCATATATTAGAATCTTACATGACATTTTATAGAGACTAACACATACATATATATATTTTTAAAAAGACTGAATTCTTTATATAGAATTTAGACTGTTTCTATATTAAAAATATAGTTAAAAATTAAGCAATCCAATTTTCAATCAATGTGAACTGGTGCGAAGATCTTATTTTTCTAATAATTTTATGCTAAAATGTTATAGTTAAATTTTTTTAGAGCTCTCATAATCAAATATCTGCTTTAAAAGGTCCCAAACAAAAAGAAGATATTTAATTATGATAACCCTTGAGATAAAAATTAATCACGACTCTTTAGAATAATATGATCAAAAAAATAATATTTTCACACCGTTCCAAATGGATTGAAAATTTGAGCACTTAATTTTCTTAGAGGGTTATATACTAAAAAATATGGTTAAAAAATTAAGTACTCCAATTTTCAATCTGTTGAATCTAGTGCGAAGGTCTTATTTTTCTGATCATTTTATTTTAAAGGGTTATAATTAATTTTTATCTCTAAGACTTTTATAATCAAGTATTTGCTCTATAGGGTCCCAAACAAGCCTTACATGGCATTTTTCGTCCAAATTCATAACTTCCGTTATATATTGGACTAAATAGGTAATGGTATGATAGTTGAGTGGATGAAATCGTCAAATTGATAATTTAGGAACTAAATAGAAAAAATGTATATAGTTTGGGAGATAAAAAGAAAAAAAAACTCAGTCAAAATTTAAGCTCTAGCTAAAATTAAGAATTAAAAGAACAATAGGTCGGGGTAATTGTGATATGATATGTCGGTGGTTATATTAAGAATTGGAAGTACAATGGGTCAGGGTAATTGTGATATGATATGTGGGTGGTTATTTTCCAGATGAGAGAGAGAGATGGATCATACTCCGTAATTTGATTAAACAGAGAGAGAGAGAGAGAGAGAGAGAGAGAGAGAGAGAGAGAGAGAGAGATCATACTCCTTAATTTGATTAAACGCATAACCAAATGACGGATGGACAGAGACTTTCGGAGGATAGAACATAATCGATGCAAATCAGCTAATATCTAATTTAATTACCCTTTTAAATAGTACGTGTAGTCTATTATTGTATTTTCATTCCGAGAGTTGGGTTATTAAAGAAACCTTAAATTATTAAGCCTCCTTATTTGTTATACCTCCAAAAATTAAAATCTAATTTAATTACCCTTTTAGGGGGGGTGTTTTGGGCTTTTTTTTTTTTCCAGGTTTTGGGCTTTTTTGAATTTTGTCCTTATTCAATTATTTTTCGTATTTTTTGGTTTTGTGCCAAATTTTTGTAGATTATTAATTCGCCTCGACGAGTGAAATCGGAAAAGAAAAAAGAATCTATAGTAAACCAGCTTTTCGGTTTTTATTTTGGGTATTTTCAAAAATATAAAAGTCTCACAATTTTTTATTCTTCCGATTTGTTTTGGCAAGACGAAACAATAAATTCCCAAAAATATGACGCAGAACTAACGACAGTGATAAAATTTTGAAAAAGTCAAAACTCAAAATGCTCAAATAGCCTCTAAAGCCGCATCACTGGAATATTGTCTCCCCTTAATCATACTCCATGTTAGTTAGGATAGGAGTATGTGATTGTGATGCCCTCGGCCCCTCTCCAGTTTAGGGACAAGTCGATCGGTAGTAAAGGATGAGGACTCAATCTCAATCTCAATCTATAGCCAGGACCATCTAAACCATGCAACTTTTATGACTCTTAATAAATTGCAAAGGTCCTTCCAGTACTACTACATCTATATTTTATTGAAAAAGGAATGTAAGAGTGTACAGAAACTTTTCATGATATTTTTTTTTTCTAATAAAAAAGTTGTTGATAGAGTCGTTCCTTTGTCAGGCATGTAAAAAGAGCAATGCGAGGTACCCAAAAATATGCACAGTATACGTGTAGGCTAATTTGACCGTTCATCTCGAAAATGAGCGGTTCGGATTTTCATCTGAACAATGAATGTCTAAGATTTGTAGAAGTTCGGATTAAATTCAAGCCGTTTGTGCCGAGATAGGCAGTCGGATTGACTACACTTGTAGTGCAGCGGATTCACTACAGCCCATTCCATTTCCAAAAATATATACCGAGATCATCCCGAACTTGTATTTCTTACCTCAAGTTTATTAACGGTCATAAATATTTCTAAAAGTCTATTTGGGATAATTTGGAAGTGTATATGTGTGTGTGTGTGTGTGTGTGTGTGTATATATATATATATATATATATATATATATATTTTTTTTTTTTTTGTGGAAAAATTAGCCATATGATGGTAAAATAGTTTTCATTTAGGAGAATGACCGCCAGGAAAATAGTTTTCAGTGGAGCTCCTTCAGTTTTTTGAGTTTTTTAACCATAAGGCTAAAACATGTTTAGACACTTTCATAGGGTTTTAGGGTGCATTTTCCTATTGTAGAGTTTATTTTCCTATTGTAGAGTTTTAGTAGTTTAAACACTTACATAGGGTACCCTAGAGTTTTAGGTACTTTCATATATAGGGTACCTTAGGGTTTTAGGCACTTTCATATGGTACCATTTGTCCTTATGTTTGATAGCAAAATGTGTTTGTCCTTGAGCTAAAAAAATGTAAATATGAAATTTTTTTTTTGGCTAAGTCTCCCAATTTATTTACTGTTATTATTATTATTTTTTTTCGGTATCCAGCACTTTTGAAGGAAAAAAAAGACAGATGCTGTTTTAAAGGAACTTTTCCCATTTAAATTAAACTATGGTGGTATATTATAGTATAAAATTAATGCCAGACAATAGAGAAGAGACGAGCTTTCTGTTCATTCCAGAATTCAACTTATCTCGAAGAGTACCTATAATTGCCTCGTTCAAACTGGTGAGGTGAGCATATATTTTATGTGCTTAGTTAAATAATAATACTAGTTGAGTAGTATTTTAATTTGTTCATAAATTAATTTAATTCTCGATCATGCAGGTCTATTAGTACGTACGTAATTGATCTTGAATTAGCGATGTTGTTGTTGTACGTAGGTGGGAGAGTTAATTAGTGGGAAATTGCAACATCCGAAGGTGTTTTTGATGAGATTGACGTTATGGGGACTGTCAACATGGATAGGAACGCTGGTTTTATGTGGAAGGGCAAGTCTGGGCAGAGAATTTCCCTATGCCCAGAGGTTTTCAAAGATTTCCCAGGAGAAGAGGGAAGAGATAATCAAGTCATGGTCTGTGAGCTATTTACCTCTCCTAAGGATGCTTTTCTTAGCCTTGAAGTTTCTCACTCTTCTCACTTTCTTCACTCAGGTACTACGTACGTACTATTATTAATTAGTATTTCTTTAGTTTTAATTTGTTAATTTCCAAGATATATAATTAAGCATATACAGTATAGATTAATTTTTTGACTCTACATTTTCCTTCAAACCCAAGCCTTTGCAGGCATGCTAATTAATTAAGGCCAGGGATTGACCTAGAGTTTGCTCACTTATAGAATCCCAATTTCGGAACATTATAAATACTACAGTATCAATTTCTATTGAACCAGATAAATGGACTCCGAATTTAAATAGAACTCTCTAGAGTTGATACTGTCTCTAAAAAATTAGACTGAGGTGTGCTTAAATTAGCCCAGACACCGTCCGATATATATAAAAAAAATACTGTTTTAATTTCTTTAAAAATGGAGAGTTTGCGATAGTTTATATAGATTTAGATTCTTCTTTAAATTTTGGACCTTTAATTACATAAAATTATGATTGTTTATTGCAAAGAGTTAGAAAACTCAGAAGTTAAAATTTGGTAACAAAAGCATCCAAATATCCAACTTCGTGAAAAGATTACTAACATTTAGATCCTTTTTCAGCTTTCATGAACCCCTTAAATTTGCAAGGGTAAGAACTTTTGACAAATACTGGCAATTATTTGCTCGATCACAAAATAATATCTCAAATTTGTGCACTATTATTGCTTTTTTTTTTTTTTTGTTTTCGTTTGTATTTGTAACCTCAAATCTCGTCCAATGTAACGAGGCTCTCGATACATATTGTTTCTTTTATTACACGTTCCAATGATTTATCAAAAAACATTTCCCAGACACACATACCCAACATATATTTCTTTTAGTAGTAGTAAAAACATTAATTTATTGACAGCTATGAAGGAGAAAAATGTCATAATCATTAATTAATGATGAGCATGGGTATCAGTTAGGCATAACTATCGATCATTTCGATTTCCATTTCAATTTCCATTTCAAGACGAGTATTTAATGATTCCACACCACAAAATCCGGGATTTTGTATGTAGGATTTATCAAAAACAGCAGTACTAGTCCACTCCCTAGCTAGCTAGTGGGGCAGGCAAAGGCAAAGGCAAACCAACCTTTTTAAAAGCGTGACTACCAACTTCTACTACCTTTGACCTTCATAAAATTATTTGGTCCTGCTAAAATTGTACTTAAAATTGGCCCAATTATTCAACCCAAAAACAGAATATAATATAATACTGTCATTGTATCCTGCCTGCCAACCAAAAATGCATTTATGAATTTAATTTGCTAGGAGGGTCCCCGACAAACTGGTGGGCAGTGTGGTGGGATGTACTACTCGATCTATAGTTTAAGCTAAAAATAAATTTAAGTTGCTTTTTTTTTTTGGGTACATTTTTTTATTGATTGATTAGCATATGTGATTATAATGGTATAAAAATGTGATCATATTTGTATGGATTAAACATGTATGTGTAACTTCGTTTAAAATTTTATCTACATCGATTTAATATATATTCAAACTAAAGGGGTTAATAATGTCAACCCGCAACGGCATGATTTTAAGATTGAGCAAATGTCAAAGTATATGATAAATGTGATCTATAATTAGGACTATTGAGACCACGATTCATAAAGGAGTGAATTACCATCAGTATTTATTGATTGCAAATTTGCAATAGTCCACAATAACCTAACTATTTTTGCTGAGTAGTGAGTACCAACCAAATTAGACTTTTACGGCTACGTAGGCTTTCTAATTAAGTTAACATTACTACCACCTATATATATAAGTTTGAGTAGCAATCAATTGTTGCCATTTCAAGATTGATAATATGACACTGTGACCCAAGGGTTGTCTTAGTGGTAAGCGCAAATGATTAATTTTGGGAGAACCTCCATTGGTCAGAGGTTCGATTCCTCACCGAGTGAGTACCCTTGTAGTAAGTGAGGGCCGTGACTAGTGTGGCCGCGGTAGTTCCTCCGAAATTTGGGTTGCGCAGTCAGACCTAATTATGACTCAACTGTAGGGCTGTTTCTCGGTTATATAAAAAAGGGGTTATAAAAAAGAAGGGGTGGGGACTTAGAATGGCCATCCATTAATTGAGCACAAGCTCCATCCCTCCTAATTTGGCTGTCTACTAGCGCCTTGCTTGTGCCTAAAGGCACAACTGAACGTAATTAGATCTAAAATTATATCGCTTATCTCGTTCTACTAATCAAATCCAATTGGTGTCCATCAAAATCCGTACACATTAGGTGCACATAATTTCAACCCTGCAATTCGAAACACTTTGAAGAGAAACTCTTGAAATGACATACCAAAATGAAAATGAAAAGTATTTCCATCATTTAGCTTTAAAAGTGGAACAATAACTCTTTTTTTTGGTCTTTATTCAAAAAAAAATTGCATTTGTTAGTTTTGCATCAAACTTTTGTGACTTGTTAATTTGTCTCGGCCAGAGGAATTGAAAAAGTAAAAAATTTTGATCGAAACTCATAGTTTTTTTTTCAAAAAGCCAAGAATAATGTAAAAAGCTGACTTATTGACTTATTTTTGTTTTTATTCAAAAAAATTATGAGTTTCGATCAAATTTTTTTACTTTTCCGATTCCTCTCGTTGAGATAAATCAATAAGTTACAAAAGTTTGGCGCAAAACAAATAAATGCAAAATTTTTTTTGAATAAGAACAAAAAAAATGTCACTCAACTTTTTAATCTAAACCTACCATCCCGTGTTTTTTTAATCAAAATATCTAGAACAATACTAAGGACGGCTATCGTTCCATAATGGATCCAATAACCAATCAAGAGACCTAGCTTCCCAAGTACGAATACTAGAGCCTCGCAAACCCGAGTTGGCTAACACATGAGCTATCCTGTTTGCCAATCGACGAGTAAACACAAAATCACACTTTCTAAACTTTCCAACTTCACAATGGATATCTCCAATCACAACTTCAATCTCTGCAGGGCAATCCCTCTTATTCTCCAAAACTTGGACAAGCTGTACCAAATCTCCTTCCACAATAACCGAATCCAAACCCAACAAAGACGCAAAAAACAACGCATCCCTGCACGCCATGGCTTCTGCACATAAAACGGAAGATACTATACCCAAATGCGTCGACCAAGGAGCCACAAAAAGCCCATTCTCCCCTCGGATCACCATCCCTTCCCCTGCTCTTGGTCCATCATCTCGCCTCATCCATGCGGCATCAAAATTAACCTTTAAGCTACCACGGCCTGGAGGTACCCACTTACATTCCGCAGCCACATCGTTCTGTGCTTCCCGGACCCGAACCACCTCACTGCTCTTGGTTGCCTCTATGAACTCCTCCGCATCCTTTTCTGCCATATACACAGCCCGTTGTGGATCCGGGCTCCCATTATTGAAAGCCACCTCATTCCGACACTTCCATATCCTCCATAAAATCGAACGGTATCAATGTTAACATGGCATCGCCCTCCTCTACTCTCTTCCATCGATCAATCACATTGTCGAACCAAGCAAGAATAGAAAAACTGCTCGTTCATATTCAGAATACACCCCAGCGGCGATATCCTCCACATGATCTGATCAAAATGACACTCCGAAAACAAATGGGGAAAGGTTTCACAATCACTACTACACAACGGGAAAAGCAAGTCCCGAGTCACCTTTCTCCTAAACAAGTTCTCCTTGATCGAATCAAACGGCGATATCCTCCACATGTTTGACTTTATTTGGGATTCGGAGAGCCCATACCTTTGTCCAGGCCTTTCTGTCCTCACTCCTTGTGCTCGGCTTCCCTCGCTCCATTCGCCTTTCATTTCCCCTCCTCCGAATAGAAAGTGCCGATTCATACCCCGGACTAACTGTATAGACACCATTCGTCATGTGGTGCCACACCCACCGATCTTCAACATCATAACACGGAAGCGGAATGGACTGGACTGGACTACACTCGCATCCTCCACCTGCAAAACCGATGGTAAAAGATCAAGTTTCCACTGGTGCGTCTCCGAATCGATCAACTCACTCACCCACATCTCCCTCCCTTCCTCTGACACCCCGATCGGTTTGAATCGCCCTTTCTTTGGGATCCATGGGTCAAGCGCCACTCTCACTTTCCTGCCATTTCCCACTCTCCACCTTACGCCCTCCACCAAGACTTCCCTCCCTTCAAGGATACTACGTCAAGTCCAGGATGGGTTAGCACCCAATTTTGCTTCCAAAAAAGATGAATTTGGGAAATACCTTGACTTCAGCAATCTGTGAATGAGAGTCCCTTCATTTGTCAAGATTCTCCAACCTTGTTCAACTAGTCAAGCCAAATTGAAGCTAGACAAATCTCTAAAGCCAAGACCTCCATCAGATTTCTTTTCACATAATTTATCCCATGTCATCCAGTGAATCTTCATTTTCCCTTTTACTGCCTCCCCACCAAAAGGCAGCCATAGCCTTCGTCATCTCTGTGCATAGCCCCTCCGGAAGTCTCACACAAGACATAACATACGTGGCGAGTGACAACGCCACATCGCCACTGATTTGAGCATGACATTGCGCCCCGCCTGATTCATTGGACATCATGTCCACCCATCAATTCTTGCCACTAGCCGGTCTTTGACATAAGCAAACACACTCCTCTTCGACTGACCAATGTCTGCACGAAGCCCCAAATAGTTCCCTAAAGCTGCATCCCTCCTTATCCCAAGCTTAGTACAAATACTGTTCCTTACTCCCGCCAGGGTATTGGCACTAAAGAAAACCGCAGATTTAGCATAATTAATTAATTGACCCGACGCATGTCCATAAGTATCCAAAATACTACGAATAGTACCAGTTTCCATATCAGTAGCCCGCGCAAAGATAATAGTGTCATCAGCATGTCCATAAGTATCCAAAATACTACGAATAGTACCAGTTTCCATATCAGTAGCCCGCGCAAAGATAATAGTGTCATCAGCAAAAAACAGGTGGCTCAACGATGGTGCTGTCCTGCAAATCCGAAATCCATAAATTGCCCTTCTATGCTCTGCCTCTTGTAACATCGCTGAAAGACCTTCAGCACAAAGCAGGAATAAAAAAGGAGACAATGGATCACCTTGCCGTATCCCTCGGGATGGGATAATATAGCCATGCTTCTCGCCATTTGTAAGGACTGAAAATGATGGAGAAGTGATACATTCCATAATCCACTGAATCCATTTACGATTAAAACCCATTCCAGGCATTATCACCTCAACAAATTTCCATTCCATCTGGTTGTATGCCTTACTCATATCCAGCTTGACAGACATCTCATACCGTCCCCCTCGTCTTTTTGATTTCAAATGGTGTATCACCTCCTGGCTCATCAACACATTATCATGGATAAGTCGTCCCACTACAAAGGCCCCCTGCTGCTCCAAAACAATAAGAGGCAAAATAGTACTAAGCCGATTAGCATATACTTTGGAAACAATCTTATTAATAACATTACAAAGACGAATCGTCCTAAGTTGCCCCATATTAATTGGGTACTTAGTTTTTGGAATCAAAACAATATGCGTGTGGTTAACCCCTCTGAGAAGCCTTCTGGAGTGCATGAAACTTTCTACCGCAGCTATAATGTCACTTCCAACAATCTCCCAGTACCTCTGAAAGAAAACCGGCGTAAACCCATCCGGACTCGGCGCCTTAATCGAATCCATTTGGAAGACGTCTTGCTTTACTTCCTCCCGCGACAAAACTCGTCTTGAATTCATAGCCCCTGAAACCCTCCTGCCCACACACAGCAAAATCTCATCGAAGTGGGTAGACCCACCGGATGAGAAAATGGACCCAAAAATAACGCAAAATTATTCCCCGCATTTCCAAGTCCCCCTCATTCCACACCCCCATCTCATCCTCTAGTCCGTGTATTCTGTTTTGAACCCGCCGTTGAGTTACCCGTGCATGAAAATACGCTGTGTTCCGATTCCCTTTTTCCAACCATTCAACCCTTGATTTGTTCCTCCAATACTCCTCCTCCTCCAAGACTGCTCCTCTCAGATTCCTTTCGACTTCCTTATACATATTAGCATAAAAAAAAAAGCCTCCTCTCCCACTCTTATCTAGTTGGTCCTCCAGCACTCGGATATTAACTTCCGAGTTTCATGGTGAACTCTTCCTCCAACCTCTCAATTTCTGTCCCCAGTGTTTAATCATTGACAATTCCAGCTCAAAGAGTCTATCCTGCACAGGGATAGCTCCAAAGACCCATTCACATAGGCACATGATAGCTCTTAAGCTCCCCATCCAAGTTTGGTTCATAAAACACAATTCAAAATTTGTGGAATAATTGTCACCGTAAGCTTTTTACCATATTGAAGACCTTTGCTTTTCACGTCTCCATCTTCCTATCAGATTGCATCATACGGAGTAGTTTCTGAATAGTCAAACTTTCAATAGAAAATAACAAAAAAAAAAAAAAAAAAACAATTGAAGTTACCTTTCATGAAAATTGTTCTCAAGGCAGTATAGAGCATATTGTTATCACTTGAACATTTGGGTATTAGTACTGGCATTTAGATATTAGCACCCAAAAAATCAGTGGCGAATTAAAATGTGTGCGTGCGAGAGAGAGAGAGAGAGAGAGAGAGAGAGAGGAAATGGAAGGCATCTCAATTTTTGATAAAATGTGTAGGAGCAGCAAACAAAATTCCTCTCTAGCAACCAAACAACAGCATCACACATTGATAACTACAGAATTTAAAGAGTTCAAATTAAAGAGATGAAACATGTTCCTTATGCCATTCAAATTAAAGGGATTTCCTTCAATGCAGCCTTTGAAGATGTCCCCCTCTCAGACATAAGCGCTTCCTTGTTACTGGTAAGCTGAATAACAGAGGGTCTGAATAATTGGGTGTATTCATCTATCAGTCCAGAACCTTGTCGTCCTTCCATACCCTAAGTTTAAGCTCAAATTTGCCCACGAAACTTGCTAAGTTGGTGGATTGCTGCTAGCCATATTTATGATACCTTTCCATACTACTGACGGTTTATTCGGATAAAACTCAAGGGGGACAAAACAAGCATGATCACGCTTACACTTGTGGACCGACCATCCTCCTCAAAGAGCCTCCCCTTCTCCACCCCATGTCTGTGGGGGCTCTCCATAGCAAAGTGTCACTCCCACACCAATGTATGGTGGAGTAGGGCCTCCAGGAGCATTATAATTACTTCGCTTATCTGGCGATACTAACTACAACTCGCATTATGGAACAATCCTATTGCAGTTTTTGGAATTGCAAACTTATAAATGCTGGTATCGCATAGTTAATGGTTGTGCCCATTGAATATCCCAGATATCAAACTATGTATCCCTGCCCCTTCTCCCTGTTGCTAATTTACCCTCGCATCTCCGTAATCTTATCCGCCAGGATCTTTGAGAGCATTTGCTCCTTTGCACTTTATACCACATCCTCAAAATAGTTGTGTCCCTTATTATTTCAAACTTACACACCAAAAATTGCAAATTGCAATTCACAATTCCACAGATATAGTCCATGTCTAATCAGTCTTGATTTGTTTTAGCACGGAAGTGCCACATTGACACTTTCCTAATTTCAAACTTTTTGTTAAAATTCGAACCTTCACCACCCCCCCCCCCCCCCCCCCCCCCCCCCCCCCCCCAGGTAAATGACAAGAATGAAAACTTCTCGTGGAAAGCAATTGGCTACAGTGGACCAGACCCAGATTTCAAAACCAAAACTCAAAAAAACAGAACACCGAAAGATCAGATGCGGTATTCAACATCAGAAAACCAAGCAAAGGAAAATGAGGATGCCGATAGAGAAGAGATCTTTGGACCTCTTTACAAGGGAATCATCACAATAAACAACCCACTTCAAATAGCTGCCGAAAATCTTCAGAAATCAGGATTTATAGTCTCATTTCCCAACCAGAAACACCCAACACGAAATTCCCTCAACCCTACTTTGATCATCAAATGTGATGTAGTGGTGGTTGGTTCCGGCTCCGGTGGCGGGGTAGTCGCTGGAGTACTAGCAAAAGCCGGCCACAAAGTGCTTGTCCTAGAGAAAGGCAGCTACTCTTCCAGAACCAAGCTCTCACTTCTAGAGGGACCTACGCTGGATCAAATGTACATGGGAAATGGGTTGTTAGCAACAGCGGATATGGGTGCTGTCATACTTGCGGGGGCCACCGTGGGCGGTGGTTCTACTGTGAATTGGTCAGCTTCGATCCGGACTCCACAGCTTGTGCTCGAGGAATGGTGTAAAAAATATGAACTCGAGTTATTTGAGAGTAGAATGTATCAGGAAGCAATGGATGTTGTTTGTGAAAAGATGGGGGTACAATTTGGTTTTGATAATGAGGGGTTCAATAATGCAGTGTTGAGAAGAGGGTGTGAAGAATTGGGTTATCCTGTGAAGAATATCCCTCGGAATTCCCCTGTGGATCACTACTGTGGGTGGTGTTGCTTTGGCTGCAAAGATGGAAGAAAGCAAGGTATCCACATAAATTGGTTTGATTGTTAAAACAAGTTTCTTTGTATTCATTAGTCGTACTAATATACTATGATTTCGGGATTGATAATTTCATCCTCAACAAATTAATACGTGCCCATGTATTATAAAAGATTAACAAACCATCCAATTCCATATGCGCAAAGGAAATACACAAGTTTTCGAGGGTCTTTTTCATACTATTCTCTACGTTTTGTGTGTAGCTTTGTTCTTAACTGTTTTATATTCTCCTGGCCTTGGTTTATAGCTTAGTAGATGTTTCACTTTGTGTCGAACTTCACATAGGGAGAAACAATCATATGGAAATTGAACATTTTTAGCTTAGAAATTGTAAAACAGATATTGCGCATACATAGAAACAATTTGGTCGTTGTGGGGGAATAGAATCCGTAGAAGCTTTTTACCACATTCTCCAAAGAGAAATGTTACTAAGTTCCCTACTCCTTGGGGTTGCCCTCGACGTCAAGTAACATGTAGTTTGCTCGACAGATCGACTAAACACTTAGAGGAGCACACAACAATTCATTCATCGTCTGGGACGTTAATTTGCTAAATAAATTATCAACCGTGGTGTCCTTTTCATTTTCTTTCTTTCAAAGAATTTACTAGAATCTCTTAGTCATCTTTCATGCATTGCGAATAATTAACAAAATGCACCGATTATTTCAAACAGGAACCTCAGAGACATGGCTGCTGGACATGGTGAACTCCGGAAATGGAGCAATCCTGCCGCAGTGTCAAGCACTAAAAGTCCTGCACAAGAGAAAGAAAGGAAGAAGCAGAAGCGCAGCAACCGGAGTCGCCTTCGAATTCCAACAAAAAGGTGTCAAGCAAATCTGCATTGTGGAGTCGAAGGTCACTATCGTTGCTTGCGGCGCTCTTGGCACGCCTCCGCTACTTAAGAGAAGCGGGTTAAAGAATCCAAACATAGGCAGAAATCTGCACCTCCATCCGGTGACAATGGCGTGGGGATACTTTCCCGATAACCCTTCGTCGGATACGTGGCCGGAACCGGAGAGGAAGAGCTACGAAGGGGGGATAATGACTGCGATGTCGACAGTCGTGGCGAATTTGAACAAGTCAGGCTATGGGGCATTGATACAGACACCTAGTCTGCACCCCGGAATGTTCTCTGTTTTGATGCCGTGGGTTTCTGGGATTGACATTAAAATGAGGATGTGCAAGTTTTCAAGAACGGCCCATGTGTTTGCCTTGGCGAGAGATCATGGATCAGGAGAGGTAAGATTACGCTACCTTCTAGTTAATGACAATAGACATAGAATTAAAAGGGAAGTTTCTTCCCATACTGCCATGGCAAACAAGAAATAATAAAGGATAAGTGAATAACAAAGATACAAGCAATTTCGCATAAGCTTGAGCATAAAAGTGCATTCTCCAGCGGAGAGTGTAAAGGTCTCGCTACGAGAAAAGAGATTACAAAGAGCCGACTAGATTCGCAATTTTGGTAAAAACCCACTAAACATAAACACGCACTCCGCATGCAGATTGCGTTTGATCTGCTCGATCTGCATGTGTTTCACATTAACAAATTGTCTTCTTTTTCTGGATAAAATAAAATTAAGGAAAAATTAATTATAAGGATGTTCAGCAAAATACTAGTTTTTAACTTTTTGAGTTTTTTAGCCACAAGGTTAAACATAGTTAGGCATTTTTATAGGATTTTAGGGTGTACTTTCCTATTATAGCATTTTAGTGGTTTATGCACTTTTATATAGGGTACCCTAAGGTTTTAGGTACTTTCATATGCTACCCTATGGATTTTAGGCATTTTCATAGTCACATTTGTCCTTATGTTTGATTGCAAAAGGTACTTGTGCTTGAGCTCAAAAAATGTAAATACGAGGGATTTTTGGCTAAGTCTCCCATAAATGAATTTGAAAATTATTTCCATCGACATTCCATTAACACGGTTGATGTTTCTGCCGAAATATATAAAAAGTAAACGAATTCCGATCATAGGCTGGACCAGGGCTCAACCCGAGAGTGACAGACCAGATCCTTTAAAAATAATCTTACACATTGAGATAGAAAGATGCAGGTTAGGTTGGCCGTCCATTTTGGAAATCCAAGCTTATACACATTTAAATAGTTCATTGTTCGGAATAAAATCCGAGCCGTCTATTGCTGAAATGAAAAGTCTAATCGGTCGCATTATACTTTGTAGTGTGGGGGTGCCCTACATGGAGCATCCCCAAATCCCGTTTGCCTCATAGGCTAAACTGTAAGGAACTAGGAAATAACAAATTACGGAACAAGTACGAAGTTAGAAACTTACTGGATCAATTTTAGAGGTTCGAAAATTGACAATCGAGCCTAATATTAGGAAACTATTAGGATACTATATCCTTAAAGTAAATTCATCCCCCATACGGGTGCTCTTGATCTCTTGAACGATTGCCTCTCATAATTACCCAATTATCGAAGAATGGATGAAGTACTTCTATCTATTCGACACGAGAATCAGGAAACTGGAAACTATGTAGAACTCCTAGAATATATGGATGACATCAGCAGAATGTATTCATAAATCATATCAATGAAATGGGAGGAGAAAGATCTTATTTGTAGAGAAATAGGCACCTGATTGGAAAAGGCGAGGTGGCTGTTCGGAACCAAATCTACGTCACCGGATGCTTTTGTCCGAAACGGAACAGTGCGTCCACAACGGACCCAACGAAACTTTAATTTCCGTAATATGAATTAAGCATCTTTTGACCCAACCCAACCCAACCCGGTTCGTATGGACGGACGGGCAACGACGCGTGGTAAATGAGCCAAAGCCGAAGCCAAAGCCCGCTTTATCCATGCTCTCTTCCCTGACAAAAATGGTACCCCAAGGGTTCAAGCCCTTATGTGATGTCCAACTCTTAATTGCCACACCAATGTGTGACAAAGATCCCGTTTCGACTACTTTTTAGCACTTTTTGAAGATTGTCTTAATTTTAAAAAAAATCACGTTCGTTAGTTTTGCGCAAAAATTTTGTGAATTATTGATTTGTCTCAACGAGAGGAATCGGAAAATTTTTCTTTTTTTTTTTTTTACTTTTGCTCAAATATTTTTTGAAATAACCAATTTTGAGCCAAAAAGCCAAGTTTTTATTTTTATTTTTAGCTGAAAATGGGTTCAAATATTTGGATAAAAGTCATAATTTTTTATTTTTTCGAATCGTCTTGACGAGATGAGTTGAAAAACAAAAAAAAGTGAAGCACAAACTAACAAACATGGAAAAACTTTGAATAAGAAAAAAACCAAAAAAAAAAAAAATCCAAAAAGCCCTAAAAGTTCTTAGTGAAATAACACCCAAGTATTTTTCCCTCATCTACCAACGTTCATGTAGGCACTTTTATGGTCAATTTTTCATTCATCATTAATTGATTTTAGCCAAACTAGTGTTTGTGTTAATCTCTTTATGAAGACGAACGCAATGGCATGTGGGTCCGACCACATGGACATATGGGACCTACTCAAAACAAAGCTCAAAGTATTAAATTTTCTCCAACATAAAAACAGTTAAGTTAAATCTACTACTGAGTAGATTGGAAAGAATACACATCCCTATCTTATTCCTCATAAACAACAATATAAAGGTATGCTATTCTGTTTTTACGTAACAATGATACGTGACAGGTTATTTCCGAAAGCAAAATCCAGTACCAGATGACCCGAACTGACGAAGAGTATTTACAAAGAGGGCTGGAGAAGGTATTAAGGATAATGGCAGCAGCCGGGGCTGAAGAAATCGGAACCCACCATCGAAACGGTAACAAAATAAACACGAAGCGAGCCAGTTCCCACGAGTTCGAGAGGTTCGTGAAGGAGGAGAGCGGAAGGGGGTTGAGAGAGCTCTTGACGCCGATTTGTTCGGCACACCAGATGGGTAGTTGTCGAATGGGGGTCGAGCCGAAGGGGTCAGCGGTGAACAAGATGG